>JASDDO010000026.1:241949757-242633757 GCA_030015575.1 Agapanthus africanus
TTGATCCAATCCTGGAGGAACAGTCGGAAGCAGTTTTAGAACATAAGAGGATGTTCTAGGGATATGATAACGACAGCCTCATTCGGGAGACAGTTATCATTCCAGGCTTCTAAGGTGACATGGACGACAAGGAGGTTGTCAGAGTTATAGTTTTCCTTCTGATGAGGGGCAGTATTTTGGACAGGTGGTCCAAGGCAATACTGAGGGAGGCATGGCGTGCAGGTTACTGATTAAGTTCAGTTAACGATACAGTCTAAGAAGTTTGGATTTGGAGTTCATTTATGAGCTATGTCCCATCAGACATCCAGACATATTCTAAGACAGGTATTGCTCATTTCGGGAGATGGGTTTCTCCGCGAACATGAGATTTAGAGAGACATGGAAAGAAACAACAAAGCGGATCCACTCACTGAGGCTATTCCTCGAACGCAATAGTTCCGCAAACGAGCTTTGTGAGACTGACTAGTAGAGGAGTTGGATGTTCGGTATCACACGGGCTGTGAGTAGGCGACATCGCAATAATTAGCCTTGAGTGCAAGTGGGAGATTGTTGGAGATAGTGCCCTCAGAGTCAATTATTAGGTCACAGGTACGTGATTGTAATGATTGAGGGAGGACCTATCCCGGTAGGACAGTCTTACTCGAGATGATAGTATGCTATCTGGTTTACCTTTATCATCGTGTACTGCTTTAGGTGACCTGACATGTCGCTATTGCACGTTGATAGAGCCCCTAGGATTCTTGCTTGACCACCAGCAGTATGAGGGCGATCATATAAGTGGGAGCTGGGGGTCTACAAGCATATCCTTAAAAGGTCCCTAGTCGTGGGAGTTTCGAGACCGGGCATCGATACTCCATTAGTAGACTAGTGTATACAGTCGAGACCCCGACGAGGGGCGGTGGCCGGTCTCACAAGCCACTGGTGTCAGTTGGATCACCTAAGATGTATACAGGTGCTCATTGGGTTATGAGTACACCGGACAGGACTCGCCGGGAACATGCTAGTTGGTCATATACCAGACGTCAGATGGCAGTTCCCTGGTGACATGTGTGCAGGTTAGTTCATCGACCTGGGGATCGTCATTTGTCTCGTGTGAGTTCCCACTGTACTTTGATTACTACCCTACCACGGCTCAAAGGAGTCGTGCAAACAGGTTTTAGTTGGGTACAGTCCCGAGCCACATGGAGGCAGTGAGCGTATCTTCAGGGGTTCGTCTCTCCCGGTATTGGGGGTGAGATCGTGCTGTGTCTAGGAGAGCCATTACACAAAGTCCTTGGCCAAGGCAAGGAGATTTACTGGTAGGTATTCCAGTAGTATCTCAGGGTGTTCTGGGCTACACTCCGACACGACTTGTACCGCTTTTGGGGGTCTGACTTTTACCAACCCCCTAGGCCCGCCATGCGATACTCATAGACGAACGGACCGGACTGCACGGATATTGTCACTGACAGGCTCAGTAGGGTGTCAGGATGAGTTCGCTCATCGACGTCCCTTTTAGTCAATAGCTGGTGGCCCGTTATGTATTGGCTTATACCTCTGACGTGCTAGTGGTTAAATCCACAGCCATAGTATTGACGAGTCTTTAGAGTCCACCACACTTTCAGTTACTCAAGCTTTCGGGCGAAACGCTGTAGAGGCCGTATGGAGATATGGCAGGGTCCGATCAGATACGTGCGGTATTGCACGGATCAGGATCGGACGGTTTGTACTAGTAGCCGTATAGGTTTATGGCAGGGTTCGATCAGATACGTGCGGTATTGCACGGATCAGGATCGAACGGATATTACTAGCCGGCTTTGGTTTAAGCCGGTCCTAGTTTAGTACAGTGTAGATTTTGTCTCTTTGCATTTGTATCCGGACTGAATACAGATGCGGGTGTGTATGCACAGTATCGGGGTTTTCCTGTAATTTATTACGGGACCAGTTTTCTGGAGTTGCCAGTTTGCATTCCGTTCCGGCCGGTTTTCCTTTGTTCTTTCCCGGCCGGACTTTTCCGATGGAGGGGGTAATTTGCAGTTTTGCAAATTACATTTGTGGAGGGGTTTTCTTGCATAAAGATCTATTATGATAGCTTTCTTTTCTTGCACCATGACTTTCTTTATTTGTGATTTGATAAGGGTATGGGTTTGATGTGAGTTGAAGCATGCTTGCATGTTTCTTTGTCTTGGTTGTGGTCACCCCTTCTTCACTCCTACACTCACCTCCCTTCATCATATATATCCATTCTTTCCTCCACCAATTTCCTTGATGATTTTGGCCGGCCACTTCATGGTGGAGAAGAAAAATGAGAGATTGATTTATGTGCTTCATTTGTTCATCTCATTTGGCTTGAAAAATTGGTAGCTTCATTTCCCTCCAAAGTTCAATCTTCATTCCTCCATCCAAAGGCAACAAACCCCAAAGAGACAAGTAGCCTCTACACTACACTTCCTACAGCAAATCTTGGACGAGTCGGCTAGCCTACTTCGCGCCCGAGTTGCCTCGGTATTGAGGCGGGAGCCCGTAAAAGATGCCGGCGACGTGGTGCCCTTCCGGTGAAGAGGCGACGACCGGAGATCCCGCGAGGAGATCGGAGTGGAGATGAAGACCGGAGGACTCGGATCAGTCGGTAAATCTCTAACCCGTCTTCTAGTTAGCTTAGACTAGTTTAATGGTTACGATCCGGTTAAAGTGCGCGGTGGTGCCGGTTTGCAAAGTCCGCAAAATTTAAGTTATTCACCGCTTCCGCATTTCCGGCGTAGGATTGACGGCCGGGGCGCCGCCGTGCACTTACAGGTATGATGCATTTCCTAGCACAATGATCAACAACTCAATATCACATATAAAAACAATACCTCTGAGGGTATATACAACTATAGCAAGCATCTGTGGTGTACATGTCAGTATGTGTGCATGATGTACATGTAACAGAAATCGAGTATGTGGGTGTACATGTCAATATGTGTGCATGATGTACAAGTAAATATAGTAAGATATATGTGAAGTGGAATAAGGGTCACTATCTCAACTATTCCTGCCAAATGCAATATCACGTATGTATGTGCCCACAATATTTCATATGCACAATGGGATAAGGGCGACTACCTCAACTATCCCTATCCACTACCATATCACGTATGTAGGGTTTGTGAGTGTCATGGCAATTACAGACGATGTGGGTGTAGCATACAATTTAATGCTCGTGCAACATGAACTGTCAGTAATGTGTTATATCTAAAGGTACGAGTCAGGTACAGCAGATAATACTATGTAATGGCATTCATATGAAAGTAACTAATATGCAAATACTATGCAGCTAACATATCATATTCGCCACGACGCATAATGCCATACGGGCAATTTCCCGTAGATGTTAAATCTACTCACCAATGGTCTCCAGTTATGAAAATCCGACCACCTGCTTCCCCTTGTTCGCAGCGTCCGAAGTCCCCGCTTGCGACGCTATATTTTCACAAACACAAGAAATAATGCGAACATCTCAGAATCGATCAATATTGTTAGTGTATATGCCCTAGAGGCCATTACTGTATCATACTAGTTTGTATATTACTTAATGGAAGCTTGGGATATTCACCTTGTATAAACAATCTTGCTCAATATAGTAGTATGCTACTTGGTTTGTTTCTACTTCAATGTGTACATGTGTTTATTTTAGTATATCACCTATACACATTAGTGGAGCCCTTAGGATCTTTGCTTGATTACCAGCGTTGTGATGGCAGTCACACTAGTGGGGGCTGGGTAGTTTATAAGCACATCCTTATGCAGGTCCCTAGTCGCAGGACTATCGAGACAAGGCATCAATACTCTGGAGTAGACTAGCGTATGCGCTTCTCATCCCAGTGTGGGAGATGGCCTGTCCCACAGCCATCAGTACGTCGTAGTGGAGATAGTATACGGGTGCTCGTTAGGTTACGAGTACACGGGACAGGACTCATCGGGAACTGACCGGTTGGTACTATACCTATCGTCAGTTATCAGTTCCCAGGTGACATGAGTACATCTTAGTCCGCTGACTTGACACTGTCACTTCGCTTCGAGTGTGTTCCCACTGTACTTTGATTACTACCCTACCACGGCTCAAAGGAGTCGTGCAAACAGGCAGTAGTTGGGTGCAGTCCCGAAGCACTTGGAGGCAGTGACGGTTAGATAGGATTCGTCTCTCCCGGTATTGGGGGTTGACATCGCTCTGTGTCTAGGAGAGCCATTACACGAGTAGTCCCTGGCCAGGGCAATCGAGATATACTGGTAGGCTTCCAGTGTTATCTCAGGGTGTTTTGGGCTTCACTCCGACACGACTTGTACCGCTATTAGGGGACTGACGTTTACCGCCCCCCTAGGCCCTCCATGCGATGTATCAGACGAACAGACCGGACTGTACGGAGATTGTCACATTCAGGCTCAGTAGGAGTTCAGATGGGTTTCACCTCGTCAGTCTTCTTGTCGGCATCTACCTGGGGACCGTTACGCACAGCTAGTGCCGCTTGCGGTCTGTGGTTAAACCCACTGCCAGCGTAGTGTCGAGTCTTTAGAGTCCCACACAGAAAGCTATTCGCCTTTAGGCAAAAGAGTAGAGGTCGCATGGTTTTGCGGCAGGTCGCATGGTTTTGCGACAGGGTTCGGTCACATCCGTGCACTTATGCACGTACAGTGTCCGGACAGTTAACACTAGCGGGCTTTGGTTTAAGCCAGATCCTAGTGTACGTATTGGGATTGGATTTATCCAGTTTGTATTCGTGTTCCTCGGAACGCAGATGCGGGTGTGTATGCACAGTTGACGGAGAGACAAGGGTAGAGGATTCTCATTAGGGTTGTTGACCGTTGACCGTTGACTATTGACTTTTTGCTCAACCCTAATGAGAATATGATATATGATTAACAATTATATTAATTAAGTATTATGGTGACATGGTTGTTGAGGGGTTGACTTTGTTGACTTGTTGACTTTGTTGACCTGTTGACTAGGCTTGATTAGTTGACCATCATGATAACAATAGCTATCATTTCATGGCAAAGACTTTTGCTTGCTTGCTCTCTTGTGCAAAATGAGTGCATGAAATGATATGGCTATTGTTGCTTAAACCATCACATAATACTTGATTGCTATGATGTGTTATGATGGTTATGGATTATGAGAGCCAAATGAGAAAAGTCTTCTCTCATTCTATCATTCTCATTCTCTCTCTTGCTCTTGAGCTCTCATCTCCTTCCTCTTGCTCTCCCTCTCTTAGTCTATGGTTCACTTGTCTCATGTATTGAGAAGCAAGAACCATAGAAGAAAATCCCAAACACACTCTTCTCTACTCACTCTAGTTCATAAGGTTTAGCAAACCAAGTGAACTAGTTTCTTCAAAGACTGAAGAAGAAGCCAAAGGTAGAAGCTTTCGAGGTGGATCTATCTTCGGCGCAAGGAGACGACGGAGTCAAGCCGATCCGGACAACCATCGAGGCTTGAAGACGAAGGAGATCAAGAAAGAAAGGTATAACCCCCTAACCGAGTAGTTAACAACTCCTAGTTAGGTTGTTAGTTAGATGTTTAACAAAGATCCGGTTTTGAGTCCATGTTACCAGCTCTAGAAAAATTGTTTTTCACCAAATTCTGCATGCCCGAAAGTACCGGGAGAGGTAGCATGGACTTACAGTGGTATCAGAGCCTAGTTAAACTCTAACTAACATGTTAGCATAGTAACTAGAAATTCGATCGGAGAAAAAGTCGCGAAATACACCCGGATTTCAAACTTTCTGTCGATTTTCAAAGTGCTGCAAAAATTATTTGAGATACACCAAAAATCGACTCAGGGTTTTCTGAAGAAACTGCAAAAATTCGACCCCCTAATTCGATCAAAGCGCCGCGGTTCCGCCGTGGGAGCTTGCTCCCGCCGCGGAACCGCGGCCGAGTTGACTCGGTCATGGGGTTTCTCTTTTGCAGTTTGTTCTTATGGGTATTTTGGGATTTTTGGAATATGTATTTTTTGCCCAGATTTTCCAGAACGAAAATTTTGTATTTGGGGCCTGAAAATCCGTATTTTTGATCGAACTTCTAAAAGACTTAAGCTGACGGGTTTTTCTGTGATGTGATATTTGTATTGAACGTCTGCTAATCGCTATATGTCGATTAGTGGGGGTTATACAAATCTGTGATCTGTAATTTTATTGGAATGTGTATATGAATTCATTGGATTGTCGCGGGTGAATAGCCGGGGTTGTGAAACGAGAGTTTTCTTTTCTTTCAATTCATGTAAATTTGTAAATTGATGTAATAATTATTTGTATGGCCGCACAACCGGGTCGGGGTTGTAGCCGTCATTGTATAATTTCTTTTTACTGTTTTTGCTCTTAGGATAGACCCATGGAGGGGGTGCACAAACTACCAGGTATGCCGAAGTGCCGAGTGGCCTACTCACGGGGTTGAGGGAGGTTGCTTCGCTTCGGATACTTGGCGGGTAGTTTGCCACACCCGTAGGGGTCTTGGGTGGGGTTTTGGCTATTCACCGCGACCGTGTAATCTGCTTTTCGTTACAGGCTCGAACGAATTGCAGGTTCCTAGTATATCCAATGTGTTCATCTGTGATCTGAAATGTCTATCATTGCAATATATCTATATATGATATTATTTAGGCGTTGCTTATGTTTTACAGCCGCGCTAGCCCAGCCCCCGCTCTGTCGTTAGTTAAGTAACCTAACGGGTAATGACGGGGCCCCGTGGTGAATGCGAATGGCATAAGCGTACGTCATATTTTGGTTGTTTTCTGCAATGGCAGGATTAAATGATGGGACGCATTAAAAGAACTAATGCAAGAATATCACGCATTAAAAGAACTAATGCAAGAAAATAAACCAAGTAAAAGTCGTTGGAACACTTTCGAAAAACCACTCGGTTCTTTTCAAAACTAACTTTTAAATGCGGAGCTTGAGCCACTCCTTTTAAAAGCTATCTCGTTCCATCGACTATATCAAGTTCACTACGTTCACGGTTTTGCCAAAACCATCCGTAGCCCTCCATCATTTCAGTTAAATATTCGGTAGTATTCAAGCTATGTATTTTGACCTCACGCCAAGGCATAGTGATTGGTAGCTGCCGGATATTTATCTGTTGCATAGATAGAATGCGTTGGTTTGAGACAGTCGTACTACCATTTTGGCCTACGTCAAGGGTATGTACGGATGGGTTCAAATTAACCTGGATAATGATGAGAAGAACTTGACACGTGACTTATGACATTTTGACCTCACGCAAAGGTCATAAGAGCATGGGGCAAAAATCCACATCGGGAGTTTCAAAAGAACTGAAACTTGCTAGTGTTGCATACCATTTGGAGTGTGATGATTCTGGTAGGATTCCTTCAGTTTCGTCACGCGATGATATTTGGATCCCGATCCTACTGTGAGTATATGCTACTCCTCGGGAAATTTCTCACTTAACGATCAATGCTATAAACCTAGTAGGTGTCTAGAAAGGTGTTAGCGGGGCTACGCCCCCAGGGAAAAGTGGTTCTTGAATTAAGGAACTTCGCGAAAGCGTTGGAAAACCTCCCTCGAAGTACCGACACCAGCCTGGCCGAACGGTTAAGCAAGTATTGTACGGTGAGATTGATCCTGACTAATTCTTCCTTTTTGGTTTGAGGAGGGATTCGAGAAACAGCGGGAGCCATCCTGTTTAGACAAACTAAAAACCACTCTAAACTTGCAAGAGCATCATGCTGAGTGTTTCTTCTTCTCTCTCCTAATTGCAGCGACCAATCGACATGACTGGACTTAATTTACTGCTAGATAAAAACATACTGACAGGGCCAAACTACAAAGATTGGCTCAGGAATGTCAAAATGGCAATCACTTACGACAAGCTGGGGTATCTTCTTACCACCAAAGCTCCCCCTGTCCCAAGTCCCACCTCCAGCGTCGCGGATAAGGAAATCCGTAAGACCTGGGAGATTGATAGCGCGAAGGCCAAGTGCCTCGTACTTGCCTCGATGGACAACGAACATCAGAGGAGGCACGAGAATATGGACCTTGAATCCTTATTTCTCCATACAAAAGAACTGTATGGAGAGCAATCTCGTATCGCAAGATACGAAGTGTCGAAGAAGTTATTTTCGGCAAGGTTGGCCATCGGATCATCGGTAGCGGAACACGTGCTTAAGATGATTGGCTTCATTGAGGAGCTCGTGGAACTTGGAACCACGTTGGAGAATGAGCTCTATACTGACTTGATTCTCCAGTCCCTTCCTTCCACTTACGCCCAGTTTATACTGAACTTCAACTTACAAGAAAAAGAAGTTGAACTTTCGAAACTCCTCAACATGCTGAGGAGTGCAGAGGGCACCCTACAGAAAGGTAGGGAAACATCCACTTTGTTTGTAGGAGGATCTTCCTCTTCTAGGTCCAAGGCGAAAGCCAAGGGAAAGAAGAAGAAAGCCTCCGCCAAACCAAGGGGCGGTGTTAGTAAAGTGGATACGAAGGGAAAAGCAAAAGCAACAAAGAAAGCGGGGCAGCTTGTGGATAAAGAAGAATGCTTCTATTGTCATAAGAAAAGACACTGGAAGAATGATTGCAGGGCTTGGAAAGCCAGGACACAGGAATTGAAGCAGGTTGCGGCTTCAGCTTCAGGTGTGTATGTTATTGAAAACCGTCTTTCAATAAACTCTACTTCCTGGGTATTGGATACCGGATCAGGATCTCATATCTGTAATTCTTTGCAGGCGTTGAGAAACCGTAGGGTTTTGAAGGCAGGTGACATGACCCTCAGAGTTGCAAACGGAGCTAGCATGGATGCTAAGGCCGTGGGGGACTATCACCTGGGAATGTCAGATGGACATGTTTTGGTTTTGCGTAATTGCTTTTTTGTACCCAACGCAACTTGTAATATCATTTCTGTATCTTTAGTTTCTAAAGAAGGTTATGAATTTGCGTTTGTAAGTAATGTTGTAAACATTCACCTTAATCAAGTTTTGATTGGGTCAGGTACATTGAGCAATGGTATATACGTATTAAACCAACCACAGATTTTCAATGTCCAGAATACACACAAAAGAAAGTCTCCGGAAATAAATCAGACTTTCTTATGGCATTGTAGACTAGGTCACATCAATGAGAGAAGGTTGACGAAGTTACATACAGAAGGATATTTGAATCCGTTCGAATATCAATCGTATGCCACTTGTCAATCCTGTCTCAAAGGAAAGATGACAAAGACTCCGTTCACTGGACACGGAGTAAGAGCGAGCGAGCTCTTGGGACTCGTACACAGCGACGTGTGCGGTCCAATGTCTACACATGCGCGAAGCGGTTATTCTTACTTCATTACTTTCACGGATGACTTTTCAAGGTACGGTTATGTCTTCTTAATGAAACATAAGTCCGAAGCCTTTGGAAAGTTCCAGGAATATAAGAATGAAGTATAAAAACAAACCGGCAAAAGTATTAAGATTCTAAGATCGGATCGAGGTGGAGAATACTTGAGTGCCGAGTTCCTGGATTATTTAAAAGAGAACGGAATTCTCTCTCACCTTACTCCTCCAAACACTCCGCAACATAACGGTGTATCGGAGAGACGGAACCGAACCCTATTGGATATGGTGCGGTCCATGATGAGTAACGCTGAGTTACCGCGATCATTCTGTGGGTATGCGCTAGAATCAGCTGCATACCTTTTGAACCGAGTTCCGACTAAGACTGTTCCTACCACACCATATGAAATATGGAGTGGGAAGAAACCCTATCTTCAATATTTGAAGATCTGGGATGTCCGGCTTTTGTCAAAAAGCAGCATGCGGACAAGCTCGAGGCACGCTCAGTACTGTGCAAGTTTGTGGAATACCCAAAGAACTCCAGGGGGTATCTCTTCTATTACGCAGAGGAACAAAAGATTATTGTTTCTCGTAATGCCCATTTTCTAGAACACCAGTTCTTAGAAAAGGAAACAAGTGGGAGCGAAATAGAACTGGAAGAAATTCCAGAACCACAGACTATTACTGAAAGCTTAGTGGAACCAGAGGGTTCAAAAGAACATGACATTCCTATGCCGCTCCGCAGGAGTAGTAGGCAGTCTCATCCGCCCGAGAGATACTACGGTTTTCTCATAGACGGGGATAGAGAGGATTGTATCATAGATTATGATGAGCCTACTAGCTTCCAGCAAGCCGTTCAGAGCGTCGACTCGGTAAAATGGTTGGATGCAATGCGGACCGAAATGGAGTCCATGTACACCAACAAAGTATGGACGTTGGACATTGCTCCAGACGGGGTAAAACCCGTAGGATGCAAGTGGATCTTCAAAAGGAAGATTGGTGTAGATGGACAGGTTGAGACCTATAAAGCTAGATTGGTTGAAAAGGGTTTTCGTCAAAGACCTGGTTTGGACTATGACGAGACCTTTTCTCCAGTAGCTATGCTGAAATCCATTCGGATCCTTCTTGCCATTGCTGCCTTCCACGATTATGAGATTTGGCAGATGGACGTAAAGACAGCTTTTCTAAATGGAAATTTAGAGGAGTGTGTCTATATGGACCAGCCAGAGGGTTTCATTCAGAGTGGGAGCAGCGGAAAGGTGTGCAAGTTGCTTAAGTCCATTTACGGACTAAAGCAGGCATCGCGGAGTTGGAACATCTGTTTTGATGAGACGGTCAAGGAATTTGGCTTTATCAAAAATCCAGATGAACCATGCATCTATAGTAGATTTGTAGCGAGAACTGTAGTATTCCTCGTTTTATACGTGGATGACATTCTCTTAATAGGAAATGACATTCCTATGCTACAATCTGTTAAGGGGTTCTTGTCATACAGGTTCTCCATGAAAGACCTGGGTGATGCCTCATACATCCTGGGGATCCGGATCCATCGTGATAGATCCAAGAGGATATTAGGACTTTCACAGTCCAGGTACATTGACACCATACTGAAAAGATTCAGTATGGAAGATTCCAAGCGCGGTAACTTACCGGCTTGTCACGGGATCACCCTCTCTAAAGAGATGTCTCCCAAGACTGATTTGGAGAGGGATCGCATGTCTATTATACCCTATGCTTCTGCGGTAGGCTCTATTATGTATGCGATGTTGTGTACCAGACCGGATATAGCTTATGCACTGAGTGTGGTAAGCCGGTATCAGTCAAACCCTGGGGAGAAACACTGGACAGCGGTAAAGAACATTCTCAAGTACCTGAGAAGGACTAAGGAGATGTTCTTTGTGTATGGCGGAAAAGACCTCCAGATCGAGGCCTTTGCTGACTCCAGCTTCCAGAGTGACAAGGATGATTCCAAGTCCATGTCGGGTTTTGTCTTTACCCTCAATGGAGGGGCGGTGTGTTGGAAGAGTTCCAAACAGGAAACCGTTGCAGACTCGATGATGGAAGCGGAATACATCGCTGCGTCTGATGCCGCAAAAGAAGCTGTCTGGATAAGGAAGTTCTTAAAAGAACTTCAGGTGGTTCCGTCCATTGTTGATCCAATACCTCTGTATTGCGACAACAACGGGGCTATAGCTTTAGCAAAGGAACCCAGGTCCCATCAGAGATCCAGACACATCTTGAGGCGGTATCACCTGATCAGGGAGATCGTGGATCGCCAGGAGATCGAGGTTCGGAGAGTCGCTTCAGAAGATAACACTGCAGATCCATTCACCAAGGCCTTACCCCAGACTCAGTTCGAGCGGCTGATCGAGATGATAGGTCTTCGATACGCCAGTACATGGCCTTAGTGCAAGTGGGAGATTGTTAGTGTATATGCCCTAGAGGCCATTACTGTATCATACTAGTTTGTATATTACTTAATGGAAGCTTGGGATATTCACCTTGTATAAACAATCTTGCTCAATATAGTAGTATGCTACTTGGTTTGTTTCTACTTCAATGTGTACATGTGTTTATTTTAGTATATCACCTATACACATTAGTGGAGCCCTTAGGATCTTTGCTTGATTACCAGCGTTGTGATGGCAGTCACACTAGTGGGGGCTGGGTAATCTATAAGCACATCCTTATGCAGGTCCCTAGTCGCAGGACTATCGAGACAGGGCATCGATACTCCGGAGTAGACTAGCGTATGCGCTTCTCATCCCAGTGTGGGAGATGGTCTGTCCCACAGCCATCAGTACGTCATACTGGAGATAGTATACGGGTGCTCGTTAGGTTACGAGTATACTGGACAGGACTCGTCGGGAACTGACCGGTTGGTATTATACCTATCGTCAGTTATCAGTTCCCAGGTGACATGAGTACATCTTAGTCCGCTGACTTGACACTGTCACTTCGCCTCGAGTGTGTTCCCACTGTACTTTGATTACCACCCTACCACGGCTCAAAGGAGTCGTGCAAACAGGCAGTAGTTGGGTGCAGTCCCGAAGCACTTGGAGGCAGTGACGGTTAGACATGATTCGTCTCTCCCGGTATTGGGGGTTGACATCGCGCTGTGTCTAGGAGAGCCATTACACGAGTAGTCCCTGGCCAGGGCAATCGAGATATACTGGTAGGCTTCCAGTGTTATCTCAGGGTGTTTTGGGCTTCACTCCGACACGACTTGTACCGCTATTAGGGGACTGACGTTTACCGCCCCCTAGGCCCGCCATGCGATGTATCAGACGAACAGACCGGACTGTACGGAGATTGTCATATTCAGGCTCAGTAGGAGTTCAGATGGGTTTCACCTCGTCAGTCTTCTTGTCGGCATCTACCTGGGGACCGTTACGCACAGCTAGTGCCGCTTGCGGTCTGTGGTTAAACCCACTGCCAGCGTAGTGTCGAGTCTTTAGAGTCCCACACAGAAAGCTATTCGCCTTTAGGCAAAAGAGTAGAGGTCGCATGGTTTTGCGGCAGGTCGCATGGTTTTGCGACAGGGTTTGGTCACATCCGTGCACTTATGCACGTACAGTGTCCGGACAGTTAACACTAGCGGGCTTTGGTTTAAGCCAGATCCTAGTGTACGTATTAGGATTGGATTTATCCAGTTTGTATTCGTGTTCCTCGGAACGCGGATGCGGGTGTGTATGCACAGTTGACGGAGAGACAGAGGCAGAGGATTCTCATTAGGGTTGTTGACCGTTGACCGTTGACTATTGACTTTTTGCTCAACCCTAATGAGAATATGATATATGATTAACAATTATATTAATTAAGTATTATGGTGACATGGTTATTGAGGGGTTGACTTTGTTGACTTGTTGACTTTGTTGACTTGTTGACTTTGTTGACCGGTTGACTAGGCTTGACTAGTTGACCATCATGATAACAATAGCTATCATTTCATGGCAAAAACTTTTGCTTGCTTGCTCTCTTGTGCAAAATGAGTGCATGAAATGATATGGCTATTGTTGCTTAAACCATCACATAATACTTGATTGCTATGATGTGTTATGATGGTTATGGATTATGAGAGCCAAATGAGAAAAGTCTTCTCTCATTCTATCATTCTCATTCTCTCTCTTGCTCTTGAGCTCTCATCTCCTTCCTCTTGCTCTCCCTCTCTTAGTCTATGGTTCACTTGTCTCATGTGTTGAGAAGTAAGAACCATAGAAGAAAATCCCAAACACACTCTTCTCTACTCACTCTAGTTCACAAGGTTTAGCAAACCAAGTGAACTAGTTTCTTCAAAGACCGAAGAAGAAGCCAAAGGTAGAAGCTTTCGAGGTGGATCTATCTTCGGCGCAAGGAGACGACAGAGTGAAGCCGATCCGGACAACCATCGAGGCTTGAAGACGAAGGAGATCAAGAAAGAAAGGTATAACCCCCTAACCGAGTAGTTAACAACTCCTAGTTAGGTTGTTAGTTAGATGTTTAACAAAGATCCGGTTTTGAGTCCATGTTACCACCTCTAGAAATATTGTTTTTCACCAAATTCCGCATGCCCGAAAATGCCGGGAGAGGTAGCATGGACTTACAAATATAACGTAAAACTGTGTATTAAAATAACGCATCAACACTAAACTAACTCGCGAGTGCACGTCTAGTGGCTAACGCGCTTTGCGATACCTCAAAACCTAACAGAGTACAGTAGCAGCACAAGCTCACGACTCGCGTCTCAACACGTATCACGCGGACTCAAAACACTAGATTATAAGTAATCGGTCCCAGATTTTGCATACTGAATTTACTAAAAAAGTAAACAGTACCAAACACCCATAACCAACAGCAGACAACTACCCACAGAAGACCAATCCCATCACTCTCCTACTTAGCCGGCGTCGCCGGACTTCGCCTTCGGGGTCACCGGCCCCGGCCGGTGTGGTGGTCCCCGTCCCTCAGGTGATGTCTCAGGTTCACTAGTACATCTCTATAATTTTGTTTTGACAAACACAAAAAACTCCAGGTCACAACAGGTATTAAAAGCTCTAAAAAGACTTAAAAACCCGATATCGCACTAATCGATATAAAAAGCGTTCTAAACCATAATCAACGAAAAAATAGCATAAAAACTATAATTTATCAGTATTGGGATAATACATAACAATCTTGCTCATAAGATTCAAGCTTTTCCTAGCTCCAAGTGATCCGAGAAGCAAGCACAAGGATTTTTGGTATTTTTGTGATATGTTTTGAAGAATTGGAGAAGTTTGAGTTAAGATTGAAGAAAAATGAGAAAGAAGAGCTCAAGGGCAGTAGAGGGAGAAGGAATCTCGGCCAAGGGGAGTGAGGTGGGAGTTTGGTGAGGGTTTCCTAGCAATTACAAGCATTTAATGCAATAAATGCATTCATATACAAACATGCACACATGCATACATCTACATCTTTTCTTTAATCCAATAAACCTAACCTCCATACAAATATCTAGATACATGTGGGCTAGGTTACTCAAGAATAATTTGATGAAAAGATCGCTTTATAGAATTTCCCAAAAATGTGAATACCGCATAAAAATAACATTAACATTGGGAAAAATTCAAATTGAACCAAAACATCCCATATACCCCTAAAGCTTGCGCACAAGCTTTATTTTAGCTAAACTAGGTGCTGGCAAGTCTATATGGTCATTTGAACACAGTAGGGTCAAAACGGAAAATAGCGACAATTTAACCCTAAAACGGACAAATTCGCATAACGATTTCTAAAACGTTACAAGCACAGTCTTACTCGTGATGATAGTATGCTATCTAGTTTATCTTTATCATCGTGTACAGTTTTAGGTGACCTTACAGATCACTATTACACGTTGATAGCACCCTTAGGATTCTTGCTTGACTGCCAGCAGTATGATAGCGATCATATACGTGGGAGCTGGGGTCTATAAGCACATCCTTAAAAGGTCCCTAGTCGTAGGAGTTTTCGAGGCAGGGCATCGATACTCCGGAGTAGACTAGTGTATACAGTCGAGACCCCGACGAGGGGCGGTGGCCGGTCTCACAAGCCATTGGTGTCAGTTGGTTCACCTAAGATGTATACATGTGCTCATTGGGTTATGAGTACACCAGACAGGACTCGCCGGGAACATGCTAGTTGGTTTTATACCGGACGTCAGATAGCAGTTCCCTCGTGACATGTGTACAGGTTAGTTCATCGACCTGAGATTTTCATTTGTCTCGTGTGAATTCCCACTGTGCTTTGATTACTACCCTACCACGGCTCAAAGGAGTCATGCAAACAGGTTTTAGTTGGGTACAGTCCCGAGCCACATGGAGGCAGTGAGCAGATCGGCAGGGGTTTCATCTCTCCCGGTATTGTGGGTGAGATCGCGCTGCGTCTAGGAGAGCCATTACATGAAGTCCTTGGCCAAGGCAGGAGATTTATTGGTAGGTATTCCAGTAGTATCTCAGGGTGTTTTAGGCTACACTCCGATATGACTTGTACCGCTTTTGGGGGTCTGACTTTTACCAACCCCCTAGGCCCGACATGCGTTACTCATAGACGAACGGACCGGACTGTACGGATATTGTCACTGACAGGCTCAGTAGGGTGTCAGGATGGGTTCGCTCATCGACCTCCCTTTTGGTCAACACCTGGTGGCCCGTTACGTACAGCTAGTACCACTGACGCGCTAGTGGTTAAATCCATAGCCAAGGTATTGACGAGTCTTTGGAGTCCCCCACAGACAGTTTCTCAAGTTTCGGACGAAACGTTGTAGAGGCCGTATGATATTATGGCAGGGTTCGATCATGTACGTGCAGTAGTGCACGGATCATGATCGGGCGGATCATACTAGTGGTCTTTGGTTTAAGCCGGATCCTAGTATTAGATTTGTTGGATTACTTTAGTCCTATTGCATTCGCATTCAGTCGAAATGCGGATGCAGGTATGTATATACAGGTGAGGGGTATTCTTGTGATCCGTCACGAGTTTACTTTAGATGATGCCGTTCTTTTTATTGTCATAAACATTTGGGTTAATGTTATGGTGGAAATTGTGAGTGGAAGTCATCATGAAGAGGCACAATCAATTAGGTGACTCATGGTCTCTTTTTTAGTGCTAATGTCACTTAATTGATTGATTAGTGTGTTGAATTGATGGATGGAGAGAGAAAGGGCAGCCATATCTCTTGGGGTTGGCTCTTGAGTTTGATTCTAGTGCTCTCACAATAATTCAACACAAAACAAAAGAAAGCCTCTTCTTCTTCTTCTTCTTCCTCTAGCTCACCATTTCCACTAATGGCATCATCTTTAACCTCCATCCATACACTCTCATGCGTTGAGAATCAATGGATGTTTGAGAAAAAGTGATCACACACATTCTCTACTTCACCTTGGACACGTCGGCTAGCAAACTTCGTGTCCGAGTTGCTTCGGATGAAGCGGGAGCCCGTAAAAGGATTCGAAGATGTGGTGCCCTTTCCGACGAGGAGACCGGTGATCGAAAATGCCGTGAGGAGCTAAGGATGGTGGCTAAAGACCGAAGGACACGGATCGATCGGTATAGCTTTTCTAACCCTTCTCTAGTTAGCTAGTTTCTGTTAATGGTTCAATCCGGGAGAAAGTATACGTTAGCGCCGGTTTCAAGTTTATGAAAAAGTTTTTGTTTCCGCATTTTGGCCTCGGATCGACGGCCGGGGTGCTACCGTAGACTTACATGGTATCAGAGCCATGCCATTAACCTTTATTAGCTTGTTCTAACGTGTTTAAAACATCGATCGGCCGAATTTTCCAAACCATCAATTCCATTTTAGCAGTTTCTGTCGAAATTTTTTTGTCGTCGAAAAATTATTTTCTGCATGTTAGAAAATCGTGCAGGCTTTTTTAAGACCGCTACAAAAATTTTATAGAATGATCTCACTGTGACGCCGTGGAACCGCGGCCTTACCCACATTTTGGCCGCGGTTCCGCCGCAGTTCTAGGGCTTCATTGCACAATTATTTTCGTCGTGGTCTTCTGTGTGGAAATGTGGTTTCTGGAATTTTTTGTTTTGGCCCAGATTATTTTGAGTACTGGGAATTGTACTTGGGGCCCACTTCGGGAAATTTTGTCGATCGAAATTTTTTTAACAAGTTAGTTCACAGTGCTTACTTTATATCTGCGACCGTGAATGTCATTCGAGTGGTAAATCTTGTCTAATTGCTATAGCTCTTTTAGACGGATTTGCGAACGTGACATTCACGTTGATGTTCTGTGTTGTGCTGTGATGTTGCGGATTTTTCGTGGTGGATAGCCTGGATGCAATGGTAGTGCAGTTTGGTATTATTTTTACATTTGATATTGAAGGGCGAGAGTCCGACATGTGGACTGCCGTCACTGCCTGTTTGTATATTATTCTTTTTGGGCATGACCAGGCTAGGGTCGATGTACCCATTGTATATATTTTATTTTCTGTACTAGGATTACCCCGCGGTGGGGTGCACGGATAGCTGGGTTCTAGAGAGCAACGAGCCCGCATCTCATGGCTTTGAGACGGAGGGGGCTTCACTCTAGAATTGGCGGGCTATTCGCCGCACTCGTAGGGGTATAGGTTGACCCAAGCAGGGGTGCTCAAGTTACCGGATTCCGTGAAGTGCTGGGTGGTCCATTCACTTTTCTGAAGGGGGCTGCCTCGCTTCAAGTTTTGGCGGGTAACTTGCCGCACCCGTAGGGGTCTAGGATTTCATTGCACTGGCTGTCCACACGACCAGGAGAACGTCGGGTTTCAGTTGTGGCTCATTGAAACCCGGGGATCCCAGATTATCTGTATTGTTCTGTGATGCTTATTACATTTCTGTGATGTTGCATTTTATCATGCCATGAGCTAATATTATATATTGATATATATATATATATATACTAGTAGATGTTGTATATGTTTTACACCCGCGCTAGTCCAGTCCCCGCTCTGTCGTTAGTTAAGTAACCTAACGGGTGATGACGGGACCCAGTGGCGAATGCGGATGGCATATACGTACATCATATTTTCGTTCTTTTATGGTGTGATCAATTGATAGGACTGCATTGATTCGGATCAATGTAAGCTAAACAAACCTATTATGATGTTGTTCGAACATTTTTCGAAAAGCTGTTATTGCAAAGACGTTTTCTTTTGTTTTGCACAGTCATATTCGGTTATGAATATCCAGCACCTCAGTCGACGAGGCAAGGGTCGAGATCCCTTCACCGGGAGTGACCCCTTTGGCAGAAGTTTGCGTCAGGGTAATAACTTCACTATAGTCGATTACTTTTTTCTTTGCATCGTGGTATTCAGTTGGAATATCCTGCACCTCATTCTACGGGGAAAGAGTCGAGATCCCTTCACCAGGAGTGACCTGTTTAGCAAAGGTTTTCGTCACTATATTTTTATAAAAAGCTATCCGGTTCCTTCAACGATATCAAGTTCATTACGTTAAAGGTTTTTCGCCAAAAACCATTCGTAGCCCTTCGTCATTTCAGACGGGTAGCACTTAGTATTCATGCTATGTTTGTTGGCCAAAGTCAAGGCATAGTGTATGGTAGCTATTTGTTACCTTTATGTTGCATATATAGATGCGTTGGATTAGGACAGTCATACTGCTTTGTTGGCCAAACTCAAGGGTAGGTACGGGTGGGTTCAAATTAACCTGGATAATGACGGGTAGAACTTAATATGTGACTTATGATTTGTTGGCCAAACTCAAGGTTATAAGAGCATGGGGTAAAAATCACATCGGGAGTTTCTAAAGAAACTGAAACTTGCCAGGCATGTGCATACCTTCTGGAGTGTGATAACGTGAGTGGATTCCATCACATTATCATGTGATGATAGTTGGATCCCGATTCCCACTGATGATTTGGTTTACTCCTCGGGTGATCCCGACTAATTCTTTTTTCAGGTTTGGAGGAGAATTTGAGGTTACAGTGGGAGGTTTCCTTATTAGATAAATTGATAACCATTCTGATCTACGTTAGAGTGCACGCAGAGTGTTTCTTTTCTCTCTCTCTTTGGCAGCGACCATGGCCTAACCCTACACTATGACTCAGTGACCAAGATTAACCGAACCTTCTTAAAACACCGGCTTTTGGATTTTCAGAGTTGCATAACTCATTGCCACTCCTACTTTTACCCTTTTCTCCAGAACACCCCGTATTAATACGAACGTCTACTTCCATTGGATAAAACCATCGTATGGTTATATACGAACTCGAAGGAACTTGTTCCAGATTCAAGGATGGCTTCCAGTTCTGGAGAAAATGAATAGGACTATTCAGTTGTCTTTTCCTTTTACCTTCTCTCAGGTTACGAGTGCTCCTTGGATTAGGACGGTACACCTATTATGCTTATTGGATAATCTTCATCCAAACCATAGGCAGGTGCCGAACGGTAGGGAATGAAGAAAACCATTTAGCCTAAATGGTGTACAGAAGGTATTAAGTAAAGACAAATAAAGGGATTAGTAAGAGGGCAAAGTAAATTGCGACTGCTAACATTCACGACCAAGCCAAGTATTTCTTCGCCAGTCCTATTTCACCTTTGTATTTCTCCGGAACACCCCGTATCACTACGAAGATCTACAGTTTATTGGATACTCCGTCGTATAGTTATATACGAACTCGAAGGGACTTGTTCCAGTTCGGGGATGGATTCTGGTTCAGAAGAAATAGGAATAAGGTTTATTCAGTTGTCGTTTATCTTTACCTTCTCTCGCGTTGCGAGTGCTCCTAGGATTAGAAGAGTACACCCATAATGCTTATTGGATAGTCTTCTTCCAAACCATAGGCTGGTGCCGAACGGTAGGAAATGAAGAAAACCATTTAGCCTAACAATGGTGTACAGAAGGTAATGACTAAAGACATATAAAGGGATTTGGAGAGATGGCAAAAAAATATACGGTTACAGTCATGAATATGGATAATGGAAGAGGCATTACTATGAATACCAGGATACCCCTTCGAAACATTTTCATGTTTTAGTCTCACTGCGCGTTTTTAATAGAAAACTGATTTCCCAATTAGTCCTTGCTCCAGGGCATGTATTTTCCAGGTTTGATTCTCACATCTGTATGGTTTTACAGATGATGAGTAGGAGTAAGTTATTGGAAATTAGGTGATCATCCTCATTATATCGGGATTCGTTTTAATTGGTGATATTTGAGGAAATCGCCTGGGTTGTTTGCCGGACGGCAAATATTTGGTTTTGAATATCCGTTGTTATGCACCAATTTCAAATTGATATATCTGTACGTTTATTTTTATAAAGTGAGATATAACCTTTCGAAATTATGTCCATGACATTTACCTATATCTGTTGATTGTTAGGTAAGGAGCATTAAACAGCGGTGTAATTCTTCTTAACCATAAGTACAATTTTCAACCTACGACGCATAGTGTTTGAGTTATTCAACTCAGGGGACTTATACAAAGCATTGTATATTGTCCAGTGTCTATTAGGACAGAGGGGTTGGTCCCCGTACTATATTCTGTTTACTTGTGTCTTCTCTAGTTTTTAGACAAGTGTTTTGTAGAAATGCAAGGTCTAAGTTTTGAGAAGTTGTAGGTATAAGAATAAAGTAGAGAAACAGGTGTTGCAAGTATCATGATTCTTCAAGGTGATCGAAGATATAGATACTTGTATTCGGTATTCAGTTGATAGTAATGGTTTTGAGAAACCTGTTTCTCTTTCAGGTTACTCATATATGGATGCATTCCTAAGTTGAGTAACGCTGATCGGCCTCCTTCCATTTAGTTGACATGCACTGGCGACAGCTGCATGATTTGAATCTGGTTCCAATTAAATCAGTGCTTCTGTTTCTATATTGGATATAGAACGGTTCATATCTTAATGATGTTAAGGTACGGGGAGTTGTCCGGCTTATGCTTAAAACCAGACTCTGGATAACTCAATGCACGTTTCTGTAATGGCTGTTTGTGGGTTGACCCGGGCTATGACGAGGGTTAACTTTCTACCATCTAGAAAATCAATGGTGATATTGTTCTTGACTCGCCACAGTTTTAATAAAAATTGTAACACCCGAGCCCAATGCTACTAATTTCAGTTACCGTTTGAACGTAGTGTGGCACTTATTTCATTTATCTTGCTTGATTGTTACTTATTGTAAAATTTTACCCCGACAATTCATTTCTGCATATAACAATTTAAGGCATCTAAAATAAAATTAAAAATAATTGTCATGGCCTGCTTGACACCCCTGACCCCGTTGTAGCGTCCGTGCATCGAGTTCTCGTCCCGTTCAGTGAAACGGGCAAGTTGGACGGCTACGTGCACGTACGTGTGCCCGTTTTGGGGGTATGCTTTTTGATTGTAAAATACTTCATTTTAAATTTTGGATCCCGCCTAAAATATTCTTATTTCAATTTCAAATTTTTGGACCCGACCCAGGCGCAATTTGGAAATGTTTTACTTTGTGCCAAAAATCCCAATTTCTAATATTTATTAAACCGTCGAATATATATATATATATATATTTAACTTATAATATTTTTTATATATTTCTAATCTTTCAAATTTCCTTCTCAACCAATCATAACCCTCATAACCATCCCGTGGGCCCCACCCTCTTCCTCTCTCTCCTCCCTCTCTCTCTCCCATATATTTCTTTCCCTCCGCCTTTCTTTAAAACACGAACCCATCACCAGTGAAACCTACCGCCGCCGTGCCCCACGCCGACGCCAACATAGCCGGCCTCCTCGCCTCCAACCCCTCCTCGTCACCTTCCTCTTCTTCTTTCTTCTCCCCGAGTCCTCCCCTGCACTGCCCTGCACCCAACCAACTCGACCCCCGGTACTCACCTTCCCATCGTCGCCGACCATCCTTCGTCGCCGTCGCGACCTCTTTCCACATCTTATCTCCCTCTCCTCTATTCTCTTCTCCCTCATCGAACCCTGTGCAACCGGTAGCGAAACAGCATAAGAACCCTAGCCTTCAAGATCTGCAGCCACCACCCTTCGCCGGTGGACCCGCGCCGGCAACCCCTCGGCGTCATCACCACGTACCGACTCCCCTGAAACCCCTGAACTCCATACCACAGTATGATCTTCTTCCTTCTTTCCTTCTTTATTCTCTTTCATTCTTAACAAGAATCTCTTTGTTGATTGCAGGGGTTTTGCAGTTCGTGCGCCGGAGCTCCGTCGACGTGGTCGACGATCACAACCCCCTCCACAGAGCATCGTGAGCACCCTCTTCTCCATCCTCCTTCCCTTCTTTCTTCTTGATTCTTCTTTTATCCTTTCATGCAATTTGAATATTGTTTATTCCCTGTTTTGGGGTTCGCCGGAATCCGGCCGTGCCGGCGACGTGTCCCGACGTTCCAGCGAGGTACCCCGACCCATGTGGTTCCACTGTTCGTCGTTTGGGTTCATTCCGTGAACCGTGCGCCCGTCACGAGTTTTCCCCACCAACGTTTTACGTTCCGTTTTCCCTATCCGCGACCCGTCGAGGCAAGTACCCCTTGCTACATGCTAAACAATATTTACATACATATTAATGACACCCTAAACCTATAAATTTAACTTGGTACGATCATTTCTCTTTTTCGTGTTCAGTATTGTTACATAACATTTTATCTTTCAAACTGGGAACCTATATATGTGGATATCATTGCATCCATGAAGTCTTAAACTTGTTAACATGATTAAACGGCTATAATTGTCATACTGCATTCTTATAATGTTGAAATCATCTCTGTGACATAATAGATAACTGTATTGCTAATTGAATGAATCTGCCTATTGCTTAATTCATTGCTTAGATCATGTTGTTAACCATGCTTGATTATGGAACTGAGAATGAGCACACCCATGATATTGTTTACATCTTGACCTGACTTGCTGCATACATATTGATTTACCCGACATGGTACCGTATACTGCTTGACTTGACCTGTTGTACCATGACCTGACCCGTTACCTGATCTTGTGTCTAATGCCAACAAATCTGACATATAGTCCTCATGGACCGTTCCTGTTGTCTATCCAGACAAACCTGTTTACCTGATTCTGTGTTGGCATTAGTTTCTTGATTTCGGGATACCTGACTTGACTTACACATATAACTTGGGGGTATGGGGAAATCAAAGGTGAAACCTGACTTGTAACTCAACTGTTCACTACTTGTTCTGATCATTTTTAGGCTAGGCCAGCCTTGGAATGATGATGCTGACATCATTCATCTGCACACATTCCTGTTTGGTGCCTAGCGGCATGTCTCGGTTTCAGCCGAGAATATTGAGGCCGTGGTCCCGGGTATGTACGGGAGACTATTAAGTGTACACATTCCTGTTTGTTGCCTAGCGGCATGTCTCGGTTTCAGCCCGAGAATATTGAGGCCGTGGTCCCGGGTATGTACATGATACTATTGAGTTACATCGATGATTCATCAATTTGGTTTCAAAGACTTTAGAATAGAAAACCTGATAGAACAGTCCAGTTTACCCACTGCACACTACCCTGCACTGCTCTTATTTATATTATTGTTACCCTTGCTTTATTCATGTTTATATTCGCATTGCCTGTTACCCTGTTTATTATGTTTTACTTGATGACTTGATGCGCTGACGTCTGGGTTTTGCATGGCCCAGATTCTGTGCCGTTGTCGCAGTCCGAGCAGGAGTACTTCAGTCGATAGTCTGAGCTGTGAGTGGTAGCAGTAGTTAGATTTTCTTTCCTGCATTTTATTCCTGATGTGAGCCCGCATTATGGGACATACATTCCAGTTATTTTGTATTGGATCTTTCGCTTCCGCATTTTATTATTCTTGACTCAGATTATCTTGGATTATGGACATGTTTAGATAGTTTTATTTTGTTCTTGATATCTCTACAGCCGTAATGTGACTGTGGATGGATACTTCCTACCCACAGGTAGCATGGTTAGCTATGTCACGTGAACATTTTAGCGTACTCTGGGAAGCGGGGCGTAACATGGTTCTTTTGGTATCAGAGACATAGGTTAGTCGGGTTAATTCTTTTATAGTTAGGTATTGTACCCAATACACGAATCAGAACACCCGTGTTTAGGAAACATGTCCTGCCACCTTGCCGTTTCCCGTTCTTGAATCAAATTCTTCCTGATTATATCTTCCACGATGTGCAAACTTCCTTTGCATATCGACTCGAAACCTGATTCCTTGTTATCTCTAGGACTTAGGCGACTTGGGTGGAGTTATGTAATTGTGGTTATGATACCGCGGCATAGTTACAATGCGGCACTCTATTTAAGTAATTTGGAGTCTAGCCTTGATCTATACTTTGAATCTATCATCATGCTAATGTTGGGTGTTTTGATATGGCCGATAAGAATTTGAAGACGTACCAAGGCGTGTGGACGAAGCCGCCATGCTTGAAGTGATAAGGGGAATGCTGGAGAATCAAAAGAAACAGACCGAGCTGATCCAGCAGCAAGCGGAATCATTTCAGGAAGGTTTGCAGATCGTTCAGCAATCTGTGAACAATGTTGGAGCTAAACCAGTTGACCGAGTAGGCACTGTAGCAGATTTGGGTCCGTCTACATTTACCGGTTGGGAGGAGCCGCTGCCAGCAGAGCAGTGGCTAGTTGACACAGAGAACTTGCTTATTGCGGCATAGATTCCAGATGAGAAAAGAGTTGATGTGGTACGCATTCAGTTAGTGGACTACGCCCGAGAATGGTGGCTTGTGGAGGAGAACCGTTTGCCCAAGCCGATCAAGTGGGAGGATTTTTCAAAGAATTTCCTGGAGAAGTTCTTCCCGCGTACCGCACGGGAGGAAATGGAAGAGAAGTTCCTCGGGCTAAAGCAGAATGGAGCACCTGTAGATGTGCATGCAGCAGAATGGACGAGACTCAGTAGATTCGCTGGACCTTTAGTTGCCAACGATGCAGACAGGGCATGAAGGTTCATGCGCAGCTTGGACGTGGACATCCAGAGGCAGATTGTCTCCGTGGGTTTGACCACTTTCTCACAAGTACTTGCGGCAGCCGAGAGCAGCAGAGTTTATCTAGGATGAAGGGGAGTTTGCAGCAGACAGCAGTTGCGGTAAGGAAGCAGTTCTGTCGGGCCAGTCGAGTTTAGGGCTAGGCCGACAAACAATATTCTTGCATCAATGAAAGTGATGAAAGTGAAGAGCCGGCTGTTGTTCGTGATTTTATGGACGTGTTTGAAGATATATCGGGATTACCGCTGAAGCGAGACGTGCAGTTCGCAATTGATCTTATTCCTGGTGCAGCGCCAGTATCCAAGGCATATTATCCAATGGCACCAGTAGAGTTGGAAGAAGTCAAGAAGCAGGTTGCTAAATTGATTGAGAAGGGTTGGATTCGAAGCAGTAACTCGCCTTGGGGAGCTCCAGTTCTCTTAGTAGAGAAGAAGAATGGCACAAGAAGGATGTGCATCGACTATCGAGAATTAAACCGGGTGACTACTAAGAACAAGTACCCGATCCCTCGCATTGGCGAACTTTTCGAGCAGCTTAGTGGCGCGAGAGTATTCTCGAAGCTGGATTTGCGATCCGGATATCATCAGGTCCGAGTGAAAGCAAAAGATATTTGCAAGACGGCTTTCCGAACTCGGTATGGACATTACGAATACCTAGTGATGCCCTTCGGAGTAACGAATGCGCCAGCAGTATTCATGGACTTAATGAACTGAATCTTTTCACCATTCCTGGACCAGTTTATTGTGGTGTTCATTGACGATATTCTGGTTTACTCGAAGAGTTTTGAAGAGCATGCTGAACATTTGAAGATCGCACTACAAACGTTGAGAGAAGAGAAGTTGTATGCGAAGATGAGTAAGTACGAGTTTTGGCTGGAGGAAGTAAAGTTTTTGGGGCATGTTGTGTCTGGCGATGGAATTGCTGTCGATCCAGAAAAGATCGCAGCAGTACGAGATTGGCCGATTCCAAAGAATGTTGCGGAGATAAGAAGTTTTCTTGGACTCGCCGGGTATTACAGAAGACTTGTGGAGAACTTTGCTCGTCTGGCGGAGCCGTTAACCAAGCTTACGCGCAAGGAGGTACCTTTTGTATGGACGGACAAATGTGTGTTAGCTTTCGAGACGTTGAAGCAGAAATTGATAACCGCCCCTATTCTGACCGTGCTAGACAATCTCGGAGGATTAGTGATTCACAGCGACGCATCTGGGAAAGGATTGGGATGTGTTTTGATGCAGCATGGGCAGGTTGTAGCGTACGCATCGAGACAGTTGAAGACCCATGAGAAGAATTACCCAACTCATGACTTGGAACTTGCGGCTGTGATTTTTGTAAGTCCACGTTGCGACCCTCGGTTCTTACGGGGAGGCGGAAACGGTATAAAAAACAAATTTTTATCGCAAGGGGCAACATGGACTAAACAAGGTCGGGATCGTGTCTAAACTAAACTAGCAAACATGCAAAGGAGAGTTAACTACTCGGCAAAGTGGTTATACCTAACTTGAACTCCTTCTTCTTGAAACCTAGTAGAGGTTGATGGTTCTCTTCTCGTCGCCTTCTTCCGTCGAAGATGGATCCACCTGAGGGTTCAACCTTCGGGCTCTTTCTCGAACTTGGAGAGAACTAGAATCTTCGGCTTGCTAAACCTTTGATCCTAGAGTGAGTAGAGAGTGTCTAAAGGGTGCTTTTCTTTTAAGGAGAGGGATTCTCAACACATGAGAAGGGTTCTCCTTTTGCTAGAGGAAGAAGAAGATGAAGTGAGGAGAGAGAAGCTAAATGAAAAAGTGAGCTCTTTTTCTTTTGCAACCATAACATAAAGCAAAAGAATTATCAAATAATAATAATAATGAAAATGAAAAAGGTTGATGGAAGGTTTAGGAATGACCATTATCATTTCAAACATTAAATGAATTTGCTAGAATCAAAGAGCATCTTTCTTTTGTAATGATGATGGTCAAAACTTCAACCATGGTCAACAAGTCAACCATGGTCAACAAGTCAACATAAAAACCAACCATGACACAATTTCATTTTATTAATATTATTAATTGATATAACATAAATTCATTAGGGTTTGGAAAAAGACGACTGTCAACTGTGCATACGCACCCGTTCCGAAACCCTAATGAAAGTCCTCTTCCTCTTCCTCAAATAACTGTGCATACACACCTGCATCCTTGTTCCGAGGAACATGAATACTGAGAGATAAAAGCAACCCCAAAACATATACCAGTATCTGACTCAAACCAGAGCCAGCCAGTAATATCCGTCCGGACTCCAAACGTGCACAAGTGTGCGGATGAGAACGAACCCTGTCGCAAAACCATGCGACCTCTACTCTGTTTTGCCCAGAGGCGAATACCCTCTGTGTGGGACTCTAAAGACTCGACACTACGCTGGCAGTGGGTTTAACCACAGACCGCAAGCGGCACTAGCTGTGCGTAACGGTCCCCAGGTAGATGCCGACAAGAAGGCTGACGAGGTGAAACCCCATCTGAACTCCTACTGAGTCTGAATGTGACAGTCTCCGTACAGTCCGGTCTGTTCGTCTAATACATCGCATGTCGGGCCTAGGGGGCTGTAAAACGTCAGTCCCCTAATAGCGGTACAAGTCGTGTCGGAGTGAAGCCCAAAACACCCTGAGATAACACTGGAAGCCTACCAGTATATCTCGCTTGCCCTGGCCAGGGACTACTCGTGTAATGGCTCTCCTAGACACAGCGCGATGTCAACCCCCAATACCGGGAGAGACGAATCCTGTCTAACCGTCACTGCCTCCAAGTGCTTCGGGACTGCACCCAACCACCACCTGTTTGCACGACTCCTTTGAGCCGTGGTAGGGTAGTGATCAAAGTGCAGTGGAAACACACTCGAGGCGAAGTGCCAGTGTCAAGTCAGCGGACTAAGCTGTACTCATGTCACCTGGGAACTGATAACTGACGATAGGTATAATACCAACCTTTCAGTTCCCGACGAGTCCTGTCCAGTATACCCGTAACCTAACGAGCACCCGTATACTATCTCCAGTACGACGTACTGATGGCTGTGGGACAGACCATCTCCCACACTGGGATGAGAAGCGCATACGCTAGTCTACTCCGGAGTATCGATGCCCTGTCTCGATAGTCCTGCGACTAGGGACCTGTATAAGGATGTGCTTATAGATTACCCAGCCCCCACTAGTGTGACTGCCATCACAACGCTGGTAATCAAGCAAAGATCCTAAGGGCTCCACTAATGCGTATAGGTAATATCGCAAAATAAACACATGTACACATTGAAGTAGAAACAAACCAAGTAGCATACTACTATATTGAGCAAGATTGTTTATACAAGGTGAATATCCCAAGCTTCCATTAAGTAATATACAAACTAGTATGATACAGTAATAGGCTCTAGGGCATATACACTAACAATTTTCGCCTTGAAGATTTGGAGACACTACCTTTTGGGCGAAATGGTCGAAGTGTTTACTGATCATAAGAGCTTGAAGTATGTGTTCACACAGAAGGAACTTAATATTAGGCAGCGTAGATGGTTGGAGCTGATGGCTGACTACGATCTTGACCTTAAGTACCATCCGGGGAAGGTTAACGTCGTGCCGGATGCGCTTAATCAGTTACCAGCAATTCAGGTGTTAACTACGCAGAAGGAGATCGTTGCAGACTTTCGAAGATTTGACTTGGAGGTTGTGCTACCGCATTCTACGGGACAGTTGATACAGCTGCAAGTACAGTCATCGTTGATCGAGAATATTAAAGCAGCACAATCGCAAGACCCTAGACTGCAAAAGTTTCGAGAACAGGTTGAAGCCAGACTACGAACAGATTTATTGATCCACGAAGATGGTTCGTTGAGGTATGGTAGCCGTTTATGTGTGCCAAAGGGAGATATTCATGAAGAGCTTATGAAGGAGGCACACAGTTCAGCTCATTCTGTACATCCAGGAGGCACAAAGATGTACCGAGATATTCGACAGCATTTCTGGTGGGAAGGCATGAAACGGGATATTGCTCGCTTTGTGGCGAAGTGCTTGGTGTGTCAGCAAGTTGCAAGTTAAGGCTGAACATCAAAGGGTTACTTGTTTATTGCAACCACTTCCGATTCCTCAGTGGAAGTGGGAACATATAACCATGGATTTCATGACGGCTTTACCGCGGAGTCCAAAAGGCAACAATGCTGTATGGGTGATTGTTGATCGATTGACCAAGGAAGCTCACTTTATTCCTTTTCGGGTTGGTCAATCAACAGAGACTTTGGCGGAGCGGTACATGCAAGAGATTGTAAGATTGCATGGAGTACCGGTGAGCATCGTGTCTGATCGTGACACTCGGTTTTTGTCACACTTTTGGCGGAGTTTACAGGAAAGTTTGGGGACTCGATTGAAATTTAGCACAGCTTATTATCCTCAAACTGATGGTCAGTCCGAGAGAAAAATCCAAACTCTTGAGGATATGTTGAGAGCATGCATGTTGGACTTCAAGGGGTCTTCGGAGGATCATCTGCATTTGGTGGAATTTTCTTACAACAACAGTTTTCAGGCAACTATCCAGATGGCTCCATTTGAAGCATTATATGGTCGTAAATGCCGTTCACCTGTTTGTTGGGACGATGTCGGTGAGGGAAGATTATTGGGACCAGATTTGGTTGTGCAGACAGTTGAGAAGGTTAACACTATCAGAAATCATATGAAGGTAGCACAAGACCGACAGAAGAGTTGGGCAGACACGTCAAGAAGACCTCTAGAGTTCGCCGTGGGTGATTTGGTATTCTTGAAGATATCACCGACTAGAGGGGTGATTCGTTTTGGAAGTCGAGGAAAGCTTAGTCCTCGATTCGTTGGACCCTTTGAGATCTTAGAGCGTGTGGTGAGGTAGCGTATCGTTTGGCGTTACCGCAATCCTTGGCGAATGTGCACGATGTGTTTCACGTATCTCAACTCCGTAGGTATGTTCGAGATGAAACACACGTATTGGATCATTCGGAGCTAACAGTACGAGAAGACTTGACTTTTGAGGAGCGACCGATTGAAATCGTGGATCGAAGAGAAAAGGTTCTTAAGAACAAGGTGATCCCTCTTGTGCTTGTTTCTTGGGGTAATCGCTCGCATGGAGAGTCCACTTGGGAACGAGAAGATGAAATCCGACAGAAGTTTCCACATCTATCTTGTAGTTTTTTGATTTTTTATTCTTTCTTATTCTTGGAATTTCGAGGACGAAATTCTTTTTGTAGTTGGGTATAATGTAACACCCGAGCCCAATGCTACTAATTTTAGTTACCGTTTGAACGTAGTGTGGCACTTATTTCATTTATCTTGCTTGATTGTTACTTATTGTAAAATTTTACCCCGACAATTCATTTCTGCATATAACAATTTAAGGCATCTAAAATAAAATTAAAAATAATTTTCATGGCCTGCTTGACACCCCTGACCCCGTTGTAGCGTTCGTGCGTCGTGTTCTCGTCCCATTCAGTGAAACGGGCAAGTTGGACGGCTACGTGCACGTACGTGTGTCCGTTTTGGGGGTATGCTTTTTGATTGTAAAATACTTCATTTTAAATTTTGGATCCCGCCTAAAATATTCTTATTTCAATTTCAAATTTTTGGACCCGACCCGGGCGCAATTTGGAAATGTTTTACTTTACGCCAAAAATCCCAATTTCTAATATTTATTAACCCGTCGAATATATATATATATATGTTTAACTTATAATATTTTTTATATATTTCTAATCTTTCAAGTTTCCTTCTCAACCAATCATAACCCTCATAACCATCCCGTGGGCCCTACCCTCTTCCTCTCTCTCCTCTCTCTCTCTCTCCCCCGTATCTCTCTCCCGTCTCTCTCTCTCTCTCCCCATATCTCTCTCCCTCTCTCCCCCCATATATTTCTTTCCCTCCTCCTTTCTTTAAAACACGAACCCATCACCAGCGAACCCTACCGCCGCCGTGCCCCACGCCGACGCCAACATAGCCGGCCTCCAACCCCTCCTCGTCACCTTCCTCTTCTTCTTTCTTCTCCCCGAGTCCTCCCCTGCACTGCCCTGCACCCAACCAACTTGACCCCCGGTACTCACCTTCCCATCGTCGTTGACCATCCTTCGACACCGTCGCGACCTCTTTCCACATCTTATCTCCCTCTCCTCTGTTCTCTTCTCCCTCATCGAACCCTGTGCAACCGGTAGCGAAACAGCATAAGAACCCTAGCCTTCAAGATCTGCATCCACCACCCTTCTCCGGTGGACCCGTGCTAGCAACCCCTCGGCGTCATCACCACGTGCCAACTCCCCTGAAATCCCTGAACTCCATACCACAGTATGATCTTCTTCCTTCTTTCCTTCTTTATTCTCTTTCATTCTTAACAAGAATCTCTCTGTTGATTGCCGGGGTTTTGCAGTTCGTGCGCCGGAGCTTCGTCGACGTGGTCAACGATCACAACCCCCTCCACAGAGCATCGTGAGAACCCTCTTCTCCATCCTCCTTCCCTTCTTTCTTCTTGATTCTTCTTTTATCGTTTCATGCAATTTGAATATTGTTTATTCACAGTTTTGGGGTTCGCCGGAAACCGGCCGTGCCGGCGACGTGTCCCGACGTTCCAGCGAGGTACCCCGACCCGTATGGTTCCACTGTTCGTCGTTTGGGTTCATTCCGTGAACCATGCGCCCGTCACGAATTTTCCCCGCCGACGTTTTACGTTCCGTTTTCCCGATCCGCGACCCGTCGAGGCAAGTACCACTTGCTACATGCTAAACAATATTTACATACATATTAATGACACCCTAAACCTATAAATTTAACTTGGTAATTTATTTCTCTTTTACGTGTTCAGTATTGCTACATAACATTTTATCTTTCAAACTTGGAACCTATATATGTAGATATCATTGCATCCATGAAGTCTTAAACTTGTTAACATGATTAAACGACTATAATTGTCATGCTGCATTCTTATAATGTTGAAATCATCTCCGTAACACAATAGATAACTGTATTGCTAATTGAATGAATCCGCCTATTGTTTAATTCATTACTTAGATCATGTTGTTAACCATGCTAGATTATGTAACTGAGAATGAGCTCACCCATGATATTGTTTACATCTTGACCTGACTTGCTGCATACATATTAATTTACCCGACATGGTACCGTATACTGCTTGACTTGACCTGTTGTACCATGACCTGACCCGTTACCTGATCTTGTGTCTAATGCCAACAAACCTGACATGTAGTCCTCATGGACCGTTCCTGTTGTCTATCCAGACAAACCTGTTTACCTGATCCTGTGTTGGCATTAGTTTCTTGATTTCGGGATACCTGACTTGACTTACACATATAACTTGGGGGTATGGGGAAATCAAAGGTGCAACCTGACTTGTAACGCAACAGTTCACTACTTGTTCTGATCAGTTTTAGGCTAGGCCAGCCTTGGAATGTTGATGCTGACATCATTCATCTGTACACATTCCTGTTTGGTGCCTAGCGGCATGTCTCGGTTTCAGCCGAGAATATTGATGCCGTGGTCTAGGGTATGTACGGGATACTATTGAGTGTACACATTCTTGTTTGGTGCCTAGCGGTATGTGTCGGTTTTAGCCCGAGAATATTGAGGCCGTGGTCCCGGGTATGTACGAGATACTATTGAGTTACATCGATGATTCATCAATTTGGTTTTAAAGACTTTAGAATAGAAAACCTGATAGAACAGTCCAGTTTACCCACTGCACACTACCCTGCACCGCTCTTATTTATATTATTGTTACCCTTGCTTTATTCATGTTTATATTCGCATTGCCTGTTACCCTGTTTATTATGTTTTACTTGATGACTTGACGCGCTGACGTCTGGGTTTTGCAAGGCCCAGATTTTGTGCCGCTGTCGCAGTCCGAGCATGTGTACTTCAGCCGACAGGCTGAGCTGTGAGTGGTAGCAGTAGTTAGCTTTTCTTTCCTGCATTTTATTCCTGATGTGAGCCCGCATTATGGGGCATACATTCCAGTTATTTTGTATTTGATCTTTCGCTTCCGCATTTTATTATTCTTGACTCGGATTATCTTGGATTATGGACATGTTTAGATAGTTTTATTTTGTTCTTAATATCTCTACAGCCGTAATGTGACTGTGGATGGATACTTCCTACCCACAGGTAGCATGGTTGGCTATGTTACGTGCCCATTTTAGCGTACTCTGGGAAGCAGGGCGTGACAAAAATGGATTTTTTCAGAAAATAGTAGTGGGAGTATGGTAGAACTGGAAGTGATTCCAGAACCGCAAACGATTACTGAAAATTTGATAAGAACCTAAAGATTCAATCTTGTTTGACATTCCATTGGCCACTCCGCAGATGTGGTGGGTAACCTCAGGCACCCGAGAGGTACTCCGGTAGCCTCAACGACGGTGACAGGGAGGTTCTTGTTTACCTAGACTTGACACTACTGTTGTTCCAGGCTATGGGACCCGGCAGGAGGATGAGTATAGCATCGTTCTAAACTAGCTTTAGAAGTGCACGTGTATATGATTCTGCCAGAGGGTTGTCATAGTCAGTGGGAGCAGCGGAAGCATAGTGGACAAGTAACTTATGTCTATTTATAGACTAAAGCAGATATAGCGGAGATAGATCATCTATTTCTGATGTGACAGTCATAGGTTGACCTCATCAGAATAGGAGATGGATCTGTTAAGAAGGTAGTAGGATGTGATGTCCTGGTATATGGATGACATACACATAGTAGGAAGTGAAATTCCTATACTATGATCGGTTATACTTTGGTTGTCACACAGTGGTTTCTCAACGCAGGATATAGAAATAATATCAGACATTCTGGTTACTAGATCTATGGTTTTAGATCTAGATTTGGGTAGTTTCCCAATCTGGGTACTTAAACAGTATTCTAAAAGTATCTAGAATAGACGACTCCTGGCATGGTAGTGTATCTGCAGGTGATGGAGTCACCCTCTCTAAAAGTGGCTTACAGACTAAAGGGGAGAGGGATTCGCATGATTGGCATATCACTTGCTTAGGCAATTGAGTTGATCATGAGATGTCAAGTACCACACCAGATGTTGTTTTTGCACGAGATGCAATAAGTTGATATTAATCCAATCCTGGAGAAACGATCGGAAGCAGTTTTAGAACATAAGTGGATGTTCTAGGGATATGATAAAGACGGCCTCTTTCGGGAGACGGTTATAATTTCAGGCTTCCAAGGTGACCCGGATGACAGAGTGATTGTCAAAGTTATAGTTTTCCCTCTGACGAGGGGCAGTAGTTTGGACAGGTGGTCCAAGCGGATACTGAGAGAGGCATGGCGCAGGATACTGATTAAATTCAGTTGACGATACAGTCTAAGAAGTTTGGATTTAGAGTTCATTTATGAACTAGGTCCCATCAGATATCCAGATATATTCTAAGACAGGTATTGCTCATTTTGGGAGATGGCTTTCTTCGCGAACTTGAGATAAAGAGAGACATAGAAAGAAACATCAGGGCAGATCCACTCACTGAGGCTATTCCTCGAACGCAATAGTTTCACAAACGGGCTTTGTGAGACTGATCAGTAGAGGAGTTGGATGTTCGGTATCACACGGGCTGTGAGTATGCAACATCGCAATAAATAACCGTGGGTGCAAGTGGGAGATTGTTGGATATAGTGCCCTCAAAGTCAATTATTGCATCGCAGGCACGTAATTGTAATGATTGAGAGAGGACCTATGCCAGTAGGACAATCTTACTCGTGATAATAGTATGCTATCTGGTTTATCTTTATCATCGTGTATAGCTCTAGGTGACCTTACAGATCGCTATTACACGTTGATAGAGCCGTTAGGTTTCTTGTTTGACTGTCAGCAGTATGATGGCGATCATATACGTGGGGCTGGGGTCTATAAGCACATCCTTAAAAGGTCCCTAGTCGTGGGATTTTTCGAGGCAGGGCATCGATACTCCGGAATAGACTAGTGTATACAGTCGAGACCCCGACGAGGGGCGGTAGCCGGTCTCACAAGCCATTGGTGTCAGTTGGTTCACCTAAGATGTATACAGGTGCTCATTGGGTTATGAGTACACCGGACAGGACTCGCCGGGAACATGCTAGTTAGTATTATACCTGACGTCATATAGTAGTTCCCGGGTGACATGTGTGCAGGTTAGTCCATCGACCTGAGATCGTCATTTGTCTCGTGTGAGTTCCCACTGTGCTTTGATTACTACCCTACCACGGCTCAGAGGAGTCGTGCAAACAGGTTTTAGTTGGGTACAGTCCCGAGCCATATAGAGGCAGTGAGCGGATCGGCAGGAGTTTTGTCTCTCCCGGTATTGGGGGTGAGATCGCGCTACGTCTAGGAGAGCCATTACATGAAGTCCTTGGCCAAGGCAGGAGATTTATTGGTAGGTATTCCAGTAGTATCTCAGGGTGTTCTGGGTTACACTCCGACACGACTTGTACAGCTTTTGGGGGTCTGACTTTTACCAACCCCCTAGGCCCGACATGCGTTACTCATAGACGAACGGACCGGACTGTATGGATATTGTCACTGACAGGCTTAGTAGGGTGTCAGGATGATTTCGCTCATCGACCTCCCTTTTGGTCAACACCTGGTGGCCCGTTACGTACAGCTAGTACCACTGACGCGCTAGTGGTTAAATCCACAGCCAAGGTATTGACGAGTCTTTAGAGTCCCCCACAGACAGTTTCTCAAGTTTCGGACGAAACGTTGTAGAGGCCGTATGATATTATGGCAGGGTTCGATCATATACGTGCAGTAGTGCACGGATCAAGATCGGGCGGATCATACTAGTGGGCTTTGGTTTAAGCCGGATCCTAGTATTAGATTTTTTGGATTACTTTAGTCTCATTGCATTCGCATTCATTCGGAATGCGGATGCAGGTATGTATATACAGGTGAGGGGTATTCTTGTGATCCGTCACGAGTTTACATTAGATGATGCCGTTCTTTTTATTGTCATAAACATTTGTGTTAATGTTATGGTGGAAATTGTGAGTGGAAGTCATCATGAAGAGGCACAATCAATTAGGTGACTCATGTTCTCTTTTTTAGTGCTAATGTCACTTAATTGATTGATTAGTGTGTTGAATTGATGGATGGAGAGAGAAAGGGCAGCCATATCTCTTGGGTTGGCTCTTGAGTTTGATTGTAGCGCTCTCACAATAATTCAACACAAAATAAAAGAAAGCCTCTTCTTCTTCTTCTTCCTCCTCCTCTAGCTCACCATTTCCACTAATGGCATCATCTTCAACCTCTATCCATACACTCTCATGCGTTGAGAATCAATGGATGCTTGAGACAAAGTGATCACACACATTTTTTACTTCACCTTGGACACGTCGGCTAGCAAACTTCGTGTCCGAGTTGCTTCGGATGAAGCGGGAGCCTGTAAAAGGATTCGAAGATGTGGTGCCCTTTCCGACGAAGAGACCGGTGATCGGAGATGCCTCGAGGAGCTAGGGATGGTGGCTAAAGACCGAAGGACACGGATCGATCGGTATAGCTTTTCTAACCCTTCTCTAGTTAGCTAGTTTGTGTTAATGGTTTGATCCGGGAGAAAGTATACGTTAGCGCCGGTTTCAAGTTTATGAAAAAAAATTTGTTTCCGCCTTTTAGCCTCGGATTAACGGCCGGGGCGCTACCGTAGACTTACAATGGGGTCCTATAAACTTCATATGATTCAAGTGCCAGTCACGTGCCATTTCGGGTCGTGACATCTGGATTTTAAGAACCGCAGTTTAATTTCAAAGGAAATTGTGTATTGTTTTAAAAAAAAATGTGGTTTCTCTTGATATGATATTTCGAGATGTCCACCATGAGTTTTCTCGGTTCTGAGCAGTGAGTATACTCGATTTGTGGAGCGGTAGGCACCGTCTGCGGGTACATGGTGGACCCGGTGAGATACCCCGGGGCAAGAAGACTCATATTGTTAGGCAGTGAGCCTGGCAGGGGAGCACTACCTACCGGTGATTGTATAGAACTCGGAGGATATCCGGAGGATACCGTTTTGGAGTTATGATATAAGATGGATATGAGGACCGATCTGAGGATGCGGCGCCTGAGATGAGATAAATATGAGGGCTGATATGATTATGCGGCGCCTGAGAGATGAGAATTTATGTGTCGATGCTGGATACGGGTTTCATGAGGTTTCGAGTGTCGGTGTTGGACACTCAGGTTCCATGATTTTGATGTGTCGTTGATGGACACACGTGGTTGATATCCTCATATATATACATGCATATGTTTTCATGATGTTTCGAGTGTCGGTGTTGGACACTCAGGTTCCAAGATTTTGATGTGTCGTTGATGGACACACGTGGTAGATACTTTCATATATATACAGGCTTATGTTTTCATAATGTTCGAGTGTCGGTGTGGGACACTCAGGTTTCATGATATTGTTTGTGTCGTTGATGGACATGTGGTTGATATCCACATGCATACAGGCATATGATGTTGGATGTTTATTTATATATGTCATTGCATTGATAGATTGTTGACATATATATGTACTTGGTCACCCCAGATATCATAATATTACCTTCAGGATATAGTGACCTAGGAAATCGTTGTTTTATTCGATTTCTACTTGCTGATATTTTCTAATCACGAGTTGGCAACTCACCCCGTTGTGCCACAGTTCTTGCAAGTTTGATCGCTTGGGATCAGTTGCGGCATTGCTGGTACACGGCTTCATCCAGGGTGTTTGGTTTAGTAGGTGGGACACATGTTAGATCGTTCCCACTCTCGTTCTCTTATATTCTTTTGTATCTAGATAAATGTAACATTTAAGAAAATATAAAATATTATTTTTGGAACTTAATATTAAAATAATATATTTTGCGAAAACTACCCGATTTGCGAATTTGGGGTTTTCGTAAAACGGTATAAATATATACCAATAATTGTGAAATAATTGGAGATTAAAATGATTTATTCATTTAAGTATATATTTATTGGATTTGGCATTTTTATAATTAATTATATGCAGTTTGAATAAAAATTGGTTAGTGCACTACTAATCGCGATTAAGCCAAATCCATGTTTCTATTTTCTCCATGGTTAGTGCACCATGACATGTTACTTGTTGTTTCATTTGCATTTGTGTTATGTGTTTGGTTTTAATGAGTGAGGGAAAAAGAAAAGAAAAAGAGAAAAGGGAAAAAGAGTGAATTATTGGAGAGAGAGAGTGAGACATGAGTTGTGAGAGGGTGAGAATAAGAAAGAGAGGGGGGCTGCCTCATTCCTCACCCCATTGTTTTTGCTTCATCTTCTTCCTCCTCATCTCCCTCCACCACCACCTCCAAGAATCATCTCCATTTCTTCACCAAAACCCTACACCCTCTTCATTAAAAATGATCCCCACCTCATCCTGCACCCTATGAACCTCTCAAGTCTGAATTTTGGAAACTTTGGGAAGCTAGGGTTTTTCTCGGGTTGCATCTATGATGTATAATTCCTTTCATTTAGTTTAGTTTTAAGTTTCCTAGCATCCTATTTTAGTTTAAAATTAAACTTGTTTAGATTGGTGATGTTTGGAAATCCAAAGAGAGGGTTTGGGTGATTGTGTGGATTTGTGATGTTTAGGGGCTGTTACAAGACCTTAATATTGATTTTACTGGCCTAGACCCGGGATTAGAACCAAAATATGGAGGAATGGTCCCATGTCGGGTTTTGTGAGGAATTGTGGTGGTAATTGGATTTCTGTTATAACCCGGGAACTCTAGAAAATATTTAGCGATTACTGAGAAGTATGCAGACACCCTAGAAGCTATCCCCAAGACCCGAGGACCCAAATCACTACTGTGGCCACAAATTATCTTATTCTGGCCGCAAATTGCGGCCTTGGTATGATGGAATCGCCTCGTGCTTTGTCCATGGCTCCATTTTAGGCATATTAGACCTACCCCATATGCAAAATTGGCAAATTGTACCTGCGGCAAAATCTGGAGGTGTTTTCTTGAGTTACTAATTTATGGTTTCCTATTTCTGAAACTTGGTTTTTAGTATTTGATATTGTACTGGGTCGTTGGACGTTTGTACGTCAACGACGAGGGTTATTTGGTTGTTTTGTATGCCAATCTCATAACCGACAAAACACAAGGTGGACGTATCGAAATATCATATTAAGAGAAACCAGGTTTGTAAAACAATACATACTTTCTTTTGAAATATAACCACGGTTCTCAAATCCAGAATCTCATGAAAACCGCATCTCAATGCATATAATCATAAAGCATGATGTATACAAACATAAAACAGAAATGTGAGCATATCAAGTATATCATGCGACATGCTATGGTGATGTGAACATAGCAATATATCATAGCATGATATAGCAATTCTACTATTTAAGTGAAATAGCAATTATCGATGATGAAAGTGTGTGAGCCGGCAATCTGTGTAAGTGTAACATACGCATCATCGATAATGGTGTAGGTGTACTAGCACAGGTATATGTGATGCAATGAGAATATCATGAACGTAGCAAAAAGTACATCGTAAGCGAAATGCTATCAGGTATACGTACCTACAACATATCTGAGTCGCTAAATCTATCAATCGGCATCCAGCCTCACGACATCACGTACAGTATAATCCATCGTATGGCATCCTCTAGTCAAGGGTATGGATCAATCATCAAGTAAAACTCATCACGTACGGTATCCATCATACGGCGGCATTAAACCATTAGGGATCCTATCAACCTATATGACAATGAGGGTACGGACCTAATGTCTCGTACGACATATCACTCATGATTCAGAACATTATATATATCTATATACCTATATCCCCGGTCACATCCGTATCAATCTCATATCATGGGACCGACAATGGTATCAATTATCTCATATCGACTTGCATCCGTATAATGACATATCAAACCAAGTCATCATATCTCATCGTATACTCTTTTCATCATATCAATATCTCACATCAAGTCATCTTCTTAATCTCATATCATATTTATCAATCTCATAACATGCCACTATAATCTCATACTCATTCTCTTTCACTGCATATATATATATATATATATATATATATATATATATATATATATCGTGATTCACATTCACGTTTCACATCCTTATATAACCATTCGAGACATCATTTCTATCATATCATGCACAATAAACCATACACTATAACCCTAAGTCATGGTATGTCTTGTCTCCTACTAGTTCTATAGCCATATCCATAAGTTTCTAACCTGGTTTCCTTAACCTTATTATATATATATATCGGTTTCCATTATAATTTGCGGGGTGCTATACGCCATCTACCCGATTTCCCCCGTAGATATAAATCTACTCACCTGCAGAACTCCTTGTTCAGCCGTAGTCGATGTGCTTTATCGTCTCGGAATCCACGCGAAGGTATCTATAAATCGACACATATCGCTACGTTATGGAAACCAAATCCGGAAAACCGATACGGCACACGGTGCGCTTATAGGTTAGAACCTATAGCCTACGCATGCAAAAACGACCAAACAACCCTCGTTGTTGACGTACAAACATCAAACGACCAAATCTCATAACTAATATCAAAACCAAGAATTCCAAAATACGGAAAACATAACCCTAAACCTGTAGGGTTCCTAGGCACCCTAATGAGGTCTCACAAGGCATCGAACATGCCATTATAAAATTTTACGGGTGCCGAGAGACCCGACTACAGATCGTTTGCTAGAAAACTAGGCGGAAAAAGTAACTAGTTAACACTTAACTAATGGGATATCGGAAATACAACCTTTGTAGATCTGGTGCTCCACCTCCATAGCTCCGCAACAAAGTCGTCTCCGCTGTCCAAAAGGAATCCGGGCTCTAGAGTCGGCTTCGTCGGAGAAAAAGCGAGTTAGGTCGTCGATGTCCATGCCGAAGATGATCTACGTCGAGGCATCGCTAGATCAAGCTCCACCTTCACCAAATCATGATAACTTGTGAAGGAAACACACTCTACTACTTGGCAAGAGGTAGAGGATGAAGAAATAGGAAGTGGGTAGACTTTAGAATTGGATTTCTCACTCATATCATCAATCCACCATTGATGTAGTCTAGGTTTTTCTTCTTGAGTTGAAGGAAGAAGAAGAAGAATATATTATGATAAGAATAATAAAAATGAGAAAAGAAATTCATTCTTATCATAATTGAACCATAGTTAGGTGTAGAGAATCAATCATGGTTAAAGGAATGGTTAGGGTCAAACTAGAGACAAAATGGTCACTTAGTCAAAAGATCAAGAAGCTTCAACTAGAATCCAAAATTAGCAACCATTTCATTTCATTTTCTTTTATTCATTTATCATAAATAAATGGATAATTAATTAAGATAAATGAATAACAAATAATAAACCCTAACCTATTCATTAACCAAGGTTTAACACTTTACACTTAACCTAAAAGCATGTATCATCAAACATGATACAAGCTAGTGCACAAAATCATATCACATATATAATGCGCACATTCGAGTGAGAAAATCCATCTTAAAGTGAACCGATACTAGTTAATGCAAAGTAATATATCAAATATATAATTATGCATTAAATCATTAAATCAACACTTGATTCAATGATCCGGTCATGTCGCACAAAACCGACAGGTATCATTAGTAACAACTTATCGAATCAACACTTGATCCGATAACCCGGCTATATCGCATATAACCGATCAATGTCACATCGCGAGAATCGAATACAGTATCAGATACTGGTATTATTCTCGGTCCCGCACATATCTCATATGCGCTCCTATTTCGTTTCGCTTGAGCCAGGAAACCTCTGTGTAGGACTATAAAGCTTGTCAATACGCCGGCAGCAGATGATGATCATATCAAACATCCACAAGCCGCAAGCGGTCTGCTAAACGTAACGGCCACCCGGGTATTGAGCGATCTGAAGATCGACGAGCAAGCCCGCTCACACTCCAGTGAATCCAACCAGTAACACTACCGTACAGTCCGGTCTGATCGTCTGATATGTCGCATATCTCGCCTAGGGGTGGTAAACGTCAGACCCCAATAGCTCGATAAGTCGTGTTGATATGAGGTCTATAACAATTCGAGAAACTACTGGTAACACTTACCAGTAAATCTCAGCAACCCTGGCCAGGGATTTCCTGTTATAGCCAATCGCACACAGCGCAACATCAACCCCCTATACCGGGAGAGACGAATCCCTTCCTATCGCTCATTGCCTCCATGTGACTCGGGACTGTACCCAAAAACCACCGTTTTGCACGCCCTCTTGGACGTGGTAAGATGGAAATCAAAGCACAGTGGGAACCACACAAGACTCTATGACGATCTCGGGTCAACAGACTACTCTGTACCAGTGTCACCAGAGAACTGCCATCTGACGTGAGGTATAATACCATCTGGGAGTTCTCGGCGAGTCCGTCCAGTGTACCCAGTCTCTACTAAGCACCCGTATATCATCTCCGATGTCAAACACCAATGGATATGGGATCATCCATCGCCCATCTGTATGGGTCGAGAAGGTATACGCTAGTCTACTCTGGTATATCGATGCCCCGTCTCGATACACCCACGACTAGGGACTTTGAAGGATGTACTTATGGACTACCATGTCCCCACTAGTATGATCCGCATCATAGTCCAGGTAGTCAAGTACAGATCCTAAGGGCTTTACCAACATGTAACAGAGAGACAATCAGCATACACGTTAAGGTAAAGGGTAACCAGATAGCATACTATCATGTCGAGCAAGAAAGTCCTCCCTATATATGTCCCAGCATCCACTACTATATACATCCTATGTACAGTAATGGCCACTAGGGCATACATATAACTAACAATCTCCCACTTGCACTAGGGCCATCTGTAGCAGCGGTTGTAGTATCTCATACTCAACCATCCCATAAAAATCTCTCTCTGGGAACAGGCCTTTGTGAGTGGATCCGCTGTGTTGTCCTCTGAGTCTACTCTCCAAACCTCGATCACCCTTGAGATCAACCATCTCCATGATCAAGTGATACTGCCTTAGAATATGTCTGGATCACTGATGGGACTTGTGTTCCTTGGCATAAGCCACGACTCCATTGTCACACAATGGGAGGAACATAGTTCATCTCATGAACTAGTATACACCCAAACATCCTCTTTGGTAGCATCTTAAGTAGCGATGTATCCTGCCTTTATCGTCTAGTATGTCACGGTATATAGCTTGGAACTCTTCCAACATACCGTCCCTTTACTGAGGGTATAGACAATGCCTGCGACTGACATTCAGTCGTCTTTATCACCCTGGAACCCTTCCAGTGATTCTCTCCAGGATCGATTGATATCATCTCACTACAACTAGTGAGAATCCTAACATCCAATTAAATCTATCTCATAGATCCAAAACACAGGATTTAGGAGGTATCATTTTGATCCTACACGGAGAATCTTTATGATAAACGGAGATTGATCGAGCGTAGCATAAGAAACTCCTTTCTTATCAAGAGTATGTCATCCACGTACTCTACGAGGATCGTTACTATACTCCCTACTACCTTTTTGTTTATACAAGGTTCATCTACCATTTTGATGATGTCAACTTCTTTGACTAATGCATCAAAACAGATGTTCCAACTCCGCGACGCCTGCTTTAATCCTATAAAGCATCTTGCACACGTTTCTGCTGCTCCCACTTTCTACGAAGCCCTCTGGCTGTGTACTTATAGACGCTCTCTTCTAAATCATCATTTAGAAAAGCAGTCAAGACACCCAACCACCAGATATCGCAGTCATGGTATGTAGCCGTGACAAGTAGGATCTGGATGGACTTAAGCATAGCTACTGGAAAAGGTTTTATCATTACCCAGGCCTGGTTGATGACGAAAACCTTTAACAAGTCTAGCTTTGAAAGTCTCAACTTTTCCATGTACACCAAGTAATCTTCTCAAGATTTACTTGCTCCTGATGGGGATTTAACCCTTCAGATATAGCAACCAAAGTCCATACTTTGTTGGTGTATATGGATTCCATCTCAGATCGCTAAGCATCCAGCCATTCTTACAGAGTCTTACTCCTGATGGCCAGCTCGAAGCTAGTTGGGTCATCATCTCATGATGCAATCCTCGCTCCTACTGTTATAGAGAAACAGAAGTATCTCTCAGGTGGGTGAGGAACCCTACTAGATCGGCGGAGAGGCTGAGGTTCGTTGGAATCTACTGAATCCTTTGGTTCTATCAAATCATCAGCTGGAGTTTGTATAGATGGAACATTTCCATTTCTACATAACAGACGTTGCCTCGAGCTTGTCCGGATTTTGCTTTTAGACATAAGCCGGACAACCCCAAATCTTAACTAACTTAAGATATGGGCTCTTCCCTTTCCATATCACATATGAAGCGGTAGGCAGCTGATTTGATTGTGACCCTATTCAATAGGTATGCAGCTTCATAAGTGCATAACTCCCAAAAGGAAATAGGTAACTCAGTAGTACTCATCATAGAGCGCACCTTATCATATAGGGTGTGTCTGCTCCGCCCCGATATACCATCGTGCTATGGTGTATACGGAGGAGTAATTCTGAGAGAGAATCTCATTCTCCTTTAATATAGTCCAGGATTTCCGTGCTCAAGTATTCTCCTCCTTGATCTCATCATAGGACATAATACTTATACCCGTATTGGTTCTCTACTTCTAACTTATATTCTGTGAATATCTCAAAAGGTTCAGACTTGTGTTTCAACAGGAACATAGGTCTGAAACTCAAGAGATTATCAGAGAATGTAATGAAGTACAAAGAACCGGTCTTGGCATGTGTAGACTGGGGACCTACATACATCAAACATGTATCATCCCAAGAGTTCATTAACTCTTTCTCTGTTTCACAATAAACAGAGCTATGGTCATCTTATCTTTGTGACATGACTGGCGAGTTTCACAAGATGTAAATTCAAACTGCTTTAAATATGCATCTAAATGTAACTCCAGCTAGTCGGGTCGCATTGATATGACCTAGTCTACAATACCACAAAAAGGATTCGTTCATTTCTGAACTCTTTCTCTTGTGTGTGTTCTGTATACTAAGAACTGTATTTTGATTTAGAACATTAATGCTTTTAAATAACGTGCCTGAACCGATCAACTTTTGATGTAGGAAATGTTCAAAACATTATCCAACAATACAAAATTTTACCGTTTCTTTACTAATAAAGAGACAGATATGATTTTGTATATCAGGTTCGGTATCTAATAACATTCGTTCATAATCAATGTATTGGTAATACAGGGTGACAGTGACCAACAAACTTGGCTGCAACACTTGCCCCGTTTTCTGCCTCATGAAACTTATCACCCGTTCTCAGTTTTTCTACCCTTTTGTAGCCCTATGTAACAGATTACATATCTGGGATCCTGATCCGGTATCATATACCAGGATGCGGAGGATACTGAGAAACAGTTCTGTATAATGAACACACCCGAAGATGATGCATCAGCATGCACTTTCTTCGTTTGGGCGGCACGGGAAATCTGGTATTCCCCAATTTCCTGCTCTGTCTTATAACATTTATAAGTTGGAGCGGGACCAACGTTCCCCAGCTCAGTATAACAAGCGGGTTCGGTCAATATTCCGTATTATTATCTTGATTAAGGCGTGATATGGTCGCTACCAGGAGAGAGAGAGAAGAAAACACTCAGCGTGCGCTCTTGCAAGAATAGATTGGTTATTATTTTATCTAATCAGGATGGCTCCCACTGCTTTTTATCAAATCTCCCTTCAAACCCTAAAAGGAAAGACTAGCCGGGATTAATTACACACTACAAGTTCGCCAATCTTTCAGCCAGGCCAGTGTCGGTACTTTGAGGGAGGTCCCCCGTGCTTTCGCACGAACCTAATTAATGTAAACCTCGTTTTCCCAGAGGCGTAACCCCGTTGACACCTTTCTAGACACCTACTTGGTCGGCTAATTGTAATGTATAAAACTCTCCCAGGAGTAACTCTTACTCGCAGCGGGTATCGGGATCCAACTATCTCATAGAAGGTATGCAATCTCATTGCAAATTTCAACACTTGAAATTCCCGATAATGTTTTGCCCCTAGCTCGCTATGACCTTGACGCATGCCAAACAACCCATAGTCTGCTAGTCAAGTTCAACCCGTCATTTCCTGATTGAATTAAACCCACCCGCACGACCCTTGACGCATGCCAAACAACGCCGTACGAATACCCTAATCCAATCGCATCATATGCTGGCAGATAAGCACTAGTTAGCTACCGTACACTACCCCTTGACGCATGCCAAACAACCGCAGCACGAATACTAACTAATACTTATCTGAAATGACGGAGGGCTACGACAGGTTTTTCTGAAAACCTATTGCGTAATGAACTTGAAATCGTTGTAGAATCAAATGATTTAAAAATGGAGTGCTTTTGAGGCTTTTCTAGTTTTGCTAAAGGAGTCACTCCCGGTGAAGGGATCGTCGGTCCTTTCCTCGTCGAATGAGGTGCGGGATATATCACATATATCACTGTGCAAAGCAGAACTATTAAAAGCAATCAAAAGACAAACCGGGTGTGTAGCATCTGCCAGTTATTGCTAAAGGAGTCACTCCCGGTGAAGGGATCTCGGTCCTTTCCTCATCGAATAAGGTGCAGGATATATCACATATACCGCTGTGCAAAGCAAGAACTGTGGCTACCTGTTTTATTTTGAAATTCGATTCTACAACATCTTAGGTTTCTTTTAATTCATTAATCACATTAATGAAGTCCCATCATTTAAATACCTAAACATCACAGATAAATACGACGTATACTTATGCCATCCGCATTCGCCTCGATGTCCCCTCGTGCACCGTTAGGTTAGGTAACTAACGGCAGAGCGGGGCAGGGCTAGCGCGGGTGTAAAACATAAGCAACGTCTATATAATATATCATATATACTATATACTGTATCTATCACAGAACATCACATGATCACATCACAGATATCGCAGCAGAAGAATCATATGAAATATTGGATATACTAGGACGTCCGTGTTTTCAATACGAGCCAGTATAAAACACGGATTCCATGGTCGTGATGAATAGCCAAACCCACACCCCTAGACCCCTACGAGAGCGGCAAGCAACCCTACCAATTCTGGAGTTAGGAGACCCGTACTCGACTCCTCGAGTTGGTCTCCCACTGGACCCCAGAACCCGGTTACTTGTGCTCCCCTCCTTGGGTCTATCCTAGTGCGGACAAGTAAATAATATACATCAATGGTGACAACTTCCGCAACCTGGAAGTGCCCCAATAAAAGAATATTACATACAAGTTTTTACATGAATGAAAATGAAAAACACTCATCTCACATAAAAACCCCCGGCTATTCAAACACGACGATCCAATATAACATATCCAGCAATACATAACATCACATGTCATCAACGTAAGTAAATATGCGCATCCCAATTGTCGTTGACATATAGCAACGAAACCGGCGATATCACATATTACACTTACGGTCACAGAAAATAAAGTGTAAAACTACAACAGTTGGAATCCGCAACCACCTCAGACATCGCATGCCTGACCAAATGAATTACTTAGACATCGCATGCCTAACAATTATAAACCCCGCCTTTTAGTCTCAAAATCGAAAACTCTTTTCAATATCAAGTCGGGCAATTCAACAAGATTCCCGACATCCTGATCGAATACTCGTCGCAAACTTCAGTAGGCGGCCGCACCCCCGATACCGTCGACGAAGTGCACCAAGGCGGAACACCGCTACCGCGAGCACCCGAACGGATGCTTTCGGCGACGGGGTTCTCCTACAGTCACTTGGTCGGGGCTATGGAGTGAGGCTGTCTATTAAGTTTACCCGGCGAGTATCCGCGTACGCTACGTGATTGCGACGGACTTTTGATCACATCAAAATTCCGTGGCAACCGATCAAGTGAGACTAAACTGCTTTGTTTATAACATTCATTTAGTTATCTCATAACTTATTGTGAATTCCAATTATTGTATCCCATTCCGGATAAATAGAAAATGTCAAACTTTCCGATCGAACAATCGAACACCCAAGTTTTCCCGATACAGATCAACACATGAAATACGTCTAACAACATTCAGTTCGTGCCTCAGTACCAACGGTCCAGCCGTAGAAGGGTCAAGCCAACGCCTCACATGTGGCACGCCGTACTGCCCCAAACCCGAAGGTTCAAAGGGCAATTCAAGACGGTCACATAATCGAGTTAAGGTTTGTTGTCTTCTAGAGGGACCATCGCGTTACTTGCACTACTTAGAACGTCGTTAAACTACAGAAAAATCCAACACTTGGAAATTTCCCGACAGGGGAAAAATTGGGTATTTATATCCGGTCAAACTTTTTAACATATTCTAAAATTTATCCGGAAAGCCAAATAGACAAAATTTGATACCCCGATCGAAACACCGAATCCCCAAAACAACTCCATAAAATTCAACTCTTGAAAAAAACTTTAAAAATTCCCAGAAAACTCAGCATAATATATCAGGAATTACTGTGCAGAAATGAGGAGCTGACGTCATCATGGGACCGCGGAACCGCCGTATAAGCAGGGCTTATGCCGCGGTTCTGCCGCAAGTTGTACTGTTCACTTCTCAATTTTTGCATCGTAATTCATATTTTTCCCTGCTGAATTTTTTAGCAATTTTTAATTTGGAAAAATCCACGTTTTTAAAATCTGGACAGAGAGCAATTTTGGGGTCGTGTTTTGGTTCGATCGGACTTCAAAATCCGTCTACGCATCGCCTAAGGCTCTAGCTAGGCTCTGATACCACTGTAGGGTTCCTAGGCACCCTAATGAGGTCTCACAAGGCATCGAACATGCCATTATAAAATTTTACGGGTGCCGAGAGACCCGACTACGGATCGTTTGCTAGAAAACTAGGCGGAAAAAGTAACTAGTTAACACTTAACTAATGGGATATCGGAAATACAACCTTTGTAGATCCGGTGCTCCACCTCCATAGCTCCGGAACAAAGTCGTCTCCGCTGTCCAAAAGGAATCCGGGCTCTAGAGTCGGCTTCGTCGGAGAAAAAGCGAGCTAGGTCGTCGATGTCCATGCCGAAGATGATCTACGTCGAGGCATCGCTAGATCAAGCTCCACCTTCACCAAACCATGATAACTTGTGAAGGAAACACACTCTACTACTTGGCAAGAGGTAGAGGATGAAGAAATAGGAAGTGGGTAGACTTTAGAATTGGATTTCTCACTCATATCATCAATCCACCATTGATGTAGTCTAGGTTTTTCTTCTTGAGTTGAAGGAAGAAGAAGAAGAATATATTATGATAAGAATAATAAAAATGAGAAAAGAAATTCATTCTTATCATAATTGAACCATATTTAGGTGTAGAGAATCAATCATGGTTAAAGGAATGGTTAGGGTCAAACTAGAGACAAAATGGTCACTTAGTCAAAAGATCAAGAAGCTTCAACTAGAATCCAAAATTAGCAACCATTTCATTTCATTTTCTTTTATTCATTTATCATAAATAAATGGATAATTAATTAAGATAAATGAATAACAAATAATAAACCCTAACCTATTCATTAACCAAGGTTTAACACTTTACACTTAACCTAAAAGCATGTATCATCAAACATGATACAAGCTAGTGCACAAAATCATATCACATATATAATGCGCACATTCGAGTGAGAAAATCCATCTTAAAGTGAACCGATACTAGTTAATGCAAAGTAATATATCAAATATATAATTATGCATTAAATCATTAAATCAACACTTGATTCAATGATCCGGTCATGTCGCACAAAACCGACAGGTATCATTAGTAACAACTTATCGAATCAACACTTGATCCGATAACCCGGCTATATCGCATATAACCGATCAATGTCACATCGCGAGAATCGAATACAGTATCAGATACTGGTATTATTCTCGGTCCCGCACATATCTCATATGCGCTCCTATTTCGTTTCGCTTGAGCCAGGAAACCTCTGTGTAGGACTCTAAAGCTTGTCAATACGCCGGCAGCAGATGATGATCATATCAAACATCCACAAGCCGCAAGCGGTCTGCTAAACATAACGGCCACCCGGGTATTGAGCGATCTGAAGATCGACGAGCAAGCCCGCTCACACTCCAGTGAATCCAACCAGTAACACTACCGTACAGTCCGGTCTGATCGTCTGATATGTCGCATATCTCGCCTAGGGGTGGTAAACGTCAGACCCCAATAGCTCGATAAGTCGTGTTGATATGAGGTCTATAACAATTCGAGAAACTACTGGTAACACTTACCAGTAAATCTCAGCAACCCTGGCCAGGGATTTCCTGTTATAGCCAATTGCACACAGCGCAACATCAACCCCCTATACCGGGAGAGACGAATCCCCTCCTATCGCTCATTGCCTCCATGTGACTCGGGACTGTACCCAAAAACCACCGTTTTGCACGCCCTCTTGGACGTGGTAAGATGGAAATCAAAGTACAGTGGGAACCACACAAGACTCTATGACGATCTCGGGTCAACAGACTACTCTGTACCAGTGTCACCAGAGAACTGCCATCTGACGTGAGGTATAATACCATCTGGGAGTTCTCGGCGAGTCCGTCCAGTGTACCCAGTCTCTACTAAGCACCCGTATATCATCTCCGATGTCAAACACCAATGGATATGGGATCATCCATCGCCCATCTGTATGGGTCGAGAAGGTATACGCTAGTCTACTCTGGTATATCGATGCCCCGTCTCGATACACCCACGACTAGGGACTTTGAAGGATGTACTTATGGACTACCATGTCCCCACTAGTATGATCCGCATCATAGTCCAGGTAGTCAAGTACAGATCCTAAGGGCTTTACCAACATGTAACAGAGAGACAATCAGCATACACGTTAAGGTAAAGGGTAACCAGATAGCATACTATCATGTCGAGCAAGAAAGTCCTCCCTATATATGTCCCAGCATCCACTACTATATACATCCTATGTACAGTAATGACCTCTAGGGCATACATATAACTAACAAAACCATCCCAATATGCTACCAGATTTTGGCTCATGTAATATGGGACAAAAAGAAAAATACAGTAGCTATGTTATAAAGTATGTGAGCTACAGCCAAAACCCCGGCACAAATCCCAAAATTTTGGCCGGCCAACTAGCTACAGTAACCGGCCAGCTCGGTCCCACCATGGAGTTTGGGCCTCGTCTTCTCATGGTGGTCTCCTATTGGTCTAACTAGAATAATGTATATTTTTGATTTTTTTATAAAGGCCCCGGGTTGCTCCAGATTCCCTGTAGATCTCCAAAAAGTCACAAAACCGACACAGGATGTTTCTAAGTTCGTATTTTGGTTTCTATTCCGTGCTCTAGGCCATAAACCATCACTAAGGGTTAAGCAAACACCCACTACAGATCATAATTCCACACAATCACCCAAACCCTCTCTAGGAATTTCCAAACATCACCAATCAACACCGATTAAACTAACAATAGGATAAATTAACACAATAACTTAAGTAGGGTCTAGAATTATACCTCATTTGGCAACTCAAGAATTTTCTTGAGTTGCTCAAAGTCTTCAAAATCCAACTTTGAAAGGTCTAAAGTGTTGAGGATGAGGTTGGGATCATTTTTAATGAAGGGAGTATAGGGTTTTGGTGAAGAAATTGAGATGATACTTGGAGGTGAAGGTGGAGAGAATATAAGGAGAAAGAAGATGAAGAAAACAAATGGGGGATGATGATGAAGGCATCCCACTCTCTCTCCTAGTCCCACTCTCTCTTTTTCTCACCCCCTCACAAGTCCATGCCTCACTCTCTCTCTCTCTCTCCACTAATTCATTTTCTTACCTTTTCTCTTTTTCTTTTCATTTAAAGCCAAATATCAACAATTACCAATGAAACAACATACAACCAAATGCAACATGTCATGGTGCACTAACCATGAAAAAATATAGAAACACGGATTTAGCTTAATCACGATTAGTAGTGCACTAATCAATTTTTTTTATTTAAACTGCATATAATTAATTATAAAATAGCCAAATCCAATAAATATATATTTAAATGAATATATCATTTTAATCTCCAATTATTTCACAAATATTGGTATATATTTATACCATTTTATGAAAACCCTAAATTCGAAAATCGAGTAGTTTTCACGAAATATATTATTTTAATATTAAATTCCAAAAATAATATTTTATATTTTCTGAAATGTTAAACTTTTGATAGATCAAAAAGTTGTTGGGCCCTGCAGAGCAGAGAGGACTCGGTCACTAAACACCATCCCGCCCTCGTTTGAATATGGGTTGAGCAACACGCGAAGGGCCCCTAGCTGAGTCAGATCGGGAGCGGAAGCATCCACCAACCTCATAACCCGTGGGAAGGTATATGAATCATAGAAATCTGGCCGCTGATGTACTGCAAATGCTCCCAGTACATGCATCTCGATCCACGACATGAAGTAGTGGAGGGAGAAATTCACGACATCAGCACCTGGGTTCGAAGTATTGGCCGCAACGCTTAATCCATGATATAAGTGCGACAATCTCGCAATGCCAACGGCCAATCGTGACCCTTCAGCTACGCGATGAGCGGGGTAGAGGATGGAGGCTCTCATGAAGCGTCGATGCGTCGGCATGGCGAACCAACTGAACCAAAGACTGATGAAACCGACGAAGAAGGTCTCTTTGTCCATGCCGGGGGCCGCAATCGCATCGAAGGACATGGCCGACGAGGCTGGAATATAAAACTATGGTAAGTCCTCCTCTTTGGCCGGCAGTTTATTCAGCCCAAAACCAAAAGGGTCGTCAATGTTCGCGAACTTTGGGGCCTCTTTGGATAAAGCGTCTTCACGGATAAAGCAGGCGATGAAGCTCTCAAAGGTGACGCCCCCTCTGACTCCACGAACAGTTTCTCAAAAATACCCAGAGCCTTGATTAGATTCGGGCACTTATGGCGGACGGCGTTTTCAGTCGTCAGGCCGTCTAGCATAGCCAGCATGGTCGCAAACAAATACTCGTCGGGAGGCAGCAACTCTTCATAATGCTCTTCCCTGATTGGCAATCCAGAGATTTCGCGAAACTCTTCCAATGAAATAGAGACCTCGCGATCCCCTAGCAAGAAGGTGTCGGTGGGAAGATTCCATTGGTTCAGAAAAGCTTTAACCCACCAAACGTGAGGGGCCTGGTAATGAAAAAGAGGCGCGTACACCACTTAATATTGCCCAACCTTCTACAACCATGCACGGTGGGCGGAAAGAACATATGGAGCCCAGGGAAGATAGCCTACTGGGTGGCGAGGGGTAAGCCCTACCTTATAAACTTGTCCCTAGGTTTAGGCTTCACCTTGACAGATGCGGCGCCCCAAGATATCTATAGCCAGCAAGGGCTAGTTGGGTATCCCGGATGTTGACGGCTCAAGCCGGCCTGTAGGAGTCCAATTAGCCACCTTCACTGCATAAGCAGTCTTCGGGCGCTCCATCAGCAATATTGGGCAAAGGGGCTCTGTTGACACCTCATAAGTAAAGCTGCGGCGGCCCTGGATGATGTGACCATACCAAACTCCCCATAAGAGCAAACTAGTACAGTCCCTGTCATGGGCCCTGATCATTGCCATAGGTTCCTCGTCCGACGGCGATTGCGGAAAAGCGGCGTCTGAGCGAGTATAAGGAAAGTAGAGAAGAGAAGCCATTGTTCCTGAAATAAGGGAAAGAAAAACCATTAATGAAACCTATATATATATATATAATAACAGAAGGAAACGACAGGAAGTTTGTTCCATGGGACCACCGACTGCAAAACTAATGGACCCCACAAAATCAATATGGCGACTCACCAATGATGAGACAGGATAATCATTGTGAGAATCAAAAAAGATTCTCATTAAGAAGACACTGGAGTTTAAACAACTCTTGATAGAAAAAATGAATTCTGTTAAAATACCCAACAAATTTAAATTTGTGCAAATAAGGGTAAAACCTTATGAAAACATTCCCAAGAACACCAGGTAATGAAATTCCCGAAGGGCCCTCTTGATCTTTCAGAGCTAAGCTCTTTGATGAGGAATTAAATTCCTTTTAAGAAAAGGAATTAAATTCTAGAAACCCCCATGATGGGGAAACGAAAAATGGAATTAAAATGCCATGAATTCTCAAAGATCAGAGGAGAAATGCCCAATCTTCGAAGACATTGGGGTCTACTACTCAAAGATTACGTCTTTTGGATCTCTAAGAGATGGGTTTCAGAAGAGAGCAAAGCCCTTATGGTGGATTTAAAATCCAGAAAAAAAAGAGAATGAAAGAAAAGGGTTTCTTTGTCGTTCAATATCTTTACCTAAAAAAGTTCTTTCTGACAGAGTTTAACTCTGAAATTTCAATGGGCAGAGAACTAAGCTCTGAGGAAGAGAATTAAATTCTCAAAGAAGACAAGGAAAGAAGAAGATGAAAGAACAGTGGCTTCCCAAAGACAAGACCCTTGCATTTATAAGACGTGACGAGAGCGGTTCATCTTCCCGTTCCCCTAGGCAGATCCAACGGCTGTAAGGGTAACAGTGTTGCACTCACGTGCAAGACACGTGAGAACAACGCTGTAGAGCATTTGTTTCCTTATAAAAAAGGAAAGAAGAGAAAAGAAAAGAAAGAGTGAAAAGGCGATGGGAAAATTTCCCACTAATAGAGCATCACGTGCCCACACGTGAACACCTATGAACAAAGATTATGGGCGCTGCGCTTAACAATTGACAGGCTGAAATTAAGCCTCACGTGCAAGCATGTGAATATCTATATACAAAGTATATAGGCGCCATATTAAAACAAATAGCGGGCCAGAGAAGATCACGTGTTAGCATGTGATGCCCTATTAGGTTGTTGCGTATAAGCAAACAAGTTTAACTCAGTGGGGGTCACGTGGTACACGTGAGTGGTCCTAAACACCTTCCAAGCTAGTAGAATGATATTCTAAATAAAGGGATCAAAACCCTATTTGGAAAATATTTCTTTAAATCTTTCTAAACTATCTGATAGAATTAAATCCTATATATATAGGAAATATATCCATGATCTTCTTTAAAACAGAAACATCTTCTCTGTTGTTAAATGAAAGACCTTTAGATCAAAGATCCAACGGTGATAGTTTGATAGAATAAAATTCTATCTTAGGAAAATATTTCCTAATCATGTTAAACAAACAAGAAATCTTCTCTATTAAACAGAGAGTCTTTGGATTAAAATTCCAACGATGAGTAAAATTCACCGATTGATCTACAAGATCATGGAATCAATCATGATCTCTCAATAAGAGATTCTCTTAACAAATTGATTCTTGTTCTTCTCGTATAAATAGGAGCGAGGAGAAGAAGAGAAATACAGAGGCGACCCCCCCTCCCCCCGCCATAAGCTTTGAGAAACAAAAGGAAAAGAAAAAAAGAGAGAATTCAATTCTCTAGAGGAAGAAAATCCCCTTCTTAAACAAATATCCTAGGTAAGAAGAAAGTACAGAGATTATTTTCTCTCCAAGGGTTGAACCCATCAAAAAAGAACTTCGTTCTTCCTCTGGTCGAGGTCTGCAGAAGCAGATCTCCCCACAAGTTGAGAATTTAATTCTCATCGGGGAAATTCTGTTATGCAGATTCAAAACTTAGGGGAAAGAACTAAGTTCAAAGAATTTAATTCTTCCAAAAGTATACAGGAATTTAATTCCTCTGATAAAACTAGGGTTTAACCTTGCAAAAGAATTTAATTCTTATAAAGAAAAGGGCCTGAAATTCTCAAAGCTCAGATCAAAATTTCCATACATATAAAAGAACAGACTGGTGATTCATTAGCGTTCAACGCTATATAACAAAGGCCCACATGTTCCCACGTGAGCACCTCTGAGGAACAAAAAGGAAGGACTGAGATCAAATCACGTGTTCTCACGTGACCCCAAACAGTTGCTTAAATAGAAAAGGGGAAAAATCCAAAGACAACACTCACTTTTAAGCACCCCACGTCTTCGCACTTGAGCATTATATGAGCTAAGTGCTTAGCACTTATAAAAGGAAGAGGGAATGAACCCATAGAAGCAGTGCCCAACTCTGGGGCGCCTCACGTGTCCACACGTGATGGCCATAAGACTTAAGTGTTTAACACTTGAATATATAGACGGGGATTGAACCCAAGGGTACAGCACCAACTGTTAGGTGTCTCACGTGCCGCATGTGAGCGCCCCAAGTTTCAGTGTTTAACACTGCTTTAGAGACTCACGTGAGAGCACGTGAGCACCGAGCATATATTAGTGTTTAACACTATAAGAAACTAACTCCAGCCACAAATTAGCTAAGTCTTCTTGAGATTAAAACGTCTTGGATCTCCAAATAGACTGAGCCTCTATGCTCATGACTTCCCAGACAAATTGACCAGAATGATGTCCATCACACATCTCCTAAGTTGATCTTAGTCTTCCAAAAACAACTAATGATTCTTAGATGGCCCACCATGATCACTCCCCTCAATCTGGAATTTGGTTCAAGGGTACATCTCTCCACACCTCTGATACATGTCGTTGTAATTCTTCAACGTCTTCAGAGAGGTGGAGGGTCCCGACAACCAACAACTCTTGGTGCACACCCAAACTGATGAGCACATCCCAACGGACCGTAATGTCCTTAAACTACAACGGACCGTAACGTTCTTAAACTAGCTATGGACCGAAACATCCTTAAACTAACAACGGACCGCAACGTCCTTAAACTAGCTTTGGATAAAAAACGTTCTTAAACTAAAATGATAGAGCCCAAATGCTCTTTTGTTGGATCTGAATGATCCTCAATCCTGTTGAGTAGATCTTAGTCAAAAATTGGACTAACGTATCCTCAACAACCATTTAAGTTGATCTTAATCTCGAACGGGATTAACGATCCTTAAACCAACTCAAACCCAAATCTAAGAATATACGGATTTGGACTAATCTACGCCCTACAGGCGACAACATAAATTAGTCTCCGTATACAATCCACGGGAAACCAAAAATAAAACAAACACACACGACATGAAGTGAATTGCTGGAGCAGGAGAAAGTGGTTATCGCGATGCGATAACATAATTAACTGCAGGGGCTTGCGCCTGCAGGGATGAGCATCCCCACAATCAAAACCCCTCACAAACGAGAGGGAATCTGACGAAGTCTGCTACAACGGCCGCATCCGTCCAAACCTCTGATACACGGTGTCATAAATCAACTTGGCATCTTCGGAGAGGTGGACAGATAAATCCAAATAGCATCTGCCCCCAAATTCAGGCAAGACGATCCATCCCGGATCCGTCTCTGTTTTCAGCGGTGAACAAGGCTATTATTGTACATGATTGTATATTATAGTGGATGCTTGGACATATATAGAGAGGACTTTCTTGCTCGACATGATAGTATGCTATCTAGTTGCTCTTTGTCTTAACATGTAGACTAGTATTGTGATACTGTCTTGCTCTCACATGTTGATAAAGCCCTTAGGATGTGTACTTGACTACCAAGACTATGATGAAGATCATACCAGTGGGGACAGGGTAGTCCATAAGTTCATCCTTTAATTTTTCCTAATCGAGGGTGTATCGAGACGGGGCATCGATATTCCAGAGTAGACTAGCGTATACGCTTCTTAACCCATATGTGGGCGATGGATAATCCTATATCCATTGGTGTTTGATATCAGAGATGGTATACGGGTGCTCAGTAGAGACTGGGTACACTGCACAGGACTCGCCGAGAACTCCTAGATGGTATTATACTTAACGTCAGATAGCAGTTCTCTAGTGACACTGGTACAGGTTAGTCTGTAGACCTGAGATCATCATAGAGTCTTGTGTGATTCCCACTGTGCTTTGATTTCCACCTTACCACATTCAAGAGAGCGTGTAAAACGGTGGTTTTTGGGTACAGTCCCGAGTCACATAGAGGCAATGAGCGATAGGAGGGGTTTCGTCTCTCCCGGTATTGGGGGTGGATGTTGCGCTGTGCTCGATTGGCTATAATAGGAAGTCCCTGGCCAGGGAAGATACAGAGATTTACTGGTAAGCGTTATCAGTAGTTTCTCGACCCGTTAAGAGCCTCACATCGGCACGACTTATCAAGTTACTGGGGTCTGACGTTTACCACCCCTAAACTAGATATGCGACATATCAGACGAAGAGACCGGACTGTACAGTACTGTTACTGACATGCTTTGCGGGATTTTAGACAAGTTTGCTTGTTGATCTTCTGATCACTCAATACCCGGGTAGACGTTACGTCCAGCTAGTACCGCTGACGGCTTGTGGGTGACTGATATGGTCATCACCTACTGCCAGCGTATTGACGAGTCTTTAGAGTCCTACATAGAGGTTTCCTGGCTCATGCGAAACGAAGTAGGAGCACATATGTTAAATGTGCGGGACTGAGATTAATACGTGTATGTGATACCGCATTCTATTCTCGCGATATGTGATATCGGTCCATTATATGTGATATAGCCGGGTTATCGAATCAAGTGTTGATTCGATAAATTGATACAAATAATATTAGTCGGTTATATGTGATATAGCCGGATTATTAAATCAAGTGTTGATTTAATAATTTAATGTATGATTATATATTTGATATATTAATTTTACATTAACTAATATTTGCTCACTTATGCATTTCTTTTTCTCACTTGTGCACATTCAATATATATGTGTGTGATATATATTATTGTGTCATGCTTGTTGATACATGCAACATGGTTGTATGAGACTCACAATGGTTATGATAATGAAGGGTTTTTATTTATTTAAAGTAAATCAAAATTAGATGGAAATTAGTCATGGTTTGGAGCTTAGTAGAAGCTTGTGGAACCATTGACTTAGTCCACTAATTTTGTCTTACTTAAGATATTTATTAATCCAACCATTATTTTTAGCCATGGTTAAGTCTCTACATGAGTTAGTATGTGATATTTTCTCACCCATGGTTGCTACTCTCACTCTCATTCCATTCTCATCTTCATCTTCTTCTTCATTTCCAATTTTACTCTCTAGCTTTTTGAAAAGTGAAGAAATATAGTGAGAAAAATTATTCTAAAGTGAGCAAAAAATTCTATTTCATCAACCTACACTAGATTAGCCATTTAGTTTAGGTTGTTTGCTTCACTAATTCCTAATTAGTGAAGAGGTAGCTTGAATTGGAGATTCCTCGACGTAGATCATCTTCGGCCTCGAAGACTTCAAGCAAGCTTGTTCCTTTCGCCTTGTGAACCCTTACTAGAGTCCGGAAGATCACTACTTGGAGCGAAGGGACTATTACATGGAGCTTTAGAAGTAAAGGACCGGTCTACAAAGATTGTATTCCTCATTCACTTAGTGTAATATTTGAATACATGCTTGCTTAACTCCTAATTTTCTTGTTAGATCATTGGCATGGGTTGCATAGCTCTCTAGGTTTTTTAAAATTGCATACTTGATGCCCCATAAATTCTAGTTAGGGTGCTATGGAACCCAGCAGTGGTATCAGAGCCAAGCTAGAGCATTAGGATTTGTTTTGACGATGTTAGATGAATTGCGAAACTGAAACAACTCCGAAACCCAGCCACAACACCATTTTAAATTCTGGCCGAAACTTAATGATGGGTTGGCTTTGAAATTTTTTTATGTTTCGGGGCTCTGGAGTTTAGTGTTTCGTAGTCGTAATTTTAACATCGTCTCGGGTAACTTTAACGATGCTAAAAAGTTCGAACGAATATCAAAAACCCATTTTTTTACCCCTCTCTGGAAATTTTTCAAAATGTTGGATTTTTCCATGTTAAAAATATTCAAAAAATCATGCAGATAATTCTATGGACCCTCTAGAAGAACGATATCCAATCTCGACAACATGACAGCGGAATTGCAGCCAAATAGGGCTATTTGCGGCGGTTCCGCGGCGCCATGTGTGAGACATGGGTCGACCCTTCTACGGTTGGATCGTAGGTACTGTGGCATGTTTTGAGTATTTTTTAACACTGCTCAATTGTTGAGCTCTCTGGGAAATTTTGGGTGTTTTTTGATTCGATCAAAATGTTTAATATCGTCTAGCTATTTGTGGAATGTGATACAATATTTGGAATCCACAATAATTAGTTTTGTGAAAACTAATTTGGATTTTATAAATCTAGCAATTTAGTCTCAATTGATCGGTTGGCATGGGATTTTGATGAGGATCAAAAGTTCGTCGCAATTACGTAGTGTACGCGGATACTCTCCGGGTAATGTTACTAGATAGCCATACCCCATAGCCCCGACCAAGTGACTGTAGGAGAACCATGTTGCCTAAAGCATCCATCCAGGTGCTCACGGCCGCGATGTTCCACCTAAGTGCACTTCGACGGCGGCACCGGGGGTGCGGCCGTCTACTAAAGTTTCCGATGAGCATTCGATCAGGTTGTCGGGAATCTTGTTGAATTACCCGAATGGTTATTGAAAAGTGTTTTCAATATTGAGACTAAATGCAGGGTTTATAATTTTTAGGCATGCGATGTTTAAGGAATTCATTTGGTTAGGCATGAAATCCGAAGTATGTGATATTTCGGGTTTATGATGTCTAAGGTGGTTGCGGATTCCAATTGTTGTAGTTTTTACTTTCTTTTCTGCGACCATAGGTGTAATATGAGGTGTATCGCCGGTTTCGTTGCTATATGTCAATGACAATTGGGATATGCATATTTACCTACGTTGATGACATGTGATGTTATGTGTTGCTGTGATATGTTATATTGGATCATCGTGTTTGAATAGCCGGGGTTTTTGCGTGAGATGAGAGTTTTTCATTTTCATTCATATAAAAACTTGTATGTAATATTCTTTTATTGGGGCACTTCCGGGTTGAGGATGATGTCACCATATGATGTATATTATTTACTTTTCCGCATTAGGATAGACCCAAGGTGGGGAGCACAAGTAACCGGGTTCTATAGTCATGTGGGAGACCATCTTGAGGAGTCGAGTCCGGGTCTCCTAACTCTAGAATTGGTAGGGTTGCTTGGCGCTCTCGTGGGGGTCTAGGGATGTGGGTTTGGCTATTCATCACGACCAAGGAATCTGTGTTTTTACAGGGTTAATTTAAAACACGGAATTCCTAATATATCCAATATTTCATATGTGGACTTCTGCTGCCGATATTCTGTGATGTGATTACTTTATATGCCGAGACGAATGGTAATTCTTATATATATGTGATATATAATAAACGTTGCTTATGTTTTGCACCCGCGCTAGTCCCGCCCCGCTATGCCGTTAGTTAAGTAACCTAACGGTGCATAACGGGACACTGTAGCGAATGCAGATGGCATAAGCGTGCGTTTTATTTTCGTTTCTTCTGTGATGCTTAGGAAGCATAAATGATGGGATTTCATTAATGAGATTAATGAAAAGGAAAGAAACCTAAAGATGTTGTAGAATCAAATTTTCAAAAAGGGTAGCTCTAGTTCTTGCTTTCCATAGCGGTATTCCTTGATGAATATCCAGCACCTCATTCGATGAGGAAAGAGCCGAGATCCCTTCACCGGGAGTGATCTCTTTAGCAAAACCTAGCAGATGCTACAACCCACTCGTTTTTGTCTTTTGATTGCTTCTCTAGTTCTTGCTTTGCATAGTGGTATTCATGAATATCCAGCACCTCATTCGATGAAGAAAGAGCCGAGATCCCTTCACCGGGAGTGACCTCTTTAGCAAAACTAGCAAAAACCTCAAAAACACTCCTTTTCAAAATCACTTGCTTCTACAATGATATCAAGTTCATTACGCAAAAGGTTTTCTTAAAAACCTGTCGTACCCCTCCGTCATTTCTGATAAGTACTACTTAGTATTTGTGCTACGTTTGTTGGCCTCCGTCAAGACGTACTGTGCGGTAGCTAACTAGTGCTTATCTGCAGCATATGATGCGATTGAATTAGGGTAGTCGTGCGAATTTTTTGGCCTCCCTCAAGGGTCGTGCGGGTGTGTTTAAATCAATTATGAAATGTACGGGATGAACTTGACTAGCAGTGTCATGCCCCGCTTCCCGGTGTACGGGGAAGTGGACTCGACGAGGTCCGCTACGTATTTACTTTGAAGTAAATACGCTAAGCGTATCTAAGCAATATAAAAGTAAATCACAAGAGACAAGAGATATAGAAATAACAGCAACTTTATTAATAACATTCTTTTGTACAATGCATGAAAAGTAAATACAATTGAAATGAAAAGCAATGCCTAAACAGTGGCATAACAGGAAATGAAAATACTGAAAAGAACAAGGTACAATATCTAGAGCTCGGGGTCTTCGTGAAACTGCTCCAAGTCTTCACCGGTGGGCTCGATCTCTGCTGGGTCCAAAGCACCTGACGATATTCAAAGAAGAAAGAAATAGAATGTCGTCAGCGAACAGGTCGCTCGGTAAGTCCCAAAGATAAGGAAGAATTAGAAAGACAGAATAAAAGTATTTTCTAAAGTATTATGTTGCAGAATATTATGGAATATTGTGTTAACGCTGTTGTTTGTAGCATGGTACAGAAGAATGCCAGTGTATACGAGAGGGGTCTCTATATGCTAGAGACCAGGGCAAACGGAAGTACAAGGAACCGTTAAGCCACGGTACAACAGCAACGGAATATAGGTTAGGTGTCTTAATCTGACCACCTCGTGCCACCTTTAACACCTTCCGTACCAATCTACCCCTTAAACCCCGTAGTGTTTTGACAGTATTGTTGTATTGTATTGTGTAAGTGGGATGACTGACCAAAACCATGATATCAGTAAATAGATTGTAACTGCATAATCAGGTAAATGGAATAACGGAATAATGGATGTATATCCATGGTTTGGTTCAGTCAAGTTATATAGATTGTTAACTGGATTCAGGGATTCATGTGTTCATATTGAGTTGGAATATTAAAGAAAATATTTTGACTTGAATCATATTCAAGTCAGAAATAATCAGACTCAAGCCCGAGTTAGACTAAAAGAAAAGAAATTTGAAGTTCTATTATTGTTAGGGTCCTTATTGTAATTTATAAAACTTGAGGTGGTTTTATATAAAAATACTTTTGTTTAGTTTTCGAGATACACCCCAAGTATTTATTATTCGTTTTTATTGTTATAATGAGTGTAAATTTTATTTGTGTTATTCTAGTAAATATATTCTAATAAAAGTATTATAATATTGATTTATTTGAAAATTCATGGTATTTTAATGTAACTTTTAATCTTGTAATTTTTAGGAAAAGGTGGAACTTTATCTTATAACAAAATAGGCGTTTAAATGATAATTATATATATGTTAATACAAAAATAATTTTAACTAAATATTTTATTCTCCAAAATCTCATTTTTCTTAAATTTTGTATTTTAAACCTTTCGAGACCGAATGCTCCTTGCGGAGGTCTGAATCTCGCACTACTAAGCTCGAGGGTGCACGATAAACCGTACTATCCCTAACGAGTTCCCCAAAGGTGAGTTGTAGTGGCACTTTGCAAAGATTTAATAAATACTAATCATTTATAAAACGGTTTTATAAAGATGGGGTATTTATTTGTAAAAGGTGTAAATTTCCGTATTTTGGTTTCTAGGGTTTCCTAAGCCAACTAGTCTATTTCTAAAGGTCTAAACGATAAGTCATTAGAAGCCTCAAATCGCCTCTTCACCGTCAATTGCGGCCAGGTAAGTACAAGTGAGGAGGGAGGGATCCGCTCACGAATCGTGAGGCGGGCCTTTTAAAGTTACCCAAGCTCACTTGCCTAGCCTAGACACCACAAAGTCAGTTTAGATAAACGATCGATGTCCATGACATATCGTATTTTTGTATTAAAAGGTTTTGTTTTAAAATTGTATACAAGTTAGAACTTTCAGAAAAGGTTTATAAAGAAAAGGGTATTTTAATTTAAAGTCTTGTAATTTCGTATTCTATGTTTTGATGATATCAATTAGGGTTGTATTTGCGTGTGTGTGGAGGTTGGTCATTACCTCGTGATCTACGTTAAGGTATAGCAATTGTTAAGGGTTAAATGTGATAACTAAACATTGTGGTATTTAAGTGAAAGAAATACGATAAATGGAAACGTTATCATTTCATGTGAAAAACTTTATCCAAATTGATTTTTAAGTGATTAATAGTCAACATGAATATGTTTAAGCATTATGTAATTTCTGACAAGTGAGTTTTGATAGAAAACCGAATCGGAAATCGGTTTGTTCCGATTTCCGTCGGGTTTTAAAAAGTCGTATTTTTCTTAAAAGAAAAGGAAGATAGAAAGAGGGGGACTTACGGGTTTGGACAAGCTAGAGAGTGCTAGTAAGGTAGTGGGTTGTCGGGCGTCGAAACGTCATGAAGGGTCCTAGTACGATCGCCGGAATTCGTCGTCGATTTCGGCAGCGCTTCGCCTTTCGCTCTTTTTCTAACGTACCGAGCTCTCTTGAGTTTTTTTTAGAGTGTGGACTTAGGAATGTAGAATGAAAGGGTAGAGGGTTGGGGTGTTTATATAGGGTTAGGCTAGGGTTAGGGTTTTTAATAAAAAAAATTATAAAAAATATACAAAATCATTAAACATAGGAGTAAAAGGGATTTATTGGCCAAATGATAACCGATCCAAGCATTTAAAGTATGCAGGAGGGTGGACCAGGTCAAGACCCAACTTTTCTCTATTGGTGACTCGGCCGTCCGGCCAAGTCCGGCCAAGTCCGGCCGGCGGCGCCGGATCGAGTAGGCCGAGTAGCCGGCCGGCGGCGCCGAGTCGGGCTGAGTCATGGGTCCAATGGCCGGGATTCTTCGGGGGTACAATTTGGTATATTTACATTTTGTTGTCCAGTACATATTTTGGGAGTTATGGCCTTTTTACCGTTGACTTCCAAAAAAAAATTAAAACAAAATAAATTCAAAAATAATGCGGGGCATGGGATTTGAACTCTGGTAGCTTGGTTCAGCAGTTCAAGGTATTACCAATGAGCTACAAGCTCCTTCTTGTAATTATGGAGTGAAATAAATACTTAAAGAGATATCAGCTGCAATAAATACTCCACGTATACATTGAATTTAAATCAATTCTTTGTACATTAAAAATGGAGTTGTTACAGTCTACCCTCCTTACAAAAATTTCGTCCTCGAAATTTACAACTTTCATTTGAAGACTAGTTTAGAAAGAGGCGTGGATATCTAGTACGCATTTCATCCTCCCTTTCCCAAGTGGACTCTCCTGGAGTGTCTTTCCTCCACATCACTCGAACCAAGTTAACTTCCTTGTTCTGAAGTGTCTTCACTTTCCTGTCCAGGATCTCCACGGGCTGTTGCTCACAAGACAAGTCGGGCTGTATAGTGAGCTCGGAATGATCAAGTACATGGCTGGGGTCACTCACATACTTTCTGAGTTGGGATATATGGAACACATTATGCACTCCTTCCAATGAAGGCGGAAGCGCTAAACGGTATGCCACTTCACCGACTCGTTCGAGTATGTCGAACGGTCCAATGTATCTCGGACTCAACTTACCCCGTCTTCCAAAACGGATCACTCCACGGTTCAGAGATATCTTCAGGAATACGTGATCTCCTGGCTGGAACTCCAAGTGTCGTCTTTTTGCATCAGCCCAGTGCTTCTGTCGATCTTGGGCTATGCGCATCCTCTCCCTGATAGTATGAACCACATCAACGGTTGCTACTATCATCTCTGGTCCAAGAAGTTCCCTATCTCCGATATCGTCCCAACTTAATGGCGATCGACACTTCCTTCCATACAGTGCTGCAAAAGGTGGCATTCCTATGCTTGCTTGGTAGCTGTTGTTGTACGAAAACTCCACAAGATGTAGGTGATCTTCCCACGATCCTTTGAAGTCTAGCATACATGCTCTGAGCATATCCTCCAAGATCTGAATAGTTCGTTCCGATTGACCATCTGTTTGTGGATGATAAGCCGTGCTGAAGTTCAGACTTGTTCCCAAGCTTGCTTGCAGACTCTGCCCAAATTGCGATCGGAATCTGGTGTCACAATCGGAGACAATGCAGACCGGAACTCCATAAAGTCTCACAATTTCCTGTATGAGTTCATCGGTATCAGAGATAGTACATTATGAAGAGTTTTAAATATAAATTAGATTATTACCTCCATGTACTTCTTTGCTAGTGTCTCAGTTGATTGTCCAACTCAAAATGGGATGAAGTGAGCCGACTTTGTGAGTCGATCCACAATGACCCATATGGCATCGTTACCCTTTGTGCTGCGAGGAAGAGCAGTCACAAAGTCCATCGTGATGTGTTGCCACTTCCATTCTGGGATTGGTAACGGTTGAAGTAATCCAGCAGTCCTGTGATGTTCAGCCTTTACTTGCTGACACACCAAGCATTTTGCGACGTTTCTGGCTACTTCACGCTTCATTCCATGCCACCAATAATTCTGACATAGATCTTTGTACATTTTGGTACCTCGAGGGTGTACTGAGTAGGGAGAGCTGTGAGCTTCTTTCATTAACTCTTCCCGAACAGGACCTTTTGGTACACACAATCTGCTGCCGTATCTCAAAGATCCGTCTTCATGGATGATGAAGTCTGTTCTGAGTCCATTCTCCACTTGTTCTCTGATCTTTTGCAACTTAGTATCGCTGGCTTAAGCTGCTTTGATCTGATTGACAATGGTTGATTGAACTTGTAAATTCATCAAACTTGAAGCATTACCTGGCATGACTACTTCAATCTCTATCTGATGCAAGTCTTGTTGAAGCTTCCACTGAGCGGTGAGATTCATTGCTAATGGTTGGCGACTAAGAGCATCAGGTACTACATTCACCTTCCCTGCGTGATATTGCAAGTTGATGTCAAAGTCCGCCATGAGTTCTAACCATCTTCTCTGCCGCATATTCAACTCCTTCTGAGTAAACACATACTTTAAGCTCTTATGATCCGTGTAGATGTTCACTCATTCACCAAGTAGATAATGACGCCAAATCTTGAGAGCAAAGAAGACGGCTGCCAACTCCAAATCATGCGTCGGATAATTGCGCTCATGAATCTTCTGCTGTCTTGAAGCATAAGCCACAACCTTACCGTGCTGGTGTAGAACACATCCTAATCCCTTTCCGGATGCATCGCAATGCACTTCGAATCCTCCAGATTGATCCGGTATGACGAGAATAGGTGCTGATGTCAACTTTGACTTGAGTTCTACGAAAGCTTGTTCGCATGCTTCTGACCACACAAATTCTTCATCTTTACGTGTGAGCTTGGTCAAGGGCGTTGCTATCTTCGAAAAGCCTTCAATAAACCTTATGTAATATCCAGCTAAACCCAAGAAACTTCGAATATCCTTCACTGACTTTGGTGTAGGCCATTCGCTAACTGCCGAAACTTTCGCTGGATCTACAGAGATTCCTTCTCCTGATACGATATGTCCAAGAAAACCAACTTGATTTAGCCAAAACTCGCACTTGCTGTACTTGGTATAAAGCTGATGTTGTCGAAGAGTTTCCAGGACAATTCGTAGATGTTCTGCATGTTCTTTCCGACTCTTAGAATATACCAGGATGTCGTCGATGAAGATGACAACAAACCTGTCTAGATACTCCCGGAAAACTTGATTCATAAGGTTCATGAATATTGCAGGTGCGTTGGTCACTCCAAATGGCATCACTAGAAATTCGTAATGTCCATAGCGAGTTCTGAAAGCTGTTTTGTGAATATCAGCTTCCTTGACCTTCACTTGATGATAACCTGAACGAAGATCTAATTTAGAGAAAACACAAGATCCTCTTAACTGATCGAATAAATCATCGATGCGCGAGAGTGGATACTTGTTCTTTATAGTGACTTCGTTCAAGGCTCTGTAATCGATGCACATTCTGTATGAACCTTCCTTCTTCTTCACAAGTAATACAGGAGATCCCCAACTTGAAGTGCTGGGACGAATCCATCCTTTCGCCAGTAATTCGTCCAACTGTGTTCGGACTTCCTTCAAACCTTCCGGACTTAAACGATTGGGTGCTTTGATCACCGGTTGTGCTCCTGGTACTAAATCAATTTACTGAATTCAAGAGCTCGATCGGGAGGCAAACTTGATATATCGTCAGGAAATACATCGTCGAACTCTCGAACCACATCTGGTCTTGATTCTTCCTCTGCTTGAGCTGCTGCAACTACTGCTTCTCTTGGCTTTGCTTTGTAGGTACTTGGCTCCAGTGTACAGTCTCCGCTTTTGAAATAGAAGACCGGATGGTCTGGAATCTCGAATACTACCCTCCTTTGACGACAGTCTATGGAAGCATAAAAAGTTCCAAGCCAATCCATTCCTAGAACCACATCGAAGTTTGGTATGTCCAGCACTTTGAAGTCAGCATAAAACTCTCGACTGCAGACGACGACTGGACACATGCTGTATCCCATAGTTGCCTTTAGAACGCCATTTCCGGAACTGACATTCCAGCTGGATACAAGCGGTGAAACTGGAATCGCATGGGTTCGGACAAACCGTTGCGACATAAAGCAATGTGATGCTCCAGTATCAAACAGTACAAGTGCAGGGATTGAGGATACTAAGATTGTACTTAAGATATGTGGGATTTGTTTTAGGTATAGGAAATATGTAACTAAGTAGTAGAAAAGCAAAGTTTGAAAAGAAAAAATTTACCAGTGATGACTTGGCCAGTGGCCTCAGCTTCTTCCACGGACATCATGAAAGCCTGGCGCCTGGGTACATTCCTCCTGGCCTAAGGAGCATTCCTCAGAACATTCCTTTAAGCTTGATGGAACTGACGAGGAGGTGGTGCAGCTTGTGGTCCTCTGGGTGGTGCAGGGAGTGCAGGTCTGGGAGCAGGTGCCTGAAGAGTTGGTCGCTGCGGATAAGTAATTGCTGGCCTGGGTGCAGTAACTGGGTTCTGTCTTTGGGGACAAGACCCAATATCGTGAGTAGCTGAGCCACAGACTAAGCAAAGGCGGTTGGCTCGACGGCGGTCCTTCTTCATATGTCCAGTTCTCTTGAAGTAGGTGCAAAAGGCTGGGCTGGGACGATAGGTCGGTACTCCGGGTCGCCTTGGCACGAAAGGTGGCCTGGACGAGGCTCCACCTGCCATCTGGTTGGCAGGGAGCTTAACTCCTGCAGACTGAGGTCTGCCCCTTGCTTTTATCACTGCCTCATAACTGCGGGCAGCTTCTAGAGCATCCTCATGAGTCAAAAACTTTCCCGTGGCTAGAGCAGCCTGAATCTCCGTGTCCAGTCCTTGTTGAAAGCGACGGGCTCTGATCTCGTCCGTCGGTATCAAGTGTGCCGCGAATCTGTTTAAAGATTGTGTTAGCTGTGTAGTATGTGATATTTAAAAATTGAACTATTGTGACATATCTTACCGGCTTAACATGGTGAATTCAGCGTCGTATTCATCTACTGATTTGTTCCACATTGAACCCTGTTGTAGATGAATGAACTGCTGCTCCATTGCAAACCTGGCAGTCACAGGGAAATATATATTTCGCGTCGAACTTCTCGCGAAAAGTCTTCCATTCAATCGGCTGTACCAGACGGCTTTCTTCCGCCTTCCACCAGTTGCGAGCATTATCCGTGAGCTGTAGTTTTGCTACACAGACCCAAGCGTCGTCTGGCACTTGAGCTGCTGCCAGATCGTCTTCGATACTTTATGCCCATTCTTCTGCTTCAAGAGGGCTTCCTTTACCAGAGAACTGCTTGGGATGTAAAGCCCTGAATTGCTTTACTCCCGGTGCGTCAGTCTCGGGACGGTTCAGAAGTTGTTGCTGTCCCTCGAGAAGGCTGCGGATCGCCTCAAATAACATTGTTTGCTCAGTGGGTGGTGCAGGAACAGCTGGTGCGAGAGGTAGTGCTGGAGGGGTGTTGTTGATGTTGGTGCTAGTGTTGTTCGGGGAATCCATAACCTTGAAGAAAAATTTGGGTTAGGACAGATTCAAATACATGAAATGATAAGATTCAAGGAATAGAAATTTTCAAGATTCAAGAAACATGAATTGTAAAGAATGTTTTAGTTGCTGGTTCTTGTGTTATATTGCTTAAGTTGTTCACGCAGACCAGAACTGCATGATAGGGATTCATACAGCTCTGACCTGCATGGGCCACCAACAAAACTTGTCACACCCCACTTTTCGGTGTACGGCGAAGTGGACGCGACGAGGTCCGCTACGTATTTACTGTGAAGTAAATACGCTAAGCGTATCTAAGCAATATAAAAGTAAATCAAAAGAGACAAGAGATATAGAAATAACAGCAACTTTATTAATAACATTCTTTTGTACAATGCATGAAAAGTAAATACAACTGAAATGAAAAGCAATGCCTAAACAGTGGCATAACAGGAAATGAAAATACTGAAAAGAACAAGGTACAATATCTAGAGCTCGGGGTCTTCGTGAAACTGCTCCAAGTCTTCACCGGTGGGCTCGATCTCTGCTGGGTCCAAAGCACCTGACGACATTCAAAGAAGAAATAAATAGAATGTCGTCAGCGAACAGGTCGCTCGGTAAGTCCTAAACATAAGGAAGAATTAGAAAGACAGAATAAAAGTATTTTCTAAAGTATTATATTGCAGAATATTATGGAATATTGTGTTAACGCTGTTGTTTGTAACTTGGTATAGAAGGATGCCAGTGTATACGAGAGGGGTCTCTATATGCTAGAGACCAGGGCAAACGGAAGTACAAGGAACCGTTAAGCCACGGTACAACAGCAACGGAATATAGATTAGGTGTCTTAATTTGACCACCTCGTGCCACCTTTAACACCTTCCGTACCAATCTACCCCTTAAACCCCGTAGTGTTTTGACAGTATTGTTGTATTGTATTGTGTAAGTTGGATGACTGACCAAAACCATGATATCAGTAAACAGATTGTAACTGCATAATCAGGTAAATGGAATAACGGAATAACGGATGTATATCCATGGTTTGGTTCAGTCAAGTTATATTGATTGTTAACTGGATTCATGGATTCATGTGTTCATATTGAGTTGGAATATTAAAGAATATAGTTTGACTTGAATCATATTCAAGTCAGAAATAATCAGACTAAAACCTGAGTCAGACTAAAAGAAAAGAAATTTGAAGTTCTATTATTGTTAGGGTCCTTATTGTAATTTATAAAACTTGAGGGGGTTTTATATAAAAATACTTTTGTTTAGTTTTCGAGATACACCCCAAGTATTTATTATTCGTCTTTGTTGTTATAATGAGTGTAAATTTTATTTGTGTTATTCTAGTGAATATATTCTAATAAAAGTATTATAATATTGATTTATTTGAAAATTCATGGTATTTTAATGTAACTTTTAATCTTGTAATTTTTAGGAAAAGGTGGAACTTTATCTTATAACAAAATAGGCGTTTAAATGATAATTATATATATGTTAATAAAAAATAATTTTAACTAAATATTTTATTCTCCAAAATCTCATTTTTCTTAAATGTCGTATTTTAAACCTTTCGAGACCGAATGCTCCTTGCGGAGGTCTGAATCTCGCACTACTAAGCTCGAGGGTCCACGATAAACCGTACTATCCCTAACGAGTTCCCCAAATGTGGGTTGTAGTGGCGCTTTGCAAAGATTTAATAAATACTAATCATTTAGAAAACGGTTTTATAAAGATGAGGTATTTATTTGTAAAAGGTGTAAATTTCCGTATTTTAGTTTCTAGGGTTTCCTAAGCCAACTAGTCTATTTCTAAAGGTCTAAACGATAAGTCATTAGAAGCCTCAAATCGCCTCTTCACCGTCAATTGCGGCCAGGTAAGTACAAGTGAGGAGGGAGGGATCCGCTCACGAATCGTGAGGCGGGCCTTTTAAAGTTACCCAAGCTCACTTGCCTAGCCTAGACACCACAAAGTCAGTTTAGATAAACGATCGATGTCCATGACATATCGTATTTTCCTATTAAAAGGTTTTGTTTTAAAATTGTATACAACTTAGAACTTTCAGAAAAAGGTTTATAAAGAAAAGGGTATTTTAATGTAAAGTCTTGTATTTTCGTATTCTACGTTTTGATGATATCAATTAGGGTTGTATTTGCGTGTGTGTGGAGGTAGGTCATTACCTCGTGATCTACGTTAAGGTATAGCAATTGTTAAGGGTTAAATGTGATAACTAAACATTGTGGTATTTAAGTGAAAAAAATACGATAAATGGAAACGTTATCATTTCATGTGAAAAACTTTATCCAAATTGATTTTTAAGTGATTAATAGTCAACATGAATATGTTTAAGCATTATGTAATTTGTGACAAGTGAGTTTTGATAGAAAACCGAATCGGAAATCGGTTTGTTCCGATTTCCTTCGGGTTTTAAAAAGTCGTATTTTTCTTAAAAGAAAAGGAAGATAGAAAGAGGGAGACTTACGGGTTTGGACAAGCTAGAGAGTGCTAGTAAGGTAGTAGGTTGTCGGGCGTCGAAACGTCGTGAAGGGTTGATCAGTCGAAAATTATTTATTTTTAACACGGCAATTTCCCTATCATTTGCACTCATTTAGAAGTGTTCGGTAGTCATATTTCACATATTAGCAAATCAGTCGTAAAATATCAGATTGCATGTGTTAGTCTTTAAAACCGACACTTTAAGGAAAATTGACTGCATTTCATGGCAATCGCATCATCCCTGTATTGCGCAACACTTGTTTCGAGATTTGTGCAGGAAATTGCAGGATTAAAGTCAAAAGAAGCTGATCAAAAATACACCAACTTCATGTTTTCAGATCTGGTAGCAATTCAGAAGGAAATATACAAATCAACATATCAAAGAAAGACCCAAAACTCAGCCCAAATCAGCACCAGAGAGCCCAAGCCCCAACTCTCCAAAAGCGCCGCGGTTCCGCGGCAGGAGCCAACTTGCGCCGCGGAACCGCGGCGGTATTGCCACATCAGCTCTCAAATTTTGCTGCATTATTCCTAAATCAGTGGCCACAGCTCAGAAATACATGTCAAATTCCAGAAAACCCTCGAAGCTTCTACCAGATCAGCAAAGATCATTAAGCAAGGCTAATCTTAATTAAGCTCCTAACAAACTATTTCTAGAAGCTCCCTCCTAACTAATCACATCTAGAAGCTTCTCCTCTAACTAACTTTTGGAGGGAAATTCAAATTTCCTCAACAAACTTTTGGAGGGAAACTTAGAATTTGAAATCCTAGATCTAGGGTTGGGATGTCTATAAATAGAAGCCTAGACCTAGGGTTAAAGGTTAATCAATAATCTTTAGGTTCAATCTTTGTTAATCTTTGTTAATCTTTAGTTTCTTTACCTCTACTCTCTTCATCTTCTTCCACAAGTCTAGTGACAAGGCTTGTGCGAAACCCTAACCCTAAGTCCACTCCAAATTCAAGATCTTGAGTACCAATCAAGCGAGAAGCCTTCAACCTTTTATGAGCTGAGCCGATCTTCAACCGAGCAAGTGATCCAAGCCGATCCGCGACTCACGGAGACGAGCGAAGCCAAATCGACAATCGAGTTCTTCCTCTTGTAGTTCTTGAGCGAATGTAATGAAATTGTTGATATAAATAAAAGGTGAAATTCTTGAATCTTGCTTTCTTTAAATTCTTGCATCATGATTCGATCTCAATTTGTAATTGTAGTTCTTGTTGTGATGTTTGAGTAAAACTCCGCTCGTCAAGGAGTCGAGACGATCAATAAAAAGATGATGTAACAAATCTTAATACGATTCTTGAGTCCTATGAATTTTGTAAACCCTAGCAAGTTCAAGAATCGATGACCTAGTTTCGTTGCGATGCTTTCTTGATTGTTATCGCTCGAAATTAGGGATCTACGATCGTTTCTTGAATTTACGAGAGGCTAGAATGTGAATGATATCAACGAAAGAACAAGGGATAAGATGAAACTCTAGTTTTACTAGAAATCCCTAATTCTTGTCGATCATCATCGATCTAGTATCAATTCATCGAAGGATAAGAATATGTAATTGTAAGATTACATCACATCTATAGATCCGATCGATTCCTACGAGCCTCATTTCGATTCTTGAGATTTGGTTTGGAAAAATCATCAAACTATCAATTCTTGATTCTATCTTTTTCTTGTTATTAGTGTTAGTGTATGTTGCATGCTCCCACAACTCTTGTGGTGCGGCGGAAGCGGTGAACGAAAATTTTCTTGGCATACAACACGCACTTAACCGAAGATCTTGTCTAAACCACAACTAGAAAAACCTAACTAGAGATCTTATCTACTATGTTAGGGATTATACCTCAATGATACGGTCCTTCGGGTCTTCTCTTAGATTCCAAGAGGGGTAATTTACCGCATTGCCAACAGTATCATTTGTAAAAAATTCATTTTCTAAAAATGTGGCATACTGAGAAACAAACACCCTTTGTTCCTCCTTGTGGTAGAATAGATATCCATACGAGTGTTTTGGATATCCCATAAATTTACACAAAACCGATCGTGTCTCAAGTTTGTCTGGATTCTGCTTTTTCACATAAGCCGGACAACCCCATACCTTAACTCTTTTAAGAGATGGTCTCTTCCCATACCATATCTCAAATGGAGTGGTAGACACGGTTTTGGTCGGAACCCTATTCAATAGATAAATCACAGTCTCCAATGCGTGCCCCCAAAATGATATTGGTAACTCAGCATCACTCATCATAGATCGTACCATATCTAATAATGTGCGATTCCTCCTTTCTGATACACCGTTGTGCCGTGGTGTATACGGAGGAGTGAGCTGAGAGAGAATCCCATTCTCTTTTAGGAAATCTAGAAACTCTGAGCTTAGATACTCACCTCCACGATCCGATCGAAGTTTCTTGATACTTAAGCCTGTTTGTTTTTCTACTTCAGATTTATACTCCTTGAACTTTTCAAAGGCTTCGGACTTATGTTTCAACAAGAACACGTGCCCGAATCTCGATAAATCATCAGTGAAGGTTATGAAGTATGAAAAACCACCTCCAGCATGTGTAGACATTGGTCCACATACATCACTATGTATGAGGCCTAAGAGTTCAGTAGCTCTCTCTCCGTATCCAGTAAACGGAGTTTTGGTCATTTTACCTTTGATGCAAGACTGGAAAGTCGCATAAGATTTATATTCAAACGAGTTTAAATATCCATCTTTATGTAGCTTGGTTAGTCTTGTTTCATTAATATGACCTAGTCTACAATGCCAAATGAAAGCTTCATTTATGTCTGAAACCTTTCTTTTGTTTCCGTGTTGTATATGAAAAACTGTATGCTGATTTAGGATGTATATCCCGTTATTTAATGTTCCATACCCAATCAACTCTTGATTAAGGTTAATGTTCATAACATTAGATTGCAATACAAAATTATATCCAACATTGTCCAACAATGATACAAATATAATATTACATAACATCGAAGGTACAAAATAACATGGGTTCAAAACCAATATAGAACCCGACAGCAAACCAAGATGATACTCTCCCACTGCAGTAGCATGTACTGAGGAACCATTCCCAACCCGGAGAGTGTGATCACCTTTCTTCAACAACCTGCTATTTCTCAACCCCTGCATACAATTGCAGATGTGAGATCCTGACCCAGTATCTAATACCCAGGAAGCAGAGTTAATTGAAAAACAGTTTTCTGTTACAAACACACTTGAAGTGGAAGCATCACCATGCTTCTTCTTCTGGAGGTCGGCCAAGTATTTAACACAGTTTCTCTTCCAGTGCCCAGTCTGGTGGCAGTGGAAACATTCCCCACGACCTGTCGCAGCAGCCCCTTTCTTGTCCCTTCCCGATGCCTTTTTCACTCCGCCTCTCTGCTTGATGGGATTCTTCTTCTTATTCTTTCCCTTGGCCTTGGCTTTCGGGATGGAGGAAGAAGATGGCCCAGCAATAAGAGCGGGAGTTTTCGCTACCTTTAGCGTGCTCTCTGCACTCCTCAACATATTGAGGAGTTCTGGTAAAGACTTCTCCATTTTGTGCATGTTGAAGTTTACAATGAATTGAGCAAAGGCAGGGGAAAGGGACTGTAGAACAATATCAACATACTGCTCGTTCTCCATGGTCCAACCCAGGTCCTCAAGTTCTTCGATAAGTCCAATCATCTTCAATACATGGTCACCTACAGACGTGCCAGCAGCCATCCGCATCTGAAACAACTTTCGAGATGCCTCGTATCGGAGAGTACGAGATTGCTCTCCATACAACTCCTCTGTATGGAGAAAGATGGATTGGACATCCATCTTCTCGTGCTGCTTCTGATGTTCATTGTTCATAGAAGCTAGCGCGAGGCACTTGGCTGTTGTGCAGTCTGTATCCCATTTCTTGCGGATTTCTTTATCCGCAACTGAAGAATCAGGGCCTGGGCTAGGAAGGGCTGGAGTAGTCAGGACGTATGCGACCTTATCATATGTCAGGGCAATATTCACGTTCCTTAGCCAATCTTTGTAATTCGGTCCAGTGAGTTTGTTTTTATCTAATAAAAGTTTAAGTCCCGACATCGGTATCTGCTATTAGGAGATAGAAAAGAAGTCATTCAGCGATTGCTCCTGCATAATTAGATTGGTTATTAATCTTATCTAATTGTTGTCTCCCACTGCTTTTTATCAAATTTTCCTTCAAACCTAAAAAGAAAACTAGCCAGGATAAATTGCAATCTACAAGTTCGCTAACCGAAAAGTGCAAAATTCTCCCGGGAGTAACTTTTACTCACAGTGGGATCGGGATTCAACTATCATATAGAAGGTATGCAATCTCATTGCAAATCTCAACTCTTGAAATTCCCGATATAATTTTTACCCCTAGTGACTTATGACCTTAACTATGGTCAACAAATCATTAGTACTAGTCAAGTTCAACCCGCCATTTCGTGATTGATTTAGACTCACCCACATGACCCTTAACTATGGTCAACAAAGTCATGAGAATGCCCTAATCGATCGCATCAAATGCTTTGTAAGAATTCACCACTTAGCTACCGTACACCACGCCTTAACTATGGTCAACAAACGTGGCACGAATACTAAGTACTCTGCTTCCTAAAATGGCGGAGGGCAACGGATGGTTTTTTATGAAAACCTTTAACGTTTTGAACTTGATATCGTTGTAGAATCGAGTGGGAAGGAGTGGTTTAAGCTCCAGTTTTAAAAATCGAATGGTTTTGTAGTATCTTTCTAATTTTGCTAAAGAGGTCACTCCCGGTGAAGGGATCTCGGCTCTTTCCTTATCGAATAAGGTGCTGGATATGAAAATACCACGATGCAAAGCAAAGTTAGATCAACTATAAAATCAAATCGAGTTCTTTGTAACATTTTCCAGTTTCGCTAAAGGGGTCACTCCCGGTGAAGGGATCTCGGCCCTTTCCTCATCGAATGAGGTGCAGGATTTTCAAGAATACCGCTATGCAAAACAAAAGCTAGAGTTACCCTTTTTCTTAAAAAAATTGATTCTACAACATCTTGTTGCGCCACGGCAGCGCCCCGGCCGTCTTACCGAGGCCAAAATGCGGAATCAAAATTTTTCCTTACTTGGAAACTGGCGCTACCGTGGACAATAAAACCCGGATCGTTAACCATTAACCTATACTAGCTAACAAGAGATGGGAAGAGAAGTATACCAAGTGATCCGAGTCCTCCGGTCTTCTCTTCATCGTCACGATCTCCCGCGGAAAGTCCTGTCACCATGTCGTCGCCTTGTCGCCGGAAGGGCACCACATCGTCTGCGTCTTTTACGGGCTCCCGCCTCAATACCGAGGCAACTCGAGCATGAAGCCGGCAAGTCGACATGCCCAAGGTTTGCTGTAGAATGTAGTGTAGATACTTTGTCTCTTGGAGTTTATGTAGTTGCCATTGATGGATGGAGGAAGAGGTAAAGAAAATTGGTGCTTTCAATTTTCTAGCAAGAAGAAGATGAGATGAAGAATTCCTCACATAACCAAAATGAACTCTCTCATTCTTTTTCTCTCAAGTGAAGCATCTTCCTTCTAAGTGAGAATGGTGGAGGAATGAATATCAAACCATAACAAGAAGGGAGGTGATGGTAGGAGAAGAGAATGGGTGACCACATCCAAAACATCATGATAACAATCTCACATCAACTCTCATCTCATTTCTAATCACCTTTATGCAAGAAATGATGATAGAAAAGAAAGGAATAAAAAGATGCTTTCATAATCAAACCATTTGCATGAAAACCCTCCACAATGTGTTATTTGCAAACTTGGAAATGACACCCTCCATCAGAAAAGTCCGGCCGGGAAAGAACAAAGAAAAACCGGCCGGAACGGAATGCAAACTGGCAACTCCAGAAAACTGGTCCCGTAACAAAATTATAGGAAAACCCCGATACTGTGCATACACACCCGCATCTGTATTCCGACCGGATACAAATGCAAAGAGACAAAATCTACACTGTACTATACTAGGATCCGGCTTAAACCAAAGCCGGCTAGTAATATCCGTCCGATCCTGATCCGTGCAATACCGCACGTATCTGATCGAACCCTGCCATATAACCATACGGCCACTAGTACAAACTGTCCGATCCTGATCCGTGCAATACCGCACGTATCTGATCGGACCCTGCCATATCTCCATACGGCCTCTACAGCGTTTCGCCCGAAAGCTTGAGTAACTGAAAGTGTGGTGGACTCTAAAGACTCATCAATACTATGGCTGTGGATTTAACCACTAGCACGTCAGAGGTATTAGCCAATACGTGACGGGCCACCAGCTATTGACCAAAAGGGACGTCGATGAGCGAACTCATCCTGACACCCTACTGAGCCTGTCAGTGACAATATCCGTACAGTCCGGTCCGTTCGTCTATGAGTATCGCATGGCGGGCCTAGGGGGTTGGTAAAAGTCAGACCCCCAAAAGCGGTACAAGTCGTGTCGGAGTGTAGCCCAGAACACCCTGAGATACTACTGGAATACCTACCAGTAAATCTCCTGCCTCGTCCGAGGGCTTTGTGTAATGGCTCTCCTAGACACAGCGCGACCTCACCCCCAATACCGGGAGAGACGAACCCCTGTGTTTCCTGATTTAAAATCAGGAAAGCTTCTGGGAAAAGCTTCAAAAAGGGGTCACGTGTTGGCACGTGACACCTAAAAAGCATCATCAAGTCAAGTTCAGTTTCCTGACTACGCTGAAGAAAATGGGCCTCAGAAAGAGTCACGTGTTCCCACGTGACCAGGGTCACGTGGCGACACGTGACATTTAAATGCAAGCGTCAAAGGCACACAAGTTCTCTGATCAGGTCAAGAAAAAGGCTTCAGAAGAGGTCACGTGCTTCCACGTGACCAGGGTCACGTGTTGGCACGTGACGTTCAAAACAGCAGACTCGTTCTCCAGACGAACCAAGGAAAGAGAGATCAAACAAGGGTCACGTGCTCACACGTGACCAGGAGTCACGTGGTGGCATGTGACACTCAGAAGACAGAGCGCAAAAGAAAGGAAAAAGGCTCATTCCAAAGGGGGTCACGTGCCCATACGTGACCATGGGTCACGTGGTCACACGTGACCGGCTTTCAAAGCCTATTTCAGCAACAGAATTAAATTCTGAAAGAGATTCAAATCTTTCTAAAGAAAAGCAACTATCTGGAACCAATCAAATTAAAGATTCAGAGGTGATGAAATATCATCTATCTATGGGAAAATCTCGGGTTTGGAAAGATTTCCCCTTTAAATCTAACCAAAATAACAAAGGAGAATCTTTGGATTTAAAATCCAATGGTGAATAAAATTCACCTAATAATCCAAAGGCCCAAAATGAATGATGAATGCAAATCAAATCTCAATGAAGATTCGTCAAAAACTGATTGATTCGGCTGCTTCTCCTATAAATAGGAGCCAAGAGACACAGCTGGAGACACATGCGCAGAAAAGAAAAAAGAAAAGGAGAAGAGCTTTGATACTTTGAAAAGACTCGGATCTTCTGCAAAAACCCTAGGTAAGAAAGGGAAGGCCGTTTGAAAGAAAGAGAATTTAATTCTCAACAGAGTTTAACTCTGATAATGTAAAAACAGAAGAACATATTTCTTCTCTCTTTGATAGAGGATCTGCAAAGTGCACATCTCCCCTTAAGGTTAAGAATTTAATTCTCAATGGGTTGAGATCCTGCCATGCAGATCCAAAACATAGAGAAGGAATGCAAGCACGAGAATTTAATTCTCACAGAACTACAGGAATTTAATTCCTTCAAAATAAAAGTAGGGCTGGACCCTATATCATGGGAATTTAATTCCTTCAGAACAAAAAAGAAACAGGGTTTAACCCTAATTAAAAAACCCAGTTCTGTTGAAACATCAGGAATTTAATTCCCTTAATCATAATTTAACAGAGGATGGAAGTTTAAACTCCTTAAAAACTTTTATTAGGGTTTAACCCTATTCAGCCCTTCACATATATGAGGAATTTAATTCCTACAGAAAATCCAGAGTTAAACTCTATTCCAGAAAAAAACAAAGTTTTCGAAAGGAAGTAGGAATTTAATTCCTCTGAAATTTACAGTTCGAGGAATTTAATTCCTGAAAGAAGATCAACAAAGCCTCTGAACAAAATACATAGAGGCAGGGTCACGTGTCATCACGTGACCCCCCCAAGAGATCTACAAAAAGCCCCTTTGAGGCAGCACCCCACGTGATCCATGTGACCCTTGGCAGAAGCTCTAATACATGGGCATTTGAATGCCCATCACGTGATGGCACGTGATGCTCTGAAAGATGCGATAATCTCAGCAGAATAAATGAAGGGAGGGCGCTCTCACGTGCTGCCACGTGACCCCTCTTGCCTTAGTGTTTAACACTAAATTAAAACTCTCGAACCCAGTGTTAAAACACTGTTGGGCCTTAGTGTTCAACACTAAATAAAAGCTTTATCTGCAGTGTTCAACACTGATCTGTTTTAGTGTTTAACACTAATTTGAAAAGCCTTGTTGCTGGTGTTTAACACCAACTATCTCTTAGTGTTAAACACTAACTTGTCAATCTCATTCCCAGTGTTCAACACTGACTGCTCCGTAGTGTTTAACACTAGGCTTTGGCCCAATTGGCCTAAATGGATAGAGGCAAAGCCTCTCCTGATTGGACTTAGCCTAAGATGGCCATAAGTCCTCAATTTGTGATTAACTGGTCCAATGGACTCATAACATAATTAATTCGTCTTGACCCCAAATTGGGCCAGGGACTATTTAATCCACTCCGGTTCTAGGGTACATCTCTTCACTCCTTTGATACTTGGCATTGTAATCCCTCAATGTCTTCAAAGAGGTGACGGGTCCCGACGACCACACATTGATATGGACTGTGGGGTCCTTAAACCCATGTCTAATGCAAAATTCCTGGTTACGTGGAACGCGGATAATGTCACTCTTTGACCCCGTGGAAAACGTCCAGAGCGGAGCCTGGTCCTCGCCAAGCGCGGCAGTGAACCCGTGTGAAGCATCCAGAGCACATACCGGACTGTGGAGTCCTTAAACCCATGGACTACGACGTCCTTAACCTTGACCGAGATGTCTTAAAACTAACAACGGACTGTGGGGTCCTTAAACCCATGGACTACGACGTCCTTAACCTTGACTGAGATGTCTTAAAACTAACACTGGACCGCAATGTCCTTAAACTATCCATGGACCGCAATGTCCTTAAACTACCCACGGACCGCGACGTCCTTAAACTAGAACAACAGAGCCCCGTATGCTCTTTTGTCGGATCTAAACGGTCCCGTTTAAGTTGATCTTAGCCTCAAAGATGGCTAACGTATCCTTAAACCTTCAAACAGAGTGGACTATGAATCCCCCCAATTAACTTTGGCTCGAGGGTACATCTCTGAACTCCTCTGACACCCGTCGTTGTAATCTCTCAACGTCGTCAGAGAGGTGATGGGTCCCGACGGCTACACATGCGATGGACCACTATGTCCCTAAACTGGAACATTAGAGTCCAAACGCTCTTTTGTCGGATCTAAACGATCCCGTTAAGTTGATCTTAGTCACAAAGTTAGACTAACGTATCCTTAACAAACGTTTGAGTTGATCTTAACCTCACGTATGGCTGACGTATCCTCAAACCAAACTCCCCCCAAACCCGAATCTAAGATAATACGGATTTGGACTAGTCCACGCCCTACGGGCGACGACATAACTCAGTCTCCGTAAACAATCCACGGGCAACAAAATACAAGACAAACACACACGACACGAAGTGACCATCTGGAGAAGGAGAAAGTTGTTACCGCAATGCAGTAGCGTAATTAACTGCAGGGGCTTGCGCCTGCAGGGAAGAGCGTCCCCACAATCAGAAACCCCTCAAGCGAGGGGGAATCTGACGAAGTCTGCTACATCGGACGCATCCGTCTAAACCTTCGATACATGGTGCCATAAATCAACTTGGCATCTTCGGAGAGGTGGACGGATAGCACCAATTAGCATCTGCCCCGAATCTCAAGCAAGACGCGGTGTCGCGCCGTCTTTCGGAGGGGAACAGATTCTGGCACTCCCGGTGGGACCTTTTCCTCTTTCCACTCCACACTTCGTGTGTCGTGACTCGCGAACCAATCGCGGTTCGCTAATGATTGCCCTTGGGTTTCAAGATACTAAGAATTGGCGTCTTGCTTATTGCAGAAAGCAAAGGATCGATGGCTTCTACTTCCATGAAATTCTCCAACTGCTCAGACTGCAATTGCAACCAACGCTCTGCCTCGCCAGGAGGTATAGCCTACGGACCCTAAGCTGCCTCGCTATTCATAATGCCCGTGGAACAGGTCACTCGCGCCACCACAGGATTGTTCTTTGGGACCATGCTCCCGCCGACAAACTTCACCGCTCCAGTGCTGACAACGGAAGCTCTCAAGAAGTGGGTCTTTGATCGTCTTACCCCTGCCGCGGCTCCTCTCAACGAGTCGCCCAACGTCTACGCCTCGGTCTTCTCTAGATTGGGCCAGAAATCCTACGAACCCGTCATGGGACCTATAATCTCAGAGAAGGCTGCTTCTAAGAAGGTGGTCGCTCCTGCCCCCGAAGTCGTCAAGGCAGCCTCTCCGGCCAAAAGGTCGGTCTTTACAAGGTTGACGGCTTCAGCTCCCGCTCCTGCTGCCCAAAGGACATCGGTCTTTGACAGGCTAATACCAACAGCAAACCCCCACCCAAATAGGGGGCAAGACGAAACCATTCTTACCGCTGACCCTACACCGTCCGCTCGACACGCTCGACGTCGCCATTGGCACCGAGTAAGGAAGGATGGGGGCAACTCCCCCTCCGGATTGACTCCATCGGCCCTGGTGGCAGAAGTTAATGCTGCTGTTCCAACTGGGAACAGCTTTGAAATGCTAAATAAGGTGCGAAGGAATTCCCCTACGGCAGTACTGAAGAGGTCTCCTCCCTCATTAAAAAAGGTTGTGGAAACAAAACCTGAACAGCCCCGATCTCCTCAACGGCTGTCTTCCAAAATCTATAAGGTTTGGCGGCAGGCCCGAGACTCGATCATCAATCCAAACTTCTCCCGCCAGCACAAGAAGCTGAAAATCCAACCGGAAGCTGGTCACCAGGCTAAACCCCAAAAGGCTGTTGATCAACTGACTCATAAAAGGAGGAGGCCAGAAAAGACCCCCCAGCATGCAACGACGGCTAAAAGCACTGAGCCCAGACGCCCTAAGTCTGGGGGCATGGTGGTGCACACTGTTTACATGGCCTCTGGAAAAGAGGAAAGCCGCACTTCTACGGGCCACCGACCGCTAACCCGATCCGTGACGAAAGCCCAGGAGCAGCAACAAAAGCTTCAAGAAATGATGAATGCTATGGCCGCGCTCACCGGGCCAAAAGAAAACCCAGAAACGTCCTCAGACGCACGCCGGGAAGAAGAAACCGACGCTGAATTCCTTCGCCGGACACTGGAGAAAAGGGACAAAGAGGCTGCTGAACAAGCGGCCAACATACAACGGATGGGCCTTCTCTTCCAAGATGTGATAGGAATGATGATCCAGCAGGACTTACCCGCCGAAGATCCCCCGACCGTTCTTGAAGACGACCGAGGAGCAACGTCAAATCCACCACCAGCCCTCTCAACGGCCAAGGAGGAGGCAATCTCTAAGGCTGACTTGGCTGACTACATAGCCCAGCAAATCCGGGTTCATCACGCTACTGAGGCAGCTGGTCAAGTCGTGAAAACGGGGCGGCCGTATCAGAGCTGGTACGACCAAATCAAATACCCGCAAGGCTATACGATACCAAAATTCCACGTGTATAAGGGGACCGGCAATCCCCATCAACATGTCGCCCAGTTTCGGGCCCTCTGCGGTAACACCGGCGGCGATGATAAATTGTTGCTCCGCCAGTTCGTGGGCAGCTTATCAGAAACAGCGTTCGAATGGTATTCGGAACTCCCGAACGATTCTATCAAAACGTTCGCTGAAATGGAGTTGTTGTTCACTCAGCGATTTGCAAGTGCCAGCGAACGCACTCCAATAACTGCACTTATTAACGCCAGGGTAAAACAGGGCGAAACCTGGGTCCAGTACGCCATACGCTGGCGGAACTTGTGGTCGAGATGTGAGCAACGCATTGAGGAAGCACCTGCGGTGGGTATGTTCGTGGGAACTCTGGACCCTCACGCAACTATCTCCCAGTTTATGATGTTCTTTAAGCCAACCACATTCCAGGCTTTGATCGACAAGTTGGCTCAGATGGACCAGATGGGTCATAGACCACCTATCCCGAAGTCGGAACCTCGGAATGACAAGGGTAAAGGGAGGGCAACCTTTGTTGCGAATGCCCAACAGCAACCTAACGCCCCGAAACCGGCAGATCAACTGGAAGAAAGGCGTCGGTATTATAATGAGAAGATGAAGCGTCCCTACTCGTTCCCACGGGACAAGACGAAACGGTTATTCGAGCTAGCAATACGCAACAGACTTATAAGCCTGCCAAATCCAAGGCGACCGCCGCAACCCACCGAGGTGAATAACCCCAACTATTGCCCTTACCATCAGACGGTAGGCCATCCGATTGAAGATTGCTTCGTCTTCAAAGGATGGATTGAAGATCAATACCTCCAGGGGAAGTTTGTACTGTCCGAAAAGTGGAAGGTGAACCCACCACAACCGCATACTCCTAAGAAAGCGGATACACCAGGGGCAACATGTTCTTTTATTGAAGAAGCTCCGTGGGAGGTCGTGCTATCAACTAAAACCAAAAGAATGCTGAGAAACCTTCATGCGTGCCCTGCGATCGAATGGAAGGACCCTCTTGAACCTCAAATTATCAAAGGAATGTTGAAGCCCCGCCCAATTACAAAGACTCGCGATAAGAGCCCAAATACTCACGCCCAACCGTCGAAATCCTCGAAGAAAAAGAAGAGGAGATCCAAGAAGCCTGTGAAGCTTGGAGATAAGCACACGAACTTGCAGAAGCAAATCGACGCGCTGGAAGAATACAATCAAAAGGCGCGAACTCCTGTCACACTGCAAGTGTTCCTCAACCACATCTTTCAAGAGGAAGATGATGGAGAGAGCTCGTCAGATGAATCCGAAGGGTATGTGGCGAGTTGTAACGTAATCTCCCACTCGTTTACCGATGATGGGAAACTCCCGGCACTAAGAAGCTGGAGGCAGAGCCTGTACCAGAGCGTGCATGGCCAACAGACGAAATGATCGACGCTTTTCTAGACGAGATTCGTCTAAAATGTAAAGCGGACCAGGAGCGTGAAATGACCACGTCGGAAAGAGCCAAAGGCGGGCAACTGAACGGAAGAGTTGAACTACCTCCGCCAGAGCGAAAGGTATCCGAAGTAGACAAGAAAATATTCAAGACGAGAAAAAGGTTTGCCAAAGCCATGTCAATGGGGATGAAGCTACCGCCCTCGGAAGGAAACACACACGATGGGGTGGAGAGGCACCCTGACTATTGCGCATATCACCGGAAAGTCTCACACCCTACTGAGGAGTGCGACGCCTTTAAGATATGGTGGCAAGGATATGTCGCTCATCGGCAACATTTTAAGCGCATGAAACGCAAGATCCGTCGGGAGCGAAGAAGTACTGTCAATGGGCACAACAGAACGACTGGCAACTGTTGCATGGTTAACGCCAGGGGGTCACAAGTTCTCACTTTTGGGAGCGACTCTGATGAAGAAATGGCTCTAGGCCCTCTCTTTAAAGAATCTGTTTTGGGAAAAGAGGAAGAATCGGAGATCTGCGAGAACATTCAGCTGCGCAATCGCACACTCCCAGAAAAGAATCTCGGGCCCGGGAATAGGAAGGATAAGGGAAAGAAAAAGGTCACTGAGGATATCACTTTAGATGACCAAGTCATGAAAGAGCTGGCTGCCAAGGACCCTCCTAGGAAGAGTAAAGTGGACTATAACATCCTCGCGCACCTAAGGAAGCTACCTTCTCAGCTTAGCATTCTCGATGCCCTCCTATTATCAAAAGAAGCACGAGACTCACTAATTAAGGCACTACAAGAACCCGAGCAATTCCAAGCCTTCCTCGCCCCTGAAAAGATGAAGGATGAACTGGAGGAAGTGCATACGGCCGACGTCACTTTCGGTGATGAAGACCTCCTTCTCGGGACGTGCGACCACAACCGTCCCCTATATGTCTCCGGATACTGCCATGATATCAAGATAGGCAAGATCCTGGTGGATAATGGATCCTCCGTCAATCTCCTTAATGTTCGGGTGTTGAAGGAAATCTGCATGAGCGTGCAACACCTCGCTCGTGACAAGATTACTATCTCCGGTTTCGATTCACAATCATCACGGACTCTCGGATCCGTGATACTAACATTACGCTTCGGACTTCTCGTCACAGACATCAAATTCCATGTCATTGACGCCAAGACATGCTACAACGCCTTGCTCGGCCGTCCTTGGCTACACGAGTACAATATCATCCCTTCTACACAACATCAGTGTGTGAAGTACTTCAAGGATGGTTTTGAGTATACCGTAACAGGTGAGTTAAACCCATTTTCCGTGAACGAAGTACTTCAAGGATGGTTTTGAGTATACGAAAACGCGAAATACTTTTTGCCAGATTTCGAGGATACAGAAAGGTGTCGCAATCCAGAGAACAAAACCGCCGCCACCATCCCTATTTTCGGGAGCGATACCGAAGAAGAGGAAGAGATAGTTTACGCAGGGCCATCTCAACGCAACAACCTGGGGACACCCGCCCCCGTATTAGTCTTCGGGAGTGATTCAGAAGATGAAGTTAATGTTGTGTTCTCCAATCGGCTGTCAACACAACCACCCCTTGGCGATGACCATAGTTTGCAAATCACCATGGTACCGCGAGAACACTACAAGGATCTCGACGCACTTCAGGCTCACGATGTGCAGGACCTGCAAACATTCTACGTCCCTCCCAGGCGAAGGGGTGAGAAAGTGATCCTATTTTACCGATCCTCAGAGTCGAAGATAGAGAAAGAGACCTGGCATGGCGTGGATGCTACACTTGACAGGCTCCAACCCATCCGTCTGCCCAGATACTATACAAATGGATTAAAGAAGCTATTGAAGCGCCAGGGAGTACCTCTAGAACAGGCTGTTCGGCAGGCTCGGTTCTACAACAAGATTTGGGATGTCCCCGGGACTCAACGCAAATTGCCCAATGGGAAGATGGAAACACTCGGGCTTGGATACGCAAGAGCCGGAAAACGGGAACGGGCTCACAGCAGCTACGCTATATATACCTTTGATGAAGAGGAGGACGCCCTGTCAGGAGATGCCAACCCCTCATCAAAACTAGACCCCGCGATTAAAGCGCCGAGTCCGTCGTTTGAAGAACGAATGGGCAAGCCTATCAGGAAAATGGGTCAAAAAGCTCAGGAAGACCACAACCGCGAGATGGCCATCTACAAGAAGGCCAGGACGCAACGTCTATCTCAACATACTGGAAAAGACAAAGACGCTTATCCTCGTCAATCCGTTGTACGAAAGGCCCGACGCAGAGACGAAAATAAATCAAGAAGCGGCTCGGGTTTGTCCCTCGTGAAGAAGATGAGTCGAGCGTATTCCTTCCCCCGAGACAAGACGGAGAGGTTACTCAACCTCGCTATAAAACATCAAATGATCACGCTTCCAGAGTCTAGACATCCTGAGCAAGCTAGCAAGGTCTCTCATCCGAGTTATTGCTCTTATCACCAAGCCATAGGACATCCTACTAAAGGCTGCTTCACCTTCAAGAACTGGGTCGAGGACCAGTACCGACGGGGTAGATTCGCTTTATCCGACGACTGGAAGGTAACGCCGCCGCGAAAGCATGAGCCCAAGACCGCAAGAGCAGAACCGGGTCCACCTCAGTCCAGGGAGCGGGTTCGCACTTGTTATACGATTACGATATTAGGAGAAGAGCCCGAGATCATAGATGATCTTCCCCTGTGCTTTGAGAACAGCGATGATGAGGTGATCTCAGAATTTCCGCCCGCTCCAAAAGAACTGGAAGATGGTATACACACTACTGCAGATAACCTCAAGAAGATTGAGTTGGGATCGGCAGACGACTCGCGACCGACATTTGTCAGTGAGCTGTTATCCGAAGAAAAGGTGGCTGCGTTAAAGAACGTGCTTCTACGACATAAAGATTGCTTCGCGTGGAACTACTCCGAGATGCCAGGATTGGATCCGGAGATTGCTGTGCATAGATTAGCAATATCCCCAGATATCAAGCCAGTCAAGCAGGCGCCAAGGAGGATGCGACTCGAGCTTGAGATGAGCATCAACGCCGAAGTCAAGAAGTTGATCGATTCCGGATTTATCCAGGAAGTCCAATATCCCGACTGGATTGCCAATATCGTCCCGGTAATGAAAAAGAATGGGACGGTACGCATATGCGTGGATTTCAGGGATCTCAATAAAGCCTGCCCAAAGGATGATTTCCCAGTACCAGTAACCGAGCTAATGATAGATAACACGTCAACTCACGATGTTTTCTCCTTTATGGATGGTTCGTCAGGATACAATCAGATAAAGATGCATCCCGAAGACCAGAAGCATACCGCTTTCCGCACCCCTTTGGGTATATTTTGCTACAAGGTTATGCCCTTTGGTCTAAAGAACGCTGGCGCCACCTATCAAAGGGCCATGACAAAGATCTTCGACGACCTCATACATGACATCGTCGAGTGCTATATCGATGACCTCGTAGTAAAGAGCATGTCATACGAAGAGCATTTAAAGCATCTGGAAACCGTATTTCAACGCCTTCGGCAATATAATTTAAAAATGAATCCCCTCAAACGCGTGTTTGGAGTCTCCTCGGGCAAATTCCTAGGATTCATCGTTCGACACCGAGGTATTGAAATAGATCCGTCAAAGATTAAAGCGATCATGGAAATGCCTCCGCCAAGAACCCTCAAGCAGTTGCGGTCTCTCCAAGGGAAGCTCGCATACATCCGGCGGTTTATCGCTAATCTTTCGGGCAAATGCCGTCCTTACAGCCACCTGATGAAAAAGGGAACTCCATTCGTTTGGGATCACAAATGTCAAGGTGCACTAGACGAGATCAAGCAATACTTGCAAAACCCTCCAGTGTTGGCTGCTCCAGTGAAGGGAAAGCCTCTCATTCTTTACACGGCCGCCCTTGAAGGTTCTTTGGGCGCATTATGGGCGCAAGAGAACGATCAGGGGAAAGAGAGAGCACTCTACTACTTAAGTCGAGTTCTGCTGGGGGCAGAAAGCAACTACTCCCCCATCGAAAAACATTGCTTGGCGTTAATCTTCGCGATATCAAAGCTCAGGCACTATGCATTGGCACATGAAGTCCGTCTTATTTCGAAGGTGGACCCTCTCAAATATTTGATGTCGAAAGCCATATTGACGGGACGACTCGCTAAGTGGGCCCTGCTCTTGATGGAGTTCTCGATAACGTATCAACCTCTCAAGGCAGTGAAAGGCCAGGCCATCGCCGACTTCCTCGCTGAGCACCCGATACCGGCCAATTTCCCTCTGAACTGTGATTTGCCGGACGAGCATGCATTTGATGCGATTAGCGGCGGAAGCACCCAATGGGAACTCTATTTCGATGGAGCGTCCTCCATAAAGAAACAGAAGCAAGGTATCCCAATGATCAAATCAGGGATAGGCCTCATCTTCGCAACTCCACAAGGAGGGATAATGCGCTTCGCCTTCTCCTTAACAGAGCCGAGGACAAACAATGAAGCCGAATACGAAGCTCTGATAGCAGGCCTCGAGATCGCCATCGACATGGGAATTGAAGACCTCCTCATATACGGGGATTCTCAGCTAGTCGTCAGTCAAGTAAATGGTGACTATCAAACGTGCAAGCCGGAATTGGTGAAGTACGGCGAAAGGGTGCAACAACTATTGACCCAAATTCCCTCCTATACTTTGGAGAACATACCGCGCGCGGAAAACAGCAAAGCAGACGCGTTGGCTAAACTTGCTAAAGAACTGGCTGACGAGAACCTCGATGACGTTAGAATCGTGGTACAAAGCCGTCGAGTGCTCGCCCCGGCAGAAATATCTCCGGAATCATGCGGAAAAAAGGGAGCGACCGAGCAGATGACCCTACAAATAAAAGACCATGAGAAGGCCGAAGACTGGAGGGAAGTCTTCATAGACTACTTTAAATCCCGCCGAATGCCCGAAGAAGCGTCCTCAAGGCATCAGCTCATGAAACGAGCTTTATCTTTCGCTTTTGTCAACGACATTCTATACAAGAGATCGTTTGATTCCCTATGGCTGAGATGCTTGGGACCTGACGAAGCAGAAAGAGTCATTCAGGAAGGTCATGATGGACTTTGCGGTTCCCACCAAGCAGGCCCAAAGATGAAGTTAAAAATTAAACGGATGGGTTATTACTGGCCCACGATGATCCAGGACTGCCTCAAGTATGCGAAGCAATGCCACTTATGCCTGATCCATGGAGACTTCATCCACCAACATCCGAATCCACTGCACCCGACGCTGGCTAGTTGGCCATTCGAAATGTGGGGGACTGACATAGTCGGCCCCATTGAGCCAGCATCATCCCGGGGACACCGCTTTATCCTGGCGACAACTGATTACTTCTCCAAATAGGAAGAAGCAGTACCACTGAAGGAAGTGAAAACGGAGAATATCCTCCATTTCTTCAAGACGCACGTCATCTATCGGTTCGGGACCCCACGGCGGATTATCTCCGATAACGGGCCGGCCTACCAAAGCCATAAGATTAGCCGCTTCGCACAGCAGCATAATATAGACTGGAGATATTCTTCGGTTTACAATCCACGAGCTAACGGCCTGGCCGAGGCCTTCAATAAGACCTTGACGAAGATCATAAAAAAGACCGTTTCCAGGAATAAGAGAGACTGGCACGAAAGGCTGCAAGAAGCCCTTTGGGCTTATCGAACTACATTCAAGACAGCCACGAACACAACGCCGTACGCGTTGGTATTTGGGACAGAAGCAGTGCTCCCCCTCGAGATAGAGTTACCCTCTCTACGAGTAGCAGTCCACCACGAGCTGACGAACGAAGAAAATGCCCACCTTCGGCTTGAGGAGCTTGACGCCCTCGATGAAACCCGGCTCATAGCGCAACAACATCTAGAAGCCTACAAAGCAAAGATGACGCGCTCATACGAAAGATTGACCAGGCCGAGGACATTCCGCCAAGGTGAACTCGTACTAGTGGTCAAAAGACCTATGATCCCCAATCGTGCCAAGCGAGGAAAATTTGAGCCAAACTATGAAGGCCCGTACATCATAGACAAGGTCTACCAGGGTGGAGCCTATCTACTCGTGGACATGCACGGTGAAAGGCCTTTCAGGCCAATAAACGGCCGCTTCTTGAAGAAATACTACGCTTAATAAGCTGCAGCCTGGGTCAATGATAGATGACGACGACTATGTCCGCTCACTATCTTCCTAAGCTCAGACTTTACAAGCAGCGGTCGGCCTTCCTATAACTACGGACCGAAACGTTCTTAAACTAACGGCGGACCGAAACGTTCTTAAACTAACGATGGACCGAAACGTTCTTAAACTAACGGTGGACCGAAACGTCCTTAAACTAACGACGGACCGAAACGTCCCTAAACTACTACCGCAACGTCCTTAGGCTGACGAGATGGATAAACAAATAAAAAAAAAAAGGAAGATAAAAAAATAGGATAAAAAAAAAAACGGTACGTCCATAAGCAAAATGGGCACGGATGAAAACCCGAAAGGGCTCCATGAGTAAAAACAGCAGGGCTGCCGGCAAGTGTCCGTGAAAACCCGAAAGGGCGCGACCTTGTAAAAAAAAAAGGGTAAAAATAAAAAAAAACGGTATGTCTATAAGCAAAACGGGCACGGATGAAAACCCGAAAGGGCTTCGTGAGTAAAAACAGCAGGACTACCGGCGAGTGTTCGTGAAAACCCGAAAGGGCGCAACCTCGTTAAAGGACACTTACAGAGTCCTCTCGACCTTGTAAGGAGAAACCACCTGCGTGAGATCCTTACGACTCACAAAGGAGCAGCACACTTAGGGATCCTCACGATTCCTAAGGAGAAAATACACTTACGAGATCCTCACGACTCGTAAGGAGAATTTTCTTATGGGACCCTCACGGCTCATGAGATTTGAAAGTCTTAAGTTACAGAAACCTGAACCTGTTCTTAAGCAAATCCTCCACAACCTCCGATATTGCCCTACAAGAGGCCCAATACTGACCCTTGTATACAATCCACGGGCGCGAATAAACATTTCCCCAGCAAAGTCCAACCCTTGTAGGTCCCCTCGACCCATAAGGAGAAAACCCTCTTGTAGGATCCTTACGACTTACAGAGGAACATACACTTAGGAATCCTCACGATCCCTAAGGAGAAAATACACCTGCAAGATCCTCACGACTTGCAGGGAGAAATACCTTTGTGAGACCCTTACGGCTCATGAAGTCAAAAGCCTTAGTCGGCAGGACCTTAACCCTGTTTGCTAAGCCACCTTTGTTCAACATCGACAGGGGCAAATGATGATTCGCTCCTGGCAATATTCCAGTTGCAGCGATGCTGACGCCTAAACCGGTATCAAATCACAAATCCTGTTAGGGCAAATGATGATTCGCTCCTGGCAATATTCCAGTTGTAGCGATGCTGATGCTGAGATTGGCACCAGATTCCAAATTCCACACTTGCAAAAAAAAATATAGCGAGCCATACGTGCATACGAAATAGTCGAAATGATGGGGCAACTTGCAATAAAAATCAGCAAGTAAAAAAATGTATGCATGAAAAATAGCAGAAACGATTGGGCAACTCGCAATAAAAAGCGGCGAGTAAAAATAGAAAAATAGCCGAAATGATTGGGCACCGCGAAAAATAGCCGAAATGATAGGGCAATCGCGACCTTCGCGATATAAAAGCTGAAATGATAGAGCATCGCGGAAAAAGAAATAAAATAAAAGTGAAATCCTCGCCCTACAGGTGATGTTACATCTATCCCTGTATACAATCCAGGGGCGCAAACAAAGAAGGGATCATACTCCTCCCCCAGGTTTCATCATAACAAGAAGCCAAATCTCGACGGTTCACAGATAGCCTAGAGATCATCTCGTCGTTCATCTCGACGCAGCAGACACAACATCAAGCGAAACGGAACAGCGGCAAACCCCAGTTCCATGGCTCGGTGATATACATATCGCCAACAGTCAAACTTTCATTCCGTGAAATGCGGATACAATCGGTAAAATTCCTGGTTACGTGGAACGCGGATAATGTCACTCTTTGACCCCGTGGAAAACGTCCAGAGCGGATCCTGGTCCTCGCAGAGCATGGCAGTGAACCCGTGCGAAGCATCCAGAGCGGAGCCTAGTCCTCGCCTAACGCGGCAGTGAACCCGTGTGAAGCATCTAGTGCAAAATTCCTGGTTATGTGGAACACGGATAATGTCACTCTTTGACCCCGTGGAAAACGTCCAGAGCGGATCCTGGTCCTCGCAGAGCATGGCAGTGAACCCGTGCGAAGCATCCAGAGCGGAGCCTAGTCCTCGCCTAACGCGGCAGTGAACCCGTGTGAAGCATCTAGTGCAAAATTCCTGGTTACGTGGAACGCGGATAATGTCACTCTTTGACCCCGTGGAAAGCGTCCAGAGCGGATCCTGGTCCTCGCAGAGCATGGCAGTGAACCCGTGCGAAGCATCCAGAGCGGAGCCTAGTCCTCGCCTAACGCGGCAGTGAACCCGTGTGAAGCATCTAGTGCAAAATTCCTGGTTACGTGGAACGCGGATAATGTCACTCTTTGACCCCGTGGAAAGCGTCCAGAGCGGATCCTGGTCCTCGCAGAGCATGGCAGTGAACCCGTGCGAAGCATCCAGAGCGGAGCCTAGTCCTCGCCTAACGCGGCAGTGAACCCGTGTGAAGCATCTATTGCAAAATTCCTGGTTACGTGGAACGCGGATAATGTCACTCTTTGACCCCGTGGAAAGCGTCCAGAGCGGATCCTGGTTCTCGCAGAGCATGGCAGTGAACCCGTGCGAAGCATCCAGAGCGGAGCCTAGTCCTCGCCTAACGCGGCAGTGAACCCGTGTGAAGCATCTAGTGCAAAATTCCTGGTCACGTGGAACGCGGATAATGTCACTCTTCGACCCCGTGGAAAACGTCCAGAGCGGAGCCTGGTCCTCGCCGAGCACGGCAGTGAACCCGTGTGAAGCATCCAGAGCAAATACCGGACGGTGGAGTCCTTAAAATCCACGGACTATGACGTCCTTAACCTCGACCGTGATGTCTTAAAACTAACGACCAACCACCCCAATTCCCTACGAATTCTACCTTGGTTTAAGGGTACATCTCTCCACTCCTTTGATGCCTGGCGTTGTAATTCCTCAACGTCTTCAAAGAGGTGACGGGTCCCTGCAACCAAACACATCGGACTGTGGAGTCCCTAAATCCACGGACTATGAGGTCCTTAACCTTGACCGTGATGTCTTAAAACTAATATCGGACTGTGGAGTCCTTAAATCCAGGGACTATGAGGTCCTTAACCTCGACCGTGACGTCTTTGAACTACTATACCTTGAGAAACCCCTAACTCCGTAAGACGCGGGACAAGGGTGATCACATCCGACACTTGCAGGCCCTCACGACCTGTAAGGAAGAAAAACTCTCTTGCGAGATCCTTACGACTCTCGAGGGAAAACCCGCTTAAGGATCCTCACGATCTTTAAGAAGAACTCACACCTATGGGATCCTCTCGACCTGTAGGGAGAAAAACTCTTTATGAGACCCTCGTGGCTCATGGAATGCAAAAGTCTTAGGAAGCAGATCTTAACCCTGAACCCTGAGCCATCGCTGTCCTGCAAGGAGATCAAGATATAGTATCCGCAAAACGCATTCAATAGAAATGGGACACACCATTGAAGAGAAAAATATGTCTTCATTTATAAACCTCCCTTCGACAACAATACTCGATCTAAAGCCAGCGCAAACCACCCGATACGGGAGATAACGTGGCAAGTTTCTGATCTGTATCCTATCAGGCACGCATTTGCAACTGTACGAATGTTTAAAAGGAAATGTTGCCTGAGGCACCGATGTGCATGCAACGTAACGATGGTGCTCGTAATTAAAGAAAATAGACGGCTCATCTGACAAGCATGAAAATTCAACAGAAAGCATGCAAACCACCAATGATTAAGGAGTATATTGATTCAAACATATTACATTGGTGGGAAAAGATCACCAAACAAGGGATCAGAAATACAAGGGTTAACAAAGCAAAGCACAAAATTCTCCAACTCCCTCTCTGCCTTCTCCAGCACGTCAAAACGGCGGTTTTCGCGAGGAGTCGCTCCCCACCGGTTGGAGCCGTGCTCATCAGCGAAAGCAGACATGACGGCCCGACGAGCTCTTATCTGACTCAGTAAATGAACCGAGTGATCCTTCAGAGCTTGAGTGATTAGACAAGCCTCATGAAAGCACGCAAGCTTGTCCTCTGCCGCGTCAAGAATCGTCGAAGTCATCTCCGCCGGATGAGGGGGTATATCGGCAAGCACGGACATGAGGATCATTCGGAGCCAAATGGAGCCCATGGGAAGAGGAGAGCCCCGACGAGTCAGTAGCTCATACATCACCGTGTCACATTCATCGTCGGTGAGAAGGGGATCTGCCAGCCGCGCAGCGAAGCGAGGGATTATCTCCTCAATGGGCACATCCCATGGTTGCCAACGAGCATGGGGACGATTGCAAGCCATGGCGATTGATCGGGTTCTCAAAGATGATCACCTTAAGGTATGAATGGATTTCTCTGTGAAGAAAAGAAGCAAGGAATGGGTTCAGGATATAAAGGGGAGCATTTAATGCTATGCACAAAAAACGTTGTGCATGGTGGGATGATTTTCAAAGCCCGGAAAGAAGGGGAGAGCGTTGGAAATGAAATCCAACGACGCATTGGAATCAGGTTAGGGAAATGAAACGTCCTTATCAAGCAGAGCCTTGCATGGGCAATACGTGAACACTAGCCTTCGATTGGAAGGTAAAGTGGCCCCGCACAGACACAACAGAAAACTAAGCTCTGAGAATGAGAATCAGACTCTTAAAAGAAAGGTTTGAAAAGAAGAGGATGAAAAAGTAAAGGCGCTTCTGAAAGGACGAGTCATCTAACCCCAGATCCCTAGAGGAATCCAACGGTCACAGGAGGGGACAGCGTTGCACTCACGTGCAGACACGTGAGAACAACGCTGTGGGGGCATTTGTTTCCTGATTTAAAATCAGGAAAGCTTCTGGGAAAAGCTTCAAAAAGGGGTCACGTGTTGGCACGTGACACCTAAAAAGCATCATCAAGTCAAGTTCAGTTTCCTGACTACGCTGAAGAAAATGGGCCTCAAAAAGAGTCACGTGTTCCCACGTGACTAGGGTCACGTGGCGACACGTGACATTTAAATGCAAGCGTCAAAGGCACACAAGTTCTCTGATCAGGTCAAGAAAAAGGCTTCAGAAGAGGTCACGTGCTTCCACGTGACCAGGGTCACGTGTTGGCACGTGACGTTCAAAACAGCAGACTCGTTCTCCAGACGAACCAAGGGAAGAGAGTTCAAACAAGGGTCACGTGCTCACACGTGACCAGGAGTCACGTGGTGGCACGTGACGCTCAGAAGACAGAGCGCAAAAGAAAGGAAAAGGCTCATTCCAAAGGGGGTCACATGCCCACACGTGACCATGGGTCACGTGGTCACACGTGACCGGCTTTCAAAGCCTATTTCGGCAACATAATTAAATTCTGAAAGAGATTCAAATCTTTCCAAAGGAAAGCAACTATCTGGAACCAATCAAATTAAAGATTCAGAGGTGATGAAATATCATCTATCTAGGGGAAAATCTCGGGTTTGGAAAGATTTCCCCTTTAAATCTAACCAAAATAACAAAGGAGAATCTTTGGATTTAAAATCCAATGGTGAATAAAATTCACCTAATAATCCAAAGGCCCAAAATGAATGATGAATGCAAATCAAATCTCAATGAAGATTTGTCAAAAACTGATTGATTCGGCTGCTTCTCCTATAAATAGGAGCCAAGAGACACAGATGGAGACACATGCGCAGAAAAGAAAAAAGAAAAGGAGAAAAGCTTTGATACTTTGAAAAGACTCGGATCTTCTGCAAAAACCCTAGGTAAGAAAGGGAAGGCCGTTTGAAAGAAAGAGAATTTAATTCTCAACAGAGTTTAACTCTGATAATGTAAAAACAGAAGAACATATTTTTTCTCTCTTTGATAGAGGATCTGCAAAGTGCACATCTCCCCTTAAGGTTGAAAATTTAATTCTCAATGGGTTGAGATCCTGCCATGCAGATCCAAAACATAGAGAAGGAATGCAAGCACGAGAATTTAATTCTCACAGAACTACAGGAATTTAATTCCTTCAAAATAAAAGTAGGGCTGGACCCTATATCATGGGAATTTAATTCCTTCAGAACAAAAAAGAAACAGGGTTTAACCCTAATTAAAAAACCCAGTTCTGTTGAAACATCAGGAATTTAATTCCCTTAATCATAATTTAACAGAGGATGGAAGTTTAAACTCCTTAAAAACTTTTATTAGGGTTTAACCCTATTCAGCCCTTCACATATATGAGGAATTTAATTCCTACAGAAAATCCAGAGTTAAACTCTATTCCAGAAAAAAACAAAGTTTTCGAAAGGAAGTAGGAATTTAATTCCTCTGAAATTTACAGTTCGAGGAATTTAATTCCTGAAAGAAGATCAACAAAGCCTCTGAACAAAATACATAGAGGCAGGGTCACGTGTCATCACGTGACCCCCTCCAAGAGATCTACAGAAAGCCCCTTTGAGGCAGCACCCCACGTGATCCATGTGACCCTTGGCAGAAGCTCTAATACATGGGCATTTGAATGCCCATCACGTGATGGCACGTGATGCTCTGAAAGATGCGATAATCTCAGCAGAATAAATGTAATGAGGGCGCTCTCACGTGCTGCCACGTGACCGCTCTTGCCTTAGTGTTTAACACTAAATTAAAACTCTCGAACCCAGTGTTAAAACACTGTTGGGCCTTAGTGTTCAACACTAAATAAAAGCTTTATCTGCAGTGTTCAACACTGATCTGTTTTAGTGTTTAACACTAATTTGAAAAGCCTTGTTGCTGGTGTTTAACACCAACTATCTCTTAGTGTTAAACACTAACTTGTCAATCTCATTCCCAGTGTTCAACACTGACTGCTCCGTAGTGTTTAACACTAGGCTTTGGCCCAATTGGCCTAAATGGATAGAGGCAAAGCCTCTCCTGATTGGACTTAGCCCAAGATGGCCATAAGTCCTCAATTTGTGATTAACTGGTCCAATGGACTCATAACATAATTAATTCGTCTTGACCCCAAATTGGGCCAGGGACTATTTAATCCACTCCGGTTCTAGGGTACATCTCTTCACTCCTTTGATACTTGGCATTGTAATCCCTCAATGTCTTCAAAGAGGTGACGGGTCCCGACGACCACACATTGATATGGACTGTGGGGTCCTTAAACCCATGTCTAATGCAAAATTCCTGGTTACGTGGAACGCGGATAATGTCACTCTTTGACCCCGTGGAAAACGTCCAGAGCGGAGCCTGGTCCTCGCCAAGCGTGGCAGTGAACCCGTGTGAAGCATCCAGAGCACATACCGGACTGTGGAGTCCTTAAACCCATGGACTACGACGTCCTTAACCTTGACCGAGATGTCTTAAAACTAACAACGGACTGTGGGGTCCTTGAACCCATGGACTACGACGTCCTTAACCTTGACCGAGATGTCTTAAAACTAACACTGGACCGCAATGTCCTTAAACTACCCATGGACCGCAATGTCCTTAAACTACCCACGGACCGCGACGTCCTTAAACTAGAACAACAGAGCCCCGTATGCTCTTTTGTCGGATCTAAACGGTCCCGTTTAAGTTGATCTTAGCCTCAAAGATGGCTAACGTATCCTTAAACCTTCAAACAGAGTGGACTATGAATCCCCCTAATTAACTTTGGCTCGAGGGTACATCTCTGAACTCCTCTGACACCCGTCGTTGTAATCTCTCAACGTCGTCAGAGAGGTGATGGGTCCCGACGGCTACACATGCGATGGACCACTATGTCCCTAAACTGGAACATTAGAGTCCAAACGCTCTTTTGTCGGATCTAAACGATCCCGTTAAGTTGATCTTAGTCACAAAGTTAGACTAACGTATCCTTAACAAACGTTTGAGTTGATCTTGTTGGAGATAGTGCCCTCAGAGTCAATTATTAGGTCACAGGTACGTGATTGTAATGATTGAGGGAGGACCTATCCCGGTAGGACAGTCTTACTCGAGATGATAGTATGCTATCTGGTTTACCTTTATCATCGTGTACTGCTTTAAGTGACCTGACATGTCGCTATTACACGTTGATAGAGCCCCTAGGATTCTTGCTTGACCACCAGCAGTATGAGGGCGATCATATAAGTGGGAGCTGGGGGTCTACAAGCATATCCTTAAAAGGTCCCTAGTCGTGGGAGTTTCGAGACCGGGCATCGATACTCCATTAGTAGACTAGTGTATACAGTCGAGACCCCGACGAGGGGCGGTGGCCGGTCTCACAAGCCACTGGTGTCAGTTGGATCACCTAAGATGTATACAGGTGCTCATTGGGTTATGAGTACACCGGACAGGACTCGCCGGGAACATGCTAGTTGGTCATATACCAGACGTCAGATGGCAGTTCCCTGGTGACATGTGTGCAGGTTAGTTCATCGACCTGGGGATCGTCATTTGTCTCGTGTGAGTTCCCACTGTACTTTGATTACTACCCTACCACGGCTCAAAGGAGTCGTGCAAACAGGTTTTAGTTGGGTACAGTCCCGAGCCACATGGAGGCAGTGAGCGTATCTTCAGGGGTTCGTCTCTCCCGGTATTGGGGGTGAGGTCGTGCTGTGTCTAGGAGAGCCATTACACAAAGTCCTTGGCCAAGGCAAGGAGATTTACTGGTAGGTATTCCAGTAGTATCTCAGGGTGTTCTGGGCTACACTCCGACACGATTTGTACCGCTTTTGGGGGTCTGACTTTTACCAACCCCCTAGGCCCGCCATGCGATACTCATAGACGAACGGACCGGACTGCACGGATATTGTCACTGACAGGCTCAGTAGGGTGTCAGGATGAGTTCGCTCATCGACGTCCCTTTTAGTCAATAGCTGGTGGCCCGTTACGTATTGGCTTATACCTCTGACGGGCTAGTGGTTAAATCCACAGCCATTGTATTGACGAGTCTTTAGAGTCCACCACACTTTCAGTTACTCAAGTTTCGGGCGAAACGCTGTAGAGGCCGTATGGAGATATGGCAGGGTCCGATCAGATACGTGCGGTATTGCACGGATCAGGATCGGACAGTTTGTACTAGTAGCCGTATAGGTATATGGCAGGCTTCGATCAGATACGTACGGTATTGCACGGATCAGGATCGAACGGATATTACTAGCCGGCTTTGGTTTAAGCCGGTCCTAGTTTAGTACAGTGTAGATTTTGTCTCTTTGCATTTGTATCCGGACGGAATACAGATGCGGGTGTGTATGCACAGTATCGGGGTTTTCCTGTAATTTATTACGGGACCAGTTTTCTGGAGTTGCCAGTTTGCATTCCGTTCCGGCCGGTTTTCCTTTGTTCTTTCCCGGCCGGACTTTTCCGATGGAGGGGGTAATTTGCAGTTTTGCAAATTACATTTGTGGAGGGGTTTTCTTGCAAAAGGGTTTGATATGATAAGAATCTTTGCTTTTTCAACCATGCTTTTGCTTTATGAGATTTGATTGAATTGGAAAGGGTATGGAGGAAAAAGTATGGTTGATGTTTCTTTGACTTTGGATGTGCTCACCTCTTCCATTGATCCTACACTCACCTCCCTTAGTTGTTTTCCTCCCTCAATTTTCATACAAATGACTTGGCCGGCCACATTAGGAAAGGATGATGGTTCATTTCATTTTTGGTGAGGGTGTGGAAAATTATTGATTCATATCATTTTTCATTGCCTCAAAAATCCCCAAGTTCATATCATCTTGATTCCTCCATCATGGCAACACCACCCCAAAAGGAGACTACAATTCTACACTACACTTCCTACAGCGAATCTTGGGCACGTCGAGTAGCCGGCTTCGTGCCCGAGTTGCCTCGGTATTGAGGTGGGAGCCCGTAAAAGTACCCGGCTTCGTGGTGCCCTTTCCGACGAGGAGGAGACAGATGGAGATCCCGCGAGGAGATCGGAGTGGAGATGAAGACCGGAGGACTCGGATCAGTCGGTACATCTCTAACCCATCTTCTAGTTAGCTTAGACTAGTTTAATGGTTACGATCCGGAGTTTAGTGCGCGGTGGTGCCGGTTTGCAAAGTCCGCAAAATTTTAAGTTTATCACCGCTTCCGCATTCCGGCGTCGGATTGACGGCCGGAGCGCCGCCGTGCACTTACAGATCTTAGCCTCACGTATGGCTGACGTATCCTCAAACCAAACTCCCCCCAAACCCGAATCTAAGATAATACGGATTTGGACTAGTCCACGCCCTACGGGCGACGACATAACTCAGTCTCCGTAAACAATCCACGGGCAACAAAATACAAGACAAACACACACGACACGAAGTGACCATCTGGAGAAGGAGAAAGTTGTTACCGCAATGCGGTAGCGTAATTAACTGCAGGGGCTTGCGCCTGCAGGGAAGAGCGTCCCCACAATCAAAAACCCCTCAAGCGAGTGGGAATCTGACGAAGTTTGCTACATCGGACGCATCCGTCTAAACCTTCGATACATGGTGCCATAAATAAACTTGGCATCTTCGGAGAGGTGGACGGATAGCACCAATTAGCATCTGCCCCGAATCTCAGGCAAGACGCGGTGTCGCGCCGTCTTTCGGAGGGGAACACCCTGCAGATCCGCTCACTGCCTCCATGTGGCTCGGGACTGTACCCAACTAAAACCTGTTTGCATGACTCCTTTGAGCCGTGGTAGGGTAGTAATCAAAGCACAGTGGGAACTCACTCGAGACAAATGACGATCCTAAGGTCGATGAACTAACCTGTACACATGTCACCAGGGAACTGCTATCTGACGTCAGATATAATCCCAACTAGCAGGTTTCCGGCGAGTCCTGTCCGGTGTACTCATAACCCAATGAGCACCTGTATACATCTTAGGTGAACCAACTGACACCAGTGGCTTGTGAGACCGGCCACCGCCTCTCGTCGGGGTCTCGACTGTATACACTAGTCTACTAATGGAGTATCGATGCCCTGTCTCAAAACTCCTACGACTAGGGACCTTTTAAGGATGTGCTTATAGACTACCAGCTCCCACGTATATGATCGCCATCATACTGCTGTAGTCAAGCAAGAATCCTAGGGGCTCTATCAACGTGTAATAGCGACATGTCAGGTCACCTAAAGCAGTACACGATGATAAAGATAAACCAGATAGCATACTATCATCTCGAGTAAGACTGTCCTACTGGGACAGGTCCTCCCTCAATCACTGCAATCACGTGCCTGTGATCCAATAATTGACTCTGAGGGCACTATCTCCAACAATCTCCCACTTGCACTCAAGGCTAATTATTGCGATGTCGCATACTCACAGCCCGTGTGATACCGAATACCCAACTCCTCTACTAGTCAGTCTCACAAATATCGTTTGCGAAACTATGGCGTTCGAGGAATAGCCTCAGTGAGTGGATCCGCTGTGATGTTTCTTTCTATGTCTCTCTATATCTCAGGTTCGCGGAGAAAGCCATCTCCCGAAATGAGCAATACCTGTCTTAGAATGTGTCTGGATGTCTGATGGGACCTAGCTCATAAATGAACTCCAAATCCAAACTTCTTAGACTGTATCGTCAACTGAACTTAATCAGTATCCAGCGCCATGCCTCCCTCAGTATTGCCTTGGACCACCTGTCCAAAATACTGCCCTTCGTCAGAAGGAGAAACTATAACTCTGACAGCCACTCAGCCATCCATGTCACCTTGGAAGCCTGGAATGATAACCGTCTCCTAAAAGAGGCTGCCGTTATAAAATTCCTAGAACATTCACTTATGTTCTAAAACTGCTTCCGATTGTTTCTCCAGGATTGGATCAATATCAACTTATTGCACCTACTGCAAGAACAACATTTGGTGTGGTACTTGACATCTCATGATTGACTCAATTGCCTGAGCAAGTGATCTGCCAATCATGCACATCCTCTCCCCTTTAGTCTTTATGACACCTTTAGAGAGGGTGACTCCATTACCTGCAGGTACACTACCGTGCCAGGAGTCGTCCATTCTAAATACTCATAGAATGCTGTCAAGGTACACAGATTAGGAAACCACCCAAATCTAGATCTAAATCTATAGATCTAGTAACCAGAATGTCTGATATAATATCCAAGTCCTGTGTGGAGAAACCACTGTGTGACAACCAAAGTATAACTGATCGTAGTATAGGAATATCACTTCCTACTCTGTGTATGTCATCCAAATACCAGGACATCACACCCTACTACCTCCTTAACAGATCTATCCCCTATTCTGATGAAGTCAAACCCATGACTGTCATATCAGAAATAGATGATCTATCTCCGCTATCTCTGCTTTAGTCTATAAATAGACATAAGCCAACTGTCCACCAATGCTTCCGCTGCTCCCACTGACTACGACAACCCTCTGGCAGAGTCATATACACGTACACTTCTGAAGCAAGTTCAGAACGACGCTATACTCATCCTCCTACCGGGTCTCATAGTCTGGAACAACAGCAATGGTAAGTCTGGGTAATCAAGAACCTCCCTGCCACCGTCCTTGAGCATACCGGAGTACCTCTCGGGTGCCTGAGGTTACCCACCATATCTGCGGAGTGGCTAATGGAATGTCAAGCCAGATTGAATCTTTAGGTTCTTATGAAATCTTCAGTAATCGTTTGCGGTTCTGGAATCGCTTCCAGTTCTACCATACTCCCACTACTGTTTTCTGAAAAATCCATTTCTTTTAAAAATGTGGTGAGTCAAGAACAATATCACTATTGATCTTCCAGATGGTAGAAAGTCAACCCTCGTCATAGCCCAGGTCAACCCACAAACAGCCATTACAGAAACGTGCCTTGAGTTATCCAGAGTCTGGTTTTAATCATAAGCCGGACAACTCCCCGTACCTTAACATCGTTAAGATATGAACTGTTCTATATCCAATATAGAACCAGAGGCACTGATTTAATTGAACCAGATTCAAATCATGCAGCTGTCTCCAGTGCATGTCAACTAAATGTAAGGAGGCCGATCAGCGTTACTCAACTTAGGAATGCTTCCAATTATGAGTAACCTGAAAGAGAAGCAATTTCTCTTTATCATTACTATCAACTGAATACCATACACAAGTATCTACATCTTCGATCACTTTGAAGAATCCCGATACTTGCTACACCTGGTTCTCTACTCTATTCAAATACCTATAACTCCTCAAAACTTAGACCCTGTGTTTCTACGAAACACATGTCTAAGAACTAGAGAAGTTAAAAGTAAACAGAATATAGTATGAGGACCAACCCCTCTGTCCTAATGGACACTGGACAACATACAATACTCTGTATGAGTCCGCTGAGTCTAACAACTCTTTCACTGTGTGTCGTAGGTTGAAAACTGTACTTATGGTTAAGAAGAATTACACCGCTGTTTAATGCTCCTTACCTAACCATCCACTGATATAGGTAAATGTCATCGACATAATATCAAAAGGTATATCTCACTCTATAAAAATAGACGTACAGATATATCAATTTGAAATTGGTGCACAACAGCGGATATTCAAAACCAAATATTTGCCGTCCGGCAAACAACCCAGGTGACATCCTCAAATATCACCAATTACAACGAATTCCAATATAATGAGGATGATCACCTAATTCCCAATAACTTACTCCCACTCATCATCTGTAAAACCATACAGATGTGAGAATCCAACCTGGTAAATACATACCCTGGAGCAAGTGTCTAATCGGGAAATCAGTTTTCTTTTAACAGTACACAGTTGAACTGAAACATTGAAATGTTTCGATGGGGTATTCTGGTATTCCCAGTAATGCTTCTTCCATTATCCAGATTCACAACTATAACCGTATAATTCTTTGCCACCTCTCCAAATCCCTTTATATGTCTTTAGTCATTACCTTCTGTACACCCCTTTAGGCCAAATGGTTTTCTTCCTTCCCTACCGTTCGGCACCAGCCTATGGTTTGGAAGAAGACTATCCAATAAGCATAATGGGTATATTGTCCTAATCCTAGGAGCACTCGCAATGCGAGAGAAGGTGAGGATAAAAGACAACCGAATGAACCTTATTCCTATTTCTCCTGAACCAGAATCCATCCCCGAACTGGAACAAGTTCCTTTCGAGTTCGTATATAACCATACGATGGAATATCCAAATAAACTGTGGATCTTCGTAGTGATACGGAGTGTCCTGGAGAAATACAAAGGTGATTTAGGATTGGCGAAGAAATACTTGGTTTGGTCGTGAATAGCAGTCGCAGTTTACTTTGCCCTCTTACTAATCCCTTGCTTTGTCTTTACTTAATACCTTCTGTACACCGTTTAGGCTAACTGGTTTTCTTCATTCCCTACCGGTCGGCACCAGCCTATGGTTTGGAAGAAGACTATACAATTTGCGTAATAGGTGTACTACTCCTAAACCAAGGAGTACTCGCAACCTGAGAGAAGGTGAAAGGAAAAGACAACTGAATAGTCCTATTCGTTTTCTCCAGAACCGGAAACCATCCTCGAATAAATTCCTTCGAGTTCGTATCTAACCATACGATGGTTTTGTCCAATGGAAGTGGACGTTCGTAGTAATACGGGGTGTCCTGGAGAAAAGGGTAAAAGCAGGAGTGGCAAAGAGGTTTGCAACTCTGACAATCCAAAAGCCAGTGTTAAGAAGGTTCGGTTAACTTGGTCACTGAGTCATAGTTTAGGGTCGGGTCAATGGTCGCTGCCAAAGAGAGAGAGAAAAGAAACACTCAGCATGCACTCTAACCTAGATCAGAATGGTTATCACTTTGTCTAATCTGGAAACCTCCCACTGTACCTCAAATTCTCCTCCAAACCTGAAATAAGAATTAGTCGGGGTCACCCGAGTAGTAAACCAACTCATCAGTGGGAATCGGGAACCAACTATCATCGCATGATAACGTGACGGAATCCGCTCACGCTATCACACTCCAGAAGGTATGCGCATATCTGGCAAGTTTCAGTTCTTTTGAAACTCCCGATGTAGGTTTTTACCCCTAGGACCCAAGTGACCTTGACAATGCCAACAAATCAAAGAGTCCTAGTCAAGTTCTACCCGTCATTATCTTGATTGCGTTAAACCCACCCGTACGAGTCCTTGACAATGCCAACAAGACCGTACGACTGTCCTAACCAATCCACTTATCCATGTGACAGAAAAGCACTACATAGCTACCGAACACTACGCCTCGGCAATGCACGACAAACGCAGCACGAATACTAAGTAATACTAATCTGAAATGATGGAGGGCTACGACTGGTTTTTGGCGAAAAACCTTTAACGTAATGAACTTGATATCGTTGAAGGAACAGGATAACTTTTTAGAAAATATAGTGATGAAAACCTTTACTAAAGAGGTCACTCCCGGTGAAGGGATCTCGGCTCTTTCCCCGTAGAATGAGGTGCAGGATATTCCAACTGAATACCACGATGCAAAGCAAAAGTAATCGGCTATAGTGAAGTTAATGCCCTGACGCAAACTTCTGTCCAAGGGGTCACTCCCGGTGAAGGGATCTCGGCCCTTGCCTCGTCGACTGAGGAGCAGGATATTCCAACTGAATACCACTGTGCAAAACAAAAGTGAACGTCCTTGCAATAACAGCTTTTTGAAAAATTGTTCCAACAACATCAGAAAAGGTTTGTTTATCTTGCATTGATCCGAATCAACGCAGTCCCATCAATTGATCACACCACAAAGAACGAAAATATACTGACGTACGTATATGCCATCCGCATTCGCCACTGGGTCCCGTCATCACCCGTTAGGTTAGCTAACTAACGACAGAGCGGGGACTGGACTAGCGCGGATGAAAAACATATACAACATCTACTAATATATATACCAATATATTATATTCGCTCAAGACGTGATAAAAAGCAACATCACAGAAATGTACAGCATCACAGAACAATACAGATATCTGGAAGCCCCGGGTTTCACAGAGCCGCTGCTGAAACCCGACGTTCCCCTGGTCGTGTGGATAGCCTGTGCAATGAAATCCTAGACCCCTATGGGCGCGGCAAGTCACCCGCCAAAACCTGAAGCGAGGCAGCCCCCTTCAGCACCGTGAATGGACCACCCAGCACTTTATGGAATCCGGTAACTTGGGCACCCCTCCCGGGTCAACCTGTACCCCCTACGAGTGCGGCAAATAGCCCGCCAATCCTAGAGTGAAGCCCCCTCCGTCTCAATGCCATGAGATGCGGGCCCGTTGCCCTCTAGAACCCGGCTATCCGTGCACCCCTCCACGGGGTAATCCTAGTACAGAAAGTAAAATATACATACAACGGGTACATCGACCGCAACCAGGTCGTGCCCCAAAAGAATAATACAAACAGGCAGTGACGGCAGTCCACATGTCGGACGCTCGCCCTGTAAAATCAAATGTACATATAAAACAAAACTGTACTAGCATTGCATCCAGGCTATCCCCACGACCGATCCGCAACATCACAGCATAAACACAGAACATCAACGTGAAAATCACGTTCGCAAATCTGTCTAACCGGGCTATAGCAGTTAGACAGGATTTACCGATCAAGTAACATTCACGGTCGCAGATATAATGTAAATACTGTGAAATAACATGTTTAAAATTTTCGATCGACTGAATTTTCCGAAGTGGGCCCCAAGCACAACTGCAGCACTCAAAAACATCTGGGCCTAAAAAGAATATACCAGAAACCCTATTTTCATGTCAGTAAACCACTGTAGAAATTTGGTACGGTTTGGCCACCAAACGGCGGCGGTTCCGCGGCCAAAACGTGGTTTTGGCCGCTAAACCGCCGCGCTACAGTAACATCAGCGTACCCAATTTTCACAGAATTCATAAAAAACCCTGCACGTAATTTTCCAATGTACCAAATAATTTTTAGAGCAAGGAAAAAATCGACAGAAAGTGCGACATGGAAATGTGGTTTTTGGAAAAAACGATCGATCGAACTTGTAAACACGTTAGAGCAAGCTAGACAAGGTTAATGGCGTGGCTCTGATACCATGTTGCGCCACGGCAGCGCCCCGGCCGTCTTACCGAGGCCAAAATGCGGAATCAAAAATTTTCCTTACTTGGAAACTGGCGCTACCGCGGACAATAAAACCCGGATCGTTAACCATTAACCTATACTAGCTAACAAGAGATAGGAAGAGAAGTATACCAAGTGATCCGAGTCCTCCGGTCTTCTCTTCATCGTCCCGATCTCCCGTGGAAAGTCCTGTCACCATGTCGTCGCCTTGTCGCCGGAAGGGCACCACATCGCCTGCGTCTTTTACGGGCTCCCGCCTCAATACCGAGGCAACTCGAGCATGAAGCCGGCAAGTCGACATGCCCAAGGTTTGCTGTAGAATGTTGTGTAGATACTTTGTCTCTTGGAGTTTATGTAGTTGCCATTGATGGATGGAGGAAGAGGTAAAGAAAATTGGTGCTTTCAATTTTCTAGCAAGAAGAAGATGAGATGAAGAATTCCTCACATAACCAAAATGAACTCTCTCATTCTTTTTCTCTCAAGTGAAGCATCTTCCTTCTAAGTGAGAATGGTGGAGGAATGAATATCAAACCATAACAAGAAGGGAGGTGATGGTAGGAGAAGAGAATGGGTGACCACATCCAAAACATCATGATAACAATCTCACATCAACTCTCATCTCATTTCTAATCACCTTTATGCAAGAAATGATGATAGAAAAGAAAGGAATAAAAAGATGCTTTCATAATCAAACCATTTGCATGAAAACCCTCCACAATGTGTTATTTGCAAACTTGCAAATGACACCCTCCATCGGAAAAGTCCGGCCGGGAAAGAACAAAGAAAAACCGGCCGGAACGGAATGCAAACTGGCAACTCCAGAAAACTGGTCCCGTAACAAAATTACAGGAAAACCCCGATACTGTGCATACACACCCGCATCTGTATTCCGACCGGATACAAATGCAAAGAGACAAAATCTACACTGTACTATACTAGGATCCGGCTTAAACCAAAGCCGGCTAGTAATATCCGTCCGATCCTGATCCGTGCAATACCGCACGTATCTGATCGAACCCTGCCATATAACCATACGGCCACTAGTACAAACTGTCCGATCCTGATCCGTGCAATACCGCACGTATCTGATCGGACCCTGCCATATCTCCATACGGCCTCTACAGCGTTTCGCCCGAAAGCTTGAGTAACTGAAAGTGTGGTGGACTCTAAAGACTCGTCAATACTATGGCTGTGGATTTAACCACTAGCACGTCAGAGGTATTAGCCAATACGTGACGGGCCACCAGCTATTGACCAAAAGGGACGTCGATGAGCGAACTCATCCTGACACCCTACTGAGCCTGTCAGTGACAATATCCGTACAGTCCGGTCCGTTCGTCTATGAGTATCGCATGGCGGGCCTAGGGGGTTGGTAAAAGTCAGACCCCCAAAAGCGGTACAAATCGTGTCGGAGTGTAGCCCAGAACACCCTGAGATACTACTGGAATACCTACCAGTAAATCTCCTGCCTCGGCCGAGGGCTTTGTGTAATGGCTCTCCTAGACACAGCGCGACCTCACCCCCAATACCGGGAGAGACGAACCCCTGCAGATCCGCTCACTGCCTCCATGTGGCTCGGGACTGTACCCAACTAAAACCTGTTTGCACGACTCCTTTGAGCCGTGGTAGGGTAGTAATCAAAGCACAGTGGGAACTCACACGAGACAAATGACGATCCTCAGGTCGATGAACTAACCTGTACACATGTCACCAGGGAACTGCTATCTGACGTCAGATATAATCCCAACTAGCAGGTTCCCGGCGAGTCCTGTCCGGTGTACTCATAACCCAATGAGCACCTGTATACATCTTAGGTGAACCAACTGACACCAGTGGCTTGTGAGACCGGCCACGCCCCTCGTCGGGGTCTCGACTGTATACACTAGTCTACTAATGGAGTATCGATGCCCTGTCTCAAAACTCCTACGACTAGGGACCTTTTAAGGATGTGCTTATAGACTACCAGCTCCCACGTATATGATCGCCATCATACTGCTGTAGTCAAGCAAGAATCCTAGGGGCTCTATCAACGTGTAATAGCGACATGTCAGGTCACCTAAAGCAGTACACGATGATAAAGATAAACCAGATAGCATACTATCATCTCGAGTAAGACTGTCCTACTGGGACAGGTCCTCTCTCAATCACTGCAATCACGTGCCTGTGATCCAATAATTGACTCTGAGGGCACTATCTCCAACACATCTTTAGGTTTCTTTCTCTTATCATTAATCACATTAATGTAGTCCCATCATTTACGTTTTCTAAACATCACAGAAAAGAAACGGAAAAATAGAACGTACGCTTATGCCATCCGCATTCGTCACTGGGTCCCGTCATGCACCGTTAGGTTACTTAACTAACGGCAGAGCGGGGGCTGGACTAGTGCGGGTGCAAAACATAAGCAACGTTTATTATATATCTCATATATAAATAACCATTTCAGATCACAGATGAATGCATTGGATATACTAGGAATTCCGTATTTCATTGAAGCCCTTAATGAAAGACGGATTCCACGGTCGTGATGAATAGTCAAACCCCCCTAGACCCCTACGGGTGCGGCAAACTACCCGCCAAATTCCCGAAGTGTAGTAACCTCCCTCAACAATTGAGTAGGCCACTCGGCACTTTGAAAACCCGATAGTTTGTGCACCCCACCTTGGGTCTATCCTAGGAGCAAAAACAGTAAAAAGAAATTATACATCGGTGGCTACAACCTCATCCCGGATGTACCCGTTAAAACAATATTACATGGCTTTTTACAAATTACATGGAATGAAAGAAAAGGAAAAATGCTCTTCTCACAGCCCCCGGCCATTAATCACGACGATCCAACACATTCATATACACATACCATCTCATGATATCCATATGTGCAACCCCCACGAATCGTCATATAGCAATTAGCGGACGTTTCAAACACATATCACAAAAAACGAAAAACCCGATTAGCCAAACACTATTAAAATTTCGATCGATAATTTTTAAATAATGCCAACACTTGACATGTTCCTGTACAAACACCTTTGTAAAATTATTTATATCCCAGAAACCCTAATTCTTCAATATATGAGCACTGTAGAAAACTGAGTCGACACGGCCCCAACTCGGCGGCGGATTCGCGGCCAAACCATGGGTTTGGCCGCGGATCCGCGGATCTTTAGTCGAGTCAGGAGTCCAAATTTCTACAGTGTTCTTATAAAACCCTGCTTGTATTTTTAAGACATGTCAAATTAATTTTGGAACACTTTCAAAAACTGACAGCAGCAAGGGCAGAATACGAGTTTTCGGGAGAAAAAACTGTCGATCGAGCTTCTAACTTTTGGCTAACATCTAATTGTGGTTTAGTTAGGCTCTGATACCATGTTAGTGTATGTTGCGTGCTCCCACAACTCTTGTGGAGCGGCGGAAGCGGTGAACGAAAATTTTCTTGGCATACAACACGCACTTAACCGAAGATCTTGTCTAAACCACAACTAGAAAAACCTAACTAGAGATCTTATCTACTATGTTAGGGATTATACCTCAATGATATGGTCCTTCGGGTCTTCTCTTTGATGAACTCCTTAGCTCCTTTAGATGTTGCCGATGTCTTCGATCTCCGGCTACCCAAGACCTAGATGATCCACCCGAGAGTTATCGTGCAAGCTAGAAACTCTTCACAAGAGTTTAACCTAGAGACCAATTTTGCTAGAATAGGTCACTAGGATTATGTAGAGATGAATGTATTGGATTAGCTTGAAATCTATAGCATTTCTTTCTCTTAACCTTCTCTTGATTCACTTCTCATTCACATCTCATGTGAAGCTATTTATAAGAAGAAGGAGAAGGAGGAGATGAGAAGGAGTAAGTGTTTATCATAATGAAAGTGTTCAAGCATGATGAATAAATATATAGCACTAAGAGAAATAATTTGAAGCATGCATTATATAAATTAGTATCGTGCTTCAATAGTAATTCCATAACAACAACCTCATCATGCTTGTACCTTTTAATTTCCACCTCATTTTATTTTCATAAAATAAATGATGTCATTATTATGTCATTATGAGGTGGCACCTTCTAGAAGTTATTCTTGTAACAATTACAAAAATACCCCTCCTCTGTATACCATATACCGTATACTGTATACCCGCATCCGAATTGCGAAAAATACGAATACCATTAATCCAATAATATAATACCGGTATCCGGCTTAAACCAAAGCCCACCAGTATTATCCTTCCGATTATTATTCCTGTAACAATTACATGAACAAAATCAAAACCCTGCCGTAACAGCTTACGGCTGTCATAACAACTTACAGTCTCTACATATTTTGCCTGAACGAGGGAACTCTCTGTGTGGGACTCTAAAGACTCGACAGTATGCTGGCAGTGAGTTTAACCACAAGCACGTCAGTGGCACTAGCTGTGTGTAACGGCTACCCAAGTACAAGACGAAAAGGTGGCCAACGAGCGAACTCATCACAACCCTTACGAGCTTGCAAGCAACACTTACCGTACAGTCTGGTCTCTTCGTCTGATACGTCGCATATGAAGTCTAGGGGTGGTAAATGTCAGACCCCAGTAATTTTATAAGTCATGCTGATTTATGGCTCATAACAGTTCGAGAAACTACTGATAACACTTATCAGTAAACCTTGAGAACCCTGGCCAGGGATTTAGGTGTTATAGCCGATCAAACATAGCGCGACATCAACTCCCTATACCGGGAGAGACGAAACCCCTCCTATCGCTCACTGTCTCCATATGATTCGGGACTGTACCCAAAATCCACCTGTTTGCACGACTCAATAGAGCCGTGGTAGGGAGGAAATTAAAGTACAGTGGGAATCACACAAGACTCTATGACGATCTCGGGTCTACAGACTAACCTGTACAAGTGTCGCTAGAGAACTGCTATCTGACAATAGGTATATATACCATCTAGGAGTTCTCAGCGAGTCCTGTTCGGTGTACCCATTCTCCAATAAGCACCTGTGTACAATCTTTGATGTCAAACATCAATGGTTATGGAATCAACCATCGCCCCCAGGGTCAAGAAACATACACACTAGTCTAATCTGGTAATACCGATGCCCTGTCTCGATATACCCTCGACTAGGAACTATTGAAGGATATGCTTGTAGACTGCCCAGGTCCCACCAGTATGATCTCATCATAATCCTGGTAGTCAAGCATAGTCCTAAGGGCTTCATCAACACATCACATGTTATGATAAAGATAAACCAGATAGCATACTATCATTTCGAGCAAAGATTGTTTCTGTACATATACATGCCTAGTATCCTATACAATACAGGCCTCTAGGGCATACATATCCAACAATTAGATCTAGTTTTTTCTAATTCTTGAACTTCAAATACAAATCTTGAATTGTTTGTTTTCTTTTCTTTAAAGTTTCGACTCATCTAATTCAAAAGACGAACGATTACACTTTCCCTGTGGACGATCCGCACTCACTTACAATCTATATCCGACACCGTAGTTGATTGCGGTCAAATAATTCTTTGATTGTGAATTTTATTCATTTTCTTAACACACACAAAGAAACGATCAATCAAATGACGCCGTTGACGGGGATCATTTGATTTGATTTACACAAACAAGACTTTATTTTCAATCAAATGGCGCCGTTGCCGGGGATAGTGCGCTAATTGTTCGTATTTTGAAATTTGAGTTGAAAAGTTTATTCCATCTATATTTTTAGATCTAAATTCGCACAAACCCTAAACGTGTTGTTGTGATTTGTTGCGAGAAAATATGGAATTATTGGAGCTGTGGAAATTTTTTTCTGATCATTCCAGAGAGCTTAGAAGGTGATCAGAAACAGAGCCTCAAAATTTCGTGTAGTGATCTGATATTTCCACCGTGGAACCGCGGCATTAGGCGACTCCCGCGGCAGAACCGCGGTGCTACAGTGGAATCACTGTTCAAAAATTTTTGGTAACTCTCTTGACTTTCTTATCTACTTCCTTATCTACTCCAATTAACATTTTGTGCAGGTTTCTTTGCAAATAAATCGCAGCGCCGCAAAAAAAGCAAAATAAATTGTGCGTGTTTTTTATTTTTGTGGTTGTTTGCATATTAATACGGAAATTAAGGGGCACGGCCAAATCCAGATTAGGTGGGGAGTTCATTACCCTTCCTAAGCCCCGAAAATCGCAAAATTTGCATCCGCATTTACCCTCATTAATTAAAAAATATCTAGAGATGACTCTAAGGACCGTCGCGCTCACTTAGGACAGAAGAAGGCCGTGGGTAATTCATTACTTATCCGCGTTTTCTTGTGATGTCTAAAGCAAGTGTGTCGAAGGCTAGTGGTTATTAATTAGGCCCACTACTTACGTAGTGGAGTACCTTCCCACTAACCTGGCACTTACCTGGCCACAGGGGGACAAAGAGGCAGTGGAGGATTTATCCTGCGACTTGTCTTTTGGCAGTTAGGAGCGGTCTAGAGTTTGACCTAGGTGACCACTAGATTCTAGGGTTTTGTATGTTGCATTTGTTGTGTTGCATCATATTTTCAAAAATCCGTCCAATTTTCAAAACAAACACCGCATTCATATCATTCCCCTAATTATAAATTCACGCTGCCACTTGTACTAACCCTTTTTAGTGCAAGATAGGTTGGACACGGGTTTCTAGTGCCCGTTAAGTCCGCGTTTCCTTTTTTCGACCCTAAAGTCGGTATTTCTACATTTACCATTTCTTTTACCCACCACCACACCCACATCGATGGATCCACCTCCATCGAACTTCTTTTCCACTACTCTGCCGCCGTCCGTTGGTGCGCAGAATCCACCTCGCATCTCTCTCCAAGAGAGATGCTATCTTACACGAGGTCTACTTTCCACCTGTCTTTCCATTCCACCAGCCAACGGGGAAAATTTTCAAATAAAACCCCAATACATCAACCTTCTACCAAAATTTCACGGTCTCGAGTCTGAAGACGCATATGCATTTATCACCAAATTTGAAAATGTATGCGCAATGATGGGTACTTCACAGCTTTTTGTGGATGCTTTACGTCTTCGTCTTCTCCCATTCACTTTGTGCGATTTAACCGAGAAGTGGCTATATAACACTACCGCACATTCCATTTCAAATTGGGATGAATTCGTCAAAGAATTCCTTAAGAAATTCTACCCACATCAAAAGACAGCTCGAGTCCGTAGCGAAATCTATCAATTCACCCAGCTTCCAAATGAAATATTTTGAAAATATCTTGAACGCTTCAAGGATCTGTTAGTCCAATGTCCACATCATGATATCCCGAGATGGGAACTGTGCCGAATCATTTATGAGAGCATTAATCCTAACACAAGACAGACCCTTGAATCCATGTGTCAAGGCAACTTTATGACCAAAGATGATGGGGAAGCCTGGAATTTTCTAGAAAACTTCGCTGAAAAATCTTTACAGTGGGAGGGTGTGAGTCAATCGTCTAGGGATGGCAATGATATTTCCATAGGAGGTAGAGCTGACATTTCAGCTATACACAAGAAACTCGAGACTATGGAAAACAAACTTTTAGCCGCCGCCCTAAGTCAAATGTCACTCTCCAAAACTGTATGTGGCTGCTGTTCTGATCCTTCTCACTTGACGGAAGAATGTCCGTTTCAAGGTCACGAGCATACCGATGCCGCATTTCAAAGACCTAGAAACGATCCATTTTCTTCCACATATAATCAGGGCTGGAGGAATCACCCAAATTTTGCTTGGAACCAATCACAATCTCAAAACACGGTTCCAACCCAAAACAATTTCCAAAGGCTCCCTCCACCACAACAGCAACCACAACTTCAATTGAGTCAGCACCCCTTTCAAGCACAAAATTTCCAAAATCCGGCCAACACTTTTGCACCACATGAAAACTTGTTGCAATTGACCGGTACAGATAATACCTCTGCACTAGCACAAACCTTGGATACTTTCATGAAACAATCCATCCAAGGGACGGCAAGTTTACAATCTTCCGTCGAAAATGTGATGAAGATCGTTATCTCTCAAAATGAGAACATCAAATCGATGGAAGAACAAATTGCACAATTAAAAGCCGAAATGCATGCAAGAGAGAAAGGGAAACTTCCAGCTCAACCTTTACCCAATCCTGGCTATTCACATCATGTGGATGCAATCACGTTAAGATCTGGAAGAGTGCTTGACAATCACGTTGGGGAAGAGTTTGATGATACTGATAAATCAATCAATAACACCCCGGCTGAGACCTTTCCTCACACACACACTTCTAATTCTAACCCCAATTCTTCTACCCCATCACCTTCTTCCGAGCCTATTCTTCATTTCCCAAAAGGCTCGCCACCTCAGCATATCTCTTCTAGTTCTCCATAGATGATCCCCACTCCTCATTTGGGATCATGTCTACACCCACTTTCTTCTCCTATGATGGACCCAGCGCTTATTGCTAAAGTACCTTAACCTAATCGGTTAAGGGCAAACACACCGAGTCCACATATGGAGAAGATTATGAACATTTTTAAGCAAGTTAACATCAACATCCCTCTCCTAGATGCCATCCAACAAGTTCCGTCCTATGCGAAAACTCTTAAGAACTTGTGCACTAGGAAGAGGAAGACTCAAGTGCCCAAGAAAATTTTCATGGCAAAGACAGTAGACACGGCTTTCCCCCAACAATTACCGAGGAAACGTAAGGACCCTGGATATCCTACTATTTCCATTTCTATTGGGGAAAAACACATTAACCGTGCTCTACTAGACCTTGGCGCTGGTGATAACTTGCTTCCTTTCTCAGTTTATGAGCAGTTAGGGATCGGAGAGTTGAAGCCAACCCGTTGCACTCTCCAGATGGCTGACCGATCAATCACCAAACCTAGGGGTGAACTGGAGGATGTGTTAATAAAAATCGGGGAATTTATATTTCCTGTGGATTTTATTGTCATTGATACACAGCCTGTAGCGAACCCACGAAATCAAATTCCGGTGATTTTAGGTCGCCCTTTTTGGCCACTTCCAATGCTATAATCAACTGTCGTAATGGTTCTATGACCCTATCTTTCGGGAATAGGTCAATTGAGCTGAACATTTACAAGTTGGGAAGTGTACCCTCCGAACTTACTGCTCAGGTCTGCTCTGTCGACTTAATGGATGTCGACAGCAGCGAATTTGATGATCCTCTTTATACTGATCTTGACTCTTTTCATACGTTATTGTTTGACCCAACTATGTATCATACACATATGGACTCTTCCACCGAGTTGTCCGGGTCAACAATTAACACTGATTATGAACTGCTTTTAGAGTCTGAAGATCACCCCGCACTTTGTGATGACATTATTCATCGGGGTATAGATGAAACTTTTGAGGAGATCTTCGCTAATGAACTCGCATTTTAAATGACACGGGTGTTGAGATGAATCATCTCCCAATCAATGAAATTGAACCTCCACCCCTTCTTCTGAACTGTAAAAAGAATGCGAGTAATCCATCACATTCACTGCATCGTCTCTCCAAAATGAGACGCACACACATTCTATTCCACCACTTACCCTTTCCCCACTTCTTCTTCCACCAACCAGAGCACTGCATTGATAAAATTTTTGAAAGGTTGGTGTTAACGTTCGGTCTTTGCAAAGCTTGGCATCGACCAATGATTTTTGACCCCCTCATGTTATTTTCAAAGATTAACATTGCATAAGTTTGGGGGGGCATTTTTTTCTGGCTCCTGAAAAGAAATTTTTTTACACAAAATAATGAGCCAAAAATAAGTTTGGGGGAGGTTCTTCACTTAAATATTTTGCCCCCACTAATAAATTCCTCCCAAGCTTACAGGTTTTTTGAGATTTAGCAGATGGCAACAGTGAGGACACTGTTGAAAACAAGTTTGGGGGAGGTTTGTGCTTATTTTCGCATCATTTGCATATCATTTGCATAAGCATAAAACATTTTCGAAAACCCATAAAAATTTAAAAATTTTCAAAAATATAAAAATATTTTTGTACATAAATAAGATAATAAAAGTTTAGATAGTGAAAGATTACATCCATGAGATTAGAAAAATTTAAGAAAACTAAGAAAATTAGAAGTTTTCTTATACGAACTAGTAATAAGTAGTTATGAGCCGTTGTCCCAAGAGTTAGTAAGATGAAAGACGTCACTAATCTGAGAATAAAAATAAGTCTGAAAAATAGTTTCTATTCTTGAAGCCAAACATTTTGAACGTTGATACCCTGCTATTCGCACTTACACACGTCTTAAAGCCTGGGATAGTAGAGGATACCTTGAAATGCTCTTGTCTTTAAGCCAAAAGTATGAAGGAAATAAAAAAGGAATGAAGAAAATATAAAGTGGTTAGAAAAATGGACACTGGTTTTGTTATCACCGAGGGCAATAAAAAATATATAGCGAGGCTGTTTCTTCACCTAGTGCCCTAAGACCAACTGGTCTGGGAGTCACTGTTAGTTATATGTATGCCCTAGAGGCCATTACTGTACATTGGATGTATATTGTAGTGGATGCTGGGTCATATATAGGTAGGACTTTCTTGCTCGACATGATAGTACGCTATCTGGTTGCTCTTTATCTTAACATGTATACTTTCTATCTCTCTGTTACATGTTGATAAAGCCCTCAGGATGTGTACTCGACTTCCAGGAATATGATGTAGATCATACTAGTGGGGCCTGGGTAGTCAATGAGTACATCCTTCATTGTTCCTAGTCGTGGGAATATTGAGACGGGGCATCGATATTCCAGAGTAGACTAGCGTATATCTTCTCGACCCATGTGATGGGCAATGGATGATCCCATATCCATTGGTGTTTGACATCGGAGATGGTATGCGGGTGCTCAGTGGAGACTGGGTACACTGAACGGACTCGCCGAGAACTCCCAGATGGTATTATACCTCACGTCAGATGGCAGTTCTCTGGTGACACTGGTGCAGCTTAGTCTATTGACCCGAGATCGTCATAGAGTCTTGTGTGTCTCCCACTGTGCTTTGATATCCACCCTACCACAGCTCTACTGAGTCGTGCAAACAGGTGGTTTTTGGGTACAGTCCCGATTCACATGGAGGCAATGAGCGATAGGAGGGGATTTGTCTCTCCCGGTATTGGGGGTTGATGTTGCGCTATGCTCGACTGGCCATAACAGGAAATCCCTGGCCAGGGTTGCTGTGATATACTGGTAAGAGTTATCAGTAGTTTCACGAATGTTATGGACCTCACGTCGGCATGACATATAGAGCTATTGGGGTATGACGTTTACCACCCTTAGGCGAGATATGCGACATATCAGACGAACAGACCGGACTGTACGTTATGTTACTGGTTGGATTCACAGGAGTGTGAGCGGGCTTGCTCGTCGATCTTCTGATCGCTCAATACCCGGGTGGCCGTTACGTTTAGCAGACCGCTTGCGGCTTGTGGGTGTTTGATATGATCATCACCTGCTGCCGGCGTATTGACGAGTCTTTAGAGTCCTACACAGAGGTTTCCTGGCTCAAGCGAAACGAAATAGGAGCACATATGAGATATGTACGGGACCGAGAATAATGCATGTATGTGATACCGTATTCTATTCTCGCGATGAATGTATCAAATGGTTGTATGCGATATAACCTAGTCATCGAATCAAGGATTGATTCGATAAGCCGATACATTGGATATTAGTCGGTTATATGCGATATGACTGGATCGTTAAATCAAGTATTGATTTAATGATTTAATGCATAATTATATATTTGATATATTACTTTGCATTAACTAGTATTGGTTCACTTTAAATGGATTTTCTCACTTGAAATGCACATTGTATATGTGATATATTTTTGTGAACAAGATTGTATCATGTTTGATGATACATGCAACTTGGGTTAGTGTGTGATTTAAACCATGGTTAGTTAATGGTTAGGGTTTCATTTGATTTACTTATTCATTTATTTATTTTGTTTATTTATTTTGGCAAAGGAAAATGAAATGGTGGCTTGCTTTGTCTTTTCTTTGAAACTTCATGAAGGTTTGAAAGCTTGACCATTTTGTTTCTTTCCTTTAACCCTAACCATTCAACTAACCCTAGTTCATTCTCTACACCTAACTATGGTTGAGATTATGATAAGTATCATTTTGTTTTCTATTTGAAAATATATACTTATCATATTCTTTCTTCTTCTTCTTCTTCTTCATCAACAAGAAGAAAAGCTTGCCTCCATCAATGGCAACTTGAGAAAAAGAGTGAGAAATCCAATTCTAAAGTGAGCCCACTTCCTATTTCTTCATCCTCTACCTCTTGCCAAGTAGTATAGGGTGTTTTCTTCACAAGTTTCATAACTTGGTGAAGTTGGAGTTTGATCTTGAGTTGCCTCGACGTAGATCATCTTCGGCATCGAAGTCGACGACCTAGCCCGCCCATTTCTCCGATGAAGCCGATGCTAGAGTCCGGGATCCGATATGGACAGCTGAGGGACGTCATCACGGAGCCTAGGGAGTGGAGGACCAGATCTACAAAGGTTGTAGTCACTTTCCTTTAGCTACAAATTCGTTTACTTGCATTGCATCGCCTATACATCTAGTTAACGATCCGTATTAGGGTTTGTAGGCACAAGGAAAAATTTAAATTGGCCATGTTTGATCACTTGTGAGACCTCATTAGTGTGCCTAGGAACCCTACAGTGGTATCAGAGCCTAGCTAGAGCCTTAGGCGATGCGTAGACGGAGTTAGAAGTCCGATCGAACCGAAACCCTAACTCAAAAATGCTCTCTGTACATTTTTTGAAATCGGGGATTTTTGAGAATTAAAAATATGCAGAAAAACCAGCAGGAGATTCTAAGAATTACTGAGAAGCCCGTACTCCTGAGTCCATCAAAGCGCGACGGAACCGCGGCATTAGCATGGCTAATGCGGCGGTTCCGCGGCCGTTTAGTCTTCTCTTGCATTGAATTTTGCACAGTAATTCCTATTTTGCAGTGCTGGTTTTCCTGGGAATTTTTAATCTGAACTCAAGAGTTGAGTTTTCTGGGTTGTATTGGGGACTCGGTGTTTCGATCGGATTGTCTAATTTTGTCTGTGTGTTTTTCCGGGTAATTTTAGAATATGTTAAAAAGTTCGGCTGGATATAAATACCCACTTTTTCCCTTGCCGGGAAATTTCCAATTGTTGGATATTTCTGTAGTTTAATCACGTTCTAAGTAGTGCAAGTAATGCGATGGTCCCTCTAGAAGACAACAAACTTTAACTCGATTATGTGACCGTCTTGAACTGCCCTTTGAACCTTAGGGTTTAGGGCAGTACGGCGTGCCACATGTGAGGCGTTGGCTTGACCCTTCTACGGCTGGACCGTTGGTACTGAGGCACGAAGTGAATGTTTTTTAAACTTATTTCATATGTTGAGCTGGTTTGGGAAAACTTGGGTGTTCAATTGTTCGATCGGAAAGTTTAACATTTTCTATTTATCCGGAATGTGATACAATAATTGGAATTCACAAGCAGTTATGAGATAACTGAATGAATGTTATAAACATAGCAGTTTAGTCTCACTTGATCGGTTGCCACGGAATTTTGATGTGATCAAAAGTCCGTCGCAATCACGTAGCGTACGCGGATACTCACCGGGTAAACTTAATAGACAGCCTCACTCAATAGCCCCGACCAAGTGACTGTAGGAGAACCCCGTCGCCGAAAGCATCCGTTTGGGTGCTCGCGGCAGCGGTGTTCCGCCTTGGTGCACTTCGTCGACGGTATCAGGGGTGTGGCTGCCTACTAAAGTTTGCGACGAGCATTCGATCATGATGTCGGGAATCCTGTTGAATTGCCCGACTTGATATTGAAAAGTGTTTTCGATAATGAGACTAAAATGCGGGGTTTATAATTATTAGGCATGCGATGTCTAAGGAATTCATTTGATTAGGCATGCGATGTCTAAAGAGGTTGCGGATTCCAACTGTTGTAGTTTTACACTTTCTTTTCTGTGACCGTAAGTGTAATATGTGATATTGCCAGTTTCGTTGTTATATGTCAACGACAATTGGGATGCGCATATTTACTTACGTTGATGACATGTGATGTTATGTGTTGCTGGATATGTTATATTGGATCGTCGTGTTTGAATAGCCGAGGGGTTTTTATGTGAGATGAGTGTTTTTTATTTTCATTCATGTAAAAAACTTGTATGTAATATTCTTTTATTGGGGCACTTCCAGGTTGCGGAAGCTGTCACCCTTTGTATATTATTTACTTTTCCGCATTAGGATAGACCCAAGGAGGGGAGCACAAGTAACCGGGTTCTAGGGTCCAGTGGGAGACCATCTCGAGGAGTCTGTCCGGGTCTCCTAACCCTAGAATTGGTGTGGTTGCTTGCCGCTCTCGTACGGGTCAAGGGGTGTGGGATTGGCTATTCATCACGACCGTGGAATCCGTGTTTTATACTGGCTCGTATTAAAAACACGGACGTCCTAGTATATCCAATATTTCATATGATATTTTCTGCTGCGTTATCTGTGATGTGATAATGTGATATATTCAGATAGATATTATATATAGTATATATGATATATTATATAGACGTTGCTTATGTTTTTCACCCGCGCTAGCCCTGCCTCGCTCTGGCGTTAGTTACCTAACCTAACGGTGCAGACGGGACATCGAGGCGAATGCGGATAGCATAAGCGTACGTTATATTTATCTGTGATGTTTAGGTGGACTTAAATAATGGAATATTCATTAATGAGATTAATGAAAGAAAAATAAACCTAATTGATGTTGTGGAATCGAATTTCAAAATAAAACAGGTAGCTACAGTTCTTGCTTTGCATTCTTGTAGAACATCCTGCACCTTATTCGATGAGGAAAGGACCGAGATCCCTTTACCGGGAGTGACTCCTTTAGCAATAACAGGCAGATGCTACACAATCGGTTTGTCTTTTGATTGCTTCTATAGTTTCTGCTTTGCACAGTTGTAATACCCAGCCCCTTTTATACCAAAATCTGTATTTTGTTGCTTTATAATTTTATTTTATAATCTTATTTATCTTACTTATAATTTTATTTATTTTATTTTATAATTTTATTTATTTATAATTTTACTTATCTTATTTATAATTTTACCTATCCTAAACCTAACTAATTTTTCCCTTTCCCTTCACATTTCTTTTATTTTCTCGGCCCACATCTTTCCTCAGCCCACACAAATTTATAGGAATTATTTGAAACCCAGCCCAGGCCCACTCTCTCTTCACCGACCCGCTTCAACCCGACCCGACCCGTTTCTCTTTCTCCCCCAACGGCTATCTCCTTCTTTCCCGCTCGCGACCCATTCCTCTGCCGCAGCCCACGCCGCCTCCTCCGCCCATGATCGCGAGCCGTTACCTCACGACGCGCCCCGCTCGCGAACGTTACCACGACGTACGCCCTCCACATCTCTCCTCTACCCACTACTCCCTCTTCCTCGCTCGCTCTCTCCCTCGTTCTCATTTTCCTCCTAAAACTTTTCTGCAACCATATTATCCCGACGACGACGGCAGCCATATCACGACTACGCCTTCTCCGCCTCCAGCCATCTCCCTCCATCACCATCGCACTCGTCGACACCCGAGCCGACCCCGCCTCATCGCCGTTCAACCACCGCCGAGACCCCAACATCATCATCACCACCTCTCGATCTCACCCACTGCATCCCTCGCGACCCACGACAACTGCACCGTCGACATCGCCACCATCTCTACCTCCTCCAAAACACCACCACACCAAACCATCCCTCCTCCTCCAGTGGATACGTCGTCACCACCCAAGCCGCACTTCACTTTCCCCTCGCCGACGAGCTCTACCGCTGTCGCCTGCACCGAGCCTCACGACCCAACAACACCAGATACCCAAGCTTCCCACTTTCCCTGCACCTCACCTCAACTCCGACAAACTCTCTGTTTCTCTATCCCTCTCTCTTTCCTCTTCCCTTGCACACTCCTTCTCCCTTATCTCTCTGCATCTCTCTCTGCTCCCTCTCTTCTCTCTTCCTCTAACTTCTCTCTCAGTTCTCTCTCTCTCTGTATTTTCCTCACTGGTCTCTCTCTCTCTTTTCCTCTCTCTAATCTCTCTCTGTTACCTCTCCTGCTCTCTCTCTTTCACCTTCTCTACATTCACTTTCTCTTTCTAACTCTCTTTCTCTCTCTATTTAATTCTCTCTCTTCTCTCTAAACCTCACCCGTCTTTCCATTTTCTAACAACCTACTACCACCACACGACATTGCCCGAGCCCGCAACAGCCCATTCCCAAGCCCTAGCCTAGCCGAGACTCGTCGCGTGGTTGCTACCCCGTGCCCGGGACGTGTCACTACTACCTTCGCTGCCACGCCGTCAGTTCACCGTGTCCAGGCAAGTATTTTACTTGCTTACATGCTATTTACTTAAGTTACAATCGTTAAATACATAGATTATAAAGTTACAAGTTTAAACCAATTATGGCCATACCTGTTCGACGCGTGTTCCCAAAGAAAATACTTTTCTAAAATGACGGAACTGGATTACTTACATTGGCCCTTGCTGTGATGAACACCTTATGCAAGTTTCGCTAGAAAATATGACCGTTAACGACTAAAACAACTACCCCCAAGTTTAACCGTAATACTGGAATTTTATTGTACCTGAAAACCGTTAAATTCACCATAAATTACATACACACTGGAATGATGCGTTCGAGGGCTCAAATCGAAGCCAACTCAACGAGCTTTACCCCTATACTAGTTTCCATATATTCCTGTACTTAAACTGTGACGATATTTGGATCGGAGTGCGACTCTGGACTGCAGTCCAGAGCGACTCCAATTGTTGCTTGCTGTTCCGTAATGGGTACCACAAGATTTCCTTAACTTGTAGGTTGAGGAACTCCACTGTTTATTATAGTTAAATCTGTTAGCTAGACAACACAAGTGGTTTCATTCTGTTTTGTTATCGTTTGTTAATTAATCTGTAATTTAATAGATCGGGACGCATAACAGTCCCAGCAGAATCAGAACTGACATATTGGTATTGAATAGTGTATATCTCCTGACGTACAGACGCGATTGAAGATCCGTCTATTGAGTTGAAAACCTTACTGAAAACCCTAGATTTCATCCAACTGTAACATCGCTAAAATATGATCCCAACTGAGATTAAAATGCGTTGCGACACGGATTTCTGATTCTGAAACCAGATTTCCAGCCGTGAACGCTTAAAATGAAATGGCTATAATTAGTGATCCTGCAATCCGATTGGCATGAAACTAAATTAGATGGATAGATAACTGAACATACTAATTATTACCTGTTTATCATTTCGCTAAACTGTACACGTACGTTTCATGATAAATCATGTAAGTGATAAAATACTGTTTCATAACATCCTGATCATGCTTATATATTGTTTACGTATCATATCATACCCATATCATTGCAGTGATAACCTAGTGATATCGTGCATTTACCCAGTATTAGATTTTAGTAATGATTATGGCAAGTACATCAGTGTTCGTGTATCCGTGAATAAGTGAAAGTGATACGTACTTGTACACAATCAGTGACCCTATTATTCTATTGCATTGTCGACGTCTGTGGGATGCGTGTACGTGTGACTATAAGTGGTATGGGGCACTTATGGAAGCTCTTGCACGGGTGTCACAGGTAAGGCACCAGACTCTGCCATGTATCTTAGGTATTAGTCGGGACGTGCTTGATGGAGGTCCTGCCTCCAGTTCTCACGCAGACTTGTCACAGACCGATTGATATTTAGGGTTATGGTTGGCGTTTGATGTAGACCACGGGGTGTGGGGTAGTTTAAGTGTGAGTTCAACAGAATCTCGGGAGTCCCATGCCGGCTTATATATTTAGGGAGTTATATGGAGATTTACAGGGTATGTGATATTCACCGTGATATACATGTTGGGCCCGTGGTCCCTTGCCCTTGGGTTCTACCCTTGGGTGGAGGACACTCGCGAGTGGTTGACTCTCACACTTGGACTGACGATAGGCTTAATGACCTGTACAGTGAGACTTAGAGACTGATAGGGATACTGGCATTGAGATATCTTACTTACTGTGTGGACATATGTGGCTTATCGTTCTACTGCTTTTACTGTTCCGCTGCATTGATTACTGCACATTCATATCCATGTAGTCATTGATTTATTGTTACATATATCTGTTACTACTGTAGAGTTGTCACATGATTTATATATATTATATTGCTATTGTGTCGCTCTGACGACCTGAGTATTCATGCTCAGTGAGAGGAGAAGATTTAGCCTGGACCAGGACTAGACGCACTTCACGGACATCTTGTTTAGCTCTCTAGAGTTATATCTTTTGTTTCCCATCAGGTCAGTTCATTTTACTGTTTTGTTCCAGTTACTGCATTTCTCATTACCTGCGCATTATTTACTGTTTACCTTGATAAACTAGAAGCCGAAGTGTGACTACGGCGGGACATTTCCTTGACCGTAGGAGCATGGCTGGCCTTGTCTGCCCCTCGTATTCCGTATTTTGGGAAGCGGGGCGTGACATGGTTTAGTTGGTATCAGAGCCAGGTTTAGCTTCGATTGGGATTGCAGTTTCCGTGTATAGCTTGACAATCTGTCTAGATTGTAAACTTGATTTTCTTAATCCATATTCACATTGAGTGTTCTGCTATCCATTTACTAGAGTTTCAGGTGACTTGGCAAAGTTTCGTGGTTGTAATTGTGAACTACATCACGATTACACTACCATACTCTGTTTAAGTGACTTGGAGTCACACAGTTGATTTTCCGCTTGTAATAAAATTCATCACCTTTGATATTCTTGAATCCTTGTCCTATCCGTGTTATATTTTGATTCGTATAGCTTGTGACTTATATCATCCTCAAAATTGTTGTTTCAGGATCATGTCTTTCAACGACTCTTCATCTATATCCGCTTCCTAGGATCAGACCATTGAGATTCTGAGCGTACTGCAAGGTCTAAAGGAAGCCCAGGAACGAACGAACAACTTGTTGGCTGAAGGACTGAGAAGACAGATGAATCAGGCACCAGCGGGAGTCTCCAATCATAAAGGGATCCCCGTTAGACGAGGAAAGGAGAAGAAGATGAAACGCCAATTTGTTTCCCCGCGACAGAAGCGGCAGAAGACACCATGTTGTGGGTATTGTAAGAGGCCAGGACATCTTCAAAGGGATTGTCGCCACGCCCAAGGGAAATGTCTAATATGCGGGTCCAACAAACATCTCATCAACGGTTGCCCAGAAAGGAAAGAACTACAAGGAGGAGGCTCGTCCACTCTCCACACTTCTGACAAGTGATGATTACTGCGTAGTTCGAACTTTGAGAATAAAGCAGACCCAACACAGGATTCAACTCGCGTAACGATGATGCAGCGGTCTAGCAATCAAAGAAGAATTTTTATGTTTTCCAATTTCAGTATTATGTTGTCATCCTCTTATAAACATTTCTTTCCGTTTGAACCTTTGTATCCGTCGAACTTTTAGTTGAATGAAATAAAATTTGAATCGTAATATATGCATCATTCTTTTGTCATTTCCCTTGTTCATACTATTCATTAGCACGACATTTTAATCTTGATTCTTTTAAAATTCCTGCCACCGCATATCTTTCTATACTTCGTACACTTAACTATTTTTCTTGATGTGTTCCGTTGTTTAATCATGACACTTTCTTTTCAGGCCATGGCCCACCCCGGAGCAACGCCGCATCTAGACGAGGATGCACAGTCATGCGTTTCCTTAGACAGCACGCTGATGAGTTCTGACGATGAGATTAACGGTCACCAAGTCAATTTCGAAAACCACGATCCAGAGGAAGAAGGAGCAGCCGCCCCAGAGTTTGACATGATAGCTGATTTCGACGAAGAAGAAGGAGATCCTGAAGAGAACCCTATAGAGGAAGACCCGATAGAGGAAGATCCCGATGAAGACTCGATAGAAGAAAATCCAGTTGAGGAAAATCCCGTGGAAGAAAATCCAGAAGAAGAGAATCACATGGAATCGGACATCGATGAAGAAGCTCCATCCGAGGAAGAAGGACAGAAGATCAAGACCTCGAGGTGGAAGAACTCCCAATGGCGATGCCTGTGAGGCGCTATGGAAATGGACACCCCTACCTGAGTGCGCGAGCCTACCGCAACCTGCTGAATCTCCACAACCGCGACTGACGGAATTTCTTTTGATGTTGTCTCCAAATAAAATGTGTATAGTTTAGGGCCACTTTTCGCCTTTGGGAATGCCTTGTTTCAAATTTTCTTGAATGAAATAAATCTTCTGAATTCGTAAACCTTTTGATTATTGGTTCGCTTGATACTTGTTTATTGCCCATATCCATTTATTTTTTCTGCTGAGTTCCCTGACTGTCCACCCCTACTTATTGTATAGTTTTCACCTTCGTTTCGATTAGAAAGTACCGTACCCTGATCCTTGGAATGAACCACCATTCATCCTTCGTCTGTGCCTCGATTGAGATCCTTCTGGGAGGAGAAGTTCATAGTGAAATCCTCGAGTTAGCTAACCCTTCAAATTCTTGATTCATATGATGTACCGAAAGTTATCCTCCCCATACTGTTTCCCTTGTAGTCCTTTGTGGCCCACCCTTACTTCTTGTGCTGACCCGATCCCAATTTCCTTGATCTTCAGCCTAAAGCCGTCACACTTCGACCTTTTGTATCGGCCACATTCCATTGTAATCCCTACCCCACCTAGGCCTAGACATACTTGTGTTTTTCCCTATTACCCCAACTAGATTTAGGGGCACTATTATTCGAAAATGTAGTTTTAGTATTTTGTATTTATCAAAGAGTACGTGTTATTAATTACTCCGTTTTATGTATTTTAAGTGCATTATTATTATTCTCATTTTTAGTAGCGCGACCTTACACCGCGCACATTTTGTTCCATGTTTCTTATTTTCACTATATGAGTTTTCTAAGCTATGTTGAAACTATTTGACCGATGCATTATCCTAAAATGTTTTAACCTATCGACTAATCCTTCACTATTTTATTGTCGTTACTTTATTTTCGAGTATTGTGCCTATGGTTACTATTATCAATGTTTATGCCTTATACTTACTATTTCTGATGTATTACTTTTGATATACCTACATGTACATATAATTAAGTTTCGATTTTGTCGAGTACGTCTCGAATATCACTGTTCATTATTGTTGATATTGCTATTCTTATATACTTATAGGTTGCTTTTGTAGTAGTTCCTGTCGTATATTTATTTAGACTTATACCTTCGTATGTTGTTCTTACATATATAAACTTTCAAATTTCGTTATCTGCCTATTTCAAGTAAAGCATTATGTGATAGTTGCAATATAATTGCTTTTGCCTATGTTAGTATAACTTATCGTTTATTTTAAATTTCGAGGACGAAATTTTTGTAAGGGTGGTATGATGTAATACCCAGCCCCTTTTATACCAAAATCTGTATTTTGTTGCTTTATAATTTTATTTATTTTATTTTATAATCTTATTTACCTTACTTATAATTTTATTTATTTTATTTTATAATTTTATTTATTTATAATTTTACATATCTTATTTATAATTTTACCTATCCTAAACCAAACTAATTTTTCCCATTCCCTTCACAATTCTTTTATTTTCTCGGCCCACATCTTTCCTCAGCCCACACAAATTTATAGGAACTATTTGAAACCCAGCCCAGGCCCACTCTCTCTTCACCGACCCGCTTCAACCCGACCCGACCCGTTTCTCTTTCTCCCCCAACGACAATCTCCTTCTTTCCCGCTGGCGACCCATTCCTCTGCCGCAGCCCACGCCGCCTCCTCCGCCCACGATCGCGAACCGTTACCCCACGACATGCCCCGCTCGCGAACGTTACCACGACGTGCGTCCTCCACCTCTCTCCTCTACCCACTACTCCCTCTTCCTCGCTCGCTCTCTCCCTCGTTCTCATTTTCCTCCTAAAACTTTTCTGCAACCATATTCTCCCGACGACGACGGCAGCCATCTCACGACTACGCCTTCTCCGCCTCCGGCCACCTCCCTCCATCACCATCGCACTCATCGACACCCGAGCCGACCTCGCCTCATCACCGTTCAACCACCACCGAGACCCCAACATCATCATCACCACCTCTCGATCTCACCCACTGCATCCCTCACGACCCACGACAACTGCACCGTCGACATCGCCACCATCTCGACCTCCTCCAAAACACCACCACACTAAACCATCCCTCCTCCTCCCATGGATACGTCATCACCACCCGAGCCCCACTTCACTTTCCCCTCGCCGACGAGCTCTACCGCCGTCGCCTGCACCGAGCCTCGCGACCCAACACCACCAGATACCCAAGCTTTCCACTTTCCCTGCACCTCACCTCAACTCCGACGAACTCTCTGTTTCTCTATCCCTCTCTCTTTCCTCTTCCCTTGCACACTCCTTCTCCCTTATCTCTCTGCATCTCTCTCTGCTCCCTCTCTTCTCTCTTCCTCTAACTTCTCTCTCAGTTCTCTCTCTCTCTCTGTATTTTCCCCACTGGTCTCTCTCTCTTTCCCTCTCTCTAATCTCTCTCTGTTACCTCTCCTGCTCTCTCTCTTTCACCTTCTCTACATTCACTTTCTCTTTCTATCTCTCTCTCTCTCTATTTAATTCTCTCTCTTCTCTCTAAACCTCACCCGTCTTTCCATTCTCTATCAACCTACTACCACCACACGACATTGCCCGAGCCCGCAACAGCCCATTCCCAAGCCCTAGCCTAGCCGAGACTCATCGCGTGGTTGCTACCCCCGTGCCCGGGACGTGTCACTACTACCTTCGCTGCCGCGCCGTCAGTTCACCGTGTCCAGGCAAGTATTTTACTTGCTTACATGCTATTTACTTAAGTTACAATCGTTAAATACATAGATTATAAAGTTACAAGTTTAAACCAATTATGGCCATACCTGTTCGACGCGTGTTCCCAAAGAAAATACTTTTCTAAATTGACGGAACTGGATTACTTACATTGGCCCTTGCTGTGATGAACACCTTATGCAAGTTTCGCTAGAAAATATGACCGTTAACGACTAAAACAACTACCCCCAAGTTTAACCGTAATACTGGAATTTTATTGTACCTAAAAACCGTTAAATTCACCATAAATTACATACACACTGGAATGATGCTTTCGAGGGCTCAAATCGAAGCCAACTCGATGAACTTTAACCCTATACTAGTTTCCAGATATTCCTGTACTTAAACTGTGACGATATTTGGATCGGAGTGCGACTCTGGACTGCAGTCCATAGCGACTCCAATTGTTGCTTGCTGTTCCGTAATGGGTACCACAAGATTTCCTTAACTTGTAGGTTGCGGAACTCCACTGTTTATTATAGGTAAATCTGTTAGCTAGACAACACAAGTGGTTTCATTCTGTTTTGTTATCGTTTGTTAATTAATCTGTAATTTAATAGATCGGGACGCATAACAGTCCCAGCATAATCAGAACTGACATATTGGTATTGAATAGTGTATATCTCCTGACGTACAGGCGCGATTGAAGATCCGTCTATTGAGTTGAAAACCTTACTGAAAACCCTAGATTTCATCCAACTGTAACGTCGGTAAAATCTGATCCCAACTGGGATTAAAATGCGTTGCGACACGGATTTCTAATTCTGAAACCAGATTTCCAGCCGTGAACGCTTAAAATGAAATGGCTATAATTAATGATCCTGGAATCCGATTGGCATGAAACTAAATTAGATGGATAGATAAATGAACATACTAATTATTACCTGTTTATCGTTTCGCTAAACTGTACACGTACGTTTCATGATAAATCGTGCAAGTGATAAAATACTGTTTCATAACATCCTAATCATGCTTATATATTGTTTACGTATCATATCATACCCATATCATTGCAGTGATAACCTAGTGATATCGTGAATTTACCCAGTGTTAGATTTTAGTGATGATTGTGGCAAGTACGTCAGTGTTCGTGTATCCGTGAATAAGTGAAAGTGATATGTACTTGTACACAATCAGCGATCCTATTATTCTATTGCATTGTCGACGTCTGTGGGATGTGTGTACGTGTGACTATAAGTGGTATGGGACACTTATGGAAGCTCTTGCACGGGTGTCACAGGTAAGGCACCAGACACTGCCATGTATCTTAGGTATTAGTCGGGACGTGCTTGATGGAGGTCCTGCCTCCAGTTCTCGCGCAGACTTGTCACAGACCGATTGATATTTAGGGTTATGGTTGGCGTTTGATGTAGATCACGGGGTGTGGGGTAGTTTAAGTGTGAGTTCAACAGAATCTCGGGAGTCCCATGCCGGCTTATATATTTAGGGAGTTATATGGAGATTTACAGGGTATGTGATATTCACCGTGATATACATGTTGGGCCCGTGGTCCCTTGCCCTTGGGTTCTACCCTTGGGTGGAGGACACTCGCGAGTGGTTGACTCTCACACTTGGACTGACGAAAGGCTTAGTGACCTGTACAGTGAGACTTAGAGACTGATAGGGATACTGGCATTGAGATATCTTACTTACTGTGTGGACATACGTGGCTTATCGTTCTACTGCTTTTACTGTTCCGCTGCATTGATTACTGCACATTCATATCCATGTAGTCATTGATTTATTGTTACACATATCTGTTACTACTGTAAAGTTGTCACATGATTTATATATATTATATTGCTATTGTGTCACTCTGACGACCTGAGTATTCATGCTCAGTGTGAGGAGAAGATTTAGCCTGGACCAGGACTAGACGCACTTCACGGACATCTTGTTTAGCTATCCAGAGTTATATCTTTTGTTTCCCATCAGGTCAGTTCATTTTACTGTTTTGTTCCAGTTACTGCATTTCTCATTACCTGCGCATTATTTACTGTTTACCATGATAAACTAGAAGCCGAAGTGTGACTACGGCGGTAAATTTCCTTGACCGTAGGAGCATGGCTGGCCTTGTCTACCCCTCGTATTCCGTATTTTGGGAAGCGGGGCGTGACAACAGTGATATATATGATATATTCTGCACCTCATTCGACGAGGAAAGGGCCAACGATCCCTTCATCGGGAGTGACCCCTTTAGCAAAACTAGAAAAGCCTCAAAAACATTCCATTTAAAAACCATTTGATTCCGCAACGAGATCAAGTTCAAAGCGTTAAAGGTTTTATTAAAAACAATTCGCAACCCTCCGTCATTTTAGGAAGTAGAGTACTTAGTAGTCGTGCTGTGTTTGTTGACCATAGTCAAGGCACAGTGTACGGTAGCTAAGTGATGTCTTCCTATACCACATATGATGCGATTAGTTAGGACAGTCGCATGACTTTGTTGACTTTAGTTAAGGGTCATGTGGGTGGGTCTAATTAATCACGAAATGACGGGTAGAACTTGACTAGTGCTTATGATTTGTCGACCATAGTTAAGGTCATAAGTGCTAGGGGTAAAAATCTTTATCGGGAGTTTCAAGTGTTGAAATTTGCAATGAGATTGCATACCTTCTATGTGATAGTTGGATCCCGATACCCACTGCGAGTAATTGTTACTCATGGGAGAGTTTTGCACTTTATAATTAGCCGATCAAGTAGGTGTCTAGAAAGGTGTCAATGGGGTTTAGCCTCAGGGAAAACGAGGTTTACTTTAATTAGGTCCGTGCGAAAGCATGGGGAACCTCCCTCAAAGTACCGACACTAGCCTGGCTGAAAGATTGGCGAACTTGTAGAGTGTAATTAATCCCGGCTAGTCTTTCCTTTTAGGGTTTGAAGGAAGATTTGATAAAAACAGTGGGAGCCATCCTGATTAGATAAAATATATAACCAATCTAATCTTGCAAGAGCGCACGCAGAGTGTTTTCTTCTCTCTCTCTCCAGGTAGCGACCATATCACGCCTTAATCAAGATAATAATATGGATGTATTGACCGAACCCGCTTGTTATACAGTGCTGGGGAACGTTGGTCCCGCTCCAACTTATAATTGTTATAAGACAGAGTAGAAAATAGGGGAATACCAGAATTCCCATGCCGCCCAAACGAAGAAAGTGCATATGATGCATCTCCTTCGGGTGTGTTCATTACAAAGAACTGTTTCTCAGTATCCTCTGCATCCTGGGTATTTGATACTGGATCAGGATCCCAGATATGTAATCTGTTACATAGGGCTACAAAAAGACAGAGAACTGAGAACGGGTGATAAGTTTCATGAGACAGAAAATGGGGCAAGTGTTGCAGCCAAGTCTGTTGGTCACTGTCACCCTGTATTACCAATACATTGATTCTGAACAAATGCCATTAGATACCGAACCTGATATACAAAATCATATCAATCTCTTTATTTATTAAAGAAATGATAAAATTTTGTATTGATGGATAATGTTTTGAACATTTCCTATATCAAAAGTTGATCGGTTCAGGCACGTTATCTAAAAGCATTGACGTTCTAAATCAAACTACAGTTCCTAGTATACAGAACACACACAAGAGGAAGAGTTCAGAAATGAATGAATCCTTCTTGAGGCATTGTAGACTAGGTCATATCAATGTGACCCGACTGGCTGAAGTTACATTTTAGATGCATATTTAAATCAGTTTGAATTTACATCTTGTGAAACTTTCCAGTCATGTCACAAAGATTAGAAGATCATAGCTCTGTTTATCGGAAACAGAGAAAGAGTTGTTAAACTCTTGGGTCTGATACATAGTGATGTATGCAAAGTCCCCTGTCTACATATGCCAAGACCGGTTCTTTGTACTTCATTACAATCTCTGATAATCTCTCAAGATTCAGTCATATGTTCCTGTTGAAACATAAGTCCGAACCTTTTGAGATATTCACAGAATATAAGTTAGAAGTAGAGAACCAATATGGGTATAAATATTATGTCATATGATAAGATCAGGGAGGAGAATACTTGTGCATGGCAATCCTGGACTATTCTAAAAGAAAATGAGATTCTCTCTCAGTATTACTCCTCTGAATACACTACAGCACAACGGTGTATCAGGGTGGAGCAATCGCACCATATAAGATATGGTGTGCTCTATGATGAGTTCTACTGAGTTAACTGTTTCCTTTTAGGGTTGTGCACTTGAGAAGTTGCATACCTATTGAATAGGGTTCGAATCAAATCAGTGTCTACCACTCCATATAAGATATGGTATGGGAAGAGCCTATCTCTTAAGTAAGTTAAGATTTGGGATTGTCCGGCCTATGTTGAAAGAAAAATCCGAACAAGATCGAGGCAAGGTCAGTTCTGTAGAATTGGAAAGGTTCCAACCATACAAAACTGCAGCTGATTTGACAGAACCAGAGGATTCAATAGTCCCCGACGAACCTCAGTCTCTCCGCCGATCTAGCAGGGTTCCTCACCTGCCTGAGAGATACTTCGGTTTCTCGATGACAGTGGGAGCGAGGAATGCATCATGAGATGATGACCCAACTAGTTTCGAGCAGGCCATCGAGAGTAGGGACTCTGTAAGAATGGCTAGATGCTTAGCGATCTGAGATGGAATCCATGTACACCAACAAAGTATGGACTTTGGTTGCTATATCTGAAGGGTTAAAACCCCATCAGGAGCAAGTATATCTTGAGAAGATTACTTGGTGTAGATGGAAATGTTGAGACTTTCAAAGCTAGACTTGTTAAAGGTTTTCGTCATCAACCAGGCATGGATAATGATGAAACCTTTTCCAGGGACTATGCTTAAGTCCATCCAGATCCTACTTGCCATTGCTACATACCATGACTACGATATCTGGTGGTTGGGTGCCATGACTGCTTTTCTAAAATTATGATTTAGAAGAGAACGTCTATAAGAACACAGCCAGAGAGCTTCGTAAACAGTGGGAGCAGCGGAAACGTGTGCAAGTTGCTTTACAGAATAAAGCAGGTATCGCGGAGTTGGAACGTCTGTTTTGATGTGGTGGTCGAAGTGTTTGACTTCATCAATATGGTAGATGAACCTTGTATGTGCAAAAAGGTAGTAGAGAGTAAGGTGGTCATCCTCGTATTGTACGTAGACAGCATACTCTTGATAGGAAAAGTGTTTCCTATACTACGATCGGTCGATCCCCTCTTATCACATGGATTCTCCAATAGGATAAAGGTGATACCTCCTAAATCCTGGGTTTTGGATCTATGAGATAGATCTAAATGGATGTTAGGATTCTCACTAGTTGTAGTGAGATGGTATCAGTTGATCCTGGGGAGAATCACTGGAAGGGTTCCAGTGTGATAAAGACGACTGAATGTCAGTCACAGGCATTGTCTTTACCCTCAGTAAAGGGACGGTATGTTGGAAGAGTTCCAAGCTAGATACCGTGGCAAACTAGACAATAAAGGCCGGTAACATCGCTATTAAAGATACTACCAAAGAGGCAGTTTGGGTGTATATTGGTTCACAAGATGAACTAGGTTCATGCCATTGTATGACAATGGAAGTGTAGATTTGGCCCTGGAACCCTGGTCCCATCAGTGACCCAGACATATTCTGAGGCAGCATCACCTGATCATGGAGATAGTTGATCTCCAGGGTGATCGAGGTTAGGAGAGTAGACTCAGAGGACAACACGGCGGATCCACTCACAAAGGCCTTTTCCCAAAGAGAGACTTTTAGGGGATGGATGAGTATTAGATACTACAAATACTGCTACAGATGGCCCTAGTGCAAGTGGGAGATTGTTAGTTATATGTATGCCCTAGAGGCCATTACTGTACATTGGATGTATATTGTAGTGGATGCTGGGTCATATATAGGTAGGACTTTCTTGCTCGACATGATAGTACGCTATCTGGTTGCTCTTTATCTTAACATGTATACTTTCTGTCTCTCTGTTACATGTTGATAAAGCCCTTAGGATGTGTACTCGACTTCCAGGAATATGATGTAGATCATACTAGTTGGGCCTGGGTAGTCAATGAGTACATCCTTCATTGTTCCTAGTCGTGGGAATATCGAGACGGGGCATCGATATTCCAGAGTAGACTAGCGTATATCTTCTCGACCCATGTGATGGGAAATGGATGATCCCATATCCATTGGTGTTTGACATCGGAGATGGTATGCGGGTGCTCAGTGGAGACTGGGTACACTGAACGGACTCGCCGAGAACTCCCAGATGGTATTATACCTCACGTCAGATGGCAGTTCTCTGGTGACACTGGTGCAGCTTAGTCTGTTGACTCGAGATCGTCATAGAGTCTTGTGTGTCTCCCACTGTGCTTTGATTTCCACCATACCTCGGCTCTACTGAGTCGTGCAAACAGGTGGTTTTGGGTACAGTCCCGATTCACATTGAGACAATGAGCGATAGGAGGGGATTCGTCTCTCCCGGTATTGGGGGTTGATGTTGCGCTATGCTCGACTGGCCATAACAGGAAATCCCTGGCCAGGGTTGCTGTGATATACTGGTAAGAGTTATCTGTAGTTTCACGAATGTTATGGACCACACGTCGGCATGACTTATCGAGCTATTGGAGTCTGACGTTTACCACCCCTAGGCGAGATATGCGACATATCAGACGAACAGACCGGACTGTACGGTAAGTGTTACTGGTTGGATTCACAGGAGTGTGAGCGGGCTTGCTCGTCGATCTTCTGATCGCTCAATACCCGGGTGGCCGTTACGTTTAGCAGACCGCTTGCGGCTTGTGGGTGTTTGATATGATCATCACCTGCTGCCGGCGTATTGACGAGTCTTTAGAATCCTACACAGAGGTTTCCTGGCTCAAGCGAAACGAAATAGGAGCGCATATGAGATATGTGCGGGACCAAGAATAATGCGTGTATGTGATACCGTATTCTATTCTCGTGATGAATGTATCGAATGGTTGTATGCGATATAACCTAGTTATCGAATCAAGGATTGATTCGATAAGCCGATACATTGGATATTAGTCGGTTATATGCAATATGACCGGATAGTTAAATCATGTATTGATTTAATAATTTAATGCATAATTATATATTTGATATTTTACTTTGCATTAACTAGTATTTGTTCACTTTAAATGGATTTTCTCACTTGAAATGCACATTGTATATGTGATATATTTTTGTGCACAAGATTGTATCATGTTTGATGATACATGCAACTTGGGTTAGTGTGTGATTTAAACCATGGATAGTTAATGGTTAGGGTTTCATTTGATTTACTTATTCATTTATTTATTTTGGTTATTTATTTTGGCAAAGGAAAATGAAATGGTGGCTTGCTTTGTCTTTTCTTTGAAACTTCATGAAGGTTTGAAAGCTTGACCATTTTGTTTCTTTCCTTTAACCCTAACCATTCAACTAACCCTAATTCATTCTCTACACCTAACTATGGTTGAGATTATGATAAGTATCATTTTGTTTTCTATTTTAAAATATATACTTATCATATTCTTTCTTCTTCTTTTTCTTCATCAACAAGAAGAAAAGCTTGCCTCCATCAATGGCAACTTGAGAAAAAGAGTGAGAAATCCAATTCTAAAGTGAACCCACTTCCTATTTCTTCATCCTCTACCTCTTGCCAAGTAGTATAGGGTGTTTTCTTCACAAGTTTCATGACTTGGTGAAGTTGGAGTTTGATCTTGAGTTGCCTCGACGTAGATCATCTTCGGCATCGAAGTCGATGACCTAGCCTGCCCATTTCTCCGATGAAGCCGATGCTAGAGTCCGGGATCCGATATGGACAGCGGAGGGATGTCATCGTGGAGCTTAGGGAGTGGAGGACCGGATCTACAAAGGTTGTAGTCACTTTCCTTTAGCTACAAATTCGTTTACTTGCATTGCATCGCCTATACATCTAGTTAACGATCCGTATTAGGGTTTGTAGGCACAAGGAAAAATTTCAATTGGCCATGTTTGATCACTTGTGAGACCTCATTAGTGTGCCTAGGAACCCTACAGTGGTATCAGAGCCTAGCTAGAGCCTTAGGCGATGCGTAGACGGAGTTAGAAGTCCGATCGAACCAAAACCCTAACTCAAAAATGCTCTCTGTACATTTTTTGAAATCGGGGATTTTTTAGAATTAAAAATATGCAGAAAAACCAGCAGGAGATTCTAAGAATTACTGAGAAGCCCGTACTCCTGAGTCCATCAAAGCGCGGCGGAACCGCGGTATTAGCATGGCTAATGCGGCGGTTCCGCGGCCGTTTAGTCTCCTCTTTCATTGAATTTTGCACAGTAATTGCTACTTTGCAGTGCTGGTTTTCCTGGGAATTTTTAATCTGAACTCAAGAGTTGAGTTTTCTGGGTTGTATTGGGGACTCGGTGTTTCGATCGGATTGTCTAATTTTGTCTGTGTGTTTTTCCGGGTAATTTTAGAATATGTTAAAAAGTTCGGCCGGATATAAATACCCACTTTTTCCCCTGCCGGGAAATTTCCAATTGTTGGATATTTCTGTAGTTTAATCACGTTCTAAATAGTGCAAGTAACGCGATGGTCCCTCTAGAAGACAACAAACCTTAACTCGATTATGTGACCGTCTTGAACTGCCCTTTGAACCTTAGGGTTTGGGGCAGTACAGCGTGCCACATGTGAGGCGTTGGCTTGATCCTTCTACGGCTGGACCGTTGTACTGAGACACGAAGTGAATGTTTTTTAATCTTATTTCATGTGTTGAGCTGTTTTGGGAAAACTTGGGTGTTCGATTGTTCGATCGGAAAGTTTAACATTTTCTATTTATCCGGAATGTGATACAATAATTGGAATTCACAAGCAGTTATGAGATAACTGAATGAATGTTATAAACATAGCAGTTTAGTCTCACTTGATCGGTTGCCACGGAATTTTGATGTGATCAAAAGTCCATAGCAATCACGTAGCGTACGCGGATACTCGCCGGGTAAACTTAATAGACAGCCTCACTCCATAGCCCCGACCAAGTGACTGTAGGAGAACCCCGTCGCCGAAAGCATCCGTTTGGGTGCTCGCGGCAGCGGTGTTCCGCCTTGGTGCACTTCATCGACGGTATCAGGAGTGCGGCTGCCTACTAAAGTTTGCGACGAGCATTCGATCATGATATCGGGAATCCTGTTGAATTGCCCGACTTGATATTGAAAAGTGTTTTCGATAATGAGACTAAAATGCGGGGTTTATAATTATTAGGCATGCGATGTCTAAGGAATTCATTTGATTAGGCATGCGATGTCTAAAGAGTTTGCGGATTCCAACTGTTGTAGTTTTACACTTTCTTTTCTGTGACCGTAAGTGTAATATGTGATATCGCCAGTTTCGTTGCTATATGTCGACGACAGTTGGGATGCGCATATTTACTTACGTTGATTACATGTGATGTTATGTGTTGCTGGAGATGTTATATTGGATCGTCGTGTTTGAATAGCTGGGTTTTTTTTTATGTGAGATGAGTGTTTTTTATTTTCATTCATGTAAAAAACTTGTATGTAATATTCTTTTATTGGGGCACTTCCAGGTTGCGGAAGCTGTCACCCTTTGTATATTATTTACTTTTCCGCATTAGGATAGACCCAAGGAGGGGAGCATAAGTAACCGGGTTCTAGGGTCCAGTGGGAGACCATCTCGAGGAGTCGAGTCCGGGTCTCCTAACCCTAGAATTGGTGGGGTTGCTTGCCGCTCTCGTAGGGGTCTAGGGGTGTGGGATTGGCTATTCATCACGACTGTGGAATCCGTGTTTTATACTGGCTAGTATTAAAAACACGGACGTCCTAGTATATCCAATATTTCATATGATATTTTCTGCTGCGTTATCTGTGATGTGATCATGTGATATGTTCAGATAGATATTATATATAGTATATATGATATATTATATAAACGTTGCTTATGTTTTTCACCCGCGCTAGCCCTGCCTCGCTCTGGCGTTAGTTACCTAACCTAACGGTGCAGACGGGACATCGAGGAGAATGCAGATGGCATAAGCGTACGTTATATTTATCTGTGATGTTTAGGTGGACTTAAATGATGGGATATTCATTAATGAGATTAATGAAAGAAAAATAAACCTAATTGATGTTGTGAAATCGAATTTCAGAATAAAACAGGTAGCTACAGTTCTTTCTTTACAACGCGGTGTTCCTTGTAGAACATCCTGCACCTTATTCGATGAGGAAAGGACCGAGATCCCTTTACCGGGAGTGACTCCATTAGCAATAACTGGCAGATGCTACACACTCGGTTTGTCTTTTGATTGCTTTTATAGTTTCTGCTTTGCACAGTGATATATATGATATATCCTGCACCTCATTCGACGAGGAAAGGGCGGACGATCCCTTTACCGGGAGTGACCCCTTTAGCAAAACTAGAAAAGCCTAAAAAACATTCCATTTAAAAACCATTTGATTCCACAACGAGATCAAGTTCAAAGCGTTAAAGGTTTTATTAAAAACCATTCGCAACCCTCCGTCATTTTAGGAAGTAGAGTACTTAGTATTCGTGCTGTGTTTGTTGACCATAGTCAAGGCACAGTGTACGGTAGCTAAATGATGTCTTCCTACACCGCATATGATGCGATTAGTTAGGACAGTCGCGTGACTTTGTTGACCTTAGTTAAGGGTCATGTGGGTGGGTCTAATTAATCACGAAATGACGGGTAGAACTTGACTAGTGCTTATGATTTGTTGACCATAGTTAAGGTCATAAGTGCTAGGGGTAAAAATCTTTATCGGGAGTTTCAAGTGTTGAAATTTGCAATGAGATTGCATACCTTCTATGTGATAGTTGGATCCCGATACCCACTGCGAGTAATTGTTACTCCTGGGAGAGTTTTGCACTTTACAATTAGCCGATCAAGTAGGTGTCTAGAAAGGTGTCAACGGGGTTAAGCCTCTGGGAAAACGAGGTTTACTTTAATTAGGTCCGTGCGAAAGCACGGGGAACCTCCCTCAAAGTACCAACACTGGCCTGGCTGAAAGATTGGCGAACTTGTAGAGTGTAATTAATCCCGGCTAGTCTTTCCTTTTAGGGTTTGAAGGAAGATTTAATAAAAACAGTGGGAGCCATCCTGATTAGATAAAATATATAACCAATTTAATCTTGCAAGAGCGCACGCAGAGTGTTTTCTTCTCTCTCTCTCCAGGTAGCGACCATATCACGCCTTAATCAAGATAATAATATGGATGTATTGACCGAACCCGCTTGTTATACAGTGCTGGGGAACGTTGGTCCCGCTCCAACTTATAATTGTTATAAGACAGAGTAGAAAATAGGGGAATACCAGAATTCCCATGCCGCCCAAACGAAGAAAGTGCATATGATGCATCTCCTTCGGGTGTGTTCATTACAAAGAACTGTTTCTCAGTATCCTCTGCATCCTGGGTATTTGATACTGGATCAGGATCCCAGATATGTAATCTGTTACATAGGGCTACAAAAAGACAGAGAACTGAGAACGGGTGATAAGTTTCATGAGACAGAAAACGGGGCAAGTGTTGCAGCCAAGTCTGTTGGTCACTGTCACCCTGTATTACCAATACATTGATTCTGAACAAATGCTATTAGATACCGAACCTGATATACAAAATCATATCAATCTCTTTATTTATTAAAGAAATGATAAAATTTTGTATTGATGGATAATGTTTTGAACATTTCCTATAGCAAAAGTTGATCGGTTCAGGCACGTTATCTAAAAGCATTGACGTTCTAAATCAAACTACAGTTCCTAGTATACAGAACACAAACAAGAGGAAGAGTTCAGAAATGAATGAATCCTTCTTGAGGCATTGTAGACTAGGTCATATCAATGTGACCCGACTGGCTGAAGTTACATTTTAGATGCATATTTAAATCAGTTTGAATTTACATCTTGTGAAACTTGCCAGTCATGTCACAAAGATTAGATGATCATAGCTCTGTTTATCGGAAACAGAGAAAGAGTTGTTAAACTCTTGGGTCTGATACATAGTGATGTATGCAAAGTCCCCTGTCTACATATGCCAAGACCGGTTCTTTGTACTTCATTACATTCTCTGATAATCTCTCAAGATTCAGTCATATGTTCCTGTTGAAACATAAGTCCGAACCTTTTGAGATATTCACAGAATATAAGTTAGAAGTAGAGAACCAATACGGGTATAAATATTATGTCCTATGATAAGATCAGGGAGGAGAATACTTGTGCATGGCATTCCTGGACTATTCTAAAAGAAAATGAGATTCTCTCTTAGTATTATTCCTCTCAATACACCACAGCACAACGGTGTATCAGGGCGGAGCAATCGCACCATATAAGATATGGTGTGCTCTATGATGAGTTTTACTGAGTTACCTGTTTCCTTTTAGGGTTGTGCACTTGAGAAGTTGCATACCTATTAATAGGGTTCGAATCAAATCAGTGCCTACCACTCCATATAAGATATGGTATGGGAAGAGCCTATCTCTTAAGTAAGTTAAGATTTGGGATTGTCCGGCCTATGTTGAAAGCAAAATCCGAACAAGATCGAGGCAAGGTCAGTTCTGTAGAATTGGAAAGGTTCCAACTATACAAAACTGCAGTTGGTTTGATAGAACCAGAGGATTCAATAGTCCCAGACGAACCTCAGCTGGAAGCTTAGCGATCTGAGATGGAATCCATGTACACCAACAAAGTATGGACTTTGGTTGCTATATCTGAAGGGTTAAAACCCCATCAGGAGCAAGTATATCTTGAGAAGATTACTTGGTGTAGATGGAAAAGTTGAGACTTTCAAAGCTAGACTTGTTAAAGGTTTTCGTCATCAACCAGGCATGGATAATGATGAAACCTTTTCCAGGGACTATGCTTAAGTCCATCCAGATCCTACTTGCCATTGCTACATACCATGACTACGATATCTGGTGGTTGGGTGCCATGACTGCTTTTCTAAAATTATGATTTAGAAGAGAACGTCTATAAGAACACAGCCAGAGAGCTTCGTAAACAGTGGGAGCAGCGGAAACGTGTGCACGTTGCTTTACAGAATAAAGCAGGTATCGCAGAGTTGGAACGTCTGTTTTGATGTGGTAGTCAAAGTGTTTGACTTCATCAAAATGGTAGATGAACCTTGTATATGCAAAAGGTAGTAGAGAGTAAGGTGGTCATCCTCGTATTGTACGTAGACAACATACTCTTGATAGGAAAAGAGTTTCCTATACTACGATCGGTCGATCTCCTCTTATCACATGGATTCTCCAATAGGATAAAGGTGATACCTCCGAAATCCTGGGTTTTGGATCTATGAGATAGATCTAAATGGATGTTAGGATTCTCACTAGTTGTAGTGAGATGGTATCAGTTGATCCTGGGGAGAATCACTGGAAGGGTTCCAGTGTGATAAAGACGACTGAATGTCATTCTCAGGCATTGTCTTTACCCTCAGTAAAGGGACGGTATGTTGGAAGAGTTCCAAGCTAGATACCGTGGCAAACTAGACGATAAAGGCTGGTAACATCGCTATTAAAGATACTACCAGAGAGGCAGTTTGGGTGTATATTGGTTCATAAGATGAACTAGGTTCCTGCCATTGTATGACAATGGAAGTGTGGTTTTGGCCCTGGAACCCTGGTCCCATCAGTGACCCAGACATATTCTGAGGCAGTATCACCTGATCATGGAGATAGTTGATCTCCAGGGTGATCGAGGTTAGGAGAGTAGACTCAGAGGACAACACGGCGGATCCACTCACAAAGGCCTTTTCCTAAAGGGAGACTTTTAGGGGATGGTTGAGTATTAGATACTACAACTACTGCTACAGATGGCCCTAGTGCAAGTGGGAGATTGTTAGTTATATGTATGCCCTAGAGGCCATTACTGTACATTGGATGTATATTGTAGTGGATGCTGGGTCATATATAGGTAGGACTTTCTTGCTCGACATGATAGTACGCTATCTGGTTGCTCTTTATCTTAACATGTATACTTTCTGTCTCTCTGTTACATGTTGATAAAGCCCTTAGGATGTGTACTCGACTTCCAGGAATATGATGTAGATCATACTAGTGGGGCCTGGGTAGTCAATGTGTACATCCTTCATTGTTCCTAGTCGTGGGAATATCGAGACGGGGCATCGATATTACAGAGTAGACTAGAGTATATCTTCTCGACCCATGTGATGGGCAATGGATGATCCCATATCCATTGGTGTTTGACATCGGAGATGGTATGCGGGTGCTCAGTGGAGACTGGGTACACTGAACGGACTCGCCGAGAACTCCCAGATGGTATTATACCTCACGTCAGATGGCAGTTCTCTGGTGACACTGGTGCAGCTTAGTCTGTTGACCCGAGATCGTCATAGAGTCTTGTGTGTCTCCCACTGTGTTTTGATTTCCACCCTACCACGGCTCTACTGAGTCGTGGAAACATGTGGTTTTTGGGTACAGTCCCGATTCACATGGAGGCAATGAGCGATAGGAGGGGATTTGTCTCTCCCAGTATTGGGGGTTGATGTTGCGCTATGCTCGACTGGCCATAACAGGAAATCCCTGGCCAGGGTTGCTGTGATATACTGGTAAGAGTTATCAGTAGTTTCATGAATGTTATGGACCTCACGGCGGCATGACTTATCGAGCTATTGGGGTCTGACGTTTACCACCCCTAGGCGAGATATGCGACATATCAGACGAACAGACCGGACTGTACGGTAAGTGTTACTGGTTGGATTCACAGGAGTGTGAGCGGGCTTTCTCGTCGATCTTCTGATCGCTCAATACCCGGGTGGCCGTTACGTTTAGCAGACCGCTTGCGGCTTGTGGGTGTTTGATATGATCATCACCTGCTGCCGGCGTATTGACGAGTCTTTAGAGTCCTACTCAGAGGTTTCCTGGCTCAAGCGAAACGAAATAGGAGCGCATATGAGATATGTGCGGGACCAAGAATAATGCGTGTATGTGATACCGTATTCTATTCTCGCGATAAATATATCGAATGGTTGTATGCGATATAACCTAGTTATCGAATCAAGGATTGATTCGATAAGCCGATACATTGGATATTAGTCGGTTATATGCGATATGACTGGATCGTTAAATCAAGTATTGATTTAATAATTTAATGCATAATTATATATTTGATATATTACTTTGCATTAACTAGTATTGGTTCACTTTAAATGGATTTTCTCACTTGAAATGCACATTGTATATGTGATATATTTTTGTGCACAAGATTGTATCATGTTTGATAATACAAGCAACTTGGGTTAGTGTGTGATTTAAACCATGGTTAGTTAATGGTTAGGGTTTCATTTGATTTACTTATTCATTTATTTATTTTGTTTATTTATTTTGGCAAAGGAAAATGAAATGGTGGCTTGCTTTGTCTTTTCTTTGAAACTTCATGAAGGTTTGAAAGCTTGACCATTTTGTTTCTTTCCTTTAACCCTAACCATTCAACTAACCCTAGTTCATTCTCTACACCTAACTATGGTTGAGATTATGATAAGTATCATTTTGTTTTCTATTTTAAAATATATATACTTATCATATTCTTTCTTCTTCTTCTTCTTCATCAACAAGAAGAAAAGCTTGCCTCCTTCAATGGAAACTCGAGAAAAAGAGTGAGAAATCCAATTCTAAAGTGAACCTACTTCCTATTTCTTCATCCTCTACCTCTTGCCAAGTCGTATATGGTGTTTTCTTCACAAGTTTCATGACTTGGTGAAGTTGGAGTTTGATCTTGAGTTGCCTCGACGTAGATCATCTTTGGCATCGAAGTCGACGACCTAGCCCGCCCATTTCTCCGATGAAGCCGATGCTAGAGTCCGGGATCCGATATGGACAGCGGAGGGACGTCATCGCGGAGCCTAGGGAGTGGAGGACCGGATCTACAAAGGTTGTAGTCACTTTCCTTTAGCTACAAATTCGTTTACTTGCATTGCATCGCCTATACATCTAGTTAACGATCCGTATTAGGGTTTGTAGGCACAAGGAAAAATTTAAATTGGCCATGTTTGATCACTTGTGAGACCTCATTAGTGTGCCTAGGAACCCTACAGTCACTGCTGAAAGGTTCCTAGGCACCCTAGTGAGGTCTTACGAGGCATCGACCATGCCAATTTATAATTTTAACGGTGCCGAGAAACCCGACTACGGATCGTCGGCTAGATATTTAGGCGAAAAGTAAACTAGTTAACACTTAACTAGAAGATAACGGAAATACAACCTTTGTAGATCCGGTGCTCCACCTCCATAGCTCCGTAACGAAGTCCCCTCGCTGTCCAAATGAGTTCCCGGGCTCTAGCGTCGGCTTCGTCGGAGAATGGGCAAGCTAGGTCGTCGATGTCCATGCCGAAGATGATCTACGTCGAGGCATCGCAAGATCAAGCTCCAAACTTCACCAAGTCATGAAAACTTGTGAAGGAAACACACTCTACTACTTGGCAAGAGGTAGAGGATGAAGAAATAGGAAGTGGGTAGACTTTAGAATTTGATTTCTCACTCATTTCTTCAATCCACCATTGATGAAGTGAAGGTTTCTTCTTGAGTTCAAGGAAGAAGAAGAAGAAAATGATATGATAAGTTAATTAGAAAAGAAAAGAATAATAATCCTTATCACCATTGAAAATGATATGAAGTTCGTTACTGAACTTGGAGTGGTTCCATCCATTGAACGTCCAATACCTTTGTATTGCGATAACAATGGAGCGGTGGCTTTGGCCAAGGAACCCAGGTCCCATCAGCGATCCAGGCATATTCTGAGGCGGTATCACCTGATCCGGGAGATAGTTGATCGCCGGGAGATCGAGGTCAGGAGGGTTGACACGAAGAATAACACGGCGGATCCACTCACGAAGGCCATTCCCCAGATACAGTTTGAGAGACTTTTCGGGATGCTCCGTATGCGATACTACAGCAGCTGGCCCTAGTGCAAGTGGGAGATTGTTAGTTGTATGTATGCCCTAGAGGCCAGTATTGTACAGATGATGTATATTATATTGGATGCTTGGACATATATAGAGATGACTTTCTTGCTCGATATGATAGTATGCTATCTGGTTACTCTTTATCTTAACATGTACACTAGTCTCTTTATACTGTCTTATAGTTACATGTTGGTAAAGCCCTTAGGATGTGTACTTGACTACCTGGACTATGATGCAGATCATACTAGTGGGGACATGGTAGTCCATAAGTACATCCTTCAAGGTCCCTAGTCGTGGGTGTATCGAGACGGGGCATCGATATACCAGAGTAGACTAGCGTATACGCTTCTCGACCCATGTGATGGGCGATGGATGATCCCATATCCATTGGTGTTTGACATCAGAGATGGTATACGGGTGCTCAGTGGAGACTGGGTACACTGGACGGACTCGCCGAGAACTCCCAGATGGTATTATACCTCACGTCAGATGGCAGTTCTCAGGTGACACTTGTGCAGGTTAGTCTGTAGACCCGGGATCGTCATAGAGTCTTGTGTGATTCCCACTGTGCTTTGATCTCCACCTTACCACGTCCATGAGGGCGTGCAAAACGGTGGTATTTGGGTACAGTCCCGAGTCACATGGAGGCAATGAGCGATAGGAGGGGTTTCGTCTCTCCCGGTATTGGGGGTTGATGTTGCGCAGTGCTCGATTGGCCGTAGCAGGGAAGTCCCTGGCCAGGGCTGATCAGAGATTTGCTGGTAAGTGTTACCAGTAGTTTCTCGACCCGTTATGAGCCTCACATCGGCATGACTTATCGGGTTATTGGGGTCTGACGTTTACCACCCCTAGACTTGATATGCGACATATCAGACGAAGAGACCGGACTGTACGGTAAGTGTTACTGGTCGGATTCGCAGGAGTGCGGGCTAGCTCGTCGATCTTCTGATCGCTCAATACCCGGGTGGCCGTTACGTTTAGCAGACTGCTTGCGGCTTGTGGGTGCTTGATATGATCATCATCTGCTACCGGCGTATTGACGAGTCTTTAGAGTCCTACACAGAGGTTTCCTGGCTCAAGCAAAACGAAATAGGAGCGCATATGAGATATGTGCGGGACCGAGAATAATACCAGTATGTGATACTGTATTCGATTCTCGCGATTTGTAACATTGATCGGTTATATGCATTATAGCCGGGTTATCGGATCAAGTGTTGATTCGATAAGTTGTTACTATTGATATTAGTCGGTTATATGCGATATGACCGGGTCGTTAAATCAAGTGTTGATTTAATGATTTAATGTATAATTATATATTTGATATATTACTTTACATTAACTAATATGGGTTCACTTTAAATGGATTTTCTCACTTGATGTGCATGATGTATATGTGATATACTTTTGTGCACTTGTTTGTATCATATTAGATGATGCATGTTTATTTGGTTAAGTGTAAAGAATAAACCCATGGTTAAGAGGATAATTAGGGTTTTGATTTTATCACACATTTATTTATCCATTACTTCTTATTTAAATTGTTTTATAAAAACAAAATGGTTTTCTTTTGTCATGAAGCTTAATGAAGCTTCATGAAGGTTTGACCAAAAGACCATTTTGTCTTTATACTAAACCCTAACTATTCCCACTTACCATGGTTTGCTCTCTACACTTAACCCATGTTAGATTATGATAAGTATCAATTTTTATTTCATTATTAAAATATACTTATCATAATACTAGCTCATCTTCTTCTTCATCTTCAAGCTAGAAACCTTGAGGCCTTTAATGGCAACTTGAGCTTGAGAGTGAGAAATCCAATTCTAAAGACAACCCACCTCCTATTTCTTCACCCTCTACCTCTAGCCAAGTTGTAGAGTGTGTTTTCTTCACAAATTTCATCACTTTGTGAAGTCGGAGCTTGAACTTGCGATGCCTCGACGTAGATTGTCTTTGACACGAAGCCGGCGACCTAGCTCACCCGTTTCTCCGACGAAGCCGACACTTGAGCCCGGGGATCGACATGGACAGCGAGGAGACTTTGTTGCGGAGCCGTGGAGGTGGATATCCGGATCTACAAAGGTTGTAATTTCCATATCCAAGTAGTTAAGTGTTAACTAGCTTTTCTTTTCGCCTAGAATTCTAGCATCGATCCGTAGTCTAGGGTTTCTCGGCACCATTTTTTTTGAAATTGGCATGTCCGATGCCTTATGAGACCTCTTTAGGGTGCCTAGGAACCTTTCACTGGTATCAGAGCCTAGCTAGAGCCTTAGGCGAAGTCCCGACGACGTTTGAAACCCGATCGAACCGAAATCCAAAACCTTAAAATGCTCTCTGGACTTTTTCTAAAAATTCTGATTTTTGTCAATTATATGCAGAAAATCAAGCAGGGTGTTATGTGAATTACTGTGAAATACGAGGGCCTGAATCAACATTTCCACCGCGGAAGCGCGGCACATGCTAGGCATGTGCGGCGGTTCCGCGGCCTTACTGTTCCCTTGCATGATTATTTCTGCACAGTAACTCACATAATGCAATGCTGTGTTTTCTGGGATATTTTTGTTGTGACTATACAGAAGAGTATTCTGGGGTACTGTTGGGAATCAATGATTCGATCGGGGAATCAAATTTCGTCTTTGTGTATTTCCGGATAATTTTTTCAATATGTTAAAAAGTTCGACCGGATATAAATACCCAACTTTTCCCCTGTCAGGAAATTTCCATGTGTTGGATTTTTCCGTAGTTTAACGACGTTCTAAGTAGTGCAAGTAACGCGATGGACCCTCTAGAAGACAACAAACCTTAACTCGATTATGTGACCGTCTTGAACTGCCCTTTGAACCTTCGGGTTTGGGGCAGTACGGCGTGCCACATGTGAGGCGTTGGCTTGACCCTTCTACGGCTGGACCGTTGGTACTGAGGCACGAACTGAATGTTGTTAGACTTATTTCATGTGTTGAGCTGTATCGGGAAAACTTGGGTATTCGACTGTTCGATCGGAAAGTTTAACATTTTCTGTTTATCTGGAATGTGATACAATAATTGGAATTCACAAGTAGTTATGTGATAACTGAATGAATGTTATAAATCTAGCGGTTTAGTTTCACTTTATATTGGAAAGTGTTTTCGATAATGAGACTAAAATGCGGGATTTATAACTGTTAGGCATGTGATGTCTAAGTATTTCATTTGATTAGGCATGTGATGTCTAAAGAAGTTGCGGATTCCAATTGTTGTAGTTTTACACTTTCTTTTCTGTGACCGTAAGTGTAGTATGTTCATATCGCCGGTTTCGTTGCTATACATCAACGACAATTGGGGTATGCATACTTACTTACGTTGATGACATGTGATGTTATGTGTTGCTGGATATGTTATATTGGATCGTCGTGTTCGAATAGCCGGGGGTTTTTATGTGAGATAAGTGTTTTTCATTTTCATTCATGTAAAAACTTGTATGTAATATTCTTTTATTTGGGGCACTTCCAGGTAGCGGAAGTTGTCACCCTTTGTATATTATTTACTTTTCCGCATTAGGATAGACCCAAGGAGGGGAGCACAAGTAACCGGGTTCTGGGGTCCAGTGGGAGACCAACTCGAGGAGTCGAGTCCGGGTCTCCTAACCCTAGAATTGGCAGGGTTGCTTGCCGCTCTCGTAGGGATCTAGGGGTGTGGGATTGGCTATTCATCACGACCGTGGAATCCGTGTTTTATACTGGCTCGTATTGAAAACACGGACGTCCTAGAATATCCAATATTTCATATGTTTATTCTGCTGCGATATCTGTGTTGTGATTCTGTGATGGATATAGTATATAGTATATATGATATATTCTATAGACGTTACTTATGTTTTACACCCACGCTAGCCCTGCCCTGCTCTGTCGTTAGTTACCTAACCTAACGGTGCACGAGGGGACATCGAGGCGAATGCGGATGGCATAAGTGTACGTCATATCTATCTGTGATGTTTAGGTATTTAAATGATGGGACTTCATTAATGTGATTAATGAAAGGAAAGAAACCTAAGATGTTGTGGAATCGGATTTTAAAATAAAACAGGTAGCTACAGTTCTTGCTTTGCACAGCGGTATATATGATATACCCTGCACCTTATTCGATGAGGAAAGGACCGAGATCCCTTCACCGGGAGTGACTCCTTTAGCAATAACTGGCAGATGCTACACACTCGGTTTGGTTTTGACTGCTTTTGCGTTTTTGCTTTGCACAGCGATATATATGATATATCCCGCACCTCATTCGACGAGGAAAGGACCGAGATCCCTTCACCGGGAGTGACTCCTTTAGCAAAACTGGAAAAGCCTCAAAATCACTCCATTTCAAAACTTCATTTGATTCTACAACGATATCAAGTTCATTACGCTCATGGTTTTATGAAAACCTGCGTAGCCCTCCGTCATTTCAGATAAGTACTACTTAGTATTCATGCTACGGTAGTTTGGCATTCGTCAAGGCGTAGTGTACGGTAGCTAACTAGTATTTATCTGCTTATGCATATGATGCAGATTGGATTAGGGTATTCGTACGGCGTTGTTTGGCATTCGTCAAGGGTCGTGCGGGTGGGTTTAATTCAATCAAGAAATGTACGGGTTGAACTTGACTAGTGGACTATGGGTTGTTTGGCATTCGTCAAGGTCATAGAACACTAGGGGTAAAAGATTATCGGGAATTTCAAGTGTTGAAATTTGCAATGAGATTGCATACCTTCTATGAGATAGTTGGATCCCGATACCCACTGCGAGTAAGAGTTACTCCTGGGAGAGTTTTACACATTGCAATTAGCTGATCAAGTAGGTGTCTAGAAAGGTGTCAACGGGGTTACGCCTCTGGGAAAACGAGGTTTACATTAATTAGGTTCGTGCGAAAGCACGGGGGACCTCCCTCAAAGTACCGACACTGGCCTGGCTGAAAGATTGGCAAACTTGTAGTGTGTAATTAATCCCGGCTAGTCTTTCCTTTTAGGGTTTGGAGGAAGATTTGATAAAAAGCAGTGGGAGCCATCCTGATTAGATAAGATAATAACCAATCTGATCTTGCACGAGCTTACGCTAAAGTGTTTTCTTCTCTCTCTCTCCAGGTAGCGACCATTTCATGCCTTAATCAAGATAATAATATGTATGTATTGACCGAACCCGCATGTTATACTGTGCAGGGGAACGTTGGACCCGTTCTATTTTATAAGTGTTATAAGAATGAACAGGAAACAGGAGAATATCTGGATTCTCATACCGCCCAAACGGAGAACATGCATGTTGATGCATCATCTTCGGGTGTGTTTGTCATTGAGAACTGTTTCTCAGTTCACCCTACGTCCTGGGTATTAGATACCGGATCAGAATCCCACATATGTAAGATGTTACATGGGCTGCGAAAAGGTAGAGAACTGGGAAAAGGTGATCATTCCGTTCAAGTAGGGAACGGTGCAAATGTTGCAGCCAAAGCAGTTGGCGAATATCACCTTGTATTACCAAGTGGTGATACAATAATTCTGAATGAGTGCTATTATATACCAAACATAATGTGCAACATTATATCTGTTTCTTTATTAAGTAAAGAAGAATATAATTTTGTAGTAAAGGAAAATGTTATGAACATATTCCTAGATCAAAAGTTAATTGCATTAGGTTCGCTACATAATGGCATATTCATTCTAAATCAAAACACAGTCCTCAATATACAAAACACACACAAGAGGAAGAGTTCAGAAATGAACGAATCCTTCTTGTGGCACTGTAGACTTGGTCATATCAATGCGACACGGCTGGCTAAGTTACATAAGGATGGTTATTTGAATCCGTTCGAATTATCATCTTATGATACTTGCCATTCATGTCTCAAAGGAAAAATGACCAAAGCTCCGTTTAGTGGACACGGAGAAAGAGTTACTGAACTCTTAGGACTGGTACATACTGATGTATGCGGTCCCATGTCTACCCTAACCAGGAACGGTTCTTCCTACTTCATTACATTCACTGACGATCTCTCTAGATACAGGCATGTGTTCCTATTGAAACACAAGTCTGAAGCTTTTGAGAAATTCAGAGAATATAAGCACGAAGTAGAGAACCAAACGGGCAAAAGTATTAAGATCCTTCGATCTGATCGAGGAGGAGAATACTTGAGCAATGAGTTCCAAGATTATCTAAAAGAGAATGGGATTCTCTCTCAGCTTACTCCACCTTATACACCACAGCACAACGGTGTATCGGAACGAAGGAATCGCACCCTATTAGATATGGTGCGTTCAATGATGAGCACAGCTGAGTTACCTATTTCCTTCTGGGGGTATGCGCTTGAGACAGCCATACACCTATTGAATATGGTTCCTACCAAATCAGTGCCTACCACTCCATATGAGATATGGAAAGGGAAGAGACCATCTCTTAAGTATGTTAAGATATGGGGTTGTCCAGCCTATGTCAAAAGACAAAATCCGGACAAACTCGAGGCAAGATCTGTCTTATGTAAGTTTGTAGGATATCCCAAAAATTCACAGGGGTATATCTTCTACCATCCCGAGGAACAAAAAGTGTTTGTTTCTCGGCATGCCACTTTCTTAGAAAAAGGTTTTCTTATGAAACAGATAGGTGGCATTGAGGTAGAACTGGAAGAGGTTCCAGCGACACAAACTATAACAGAGGACTTGGTAGAACCAGAGGATTCAGTAGTACCCGACGAACCTCAGCCTCTCCACCGATCTAGTAGGGTTTCTCGTCCACCAGAGAGATACTACGGTTTTCTCATTGACGGTGGAAGCGAGGATTGCATCATGGAAGATGATGACCCAACTAGCTTCGAGCAGGCCATCACGAGTAGGGACTCAGTGAAATGGCTGGATGCTATGCGGTCTGAGATGGAATCCATGTACACCAACAAAGTATGGACTTTGGACGTTGCTCCTGAAGGGGTAAAACCTATTGGGAGCAAGTGGATCTTCAAGAAGAAACTTGGTGTAGATGGGAAAGTGGAGACTTTCAAAGCTAGACTTGTAGCAAAGGGTTTTCGTCAAAGACCAGGTGTGGACTATGACGAAACCTTTTCTCCAGTGGCTATGCTTAAATCCATCCGGATCATGCTTGCCATTGCTGCCTTTCATGACTACGAAATCTGGCAAATGGATGTTAAGACCGCCTTTCTAAATGGTGATTTAGAAGAGTGCGTGTACATGACTCAGCCAGAGGGCTTCATAGACAGTAGGAGCAGCGGGAAGGTGTGCAAGCTGCTTAAATCCATTTATGGATTAAAGCAAGCATCGCGGAGTTGGAACATCTGCTTTGATGTCGTTATCAAAGAGTTTGATTTCGTCAAAAATCCAGATGAACCTTGTATCTACAAGAAGGTGGCAGAGAGTAAGGTTGTCTTCCTCGTATTGTACGTGGACGACATACTCTTGATAGGAAATGATATTCCTATGCTGCAATCGGTCAAGCTCTTCTTATCACAAAGATTCTCAATGAAAGATCTTGGTGATGCCTCCTGCATATTGAGAATTAGGATCTATAGAGATAGATCCAAACGGATATTGGGATTGTCCCAATCCAGGTACATTGACACCATACTAAAGAGGTTTAGTATGGAAGAGTCCAAGCGTGGGAACTTACCCACGATCTCTGGAGTCACTCACTCCAAAGAGATGTCTCCCAAGACTGATTTGGAGAGAGCTCGCATGCAAGGGATACCCTATGCTTCGGCAGTAGGCTCTATCATGTATGCGATGCTATGTACCAGACCCGATGTAGCATACTCACTAAGTATAGTGAGCAGGTATCAAGCTGATCCTGGAGAGAGTCACTGGACAGCTGTGAAGAGCATTCTCAAGTACTTGCGAAGGACTAGAGATATGTTCTTGGTGTATGGTAACGGAGAACTCCAAGTCTAGTCCTTTACCGATTCGAGCTTCCAGAGTGATAAGGACGACTCTAAGTCGCAGTCGGGCTTTGTCTTTACCCTTTACGGAGGGGCGGTTAGCTGGAAGAGTTCCAAGCAGGAAACCGTGGCAGACTCGACGATGGAGGCTGAATACATCGCTGCCAACGATGCTGCCAAAGAGGCTGTCTGGATCAAGAAGTTCGTTACTGAACTTGGAGTGGTTCCATCCATTGAACGTCCAATACCTTTGTATTGCGATAACAATGGAGCGGTGGCTTTGGCCAAGGAACCAAGGTCCCATCAGCGATCCAGGCATATTCTGAGGTGGTATCACCTGATCCGGGAGATAGTTGATCGCCGGGAGATCGAGGTCAGGAGGGTTGACACGAAGAATAACACGGCGGATCCACTCACGAAGGCCATTCCCCAGATACAGTTTGAGAGACTCTTCGGGATGCTCGGTATGCGATACTACAGCAGCTGGTCCTAGTGCAAGTGGGAGATTGTTAGTTGTATGTATGCCCTAGAGGCCAGTATTGTACAGATGATGTATATTATATTGGATGCTTGGACATATATAGAGATGACTTTCTTGCTCGATATGATAGTATGCTATCTGGTTACTCTTTATCTTAACATGTACACTAGTCTCTTTATACTGTCTTATAGTTACATGTTGGTAAAGCCCTTAGGATGTGTACTTGACTACCTGGACTATGATGCAGATCATACTAGTGGGGACATGGTAGTCCATAAGTACATCCTTCAAGGTCCCTAGTCATGGGTGTATCGAGACGGGGCATCTATATACCAGAGTAGACTAGCGTATACGCTTCTCGACCCATGTGATGGGCGATGGATGATCCCATATCCATTGGTGTTTGACATCAGAGATGGTATACGGGTGCTCAGTAGAGACTGGGTACACTGGACGGACTCGCCGAGAACTCCCAGATGGTATTATACCTCACGTCAGATGGCAGTTCTCAGGTGACACTTGTGCAGGTTAGTCTGTAGACCCGAGATCGTTATAGAGTCTTGTGTGATTCCCACTGTGCTTTGATCTCCACCTTACCACGTCCATGAGGGCGTGCAAAACGGTGGTCTTTGGGTACAGTCCCGAGTCACATGGAGGCAATGAGCGATAGGAGGGGTTTCGTCTCTCCCGGTATTAGGGGTTGATGTTGCGCAGTGCTCGATTGGCCGTAGCAGGGAAGTCCCTGGCCAGGGCTGATCAGAGATTTGCTGGTAAGTGTTACCAGTAGTTTCTCGACCCGTTATGAGCCTTACATCGGCACGACTTATCGGGTTATTGGGGTCTGACGTTTACCACCCCTAGACTTGATATGCGACATATCAGACGAAGAGACCGGACTGTACGGTAAGTGTTACTGGTCGGATTCGCAGGAGTGTGAGCGGGCTAGCTCATCGATCTTCTGATCGCTCAATACCCGGGTGGCCGTTACGTTTAGCAGACCGCTTGCGGCTTGTGGGTGCTTGATATGATCATCATCTGCTACCGGCGTATTGACGAGTCTTTAGAGTCCTACACAGAGGTTTCCTGGCTCAAGCAAAACGAAATAGGAGCGCATATGAGATATGTGCGGGACCGAGAATAATACCAGTATATGATACTGTATTCGATTCTCGCGATTTGTAACATTGATCGGTTATATGCATTATAGCCGGGTTATCGGATCAAGTGTTGATTCGATAAGTTGTTACTATTGATATTAGTCGGTTATATGCGATATGACCGGGTCGTTAAATCAAGTGTTGATTTAATGATTTAATGTATAATTATATATTTGATATATTACTTTACATTAACTAATATGGGTTCACTTTAAATGGATTTTCTCACTTGATGTGCATGATGTATATGTGATATACTTTTGTGCACTTGTTTGTATCATATTAGATGATGCATGTTTATTTGGTTAAGTGTAAAGAATAAACCCATGGTTAAGAGGATAATTAGGGTTTTGATTTTATTACACATTTATTTATCCATTACTTCTTATTTAAATTGTTTTATAAAAACAAAATGGTTTTCTTTTGTCATGAAGCTTCATGAAGGTTTGACCAAAAGACCATTTTGTCTTTATACTAAACCCTAACTATTCCCACTTACCATGGTTTGCTCTCTACACTTAACCCATGTTATATTATGATAAGTATCAATTTTTATTTCATTATTAAAATATACTTATCATAATACTAGCACATCTTCTTCTTCATCTTCAAGCTAGAAACCTTGAGGCCTTTAATGGTAACTTGAGCTTGAGAGTGAGAAATCCAATTCTAAAGACAACCCACCTCCTATTTCTTCACCCTCTACCTCTAGCCAAGTTGTAGAGTGTGTTTTCTTCACAAATTTCATCACTTTGTGAAGTCGGAGCTTGAACTTGCGATGCCTCGACGTAGATCGTCTTTGACACGAAGCCGGCGACCTAGCTCACCCGTTTCTCCGACGAAGCCGACACTTGAGCCCGGGGATCGACATGGACAGCGAGGAGACTTCGTTGCGGAGCCGTGGAGGTGGATATCCGGATCTACAAAGGTTGTAATTTCCATATCCAAGTAGTTAAGTGTTAACTAGCTTTTCTTTTCGCCTAGAATTCTAGCAACGATCCGCAGTCTAGGGTTTCTCGGCACCATTTTTTTTGAAATTGGCATGTCCGATGCCTTATGAGACCTCTTTAGGGTGCCTAGGAACCTTTCACTATGGGCTTTACCAACATGTAACAGAGAGACAATCAGTGTACACGTTAAGGTAAAGGGTAACCAGATAGCATACTATCATGTCGAGCAAGAAAGTCCTCCCTATATATGTCCCAGCATCTAATACAATATACATCCTATGTACAGTAATGGCCTCTAGGGCATACATATAACTAACAATCTCCCACTTGCACTAGGGCCATCTGTAGCAGTGGTTGTAGTATCTCATACTCAACCATCCCATAAAAGTCTCTCTCTGGGAATAGGCCTTCGTGAGTGGATCCGCCGTGCTGTCCTCTGAGTCTACTCTCCTAACCTCGATCCCTTAGAGATCAACCATCTCCATGATCAGGTGATACTGCCTTAGAATATGTCTGGATCACTGATGGGACCGGCGTTCCTTGGCATAAGCCACAACTCCATTGTCTCACAATGGTAGGAATGTAGTTCATCTCATGAACCAATATACACCCAAACAGCCTCTTTGGTAGCATCTTTAGTAGCGATGTATCCTGCTTTTATCGTCTAGTATGCCACGGTATCTAGCTTGGAACTCTTCCAATATACCGTCCCTTTACTGAGGGTAAAGACAATGCCTGCGACTGACATTCAGTCGTTTTTATCACCCTGGAACCCTTCCAGTGATTCTCCCCAGGATCGATTGATACCATCTCACTACAACTAGTGAGAATCCTAACATCCAATTAAATCTATCTCATAGATCCAAAACTCAGGATTTAGGAGGTATCATCTTGATCCTACACGGAGAATCTTTGTGATAAACGGAGATTGATCGAGCGTAGCATAAGAAACTCCTTTCCTATCAAGAGTATGTCATCCACGTACTCTACGAGGATCACCATCATACTCCCTACTACCTTCTTGTTTATACAAGGTTCATCTACCATTTTGATGATGTCAAACTCTTTGACTAACACATCAAAACAGACGTTCCAACTCCGCGATGCCTGCTTTATCAGATAAAACATCTTGCACACGTATCCGCTGCTCCCACTGTTTACGAAGCCCTCTGGCTGTGTACTTACAGACATTCTCTTCTAAAACATCATTTAGAAAAGCAGTCATGATACCCAACCACCAGATATCGTAGTCATGGTATGTAGCCGTGGCAAGTAGGATCTGGATGGACTTAAGCATAGGTACTGGAAAAGGTTTCATCATTATCCATGCCTGGTCAATGATGCAAACTTTTAACAAGTCTAGCTTTGAAAGTCTTAACTTTTCGATGTACACCAAGTAATCTTCTCAAGATATACTTGCTCCTGATGGGGATTTAACCCTTCAGATATAGCAACCAAAGTCCATACTTTGCTTGTGTACATGGATTCCATCTCAGATTACTAAGCATCCAGCCATTCTTACAGAGTCACACTCCTGATGGCCAGCTCGAAACCAGTTGGGTCATCATCTCATGATGCAATCCTCGCTCCCACTGTCATAGAGCAACCGAAGTATCTCTCAGGTGGGTGAGGAACCCTACTAGATCGGCGGAGAGGCTGAGGTTCGTTGGAATCTACTGAATCCTTTGGTTTTATCAAATCATCGGCTGCAAATTGTATAACTGGAACCTTTCCAGTTGTACATTACAGACCTTGCCTCGAGCTTGTCCGGATTTTGCTTTTAGACATAGGCCGGACAACCCCAAATCTTAACTAACTTAAGATATGGGCTCTTCCCTTTCCATATCACATATGAAGTGGTAGGCAACTGATTTGATTTGAACCCTATTCAATAGGTATGCTGCTTCTCAAGTGCACAACTCCCAAAAAGAAATAGGTAACTCAGTAGTACTCATCATAGAGCACACCATATCAAATAGGGTTTATCTGCTCCGCCCCGATATTCCATCGTGCTATGGTGTATTCAGAGGAGTAATGCTGAGAGAGAATCTCATTCTCCTTTAGAAAAGTCCAGGCATTCCGTGCTCAAGTATTCTCCTCCTTGATCTCATCATAGGACATAATACTTATACCCGTATTGGTTCTATACTTCTAACTTATATTCTGTGAATATCTCAAAAGGTTCAGACTTGTGTTTCAACAGGAACATATGTCTGAATCATGAGAGATCATCAGAGAACGTAATGAAGTATAAAGAACCAGTCTTCGCATGTGTAGACAGGGGACCTACATACATCAACATGTATCATCCCAAGAGTTTACTAACTCTTTCTCTGTTTCCAGTAAACGGAGCTATGGTCATCTTATCTTTGTGACATGACTGGCGAGTTTCACAAGATGTAAGTTCAAACTAATTTAAATATGCATCTTTATGTAACTCTAGCTAGTCGGGTCACATTGATCTGACCTAGTCTACAATACCTCAAGAAGAATTCGTTCATTTCTGAACTCTTCCTCTTGTGTGTGTTCCATATACTAAGAACTGTAGTTTGATTTAGAACATCAATGCTTTTAGATAACGTGCCTGATCCGATCAACTTTTGATATAGGAAATATTCAAAACATTATCCAACAATACAAAATTATATCATTTCTTTAATGATAAAGAGACTGACATGATTTTGTATATCAGGTTCGGTATCTAATAACATTCGTTCAGAATCAGTGTATTGTTAATACAGGGTGACAGTGACCAACAGACTTGGCTGCAACACTTGCCCCGTTTTCTGCCTCATGAAACTTATCACCCGTTCTCAGTTTTTTACCTGTCTGTAGCCCTATGTAACAGATTACATATCTGGGATCCTGATGCGGTATCATATACCCAGGACGTAAAGGACATTGAGAAACAGTTCTGTATAATGAACACACCCGAAGATGATGCATCAGCATGCACTCTCTTCGTTTGGGCGGCACAGGAAATCTGGTATTCCCCAATTTCCTGCTCGGTCTTATAACAATTATAAGGTAGAGCGGGACCAACGTTCCCCAGCTCAGTATAACAACCGGGTTCGGTCAATTATCCGTATTATTATCTTGATTAAGGCGTGACATGGTCGCTACCAGGAGAGAGAGAGAAGAAAACACTCAGCGTGCGCTCTTGCAAGAATAGATTGGTTATTATTTTATCTAATCAGGATGGCTCCCACTACTTTTTATCAAATCTTCCTTCAAACCCAAAAAGGAAAGACTAGCCGGGATTAATTACACACTACAAGTTCGCCAATCTTTCAGCCAGGCCAGTGTCGGTACTTTGAGGGAGGTCCCCCGTGCTTTCGCACGAACCTAATTAATGTAAACCTCGTTTTCCCAAAGGCGTAACCTCGTTAACACCTTTCTAGACACCTACTTGATCGGCTAATTGTAATGTATAAAACTCTTCCAGGAGTAACAATTACTCGCAGCGGGTATCGGGATCCAACTATCTCATAGAAGGTATGCAATCTCATTGCAAATTTCAACACTTGAAATTCCCGATAATATTTTGCCCCTAACCTCCTATGACCTTGACAAAGGCCAACAAACCATAGGATGCTAGTCAAGTTCAACCCGTCATTTCCTGATTGAATTAAACCCACCCGCACGGCCCTTGACAAAGGCCAACAAGGTCGCACGACTACCCTAACTCAATCTGCATCATATGCATAAGCAGATAAGCACCAGTTAGCTACCGCACACTGCGCCTTGACAAAGGCCAACAAACGCAGCACGAATACTAACTACTACTTATCTAAAACGACGGAGGGCTACGACAGGTTTTTATGAAAACCTATTGCGTAATGAACTTGATATCGTTGTAGGATCGAATGAATTTTGAAATGGAGTGTTTTTGAGGCTTTTCTAGTTTTGCTAAAGGAGTCACTCCCGGTGAAGGGATCGTCGGTCCTTTACTCGTCGAATGAGGTGCGGGATATATCATATATATCACTGTGCAAAGCAAAAACACTTAAAAGCAATCAAAAGACAAGCCGAGTGTGTAGCATCTGCCAGTTATTGCTAAAAGAGTCACTCCCGGTGAAGGGATCTCGGTCCTTTCCTTATCGAATAAGGTGCAGGATATATCACATATACCGCTGTGCAAAGCAAGAACGGTAGCTACCTGTTTTATTTTGAAATTCGATTCTACAACATCTTAGGTTTCTTTTATTTCATTAATCACATTAATGAAGTCCCATCATTTAAATACCTAATCATCACAGATAAATACGACGTATACTTATGCCATCCGCATTCGCCTCGATGTCCCCTCGTGCACCGTTAGGTTAGGTAACTAACGACAGAGCGGGGCAGGGCTAGCGCGGGTGTAAAACATAAGTAACGTCTATATAATATATCATATATACTATATACTGTATCTATCACAGAACATCACATGATCACATCACAGATATCGCAGCAGAAGAAACATATGAAATATTGGATATACTAGGTCGTCCGTGTTTTCAATACGAGCCAGTATAAAACACGGATTCCACGGTCGTGATGAATAGCCAAACCCACACCCCTAGACCCCTACGAGAGCGGCAAGCAACCCTACCAATTCTGGAGTTAGGAGACCCGACCTCGACTCCTCGAGTTGGTCTCCCACTGGACTCCAGAACCCGGTTACTTGTGCCCTCCTCCTTGGGTCTATCCTAGTGCGGAAAAGTAAATAATATACAAGAGGTGACAACTTCCGCAACCTGGAAGCGCCCCAATAAAAGAATATTACATACAAGTTTTTACATGAATGAAAATGAAAAACACTCATCTCACATAAAAACCCCCCCGGCTATTCAAACACGACGATCCAATATAACATATCCAGCAACACATAACATCACATGTCATCAACGTAAGTAAACATGCGCATCCCAATTGTCGTTGACATATAGCAACGAAACCGGCGATATCACATATTACACTTACGGTCACAGAAAAGAAAGTGTAAAACTACAACAGTTGGAATCCGCAACCACCTCAGACATCGCATGCCTGACCAAATGAATTTCTTAGATATCGCATGCCTAACAATTATAAACCCCGCATTTTAGTCTCAAAATCGAAAACACTTTTCAATACCAAGTCGGGCAATTCAACAAGATTCGCGACATCCTGATCGAATGCTCGTCGCAAACTTTAGTAGGCGGCCGCACCCCCGACGCCGTCGACGAAGTGCACCAAGGCGGAACACCGCTGCCGCGAGCACCCGAACGGATGCTTTCGGCGACGGGGTTCTCCTACAGTCACTTGGTCGGGGCTATGGAGTGAGGCTGTCTATTAAGTTTACCCGGTGAATATCCGCGTACGCTACGTGATTGCGACGGACTTTTGATCGCATCAAAATTCCGTGGCAACCGATCAAGTGAGACTAAAGTGCTATGTTTATAACATTCATTCAGTTATTACATAACTTTTGTGAATTCCAATTATTGTATCCCATTCCAGACAAACAGAAAATGTTAAACTTTTCGATCGAACAATCGAACACCCAAGTTTTCCCGATACAGATCAACACATGAAACAAGTCTAACAACATTCAGTTCGTGCCTCAGTACCAACGGTCCAGCCGTAGAAGGGTCAAGCCAACGCCTCACATGTGGCACGCCGTACTGCCCCAAACCCGAAGGTTCAAAGGGCAGTTCAAGACGGTCACATAATCGAGTTAAGGTTTGTTGTCTTCTAGAGGGTCCATCGCGTTACTTGCACTACTTAGAACGTCGTTAAACTTCGGAAGAATCCAACACTTGGAAATTTCCCGACAGGGGAAAAATTGGGTATTTATATCCGGTCGAACTTTTTAACATATTCTAAAATTTATCCGGAAAGCCACATAGACAAAATTTGAAACCCTGATCGAAACACCGAATCCCCAAAACAACCCCAGAAAGTTCAACTCTCGAAAATATTTTAAAAATTCCCAGAAAACTCAGCATAATTTATCAGGAATTACTGTGCAAACAATGAGGGCTGACGTCACCAGATAGCCGCGGAACCGCCGCAGAAGCTAGGCTTCTGCCGCGGTTCCGCCGCAATAAATACTGTTCATCGGAAAAAGTTTGCATCGTAATTCTTATTTTTTCCTGCTGAATTTTTTAGCAATTTTTAATTTGGAAAAATCCACGTTTTCAGAAAACGTTCAGAGAGCATTTTCCAGGTTGGTTTCGGGTTCGTTCGGGCTTCAAATTCCGTCTAGGCTTCGCCTAAGGCTCTAGCTAGGCTCTGATACCACTGAAAGGTTCCTAGGCACCCTACTGAGGTCTCATGAGGCATCGACCATGCCAATTTAAAATTTTAACGGTGCCGAGAAACCCGACTACGGATCGTCGGCTAGATATTTAGGCGAAAAGTAAACTAGTTAACACTTAACTAAAAGATAACGAAAATACAACCTTTGTAGATCCGGTGCTCCACCTCCATAGCTCCGCAACGAAGTCCCCTCGCTGTCTAAATGAGTTCCCGGGCTCTAGCGTCGGCTTCGTCGGAGAATGGGCAAGCTAGGTCGTCGATGTCCATGCCGAAGATGATCTACGTCGAGGCATCGCAAGATCAAGCTCCAAACTTCACCAAGTCATGAAAACTTGTGAAGGAAACACACTCTACTACTTGGCAAGAGGTAGAGGATGAAGAAATAGGAAGTGGGTAGACTTTAGAATTGGATTTCTCACTCATTTCATCAATCCACCATTGATGAAGTGAAGGTTTCTTCTTGAGTTCAAGGAAGAAAATGATATGATAAGTTAATTAGAAAAGAAAAGAATAATAATCCTTATCATAATTGTAACTATGGTTATGTGTAGAGAATTGACCAAGGTTAAAGGAATGGTTAGGGTTAAGGATGAGATAAGAATGGTGGTCAAAGTCAAAGCTTCATGAAGCTTCAACTAAACTACAAATAAAGCCACCATTCTTTTCTCTTTTCCATTTATTTTCCAAAATGTATAAACAAATAAATAAATGAATAAATAAGTAATGGAAAAATAAAACCCTAATTATATGTTTAACCATGGTTTAATTCTTTACACTTAACCAAGTAAACATGTATCATCAAACATGATACAAACAAGTGCACAAAAATATATCGCATACACAATGCGCACATCCGAGTGAGAAAATCCATCTTAAGTGAACCGATACTAGTTAATGCAAAGTAATATATCAAATATATAATTATGCATTAAATCATTAAATCAACACTTGATTTAATGATCCGGTCATATCGCATATAACCGATTAATATCAACAGTAACATCTGATCGAATCAACACTTGATCCGATAACCCGGCTATATCGCATATAACCGATCAATGTCACAAATCACGAGAATCAAATACAGTATCACATACTGGTATCATTCTCGGTCCCGCACATATCTCATATGCGCTCCTATTTCGTTTCGCTTGAGCCAGGAAACCTCTGTGTAGGACTCTAAAGACTCGTCAATACGCCGGCAGCAGGTGATGATCATATCAAGCACCCACAAGCCGCAAGCGGTCTGCTAAACGTAACGGCCACCCGGGTATTGAGCGATCAGAAGATCGACGAGCAAGCCCGCTCACACTCCAGTGAATCCAACCAGTAACACTACCGTACAGTCCGGTCTGATCGTCTGATATGTCGCATATCTTGCCTAGGGGTGGTAAACGTCAGACCCCAATAGTTCGATAAGTCGTGTCGATATGAGGTCTATAACAATTCGAGAAACTACTGGTAACACTTACCAGTAAATCTCAGCAACCCTGGCCAGGGATTTCCTGTTATAGCTAATCGTACACAGCGCAACATCAACTCCCTATACCGGGAGAGACGAATCCCCTCCTATCGCTCATTGCCTCCATGTGATTCGGGACTGTACCCAAAAACCACCGTTTTGCACGCCCTCTTGGACGTGGTAAGATGGAAATCAAAGCACAGTAGGAACCACACAAGACTCTATGACGATCTCGGGTCAACAGACTACTCTGTACTAGTGTCACCAGAGAACTGCCATCTGACGTGAGGTATAATACCATCTGGGAGTTCTCGGCGAGTCCGTCCAGTGTACCCAGTCTCCACTGAGCACCCGTATATCATCTCTGATGTCAAACACCGATGGATATGGGATCATCCATCGCCCATCTGTATGGGTCGAGAAGGTACACGCTAGTCTACTCTGGTATATCGATGCCCCGTCTCGATACACCCATGACTAGGGACTTTCAAGGATGCACTTATGGACTACCATGTCCCCACTAGTATGATCCGCATTGTAGTCCAGGTAGTCAAGTACACATCCTATGGGCTTTACCAACATGTAACAGAGAGACAATCAGTGTACATGTTAAGGTAAAGGGTAACCAGATAGCATACTATCATGTCGAGCAAGAAAGTCCTCCCTATATATGTCCCAGCATCCAATACAATATACATCCTATGTACAGTAATGGCCTCTAGGGCATACATATAACTAACAACTGCTATGCCTGAGGTGATGCAAGACGAGGAAAATACACCAAGTAAGCAAGCACAGGAGTAATCGGTCGGTTAGTACCTCAAGAAGTATTAACGGTCGCATGAAAGTGTGTGAGCAATCTCATCTAAATATTCATTAATTAAAAAGTTCTGAGGCAGATAGGCAAGAGTATGATAGCTTGAATTGAATTCTCCGGGTGTAGGGATGTCCTTTACACACACGCAGGGTGATATGATCAATGTTTAGAAGAAAGATAGGAATGAAGAATAAAGACGATGTTTTATTGAGGGAGGACGTGATTTCTAACATCTTTTCATGACCATTAAGATAGGGCTCATGACAACCGAAAATCTAGTTTAGTTGGAAACCCTAATTTTCAAAGTCTTTCTTTTACAATTCTTTTCTTTATATGTAATATTCATGATCTTTCTTTTATTATTGGATTTTGTGGGTGCAATCCGCTGAAAACCCTCAGGAGACAACACTCCTCATACTAGGGACACCTAGAGGTTTAAAGGCTTGTTGCACGTGCTCAGTGCAATCGTGTTGCCTACGAAAGTGTGCTAGTTAGTTTTTCTCTTTCTTTATTTTCTCCTTCTCTTTTTAATAAAACAATTCGCTCGAGACGATCGAAAATAAGTTTGGGGGAATTTGATCAGTCGAAAATAATGTATTTTTAACACGGCAATTTCCCTATCATTTGCACTCATTTAGAAGTGTTCGGTATTCATATTTCACATATTAGCAAATCAGTCGTAAAATATCAGATTGCATGTGTTAGTCTTTAAAACCGACACTTTAAGGAAAATTGACTGCATTTCATGGCATCGCATCATCCCTGTATTGCGCAACACTTGTTTCGAGATTTATGCAGGAAATTGCAGGATTAAAGTCAAAAGAAGCTGATCAAAAATACACCAACTCCATGTTTTCAGATCTGGTAGCAATTCAGAAGGAAATATACAAATCAACATATCAAAGAAAGGCCCAAAACTCAGCCCAAATCAGCACCAGAGAGCCCAAGCCCCAACTCTCCAAAAATGCCGCGGTTCCGCGGCGGGAGCCAGCTGGCGCCGCGGAACCGCGGCGGTATTGCCACGTCAGCTCTCAAATTTTGGTGCATTATTCCTAAATCAGTGGCCACAGCTCAGAAATACATGTCAAATTCCAGAAAACCCTCGAAGCTTCTACCAGATCAGCAAAGATCATTAAGCAAGGCTAATCTTAATTAAGCTCCTAACAAACTATTTCTAGAAGCTTCCTCCTAACTAATCACATCTAGAAGCTTCCCCTCTAACTAACTTTTGGAGGGAAATTCAAATTTCCTCAACAAACTTTTGGAGGGAAACTTAGAATTTGAAATCCTAGATTTAGGGTTGGGATGTCTATAAATAGAAGCCTAGACCTAGGGTTAAAGATTAATCAATAATCTTTAGGTTCAATCTTTGTTAATCTTTGTTAATCTTTAGTTTCATTACCTCTACTCTCTTCATCTTCTTCCACAAGTCTAGTGACAAGGCTTGTGCGAAACCCTAACCTTAAGTCCACTCCAAATTCAAGATCTTGAGTACCAATCAAGCGAGAAGCCTTCAACCTTTTATGAGCCGAGCCGATCTTCAATCGAGCAAGTGATCCAAGCCGATCCGCGACTCACGGAGCCGAGCGAAGCCAAATCGACAATCGAGTTCTTCTTCTTGTAGTTCTTGAGCGAATGTAATGAAATTGTTGATATAAATAAAAGGTGAAATTCTTGAATCTTGCTTTCTTTAAATTCTTGCATCATGATTCGATCTCAATTTGTAATTGTAGTTCTTGTTGTGATGTTTGAGTAAAACTCCGCTCGTCAAGGAGTCGAGACGATCAATAAAAAGATGATGTAATAAATCTTAATACGATTCTTGAGTCCTATGAGTTTTGTAAACCCTAGCAAGTTCAAGAATCGATGACCTAGTTTCGTTGCGATGCTTTCTTGATTGTTATCGCTCGAAATTAGGGTTCTACGATCATTTCTTGAATTTACTAGAGGCTAGAATGTGAATGATATCAACGAAAGAACAAGGGATAAGATGAAACCCTAGTTTCACTAGAAATCCCTAATTCTTATCGATCATCATCGATCTAGTATCAATTCATCGAAGGATAAGAATACGTAATTGTAAGATTACATCACATCTATAGATCCGATCGATTCCTACGAGCCTCATTTCGATTCTTGAGATTTGGTTTGGAAAAATCATCAAACTATCAATTCTTGATTCTATCTTTTTCTTGTTATTAGATCAAGTTTTTTCTAATTCTTGAACTTCAAATATAAATCTTGAATTATTTGTTTTCTTTTCTTTAAAGTTTCGACTCATCTAATTCAAAAGACGAACGATTACACTTTCCCTGTGGACGATCCGCACTCACTTACAATCTACATCCGACACCGTAGTTGATTGCGGTCAAATAATTCTTTGATTGTGAATTTTATTCATTTTCTTAACACACACAAAGAAATGATCAATCAAATGGCGCCGTTGACGGGGATCATTTGATTTGATTTACACAAACAAGACTTTATTTTCAATCAAGGGTCCTAGTACGATCGCCGGAATTCGTCGTCGATTTCGGCAGCGCTTCGCTTTCGCTCTTTTTCTAACGTACCGAGTTCTCTTGAGTTTTTTTTTAGAGAGTGGACTTAGGAATGTAGAGTGAAAGGGTAGAGGGTAGGGTGTTTATATAGGGTTAGGCTAGGGTTAGGGTTTTTAATAAAAAAATTATAAAAATATACAAAATCATTAAAAATTCATTAAAAATAGGAGTAAAAGGGATTTATTGGACAAATGATAACCGATCCAAGCATTTAGAGTATGCAGGAGGGTGGACCAGGTCAAGACCCAACTTTTCTCTGTTGGTGACTCGGTCGTCCGGCCAAGTCCGGCCGGCGGCGCCGGACCGAGTCGGCCGAGTCGCCGGCCGGCGGCGCCGAGTCGGGCCGAGTCATGGGTCCAATGGCCGGGGATTCTTCGGGGGTACAATTTGGTATATTTACTTTTTGTTGTCCAGTACATATTTTGGGAGTTATGGCCTTTTTACCGTTGACTTCCAAAAAAAATTAAAACAAAATAAATACAAAAATAATGTGGGGCATGGGATTTGAACTCTGGTGGCTTGGTTCAGCAGTGCAAGGTATTACCAATGAGCTACAAGCTCCTTATTGTAATTATGGAGTGAAATAAATACTTAAAGAGATATCAGCGGCAATAAATACTCCAAGTATACATTGAATTTAAATCAATTCTTTGTACATTAAAAATGGAGTTGTTACAAGCAGCCTATGGTTTGTTGGCCTCCGTCAAGGTCATAGGACGATAAGGGCAAAATATTATCGGGAAATTCAAGTGTTGAAATTTGCAATGAGATTGAATATCTTCTATAAGATAGTTGGATCCCGATACCCACTGTGAGTAAGAGTTACTCCTGGGAGAGTTTTACACATCACAATTAGCCGATCAAGTAGGTGTCACGACCCGAAGGTACAGAACGTGACTGGCACTTAAATTACGAAACGTCTAAAGGCGTAACGTAATCTAAGTAAGCCAAAACCCAGAAATCTAAACCAATAAAGCAATCGAGCGAAGGAAAACTTGTTCAAGAAAGCGATTTTTAACAAATTAAGTCGCATTAAATATATTAAAAATATCAAAATTTCGTGAAAATTTCATTAGAGTCTCCTTTGTAAATACTGGCCCCCAAACGGGTACAATACATGAAAATACATATAGATATGAATAAAGGCATCCCCAAGCGGGAGCTAGCTCTTCACCAATAACAGAATCAAAACCACATGCAATATGAATATCAAGGTGCACAATAAGAATATAAAAACACGTAAGTAAGAAAACAACTCGTCAGCTCAAGTGAGCATCGACACCAGAAGTAGAATACATACAAATCTCTTAAGCTCACCATCTAAGTCCAATGTACGAAGGGTAGATGGAGTATACTAGATACAATAAAATACACGGTGGGAGAAAAAGAAAATCCTCCAAAACCCACCTATGAGCAAGCAGCAAGCCGAAGCAAATGAAGCAGAATAGAAGGTACACCAGCCACTACTATGCTGACGGGTCAGACCTGCAAGATACTGTAGCACAACGGGGGTGAGTTGCCAACTCGTGAGTTGTAAGTAACATCTAATAAGGCTATCGTAAGCATGCACGCATATGCGTCACAACCTACATATACCGATATGACATGATGCACTAGTATGTATGCAACATGAATGCAGAATCAACACGAAACTTGTATATGTTTGGTACGAAAAATCTATATTCTTTTCTTAATAAAACTTTTGTAAAATAACTGAGGTATCGTCAATGAAATCATCAGAAATCCGTGTCAAGTATCGACATAAAATATGAATATATCAATGTCTCAATATCTTAATGTCTTAACATCTTGATGTCTCATTGTATCAATATCTCAATATCTCGGGCTCCGTCAGTCCGGATTGGCCCATATCATCAAATCTTACGCCTACGGTCAGTATCCTCTGGATATCCGCAACGCCTGACATCACCGGTAGGTAATCTGCCCCTGCCAGGCTCATCGTCGTCCCTACAAAAACACTCTCGCCCCGAGATACCATACCGGGCCCACCACGTACCCAAAACGGTCCATCCTACTCCTCGAATCGGGTCTCGAAAAACAACAGCAAATCATGAAAACTCATGGTGGACGACATATACATCACGAGAAAACCGCAACTTGCATTTTAAAATGATAATAAGTTTATAAAATTCTTGCGGTTTTCCCCAAAATCCAGAAATCTCATAAATACTGAAATCCTCGAGAAGAATCACAATATATAAACATGTCGGTGATGATGGAAATCTATGATACGGTAGTATATACCATACAAAATACGGCCAGAAACTATGCATGAATCATGATGCAATGAGGTATGTACATATGAATAACAATCCTACGTATCCACTTTAAAGAAATGAATATACATGTATAAATCTACGGATCATATATGATGCAAATGCACAGTTACCGATTTTAAACAAGTTCTATAGTGTTCGTGATAAAGCAATTACAAAATGCGTGTGTGTTCGCATGAATAGTGCACGTGCGGCATAAACCAATGTTAATGGTGCAAGTCTCCTATGATGATGTCACATATATATACATATATAAAGATGATGCAATGCAATGAGATGCATAATTAGGAAACTACACATATAATGCAATTACTACAAATATTACTAAACCATCGGGCGCCTCGTGCCATCCAGACGATCCCCCCATAAATGTGTACATCTACTCACCGGGACGGCTCGGCTAATCTGATCTGATCTCAGCCTTGTCTTTCCGCACCATTTACGACACCTCTGCACCCGATCCTAGAATCACACACAAGCAATTAAGAGGACAAATAAACGAATAGTCTCAGAAACAAACGATACAAGGAAATCAACGCGCACTAATTAAACGCGCACGCACTTGGCGCACAAACGCGCTCACGACAACGCTACAAACTACAACTAGGGTCGCTATACATGAACTAATAAGCCTAAAACCCAATCGCGCATTCACGACACATTAAATATCTCAGGGAATAGGTTAGAGATCATCAAAACCGCAAACTTAATTAAAATCGATTTATTCCAAAAACCTAGTAAGCAACCCTTAACCGTTTTAGCACAATTCTAGATGTTTTAGCAATTCTAGTGGCCATAATTATTCATTTAAAATCTTACCTAGGCTTCACAATATTAACTAGATTTTTAATCTCACCCACTTAGATTAAACATGAATTTAGTTTACTAGATTATTCAACTTAAATAATTTAAAAGTAACAATTAGTAAATTAATTACTAGCTTAGATTTTGCATTCCCTAAGATGTTAAATTACACATTGTAATCATAAACAAATGATCAAAACCCTAACATTATCCAAACCCTTCTCTTGAAATTTTCAACTTTCAATTAAAACCATAATTAAACACCTAATAAACTAGATTAAAGAAACTAACCAACAATCGAACTATAGGGTAAAGATGTATACCTCACAAGTTTTGAAATCTAGCATGCTAACTTAGCCTCCAAAATAGTTCTCTAGGTCCAAGATCCATGCTAGTTTGGCCAAGGAAAAATGGTTAAAGGTTTAGTTAGGAGTTTTGGGATTTTTGTATGGATTTTTGAATGAATTTTTTATGGATTTTGAAGTGGGAATGAGAGAGCAAATTGGGGGCTGCTGCAGGAACAAGGCTAGGCCTTCAGGAGAAGGGGTTTTGTGTCGGTGAGTGAGAGAAAGGGAGAGAGAGAGAAGTGTGTGGATGAGTGTAGAAGTTTCTCCATCATTTTACATATTATTTCCATTTTAAATTTTCTTTTTCTATGAAATTTTGAAGTGGGAAAATGAGTGGGAATTGGGGAAAGGGGCTGCTGTTCTTGGCTCGGCCAGAACAAAGGAAAGGAGTTTGTGAGTGGGTGAAGATTCCAAGTCAATAAAAGCCCATTTTCACTTCTATTTATTTAGTAGATTAATTAAATTATTTTCTAATTGACCCTAGAAATCTCTAGAACTATTGGGTCAAAAGTAGAAAGATTAAGCATGTTATAAACTAGGTTATAAGTGGTCATGGTTCACTAATATAGGATTAACCCATTCTCATTTTGTAATTTACACTAATTTAATGTATAAATGAAAGCTTATAATAATATTTAATTTAATTAATTAAGGAAAAATATTTGAGTGAGCTAACAATTTATAAGTTACTAATTAAATACCAAATACTAGCAATTACATAGTTAAAATAGGCATATTTAATTCTATGTTGAGAAATAATTATAGTTAAGTTTTACGGAAAATATGATTTATATTACCGGTTATCGGAAATTTCCCTTAAAGGATTTATTTATTTATTTTTAAAACGTTACAATCTTCCCCCCTTAAAGAAATTCGGTCCCCGAATTTAAAATCTAACTACGCGTACCCACGAAGAGATGGGAATATTTCTTCCGCATCTCGACCTCGGCTTCCTGCGTGTCCTATTCGCTATTCGGGACACACCTAAAAAACATTTTGGTCGGTATGACCACGGTCCTCGGTTTCTTCACCTGCCAATCTAGAATGACTATCAGCTGCTTGGTGAAAGAAAGATTGCACTCCGGCTGGATCGTCTGATACTGTATCGCGCTAGAGGGGTCATGAATGTACTTGCGGAGTATCGATACATAGAACACGGGGCGAACATCTGGAAAGCTGGGTGGAAGAGCCAAACGATAAAAATCTGTGCCGACACGCTCGAGAATCTCTAAGGGACTTACATACATAAAACTAAGCCTTCCTTTCCTCCTCAATTACAACACGCCCTTCATCGGAGATACCTGTAAGTCCATGCTACCTCTCCCGGTACTTTCGGGCAAGCGGAATTTGGTGAAAAACAATTTTCTAGAGGTGGTAACATGGACTCAAAACCGGATCTTTGTTAAATATCTAACTAACAACCTAACTAGGAGTTGTTAACTACTCGGTTAGGGGGTTATACCTTTCTTTCTTGAACTCCTTCGTCTTCAAGCCTCGATGGATGTCCGGATCGGCTTCACCCCGTCGTCTCCTTGCGCCGAAGATCGATCCACCTGAAAGCTTCTACCTTTGGCTTCTTCTTCGGTCTTTGAAGAAACTAGTTCACTTGGTTTGCTAAACCTTATGAACTAGAGTGAGTAGAGAAGAGTGTGTTGGGATTTTCTCTATGGTTCTTGGTTCTCAACACATGAGACAAGTGAACCATAGACAAGTGAGAGAGCAAGAGGAAGAGGATGAGAGCAAGAGAATGAGAGAGCTCCAATCAAGAGAGAGAAAGGAAATGAAGGAATGAGAAAGACTTTTTTCTCTTGGCTCTCATAATCCAAAACCATCATCACAAAGATAGTAATCAAGTATTGTGTAAATGGTTTAAGTCAAAATGGCTATATCATTTCATGCACTCATATTGCACAAGAGAACAAGCAAGTGAAAAGTCTTTGCCATGAAATGATAGCCATAGTCATCATGATGGTCAACTAGTCCAACCTAGTCAACCGGTCAACAAAGTCAACAAGTCAACAAAGTCAACCCCTCAACAACCATGTCACCACAATACTTAATTAATATTATTGTTAATCATATATCATATTCTTATTAGGGTTGAGCAAAAGGTCAATAGTCAACAGTCAACGGTCAACAACCCTAATGAGAATCCTCTGCCTCTGTCTCTCCGTCAACTGTGCATACACACCCGCATCCGCGTTCCGAGGAACACGAATACATACTGGATAAAACCAATCCCAAAAAGTACACTAGGATCTGGCTTAAACCAAAGCCCGCTAGTGTTAACTGTCCGGACACTGTACGTGCACAAGTGCACGGATGTGACCGAACCCTGTCGCAAAACCATGCGACCTGTCGCAAAACCATGCGACCTCTACTCTTTTGCCTAAAGGCGAATAGCTTTCTGTGTGGGACTCTAAAGACTCGACACTACGCTGGCAGTGGGTTTAACCACAGACCGCAAGCGGCACTAGCTGTGCGTAACGGTCCCCAGGTAGATGCCGACAAGAAGACTGACGAGGTGAAACCCATCTGAACTCCTACTGAGCCTGAATATGACAATCTCCGTACAGTCCGGTCTGTTCGTCTGATACATCGCATGGCGGGCCTAGGAGGGCGGTAAACGTCAGTCCCTTAATAGCGGTACAAGTCGTGTCGGAGTGAAGCCTAAAACACCCTGAGATAACACTGGAAGCCTACCAGTATATCTCGATTGCCCTGGCCAGGGACTACTCGTGTAATGGCTCTCCTAGACACAGCGCGATTTCAACCCCCAATACCGGGAGAGACGAATCCTGTCTAACCGTCACTGCCTCCAAGTGCTTCGGGACTGCACCCAACTACTACCTGTTTGCACGATTCCTTTGAGCCGTGGTAGGGTAGTAATCAAAGTACAGTGGGAACACACTCGAGGCGAAGTGACAGTGTCAAGTCAGCGGACTAAGCTGTGCCCATGTCACCTGGGAACTGATAACTGACGATAGGTATAATACCAACCGGTCAGTTCCCGACGAGTCCTGTCCAGTGTACTCGTAACCTAACGAGCACCCGCATACTATCTCCAGTACGACGTACTGATGGCTGTGGGACAGACCATCTCCCACTCTGGGATGAGAAGCGCATGCGCTAGTCTACTCCGGAGTATCGATGCCCTGTCTCGATAGTCCTGCGACTAGGGACCTGCATAAGGATGTGCTTATAGATTACCCAGCCCCCACTAGTGTGACTGCCATCACAATGCTGGTAATCAAGTAAAGATCCTAAGGGCTCCACTAATGTGTATAGGTGATATACTAAAATAAACACATGTACACATTGAAGTAGAAACAAACCAAGTAGCATACTACTATATTGAGCAAGATTGTTTATACAAGGTGAATATCCCAAGCTTCCATTAAGTAATATACAAACTAGTATGATACAGTAATGGCCTCTAGGGCATATACACTAACAATCTCCCACTTGCACTAATGCCATGTACTGGCGTATCGAAGACCTATCATCTCGATCAGCCGCTCGAACTGAGTCTGGGGTAAGGCCTTGGTGAATGGATCTGCAGTGTTATCTTCTGAAGCGACCCTCCGAACCTCGATCTCCTAGCGATCCACGATCTCCCTGATCAGGTGATACCGCCTCAAGATGTGTCTGGATCTCTGATGGGACCTGGGTTCCTTCGCTAAAGCTATAGCCCCGTTATTGTCGCAATACATAGGTATTGGATCAACAATGGATGGAACCACCTGAAGTTCTTTCAAGAACTTCCTCATCCAGACAGCTTCTTTTGCGGCATCAGATGCAGCAATGTATTCCGCTTCCATCGTCGAGTCTGCAACGGTTTCCTGTTTGGAACTCTTCCAACACACCGCCCCTCCATTGAGGGTAAAGACAAAACCCGACATGGACTTAGAATCATCCTTGTCACTCTGGAAGCTGGAGTCAGCAAAGGCCTCGATCTGGAGGTCTTTTCCGCCATACACCAAGAACATCTCCTTAGCCCTTCTCAGGTACTTGAGAATGTTCTTTACCGCTATCCAGTGTTTTTCCCCAGGGTTTGACTGATACCGGCTTACCACACTCAGTGCATAAGCTACATCCGGTCTGGTACACAACATCGCATACATTATAGAGCCTACCGCAGAAGCGTAGGGTATAATAGACATGCGATCCCTCTCCAAATCAGTCTTGGGAGACATCTCTTTAGAGAGGGTGATCCCGTGACAAGCCAGTAGATTACCGCGCTTGGAATCTTCCATACTGAATCTTTTCAGTATGGTGTCGATGTACCTGGACTTTGAAAGTCCTAATATCCTCTTGGATCTATCACGATGGATCCGGATCCCCAGGATGTATGAGGCATCACCCAGGTCTTTCATGGAGAACCTGTGTGACAAGAACCCCTTGACAGATTGTAGCATAGGAATAACATTTCCTATTAAGAGAATGTCATCCACGTATAAAACGAGGAATACTACAGTTCTCGCTACAAATCTACTATAGATGCATGGTTCATCTGGATTTTTGATAAAGCCAAATTCCTTGACCGTCTCATCAAAACAGATGTTCCAACTCCGCCTTGCCTGCTTTAGTCCATAGATGGACTTAAGCAACTTGCACACCTTTCCGCTGCTCCCACTCTGAATGAAACCCTCTGGCTGGTCCATATAAACACACTCCTCTAAATTTCCATTTAGAAAATCAGTCTTTACGTCCATCTGCCAAATCTCATAATCGTGGAAAGCAGCAATGGCAAGAAGGATCCGAATGGATTTCAGCATAGCTACAGGAGAAAAGGTCTCGTCATAGTCCAAACCAGGTCTTTGACGAAAACCCTTTGCTACCAGTCTAGCTTTATAGGTCTCAACCTGTCCATCTACACCAATCTTCCTTTTGAAGATCCACTTGCATCCTACGGGTTTTACCCCGTCTGGAGCAATGTCCAACGTCCATACTTTTTTGGTGTACATGGACTCCATTTCGGTCCGCATTGCATCCAGCCATTTTACCGAGTCGACGCTCTGAACGGCTTTTTGGAAGCTAGTAGGCTCATCATAATCTATGATGCAATCCTCTCTATCCCCGTCTATGAGAAAACCGTAGTATCTCTCGGGCGGATGAGAGTGCCTACTACTCCTGCGGAGCGGCATAGGAATGTCCTGTTCTTTTGAACCCTCTGGTTCCACTAAGCTTTCAGTAATAGTCTGTGGTTCTGGAATTTCTTCCAGTTCTACTGCGCTGCCACTAATTTCCTTTTCTAAGAACTGGTGTTCTAGAAAGCGGGCATGACGAGAAACAAAAACCTTTTGTTCCTCTTCGTAGTAGAAGAAATATCCCTTGGAGTTCTTTGGATATCCCACAAACTTGCACTGTACTGAGCGTGCCTCGAGCTTGTCCGCATGCTGCTTTTTGACAAAAGCTGGACTTCCCCATGCCTTAATGTGATTAAGATAGGGTCTCTTCCCACACCACATCTCATATGGTGTAGTAGGCACAGTCTTAGTAGGAACTCGGTTCAAAAGGTATGCAGCTGATTCTAGCGCATACCCCCAGAATGATCGCGGTAACTCAGCGTTACTCATCATGGACCGTACCATATCCAATAGGGTTCGGTTCCGTCTCTCCGATACACCGTTATGTTGCGGAGTGTATGGAGGAGTAAGCTGAGAAAGAATTCCGTTCTCTTTTAAATAATCTAGGAACTCGGCACTTAAGTATTTTCCACCTCGATCCGATCTTAGAATCCTGATACTTTTGCCGGTTTGTTTTTCTACTTCATTCTTATATTCCTGGAATTTTCCAAAGGCTTCGGACTTATGTTTCATTAAGATGACATAACCGTACCTTGAAAAGTCATCCGTAAAAGTAATGAAGTAAGAATAACCGCTTCGCGCATGTGTAGACATTGGACCGCACACGTCGCTGTGTACGAGTCCCAAGAGCTCGCTCGCTCTTACTCCGTGTCCAGTGAATGGAGTCTTTGTCATCTTTCCTTTGAGACAGGATTGACAAGTGGCATACGATTGATACTCGAACGGATTCAAATATCCTTCTGTATGCAACTTCGTCAACCTTCTCTCATTGATGTGACCCAGTCTACAATGCCATAAGAAAGTCTGATTTATTTCCGGAGACTTTCTTTTGTGTGTATTCTGGACATTGAAAATCTGTGGTTGGTTTAATACGTATATACCATTGCTCAATGTACCTGACCCAATCAGAACTTGATTAAGGTGAATGTTTATAACATTGCTTACAAACGCAAATTCATAACCTTCTTTAGAAACCAAAGATACAGAAATGATATTACAAGTTGCGTTGGGTACAAAAAAGCAATTACGCAAAACCAAAACATGTCCATCTGACATTCCAAGGTGATAGTCCCCCACGGCCTTAGCATCCATGCTAGCTCCGTTTGCAACTTTGAGGGTCATGTCACCTGCCTTCAAAACCCTACGGTTTCACAACGCCTGCAAAGAATTACAGATATGAGATCCTGATCCGGTATCCAATACCCAGGAAGTAGAGTTTATTGAAAGACAGTTTTCAATAACATACACACCTGAAGCTGAAGCCGCAACCTGCTTCAATTCCTGTGTCCTGGCTTTCCAAGCCCTACAACCATTCTTCCAGTGTCCTTTCTTATGATAATAGAAGCATTCTTCTTTATCCACAAGCTGCCCCGCTTTCTTTGTTGCTTTTGCTTTTGCTTTTCCCTTCGTATCCACTTTACTAACACCGCCCCTTGGTTTGGCGGGGGCTTTCTTCTTCTTTACCTTGGCTTTCGCCTTGGACCTAGAAGAGGAAGATCCTCCTACAAACAAAGTGGATGTTTCCCTACCTTTCTGTAGGGTGCCCTCTGCACTCCTCAGCATGTTGAGGAGTTCTGAAAGTTCAACTTCTTTTTCTTGTAAGTTGAAGTTCAGGATAAACTGGGCGTAAGTGGAAGGAAGGGACTGGAGAATCAAGTCCGTATAGAGCTCATTCTCCAACGTGGTCCCAAGGTCCGCGAGCTCTTCTATGTAGCCAATCATCTTAAGCACGTGTTCCGCTACCGATGATCCGACGGCCAACCTTGCCAAAAATAACTTCTTCGACACTTCGTATCTTGCAATTTATAGACTGCTCTCCATACAGTTCTTTTGTATGGAGAAATATGGACTCGAGGTCCATATTCTCGTGCCTCCTCTGATGTTCGTTGTCCATAGAGGCAAGCACGAGGCACCTGGCCTTCGCGCAATCAATCTCCCAAGTCTTACGGATTTCCTTATCCGCGACGCTGGAGGTGGGACCGGGGACAGGGGGAGCTTTGGTGGTAAGAAGATACCCCAGCTTGTCGTAAGTGATTGCCATTTTGACATTCCTGAGCCAATCTTTGTAGTTTGGCCCTGTCAGTATGTTTTTATCTAGAAGTAACTTAAGTCCAGTCATGTCGATTGGTCGCTGCAATTAGGAGAGAGAAGAAGAAACACTCGGCATGATGCTCTTGCAAGTTTAGAGTGGTTTTTAGTTTGTCTAAACAGGATGGCTCCCACTGTTTCTCAAATCCCTCCTCAAACCAAAAAGGAAGAATTAGTCAGGATCAATCTCACCGTACAATACTTGCTTAACCGTTCAGCCAGGCCAGTGTCGGTACTTCAAGCGAGGTTTTCCAACGCTTTCGCGAAGTTCCTTAATTCAAGAACCTCTTTTCCCTGGGGGCGTAGCCCCGCTAACACCTTTCTAGACACCTACTAGGTTTATAGCATTGATCGTTAAGTGAGAAATTTCCTGAGGAGTAGCATATACTCACAGTAGGATCGGGATCCAAATATCATCGCGTGACGAAACTGAAGGAATCCTACCAGAATCATCACACTCCAAATGGTATGCAATACTAGCAAGTTTCAGTTCTTTTGAAACTCCCGATGTGGATTTTTGCCCCATGCTCTTATGACCTTGACTTTGGCCAAAATATCATAAGTCACATGTCAAGTTCTACCCGTCATTCTCCAGGTTAATTTGGATCCACCCGTACCTACCCTTGACTTTGGCCAAAATGGCAGTACGACTGTCCCAAACCAACGCATCTATCTATGCTACACATGAATACCCAATAGCTACCAATCACTATGCCTTGAGTATGGCCAACATACATAGCTTGAATACTATTGACTATTTATGTGAAACGACGGAGGGCTACGAATGGTTTTGGCGAAACCGTGAACGTAGTGAACTTGATATAGTCGATGGAACGAGATAGCTTTTAAAAGGAGTGGCTCAAACTCCGCATTTTAAAAGTTGGTTTTGAAAAGAACCGAGTGGTTTTTCGAAAGTGTTCCAACGACTTTTACTTGGTTTATTTTCTTGCATTAGTTCTTTTAATGCGTGATATTCTTGCATTAGTTCTTTTAATGCGTCCCATCATTTAATCCTACCATTGCAGAAAACAACCAAAATATGACGTACGCTTATGCCATTCGCATTCTCCACGGGGCCCCGTCATTACCCGTTAGGTTACTTAACTAACGACAGAGCGGGGGCTGGGCTAGCGCGGCTGTAAAACATAAGCAACGCCTAAATAATATCATATATAGATATATTGCAATGATAGCCATTTCAGATCACAGATGAACACATTGGATATACTAGGAACCCGCAATTCGTACGAGCCTGTAACGAAAAGCAGATTACACGGTCGCGGTGAATAGCTAATACCCCATCCAAGACCCCTACGGGTGCGGCAAACTACCCGCCAAGTACCCGAAGCAAAGCAACCTCCCTCAACTCCGTGAGTAGGCCACTCGGCACTTCGGCATACCCGGTAGTTTGTGCACCCCCTCCATGGGTCTATCCTAGGAGCAAAAAAAGTAAAAAGAAATTATACAATGACGGCTACAACCCCGACCCGGTTGTGCAGCCATACAAATAATTATTACATCAATTTACAAATTTACATGAATTGAAAGAAAAGAAAACTCTCGTCTCACAACCCCCGGCTATTCACCCGCGACAATCCAATGAATTCATATACACAAACCAATAACATTACAGATCACATATTTGTATAACTCCCACTAATCGACATATAGCGATTAGCAGACGTTCAATACAAATATCACATCACAGAAAAACCCGTCAGCTTAAGTCTTTAGAAGTTCGATCAAAAAATACGGATTTTCAGGCCCCAAACACAAAATTTTCATTTTGGAAAATCTGGGCAGAAAATACATATTCCAAAAATCCCAAAGCAACCCCAGAAAAACACTGCACAAAATTTAGACCTCGGCCGAGTCAACTCGGCTGCGGAATCGCGGCGGGAGCGTGCTCCCGCCGCGTTTCCGCGGCGCTTTGACCGGTTCGTGGGACCAAATTTCGTGGGTGTTTAATGAAAACCCTAAGCCGGTTTTTAAGACGAAATTTATCAATTTTACAGAACTTTAAAAATCGACAGCAACTTTGAATATCGGGTTTATTTCGGGACTTTTTCTCCGATCGAATTTCTAGCTACTATGCTAACATGTTAGATAGAGTTTAACCAGGCTCTGATACCACTGTATGTCCATGCTACCTCTCCCGGTACTTTCGGGCATGCGGAATTTGGTGAAAAACAATTTTCTAGAGGTGGTAACATGGACTCAAAACCGGATCTTTATTAAACATCTAACTAACAACCTAACTAGGAGTTGTTAACTACTCGGTTAGGGGGTTATACCTTTCTTTCTTGAACTCCTTCGTCTTCAAGCCTCGATGGTTGTCCGGATCGGCTTCACCCCGTCGTCTCCTTGCGCCGAAGATCGATCCACCTGAAAGCTTCTACCTTTGGCTTCTTCTTCGGTCTTTGAAGAAACTAGTTCACTTGGTTTGCTAAACCTTATGAACTAGAGTGAGTAGAGAAGAGTGTTGGGATTTTCTCTATGGTTCTTGGTTCTCAACACATGAGATAAGTGAACCATAGACAAGTGAGAGAGCAAGAGGAAGAGGGTGAGAGCAAGAGAATGAGAGAGCTCCAATCAAGAGAGAGAAAGGAAATGAAGGAATGAGAAAGACTTTTTTCTCTTGGCTCTCATAATCCAAAACCATCATCACAAAGATAGTAATCAAGTATTGTGTAAATTGTTTAAGTCAAAATGGCTATATCATTTCATGCACTCATATTGCACAAGAGAACAAGCAAGTGAAAATTCTTTGCCATGAAATGATAGCCATAGTCATCATGATGGTCAACTAGTCCAACCTAGTCAACCGGTCAACAAAGTCAACAAGTCAACAAAGTCAACCCCTCAACAACCATGTCACCACAATACTTAATTAATATTATTGTTAATCATATATCATATTCTCATTAGGGTTGAGCAAAAGGTCAATAGTCAACAGTCAATGGTCAACAACCCTAATGAGAATCCTCTGCCTCTGTCTCTCCGTCAACTGTGCATACACACCCGCATCCGCGTTCCGAGGAACACGAATACATACTGGATAAAACCAATCCCAAAAAGTACACTAGGATCTGGCTTAAACCAAAGCCCGCTAGTGTTAACTATCCGGACACTGTACGTGCACAAGTGCACGGATGTGACCGAACCCTGTCGCAAAACCATGCGACCTGTCGCAAAACCATGCGACCTCTACTCTTTTGCCTAAAGGCGAATAGCTTTTTGTGTGGGACTCTAAAGACTCGACACTACGCTGGCAGTGGGTTTAACCACAGACCACAAGCGGCACTAGCTGTGCGTAACGGTCCCCAGGTAGATGCCGACAAGAAGACTGACGAGGTGAAACCCATCTGAACTCCTACTGAGCCTGAATGTGACAATCTCCGTACAGTCCGGTCTGTTCGTCTGATACATCGCATGGCTGGCCTAGGGGGGCGGTAAACGTCAGTCCCCTAATAGCGGTACAAGTCGTGTCAGAGTGAAGCCCAAAACACCCTGAGATAACACTGGAAGCCTACCAGTATATCTCGATTGCCCTAGCCAGGGACTACTCGTGTAATGGCTCTCCTAGACACAGCGCGATGTCAACCCCCAATACCGAGAGAGACGAATCCTGTCTAACCATCACTGCCTCCAAGTGCTTCGGGACTGCACCCAACTACTACCTGTTTGCACGACTCCTTTGAGCCATGGTAGGGTAGTAATCAAAGTACAGTGGGAACACACTCGAGGCGAAGTGACAGTGTCAAGTCAGCGGACTAAGCTGTACTCATGTCACCTAGGAACTGATAACTGACGATAGGTATAATACCAACCGGTCAGTTCCCGACGAGTCCTGTCCAGTGTACTCGTAACCTAACGAGCACCCGCGTACTATCTCCAGTACGACGTACTGATGGCTGTGGGACAGACCATCTCCCACTCTGGGATGAGAAGCGCATGCGCTAGTCTACTCCGGAGTATCGATGCCCTGTCTCGATAGTCCTGCGACTAGGGACCTGCATAAGGATGTGCTTATAGATTACCCAGCCCCTACAAGTGTGACTGCCATCATAATGCTGGTAATCAAGCAAAGATCCTAAGGGCTCCACTAATGTGTATAGGTGATATACTAAAATAAACACATGTACACATTGAAGTAGAAACAAACCAAGTAGCATACTACTATATTGAGCAAGATTGTTTATACAAGGTGAATATCCCAAGCTTCCATTAAGTAATATACAAACTAGTATGATACAGTAATGGCCTCTAGGGCATATACACTAACAATACCCTCAAGAAAACATGATCACCTTTAACGAATTCAAGTCTGCGATGGCGTTTATCAGCATTAAACTCCTACCTGCTCTAGGCCGCTCTCATCCTTTCCCGAATCAACTGAATCTCTTTTCGATCATCTCCTGCACAAGTTATGGCCCCAAAACTCTGCTCTTACTGAGCTCTGTTCAACAACCTGGTGATCGACATCTTTTCCCATAAAATGCTTCAAAGGGTGCCATCTGAATCGTCTCCTAAAAGCTGTTATTGTAAAAAAAAAACCTTGTCAAGGGAAAATGACGACCCCAATGCCACGAAAACTAGAACGCAAGCTCGGAGCACGTCCTCAATAATCTAAATAGTCCTCTCTGATTGACCGTCGGTTTGCGGATAGAAAAATGTATTGAAACTCAATCGGGTGTTCAAAGTCTCTTAATGTTTGGACAATAGTCGGCTGGTGAACTAGGTGCCTCTGTCGGACATAAAACAAGTCGAAACTCCATGTAGTCGCACCATCTTATCAACATATATCTAAGCATACTAAACGAATCCGAAAATGGTTTTGACTAGTAGAAAATGAGCCGCTTTTCGTTAATCGGTCTACAATCTCCCAAATAGAGTCATATTCTTGACTGGTCCTAGGTAGGCCCACAATAAAATCTATAGAAATATGTTCCCGTTTCCACTCCAGAATGGGCAAAGGTCGTAACTCTCCTGCTAACCCCTGATGCTCGGCCTTGACTTGCTGACAAGTCAGCATCCCGAAAAAAATCTATGACATCTCTCTTCATCCCTTCACACTAGTAGACATCTCTTAACATGACACATCTTGGTGGAAACGGCATAAACACTATATGTCGACTGGTATGTTTCCTCTAAAATCTCACGTCTCGGTCCCTCGGAATCTGGCATACACAGTCGAGTCCCAAATCGTAGTACTCCCTAATCATCAATCATGAACTGTGAATCTTTGCCCTATTAAACTTTCTCCATGAACTCTGACCAACGAACATCATCGGACCATACTTCACGGATACAGTCAAATCACTGTGGACGTGCATGGACATGGGCAAGTTGTCCCCCGGTCGACATAACTCGAACTGCACTCGGCTATCACAAAGAATCTGCTAATCTGCCGTCGACTGTCTCAGAACTGTGCTCAAACAAGAAATGCTACTCAAAGCATCTGCCACAACATTTGCCTTACCCGGACGATAAAAATCTCGCAGTTATAGTCTTTCACTAGCCCCATCCAACGGCGCTGTCTCAAATTTAGATCTCATTGCTGAAAATGTACTTTAACCCTTGTGGTCCGTGAATATCAAGCAAGACTCGTCGTATAGGTAGTGTCTCCAAATCTAAAGTGTAAAAATTACGGCAGCCATCTCTAAATCATGCATGGAATAGTTATGCTCACATGCCTCAGTTCAAAGAAAAGAAACTCCTTTCCGGGCAAACCCGGTCAACATCGCAGCTATATGAGAAAAATCATGTACGAAATGTAGATAGTATCCAGTCAAACCCAAAAATACTGCGAACCTCCATCACTGATATCCGTCTGGGCCAATGCTGCACGTCCTCGATCTCATTCGGTTCCATACATATACTATCTCTCTTAACTACGGGTCCCAAAAGTCCACACTATCCAACCAGAAAACACATGTGGATAATTTAGCGAATAGCTGGCGCTCCCTCAAAGTCTGCAACGAAATCCACAATTACTGCCTAGGCTCCACTCGGCTCCAAAAGTACACTAAGACGTCCTCAATGAACACGATGATAAATTGATCAAGAACAGCCTGGATATTCGGCTCATCCAATCCATAAATACTGCTGGGGCATTGGTGAGCTCAAATGACATCACCAAAACTCATAACGCCCATAACTTGTGTGAAAAAATAATCTTCAGAATATCATCCTCTCAAACCACAACTGATAGTAGCCTGACCGCAAGTAAATCTTCGTGAAATGTTCCACATCCAGGAGCTAATCGAACAAATCTTCTGTACAAGGTAAGGGATATCTGTTCCGCATAGTAGCCCAATTCAACTGATGAAAATCGATGCACAAATACAACTGTCGTCTTTCTTCTTGACGAACAGAACAAGAGCTTCCCAAAGTGACGCACTCGGACGAACAAGCCTTTATCCAACAATTCTTGCAACCGGTCCTTCAGTTCTCTAAGCTCCGCCGGATCCATCCGATATGGTGGTAAAGAAAAAGGCTCCGTGCCGGGAATCAATTCAAAGCAGAACTCGACATCCCGCTCTGGCGACAAACCAAGCAATTTGTCAGGAAAGACACCTTGTAATTCCCTCACAATCGGAACCTGGTCCAACGGGACCCCTACGGCTCCAACATTGCAACATATGCCAAGAATTTATGACATCCATTTTCTCAAAGGCTGACTAGCGTGAAAAGAAGAAATCAAATTGGGAAGGCAACGCTACGGTCTCCTCGAAAACAAGAACTGGCTTACCCGAAAAACTAAATTTTGCTACCTCCTCACGACAGTCCACGGATGCATAACACGTGGCTAACCAATCCATGCTCAGAAAAACATCGAAGTCAAATATATCGAGAAAAATCAAATTGACCAAAGAATCCCTACCGCCGATATGGACAAAACAAATACGAATGAAAAACATATCGAGCAACAAAAGATTAGCCTACGGAAGAAATCACAATAAGCAGCTGATTTAGCAAGGACTACTATCGGCTAGACTTCGATACAAGGTATGTGGATACCATTTCAAACGACACCGGAAAGAAATATGTCTCGGAAGAAAACACAGAACGAATACCTGTCACAACGACGTCTATCTAACCGCCTCTAAGCTGGCCTACTCATATGAATCCGCTTCGGTCCAGAAACGACCGAAGTCTCATAAATGCGCTCCTCCAACAGTAAGGCCGCGTCCATAGCAGCGACATAAGTGCAAAATGGCTAGGCGCCGATAGCAAGAAATAACTACATGTCCAATCCCCATACAAACCTCTTTATCTGTTTCTCTTCAGTGTTCACCAGGTAAGGAGCATATCGGACCGCTGAGTAAACTAAATGTCGTACTCGGACATGGTCATCCCTGGAGTCTTGCGTAAAGACTCAAAACTATGAGCTCGGACATCTCGAACGCTCTTCAGAAGGAAACGGGCAAGAAATACAGCTGTGAACTCATCCCAAGTCATAGGAAGTAGACCTGTAGCTTGGCCTCTCTCAACCGACTCGTACCGCGCCTTAGCAAGACCTCCCTAGATAAAGACTTGCAAACTCAATCCATATCTCGTCAGAACATCTTTGTGAACGACAAATCCTAGCCATCCTGTCGAGGATTTTCTACGGATCCTCCGCTGCATCTGTGCTGGTAAGAACTGGAGGCTTCAGCCTCCAATAGTAATGTAAGGATACGGAAAAATCTTGGTAATACCAGAAACAGTTGCTTGAGCAACAGGTACAAACACAGTCCCTAAAATAGGAGGGACATCATCGGCTCTCGGAGCTCGGATGGCCTCAATTATAAATCCAACCATCTGTCACACGTCCTGAATACTCGACTCCAGCCTAGCCATTCGTCCTGGAGGAGGCGAATCACTCTGTCCCTGAGGGGTAGACGTACCGCCCTGATCGGTCCTCGTCTCAAATGAGCCTGCTCTAATCTCATCCCCGGCGGCAACCCTCTTGGCCCTCGATATATTCAGCGGCATAGTGGCTGGAACGAGAAACAGGATTGATAGGAACATTGCGATCAAACCAAAGGACATATGGGATCAAGGAAGGAAGTACAAGCAATCATATATCTTAAGGTCACTTAGGCGGAGTATCGTATTGTAAATATGCCGTGGAACATACACACGCTACGTCACTCTGCTTAAGTTACTTACTCCATCTACCAAGGGTCATCCTACACTCAGAAAGGTAAAACCTATGGCTCTGATACCAACTTTTTCACGACCCGAAGGTACGGAACTTGACTGGCACTTAAATTACGAAACGTCTAAAGGGGTAAAATAATCTAAGTAAGCCAAAGCCCAGAAATCTAAACCAATAAAGAAATAGAGCGAAGGAAAACTTGTACAAGAAAGCAATTTTTAACAAATTAAGTCGCATTAAACATATTAAAAACATAAAAATTCCTGAAAATTTCGACAGAGTCTTATTTGTAAATACTGGCCCCCAAACGGGTACAAAATATGAAAATACATACATATATATATATATATATATATATATATATATATATATATATATATATGAATAAAGGTATCGCCAAGCGAGAGCTAGCCCTTCGCCAATGGTGGAATCACAACCACATGCAGTATGAATATCAAAGTGCACAATAAGCATATAAAAGCACGTAAGTAAGAAAACAACTCGTCGGCTCAAGTGAGCATCGACACCAGAAGTAGAATACATACAAATCTCACAAGCTCACCATCTAAGTCCAATGTACGAAGGGTAGATGGAGTATACTAGATACAATAAAATACATGGTGGGAGGAAAAGAAAATCCTCCAAAACCCACCTATGAGCAAGCTGCAAGCTGAAGCAAACGAAGTGGAATAGAAGGTTACACCCGCCACTACTGTGCTGACGGGTCAAACTTGCAAAATACTATAGCACAACGGGGGCGAGTTGCCAACTCGTGAGTAGTAAGTAACATCTAATAAGACTATCGTAAGCATGCACACATATGCGTCACAACCTACATATACCGATATGACACGATGCACTAGTATGTATGCAACATGAATGCAGAATCAATATGAAACCTGTATATGTTTGGTACGAAAAATCTGTATTCTTTTCTTAATAAAACTTTTGTAAAATAAATGAGGTATCATCAATGAAATCATCAGAAATCCGTGTCAAGCATCAACACAAAATATGAATATATCAATGTCTTAATATCTCAACGTCTCGATGTCTCAATGTATCAATATCTCAATATCTCGGGCTCCGTCAGTCCGGGTCAGCCCATATCTTAAAATCTCACGACTACGGTCCGTATCCTTCGGATCTGCCGTGCCAGACATCACCGGTAGGTAGTCTGCCCCTGCCAGGCTCATCGTCATCCCTACAAAAACACTCTCGCCCCGGGGGTACCATACCGGGCCCACCATGTACCCGAAACGGTTCATCCTACTCCTTGAATCGGGCCTCGAAAACCAACAACAAATCATGAAAACTCATGGTGGACGACACATACATCACGAGAAAACCGTAACTTGCATTTTAAAATGATAATAAGTTTATAAAATTCTTGCGGTTTTCCCCAAAATCCAGAAATCTCATAAATACTGAAATCCTCGAGTAGAATCACAATATATAAACATGCCGGTGATGATGGAAATCTATGATACGGTACTATATACCATACAAAATGCAGCCAGAAGCTATGCATGAATCGTGATGCAATAAGGTATGTATATATGAATAGCAATCCTACGTATCCACTTTAAAGAAATGAATATACAAGTATAAATCTAAGGATCATATATGATGTAAATGCACAGTTACGGATTTTAAACAAGTTCTAAAGTGTTCGTGACATAGCAATTACCAAAGGCGTGTGTGTTCGCATGAATAGTGCAAGTGCGGCATGAACCAATGGTAATGGTGCAAGTGTCCTATGATGATATCACATATATATACATATATATGATGATGCAACGCAATGAGATGCATAATTAGGAAACTACGCATATAATGCAAGTACTACAAATAATACTAAACTATCAGGCGTCTTGCGCCATCCAAACGATCCCCCCATAGATGTGTACATCTACTCACCGAGACGTCTCAGCTAATCGGATCTGATCTCAGGCTTGTCTTTCCGTGCCATTTCCGACGGCTCTGCACCTGATCCTAGAATAGCATACAAGAAATTAAGAGGATAAATAAACGAATAGTCGCGGAAACAAACGATACAAGGAAATCAACACGCGCTAATTAAACGCGCACGCACTTGGCGCACAAACGCGCTCGCGACAACACCACAAACTACAACTAGGGTCACTATACGTGACACTACCAAGCCTAAAACCCAATCGCACATTCACAACACATTAAATATCTTAGAGAATAAGTTAGAGATCATCAAAACCGCAAACTTAATTAAAATCGATTTATTCCAAAACTTATTAAGCAACCCTTAACAATTTTAACACAATTCTACATGCTTTAGCAATTCTAGTGGCCACGATTATTCATTTAAAATCTTACCTAGGCTTCACAATATTAACTAGATTTTTAATCTCACCCACTTAGATTAAACTTGAATTTAGTTTACTAGATTATTCAATTTAAATAATTTAAAAGTAATAATTACCAAATTAATTACTAGCTTAGATTTTGCGTTCCCTAAGATGTGTTGGTGATAGTGCCCTCAGAGTCAATTATTGGATCGCAGGTACGTGATTGCAATGATTGCGGAGGACCTATACCGGTAGGACAGTCTTACTCAAGATGATAGTATGCTATCTGGTTTGCCTTTATCAGTCGTGTACATGTTCAGGTGACTGATTACATGTTACACTTTGATAGAGCCCTTAGGATCTTTCTTTACTACCAACAGTATGATGGCGATCATATACGTGAGAGTTGGGTAGTTTATATGCATATCCTTAATTGTGGTCCCTAGTCGTGGGAGTTTCGAGACAGGGCATCGATACTCCGGAGTAGACTAGTGTATATAGTCGAGACCCGGACGAGGGGCGGTGGCCGGTCTCACAAGCCACTGGTGTCAGTTGGATCACCTAAGATGTATACAGGTGCTCATTGGGTTATGAGTACACCGGACAGGACTCGCCGGGAACCTGCTAGTTGGTATTATACATATCGTCAGATAGCAGTTCCCTGGTGACATGTGTACAGGTTAGTTCATCGACCTGAGGTCGTCATTTGTCTCGTGTGAGTTCCCACTGTGCTTTGATTTCTACCCTACCACGGCTCAAAGGAGTCGTGCAAACAGGTAGTTTTTGGGTACAGTCCCGAGCCATATGGAGGCACGTGAGCGGATCGGCAGGGGATTCGTCTCTCCCGGTATTGGGGGCGAGGTCGTGCTGTGTCTAGGAGAGCCATTACACAAAGCCCATGGCCATGGCAGGAGATTTACTTGTAGGTACTCCAGTAGTATCTCAGGGAGTTATTGGGCTACACTCCGACACGACTTATACTGCTATTGGGGGTCTGACGTTACTAGCCCCTTAGGAAGATATGCGATACTCACAGACGAACGGACCGGACTGTATATACATTGTCACTGTTAGGCTCAGTAGGGTTTCCGGATGAGTTCGCTCATCGGCCTCCCTTGAGGCCAGTCCATGGGCAGCCGTTACGCATAGCTAGTGCCGCTGACGGTTTGTGGTTAAACCCACTGCCAGGGTACTGACGAGTCATTAGAGTCCCCCACAGACAGTTTCCCAAGTTCGGGCGAAACGTTGTAGAGCCTATATGGTTTTATGGCAGGGTTCGGAAAATGCACGTGCGTTTACGCACGTGTTATTTTTCGGACAGTTGATACTGGTCGGCTTTGGTTTAAGCCGGATCCGAGTATTTTATTGAGTAGGTATAATATCTTTGTCTCAGTTGCATTTGTATTCGGTCGTAATACAAATGCGGGTATATTTATACAGTTACGGGGTTATCCTGAAAGTTGTTTCAGGATCACTTTTGGAAGTTGCCAGTTTCCAGTTTTCTATCAGCCGTCTTTTAACATTCGGTTAAAGACGGATTTATCTTTTCTTGGATAAGGTTGAGTCGTGATTCTAGAAAGTTCTAGAAAGGGTGACTTGGCATGGTGAGTCATTAGTGCATTAATGGAGCCATTAATGCGATGGTGACTAGGTTAATGAATCACCATTTGCATTAATGAGGTTTTGTTTGCATGAAGGATATTTGTGTTTGATCTTTTCTCTTATGGTTACCTCCCCCTCTCCTACACTCACCCCCACCTCCTATATATGGCCGGCCCCTCCTCTCTCTCATACTCACTCACTTGATGTTTCATTTGCTAAAAAGATATGATAGATTTTGGGGTGTATGGAATTTCACAGCTCATTTCATTCCATCACCCGATTCGAGTGGCAACTTCATTAACCGATCGTCCACGGGTTTGGACGAAGTGAGACAAAGTCATCTACTCATTCTCTACATCATTTTTGGTCATCTCTTTTAGCAAACTTGATGACCGAGTTGCCTCGAGTCAGAGACGGGAGCCCGTTTAAAGAATCGTTGACGTGGTGCCACCTGGACGAGCAGATCGGAGATCGACGAGATCGGAGCAGCCGCAACGGAGCGTGGGATGATGGTTAAAGAACGAAGGACTCGGATCATTCGGTATAACCTTTCTACACTCTTTACAGTTTGTTAGTTTAGCAATAATGGCAGATCCGGGTTAAAGTATACGATAGCGCCAGTTAAAAAGTTTTTGTTCCGCATTTGGCGTCTGTAAACGGCCGGGGCGCTACCGTAGACTTACAGTGGTATCAGAGCCTCACCATTTTGCTATACTAACTTGTGCTAACGCGTTTAAAATATCGATCGAACCAGAAATCAAAAACTACATTTTCCAAGTTCACAGTTTCTGTAGATTTTAAATGAAGTCCTAAAATTATTCTACATATCACAGAAAGTTGTGCAGGATATTATAAGAACACTGTACAAATTTAGGCTCATGAATCGACAAGACTGCCGCGGAATTGCGGCCAAACCCATGGTTTGGCCGCGCATCCACGGCCATTCTGTGTGATCATGCCCCCAAACTTGCACAGTGTATTCTCCTCTGGAATTTGGGGTTTTTGGTATATATCTTTTGGGCCCAGATTTTGTTACAGTTCACCAGTTGTTCGTGGGGCCCACTTCGTGATATTTTGTCGATCGAAATTTAAACACGTTAGTTTACAGTGCTTACATTATATCTCCGACCGGGAATGTCATTTGATCGGTAAACCGCGTCTGATTGCTATAGTTCTTTTAGACGGGTTTGCGAACGTGACATTCGCGTTGATGTTCTGTGTTGTGATGTGATGTTGCGGATTTGTCGTGGTGGATAGCAGTGTGCAATGGTAGTACTGTTTGGATTTATTTGTACATTTAATATTGCGGGGCGAGCGTCCAACATGTGGACTGCCGTCACTGCCTGTTGTATAATATTCTTTTGGGGCACGACAAGGTTGCGGTCGATGTACCTGTTGTACTATTTTTCATTACTGTACTAGGTTTTGCCCCGCGACGGAGTGCACGGATAGCCGGGTTCTGGGGGGCAACGGGTCCGCATCTCATGGCTTTGAGAGGCAGAGGGGCCCTACTCTAAAATTGGCAGACTATTCGCCGCACTCGTAGGGGGTACAGGTTGACCCAAGGAGAGGTGCCCAAGATTACCGGATTCCGTGAAGTGCAGGGTGGTCCATTCACTTTGCTGTAGGGGGCTGCCCCGCTTCAGGTTTTGGCGGGTAACTTGCCGCACTCGTAGGGGTCTAGGTTTCATTGCACAGGCTATCCACACGACAGGGGAACGTCGGGTTTCAGCAGCGGCTCTGTGAAACTCGGGGATCCCAGATTATCTGTATTGTTCTGTGATGCTTATTACTTTTCTGTAATGTTGCATATTATCACGCCTGGAGCGATTATTGTATATTGGTTTATATACTATTAGATATTGTATATGTTTTACACCCGCGCTAGTCCAGTCCCCGCTCTGTCGTTAGTTAAGTAACCTAACGGGTGATGACGGGACCCAGTGACGAATGCGGATGGCATATACGTACATTTTATTTTCGTTCTTTTCTGGTGTGATTATTGATGGGACTGCGTTGATTCTGATCAATGCAAAGTAAAGCAAACCTGTTTACAGTTGTTGGAATAAATTTAAAAAGTGTTATTGCAAAGACGTTTTCTTTTGTTTTGCATAGCGGTATTCAGTGGAATATCCTGCACCTCATTCGACGGGGCAAGCGCCGATATCCCTTCACCAGGACTGACCCCTTGGGCAGAAGTTTGCGTCAGGGTAATAACTTCACTATAGTCGATTACAAGTTGCTTTGCATAGCAGTATTCAGTGGAATATCCTGCACCTCATTCCACGAGGAAAGAGCCGAGATCCCTTTACCGGGAGTGACCTCTTTAGCAAAAGGTTTTCGCCACTATATTTTAAAAAGCTATCAGGTTCCTTCAGCGATATCAAGTTCGTTACGTTAAAGGTTTTTCGCCAAAAACCAGCCGTAGCCCTCCGTCACTTCTTTTGGGTATTCAGTAGTATTCAAGCTATGCATTTTAGCCAAAGTTAAGGCATAGTGTTTGGTAGCTGCTGGGTATTCATTTGTTGCATAGATAGATGAGTTGGTTTGCGACAGTCGTTCTGCCGATTGGCCAGAGTCAGAGGCATGTGCGAGTGGGTTCAAATTGACAAGACAGTGACGGGTAGAACTTGGCATATGACTTATGACATTTTGACCAAAGCCAAGGTTATAAGAGTATGGGGCAAAAATCATATCGGGAGTTTCTAAAGAAACTGAAACTTGCCAAGTATGGGCATACCTTTTGGAGTATGAGTAACGTGGATGCATTCCATCACGTTATCATGCGATGAGAGTTAGATCCCGATTCCCACTGATGAGTTGGTTTACTCTTCGGGTGATCCCGATTGATTCTTCTTTTAGGTTTGGAGGAGAATTTGACAGGATAGTGGGAGGTTTCCAGATTAGATAAAGTGATAACCATTCTGATCTAGGTTAGAGTGCACGCAGAGTGTTTCTTTTCTCTCTCTCTTTGGCAGCAACCTTTTGACCGACCCTAGACTATGACTCAGTGACCAGGTTGACCGAACCTTCTTAAAATACTGGCTTTTGGATTTTCTGAGTTGCATAAGTCATTGCCACTCCTTCTTTTACCCTTTGTAGTTCTCAGAACACCCGTATTACTACGGACATCCACTTCCATTGGATAGATCCATCGTATGGTTATATACGAACTCGAAGGGACTTCTTCGAGGATGGATCCAGGTTCAGGAGAAATAGAATTGGTTTATTCAGTTGTCTTTTATTATCACCTTCTCTCAGGTTGCGAGAGCTCCTTGGTTTAGGAGAGTACACCTATTACGCTTATTGGATAGTCTTATTCCAAACCATAGGCTGGTGCCGAAAGGTAGGGAATGAAGAAAACCAATTAGCCTAAGTAGGGTGTGCAGAAGGTAATATGTAAAGACAAAATAAAAGGATTAGAAAGAGGGCAAAGTAAATTGCGACTGATATCATTCACGACCAAAACCGCGTACTTCATCGCCACTCCTATTTCACCTTTAAAAGAATAAGGTATTATTCAGATGTCTTTTATCATCACCTTCTCTCAAGATGCGAGTACTCCTTGGTTTAGGAGGGTACACCTATTATGCTTACTGGATAGTCTTCTTCCAAACCATAGGCTGGTGCCCAACGGTAGGGAAGGAAGACAACCATTTAGCCTAACGATGGTGTGCAGAAGGTAACGACTAATGACAAATAAAGGGATTTGGAGAGAAGGCAAAGAAATATACGGATAAAGTCATGAATTGGATTATGGAAGAGGCATTACTATGAATACCAGGATACCCCTACGAAACATTTTCATGTTTCAGTGCATTGTTAAAAGAAAACCGTTTTCCCGATTAGATACTTACTCCAGGGTGTGTATTCACCAGGTTTCATTCTTATATCTGTATGGTTTTTACAGATGATGAGTGGGAGGAAATTATTGGGAATTAGGTGATCATCCTCATTATATCGGAATTCGTTGTAATTGGTGATATTTGAGGAGATCGCCAGGGTACAGTTTTCAACCTACGACGCACAGGTTTTGAGTTGTTTAACTCAGCGGACTTATACAGAGTATTGTATGTTGTCCAAGTGTCAATCAGGACAAAGGGTTATGTCCTCGTACTATGTTCTATTTACTTATAACTTCTCTAGTATTTAGACAAGTGTTTCGTAGAAATACAAGGTCTAAATTTTGAGAAGTTGTGGGTATAAGAATAAAGTAGAGAACCAGGTATCACAAGTATCGGGATTCTTCAAAGAGATAGAAGATGTAGATTCTTGTGATTGGTATTCAGATGATAGTGATGGCTTTGAGAAACGTGTTTCTCTTTCAGGTTACTCATAATTGGATGGATTCCTAAGTTGAGCAATGCTGATTAGCCTCTTTCCATTAAGTTGATATGCACTGGAGACAGTTGCATGATTTGAATCTGGTTCCAATTAAATTAGTGCCAAAGTTTCTATTTTGGATATAGAATAGTTCGTACCTTAAAAGATGTTAAAGTACGGGGAGTTGTCCAGCTTTTGCTTAAAACCAGACTTTGGATAACTCAGGGCACGTTTCTGTAATGGCTGTTTGTGGGTTGACCCTAGCTATGACGAGGGTTGATATTCTACCATTTGGAAGATCAATAGTGATATTGTTCTTGACTCGCCACAGTTTTAGTAAAATGGATCTTTTTCAGAAAACAGTAGTGGGAGTATGGTAGAACTGGAAGTGATTCCAGAACCGCGAACGATTACGGAAAATTTAATAGGACCTATATATTCAATCAGGTTTGACATTCCAATAGCCACTCCGCAGATATGGTGGGTAACCTCAGACACCCGAGAGGTACTCCGGTAGCCTCAAGGACGGTGACAGGGAGGTTCTTATCTACCCAGACTTGACACTACTGTTGTTCCAGGCTATGAGACCCGGTAGGAGGGTTGTCGTAGTCAGTGGGAGCAGCAGAAGCATAGTGGGCAAGTAGCTTATGTCTATTTATAGACTTGAGCAGTTATAGCGGAGATAGATCATCTAATTTTGATGTGACAGTCATAGGTTTGACTTCATCAGAATATGGGATGGATCTGTTAAGAAGGTAGTAGGGTGTGATGTCATGGTATCTGGATGACATACACAGAGTAGGAAGTAAAATTCCTATACTACGATCGGTTGTACTGTGGTCGTCACACAGTTGTTTCTCCAGACAGGATATGGATATAATATTTGACATTCTGGTTTCTGGATCTATGGTTTTAGATCTGGATTTGGGTAGTTTCCCAATGTGGGTACTTTAACAGTATTCTAATGGTTTTTAGAATAGATGACTCCTGGCATGGTGGTGTACCTGCAGGTGATGGAGTCACCCTCTCTAAAAGTGTCTTACAGACTAAACGGGAGAGGGATGTGCATGATTGGCAGATCACTTGCTTAGGAGATTGAGTCAATCATGAGATGTCAAGTACCACACCAGATATTGTTTTTGCACTAGATGCAATAAGTTTGTATTAATCCAATCCTGGAGAAACATAAGGAAGCAGTTTTAGAAATAAGAACATGTTCTACGGATTTGATGACGGCAGCCTCCTTCGGGAGACGATTATCATTCCAGGCTTCAAAGGTGACATGGATGACAGAGTGATTGTCAGAGTTATAGTTTTCCCTCTGAAGAGGGACGGTATTATGGACAGGTGGTCCAAGAGGATACTGTGGGAGGCTTGGTGCAGGATACTGATTAGGTTCAGTGATCGATACAGTCTAAGAAGTTTGGATTTGGAGTTCATTTATGAACTAGGTCCCATCAGATGTCCAGACATATTCTAAGATAGGTATTACTCAATTCGGGAGATGGCTTTCTCCGCGAATTTGAGATTAAGAGAGATATAGAAAGAAACTTCTAGGCGGATCCACTCACTGAGGCTATTTCTCGAACACAATAGTTTTACAAACAGGCTTTGTGAAACTAATTAGTAGAGGAGTTGGATTTTCGGTTTCACACGGGCTGTGAGTAGTCGACATCGCAATAATTAGCCTTGAGTGCAAGTGGGAGATTGTTGGTGATAGTGCCCTCAGAGTCAATTATTGGATCGCAGATACGTGATTGCAATGATTGTGGAGGACCTATACCGGTAGGACAGTCTTACTCAAGATGATAGTATGCTATCTGGTTTGCCTTTATCAGTCGTGTACATGTTCAGGTGACTGATTACATGTTACACTTTGATAGAGCCCTTAGGATCTTGCTTTACTACCAACAGTATGATGGCGATCATATACGTGAGAGTTGGGTAGTTTATATGCATATCCTTAATTGTGGTCCCTAGTCGTGGGAGTTTCGAGACAGGGCATCGATACTCCGGAGTAGACTAGTGTATATAGTCGAGACCCCGACGAGGGGCAGTGGCCGGTCTCACAAGCCACTGGTGTCAGTTGGATCACCTAAGATGTATACAGGTGCTCATTGGGTTATGAGTACACCGGACAGGACTCGCCGGGAACCTGCTAGTTGGTATTATACATATCGTCAGATAGCAGTTCCCTGGTGACATGTGTACAGGTTAGTTCATCGACCTGAGGTCGTCATTTATCTCGTGTGAGTTCCCACTGTGCTTTGATTTCTACCCTACCACGGCTCAAAGGAGTCGTGCAAACAGGTAGTTTTTGGGTACAGTCCCGAGCCATATGGAGGCACGTGAGCGGATCGGCAGGGGATTCGTCTCTCCCGGTATTGGGGGCGAGGTCGTGCTGTGTCTAGGAGAGCCATTACACAAAGCCCATGTCCTTGGCAGGAGATTTACTGGTAGGTACTCCAGTAGTATCTCAGGGTGTTATTGGGCTACACTCCGACACGACTTATACTGCTATTGGGGGTCTGACGTTACTAGCCCCCTAGGCAGATATGCGATACTCATAGACGAATGGACCGGACTGTATATACATTGTCACTGTTAGGCTCAGTAGGGTTTCCGGATGAGTTCGCTCATCGGCCTCCCTTGAGGTCAGTCCATGGGCAGCCGTGACGCATAGCTAGTGCCGCTGACGGTTTGTGGTTAAACCCACTGCCAGGGTACTGACGAGTCATTAGAGTCCCCCACAGACAGTTTCCCAAGTTCGGGCGAAACGTTGTAGAGGCCGTATGGTTTTATGGCAGGGTTCGGAAAATGCACGTGCGTTTACGCACGTGTTATTTTTCGGACAGTTGATACTGGTCGGTTTTGGTTTAAGCATGATCCGAGTATTTTATTGAGTAAGTATAATATCTTTGTCTCAGTTGCATTTGTATTCGGTCGTAATACAAATGCGGGTATATTTATACAGTTACGGGGTTATCCTGAAAGTTGTTTTAGGATCACTTTTGGAAGTTTCCAGTTTCCAGTTTTCTATCAGCCGTCTTTTAACATTCGGTTAAAGACGGATTTATCTTTTCTTGGATAAGGTTGAATCGTGATTCTAGAAAGTTCTAGAAATGGTGACTTGGCATGGTGAGTCATTAGTGCATTAATGGAGTCATTAATGCAATGGTGACTAGGTTAATGAATAACCATTTGCATTAATGAGGTTTTGTTTGCATGAAGGATATTTGTGGTTGATCTTTTCTCTTATGGTTACCTCCCCGTCTCCTACACTCACCCCTCACCTCCTATATATGGCCGGCCCCTCCTCTCTCTCATACTCACTCACTTGATGTTTCATTTGCTAAAAAGATATGATAGATTTTGGGGTGTATGGAATTTCACAGCTCATTTCATTCCATCACCCGATTCGAGTGGCAACTTCATTAACCGATCGTCCACGGTTTTGGACGAAGTGAGACAAAGTCATCTACTCATTCTCTACATTATTCTTGGTCATCTCTTTTAGCAAACTTGACGACCGAGTTGCCTCGAGTCAGAGGCGGGAGCCCGTTTAAAGAATCGTTGACGTGGTGCCACCTGGACGAGCAGATCGGAGATCGACGAGATCGGAGTAGCCGCAACGGAGCGTGGGATGATAGTTAAAGAACGAAGGACTCGGATCGTTCGGTATAACCTTTCTACACTCTTTACAGTTTGTTAGTTTAGCAATAATGGCAGATCCGGGTTAAAGTATACGATAGCGCCAGTTAAAAAGTTTTTGTTCCGCATTTGGCGTCTGTAAACGGCCGGGGCACTACCGTAGACTTACAAGATGTTAAATTACACATTGTAATCATAAACAAATGATCAAAACCCTAACTTTGTCCAAACCCTTCTCTTGAAATATTCAACTTTCAATTAAAACCATAATTAAACACCTAATAAACTAGATTAAAGCAACTAACCAACAATCAAGCCATAGGGTAAAGATTTATACCTCACAAGTTTTGAAATCTAGCATGCTAACTTAGCCTCCAAAATGGTTCTCTAACTCTAAGATCCATGCTAGTTTGGCCAAGGAAAAATGGTTAAAGGTTTAGTTAGGAGTTTTGGGATTTTTGTATGGATTTTTGAATGAATTTTTTGTGGATTTTGAAGTGGGAATGAGAGAGCAAATTGGGGGCTACTGCAGGAACAAGGCTCGGCCTTGAGGAGAAGGGGTTTTGTGTGGGTGGGTGAGAGAGAGAGAGAGAAGTGTGTGGATGAGTGTAGAAGTTTCTCCATCATATTACATATTATTTCCTTTTTAAATTTTCTTTTTCTATGAAGTTTTGAAGTGGGAAAATGAGTGGGAATTGGGGAAAGGGGCTGCTGTTCTTGGCTCGGCCAGAACAAAGGAATGGAGTGTGTGTGAGTGGGTGAAGATTCCAAGTCAATAAAAGCCAATTTTCACTTCTATTTATTTAATAGCTTAATTAAATTATTTTCTAATTGACCCTAGAAATCTCTAGAACCATTGGGTCAAAAGTAGAAAGATTAAGCATGTTATAGACTAGGTTATAAGTGATCATGGTTCACTAATGTAGGATTAACCCATTCTCATTTTGTAATTTACACTAATTTAATGTATAAATGAAAGCTTATAATAATATTTAATTTAATTAATTAAGGAAAAATATTTGAGTAAACTAACAATTTATAGGTGACTAATTAAATACCAAATACTAGCAGTTACATAGTTAAAATAGGCGTATTTAATTCTATGTTGAAAAATAATTATAGTTAAATTTTACGGAAAATATGATTTATATTACCGGTTATCGGAAATTTCCTTTAAAGGATTTATTTATTTATTTATTTATTTTTAAAACGTTACAGTAGGTGTCTAGAAAGGTGTTAACGGGGTTATGCCCGTGGAGAAACAAGATTTATTTTGATTAGGTCTGTGCGAAAGCATGGGGAACCTCACTCAAAGTACCGACACTGCCCTGGCCGAAAGATTGGTGAACTTGAAGGGTGTAATTAATCCTGGCTAGTCTTACCTTTTAAGGTTTGAAGGAAAATTTGATAAAATACAGTGGGAGCCATCCTGATTAGATAAGATAATAACCAGTCTAATCTTGCAAGAGTATATGCTAAGTGTTTTCTTCTTTCTCTCCAGGTAGCGACCATGTCACGCCTTAATCAAGATAATAATATGGATGTATTGACCGAACCCACTTATTATACTGAGCTGGGGAACGTTGGTTCCGCTCCAACTTATAATTGTTATAAGTCCGAGCAGGAAATAGGGGATTACCAGGATTCCCGTGCCACCCAAACGAGGAATGAGCATGCTGATGCATCTTCTTCGGGTGTGTTAGTTACTAAGAATTGTTTCTCAGTACGCTCTACATCCTGGGTATTAGATACTGGATCGGGATCCCACATATGTAATATATTACATGGGCTAAAGAAAGGTAGAGAACTGGGAATAGGTGATCATTCTGTAAGAGTAGGGAATGGTGCAAATGTTGCAGCCAAAGCAGATGGCGAATATCACCTTGTATTACTGAATGGTAATACATTGATTCTGAACGAATGCTATTACATACCGAACCTGATATGCAATATTATATCAGTTTCTTTATTAAGTATAGAAGGATATAATTTTTCTATTGCAGGATAATGTTATGAACATTTTTTTGAATCAAAAGTTGATTGGATCAGGCTCGTTAAGTAATGGCATATACATTCTAAATCAAACCACAGTTCTTAACGTACAGAACACACACACAAAAGGAAAAGTTCAGAAATGAACGAGTCCTTCTTGTGGTATTGTAGACTAGGTCATATCAATGCGATACGGCTAGCTGAGTTACATAAAGATGGATATTTAAATTAGTTTGCATTTACATCATATGAAACTTGCCAGTCATGTCTCAAAGGTAAAATGACCAAAACTCCGTTTACTGGACACGGAGAAAGAGCTACGAAACTCTTGGGACTGATACATAGTGATGTATGCGGTCTCATGTCTACAAATGTCAGGAATGGTTCCTCTTACTTCATTACATTCACTGATGATCTCTCAAGATTCGGACATGTGTTCCGGTTGAAACACAAGTTTGAAGCTTTTGAGAAATTCAAAGAATATAAGCATGAAGTTAAGAACCAGACGGGTAAAAGTATTAAAATCCTTCGAACTGATCGAGGAGGAGAATACTTGAGCACTGAGTTCCTGGATTACCTAAAAGAAAATAGGATTCTCTCCCAGCTTACTCCTCCGTATACACCATAGCACAACGGTGTATCGGAGCGGAGGAATCGCACCTTATTAGATATGGTGCGCTTTATAATGAGCACCGCTGAGTTACCTATCTCCCTTTGGGGTTATGCGCTTGAGACAGCTGCATACCTATTGAATAGAGTTCCGACCAAATCAGTGCCTACCACTCCATATGAGATATGGGAGGGGAAGAGACCATGTCTTAATTATGTTAAGATGTGGGGTTGTCCGGCATATTTGAAAACAGAAAATCCGGACAAGCTCGAGGCAAGGTCATTTCTGTGTAAGTTTATTGGATATCCCAAACATTCGCGAGGGTATATCTTCTACCACACCGAGGAACAAAAGGTGTTTGTTTCTTGACATGCCACCTTTTTAGAAAAGAAATTTATTGAAAAATAAATTATTGGTAAAGAGGTAGAACTGGAAGAAGTTCCATCTATACAAACTATGATAGAAGATTTGGTAGAACCAGAGGATTCGATAGTTCCCAACGAACCTCAGCCTCTCTGTCGATCTAGTAGGGTTTCTCATCCACCTGAGAGATACTACGGTTTTCTCATTGATGGTGGGAGCGAGGATTGCATCAAGGAAGATGATGGCCCAACTATTTTCGAGCAGGCCATCACGAGTGGGGACTCTGTGAAATGGCTGGATGCAATGCGATCTGAGATGGAATCCATGTACACCAACAAAGTATGGACTTTGGATGTTGCTCCCGAAGGGGTAAACCCCATTAAGAGCAAATGGATCTTTAAGAAGAAACTTGGGGTAGATGGAAAATTTGAGACTTTCAAAGCTAGACTTGTTGCAAAAGGTTTTCGTCAACGACCAGGTGTGGATTATGATGAAACCTTTTCTCCAGTGGCTACGCTTAAGTCCATCCTGATCCTACTTGCCATCAATGCATACCATAACTACAAAATCTGGAAAATGGATGTTAAGACCGCATTTCTAAATGGTGATTTAGAAGAGAGCGTGTATATGACTTAGCCAGAGGGATTCGTGGATAGTGGGAGCAGCAGAAAGATGTGCAAGCTGCTTAAATCAATCTACGGGTTAAAGCAGGTATCGCGGAGTTGGAACATCTGTTTTGATGTGGTAATCAAAGTGTTTGACTTCATCAAAAACGTAGATGAACCTTGTATATACAAGAAGGTGGCAGAGAGTAAGGTCGTCTTCCTCGTATTGTACGTGGATGACATACTCTTGATAGGAAATGATGTTCCTATGCTGCACTCAGTCAAGCTCTTCTTATCACAAAGATTCTCAATGAAGGATCTGGGCGATGCCTCCTACATCCTGGGGATTAAGATCTATAGAGATAGATCTAAACGGATACTGGGATTGTCCCAATCCAGATACATTGACACCATACTAAAAAGGTTTAGTATGGAGGATTCCAAGCGTAGGAATTTACCTACGATCTCAAGAATCACTCTCTCCAAAGAGATGTCCCCCAAGACTGATTTGGAGAGGGCTCGCATGCAAGGTATACCCTATGCTTCGGCAGTCGGGTCTATCATGTATGCAATGTTATGTACCCGACGGGATGTAGAGTACGCACTAGGTGTTGTAAGCAGGTATCAATCAGATCCTGGGGAGAATCACTGGACGGCTGTGAAGAACATTCTTAAGTACTTGAGAAGGACTAAAGAAATGTTCTTGGAGTAGGGTAATGGTGAACTCCAACTGGAGTCCTTTACCGACTCGATCTTCCAGAGTGATAAGGACGACTCTAAGTCGGTCTCGGGTTTTGTCTTCACCCTCAATGGAGGGACGGTTTGTTGGAAGAGTTCCAAGAAAGAAACCGTGGCAGACTCAACAATGGAGGCTGAATACATCGCTACCAACGATACTGCCAAAAAGGCTGTTTGGATGAAGAAGTTCATAAATGAACTTGGAGTGGTTCCATTCATCGAGCATCCAATACCTTTGTATTGTGATAACAATGGAGCTATGGCTTTAGCTAAGGAACCCAAGTCCCATCAGTGATCCAGGCATATTCAGAGGCGGTATCACCTGATCCGTGAGATAGTTGATCGCCGGGAGATCGAGGTCAGGAGAGTTGACACGAAGAATAACACGGCGGATCGACTCACCAAGGCCATACCCCAGATACAATTTGAGAGACTCTTCGGGATGTTGGGTATGAGATACTACAACAACTGGCCTTAGTGCAAGTGGGAGATTGTTAGTTATATGTATGCCCTAGAGACCATTATTGTACATGATTGTATATTATAGTGGATGCTTGGACATATAGAGAGAGGACTTTCTTGCTCGACATGATAGTATGCTATCTGGTTGCTCTTTGTCTTAACATTTAGACTTGTATTGTGATACTGTCTTGGTCTCACATGTTGATAAAGCCCTTAGGATATGTACTTGACCATCAGGACTATGATGGAGATCATACTAGCAGGGCCAGGGTAGTCCATAAGTTCATCCTTTAATTGTTCCTAGTTGAGGGTGTATCTGTAAGTCCACGTTGCCAACCCCGGTTCTTGCTGGGAGGCGGAAACTGTATATAAAAAAAAACAAATTTTTAGCGCATTAGGCAACATGGACTAACAAAAGTCGGGATCTTTTCTAAACTAAACTAGCTACCAAGCTAAAGAGAGTTAGCTACTCGGAAAAGATGTTATACCTAACTTGAACTCCTTCTTCTTGAAACCTTTGTAGAGCTTGGATGGTGCTTTCCTCGTCGCCTTCTTCTGTCAAAGATGGATCCACCTGAGGGTTCAACCTTCGGGCTCCTTTCTCGAACTTTGAGAGAACTAGGGTCTTTGGCTTGCTAGACCTCTAACCCTAGAGTGAGTAAAGAGTGGTTTTGGGGTGTTCTTATCTCAAGGAGAGGGTTTCTCAACACATGAGAGGGAGTCTCCTTGAACTAGAGGAGGAGGAAGAAGAAGAGAGGAGAGAGAAGTGTTATGATAGAATGAATAAACTTTTTACAACCATGACATAATATAAAATGAATTATCAAATTAATAATAATAATCTAAATGAAATAGTTGATGGATGGTTTGGAATGACAATTATCATTACACACATTAAATGGTTTTGCTAGAATCAAAGAGCATCTTTGATATGTAATGATAGTCAAAGTTTCAACCATGGTCAACTAGTCAACCTTGGTCAACAAGTCAACAAACACAACCATGGCATAATTTTATTTAATTAATATTATTTAATTGATATATCATAAATTCATTAGGGTTTGGAAAAAGACGACTGTCAACTGTGCATACACACCCGTTCCGAAACCCTAATGAAAATCTTCTTCCTCCGCCTCAATCAACTGTGCATACACACCCGCATTCTTGTTCCGAGGAACATGAATACAATGAGATAAATCTAACCCCAAAACATATACTAGTATCTGGCTCAAACCAGAGCCCGCTAGTAATATCCGTCCGGACTCCAAACGTGCACAAGTGCGCGGATGAGAACGAACCCTGTCGCAAAACCATGCGACCTCTACTCTGTTTTGCCCAATGGCGAATAGCCCTCTGTGTGGGACTCTAAAGACTCGACACTACGCTGGCAGTGGGTTTAACCACAGACCGCAAGCGGCACTAGCTGTGCGTAACGGTCCCCAGGTAGATGCCGATAAGAAGACTGACGAGGTGAACCCCATCTGAAGTCCTACTGAGTCTGAATGTGACAGTCTCCGTACAGTCCGGTCTATTCGTCTGATACATCGCATGGAAGGCCTAGGGGGGCGGTAAACGTCAGTCCCCTAATAGCGGTACAAGTCGTGTCGGAGTGAAGCCCAAAACACCCTGAGATAACACTGGAAACCTACCAGTATATCTCGATTGCCCTGGCCAGGGACTACTCGTGTAATGGCTCTCCTAGACACAGTGCGATGTCAACCCCCAATACCGGGAGAGACGAATCCTGTCTAACCGTCACTGCCTCCAAGTGCTTCGGGACTGTACCCAACTACTACCTGTTTGCACGACTCCTTTGAGCCGTGGTAGGGTAGTAATCAAAGTACAGTGGGAACACACTCGAGGCGAAGTGAAAGTGTCAAGTCAGCGGACTAAGCTGTACTCATGTCACCTGGGAACTGATAACTGACGATAGGTATAATACCAACCGGTCAGTTCCCGATGAGTCCTGTCCAGTGTACTCGTAACCTAACGAGCACCCGTATACTATCTCCAGTACGACGTACTGATGGCTGTGGGACAGACCATCTCCCACACTGGGATGAGAAGCGCATACGCTAGTCTACTCCGGTGTATCAATGCCCTGTCTCGATAGTCCTGCGACTAGGGACCTGTATAAGGATGTGCTTATAGATTACGCAGCCCCCACTAGTGTGACTGCCATCACAACGCTGGTTATCAAGCAAAGATCCTAAGGGCTCCACTAATGTGTATAGGTGATATACTAAAATAAACACATGTACACATTGAAGTAGAAACAAACCAAGTAGCATACTACTATATTGAGCAAGATTGTTTATACAAGGTGAATATCCCAAGCTTTCATTAAGTAATATACAAACTAGTATGATACAGTAATGGCCTCTAGGGCATATACACTAACAATCTCCCACTTGCACTAACGCCATGTACTGGCGTATCGAAGACCTATTATCTCGATCAACCGCTCGAACTGAGTCTGGGGCAAGGCCTTGGTGAATGGATCTGCAGTGTTTTCTTTTGAAGCGACCCTCCGAACCTCGATATCCTGGCGATCTACGATCTCCCTGACCAGGTGATACCGCCTCAAGATGTGTCTGGATCTCTGATGGGACCTGGGTTCCTTCGCTAAAGCTATAGCCCCGTTGTTGTCGCAATACAGAGGTATTGGATCAACAATGGACGGAACCACCTGAAGTTCTTTTAAGAACTTCCTCATCTAGACGGCTTCTTTTGCGGCATCAGATGCAGCGATGTATTCCGCTTCCATAGTCGAGTCTGCAACGGTTTCCTGTTTGGAACTCTTCCAACACACCGCCCCTCCATTGAGGGTGAAGACAAAACCCGACATGGACTTGGAATCATCCTTGTCACTCTGGAAGCTGGAGTCAGCAAAGGCCTCGATCTGGAGGTCTTTTCCGCCATACACCAAGAACATCTCCTTAGTCCTTCTCAGGTACTTGAGAATGTTCTTTACTGCTATCCAGTGTTTCTCCCCAGGGTTTGACTGATATCGGCTTACTACACTCAGTGCATAAGCTACATCCGGTCTGGTACACAACATCGCATACATTATAGAGCCTACCGCAGAAGCGTAGGGTATAATAGACATGCGATCCCTCTCCAAATCAGTCTTGGAAGACATCTCTTTAGAGAGGGTGATCCCGTGACAAGCCGGTAGGTTACCGCGCTTGGAATCTTCCATACTGAATCTCTTCAGTATGGTGTCGATATACCTGGACTGTGAAAGTCCTAATATCCTCTTGGATCTATCACGATGGATCCGGATCCCCAGGATGTATGAGGCATCACCCAGGTCTTTCATAGAGAACCTGTGTGACAAGAACAACCTTGACAGATTGTAGCATAGGAATGTCATTTCCTATTAAGAGAATGTCATCCACGTATAAAACGAGGAATACTACAGTTCTCGCTACAAATCTACTATAGATGCATGGTTCATCTGGATTTTTGATAAAGCCAAATTCTTTGACCGTCTCATCAAAGCAGATGTTCCAACTCAGCGATGCCTGCTTTAGTCCATAGATGGACTTAAGCAACTTGCACACCTTTCCGCTGCTCCCACTCTGAATGAAACCCTCTGGCTGGTCCATATAGACACACTCCTCTAAATTTCCATTTAGAAAAGCGGTTTTTACGTCCATCTGCCAAATCTCATAATCGTGGAAGGCAGCAATGGCAAGAAGGATCCGAATGGATTTCAGCATAGCCACTGGAGAAAAGGTTTCGTCATAGTCCAAACCAGGTCTTTGACGAAAACCCTTTGCAACAAGTCTAGCTTTATAGGTCTCAACCTGTCCATCTACACCAATCTTCCTTTTGAAGATCCACTTGCATCCTACGGGTTTCACCCCGTCTGGAGCAATGTCCAACGTCCATACTTTGTTGGTGTACATGGACTCCATTTCGGTCCGCATTGCATACAACCATTTTACCGAGTCAACGCTCTGAACGGCCTGCTGGAAGCTAGTAGGCTCATCATAATCTATGATGCAATCTTCTCTATCCCCATCTATGAGAAAATCGTAGTATCTCTCGGGCGGATGAGACTGCCTACTACTCCTGCGGAGCGGCATAGAAATGTCCTGTTCTTTTGAAACTACTGGCTCTTCCAAGCTTTCAGTAATAGCTTGTGGTTCTGGAATTTCTTCCAGCTCTATTGCGCTCCCACTTATCTGGGTTTCTAAAAACTCAGTTTCCAAGAAGCGAGCATGTTGAGAAACAAGAACTTTTTGTTCCTCTGCGGAATAGAACAGATACCCCCTGGAGTTCTTTGGGTATCCCACAAACTTACACTGTACTGAACGTGCCTCGAGCTTGTCCGCATGCTGCTTTTTTTTACAAAAGCTGGACATCTCCATATCTTAAGATACTTAAGACAGGGTTTCTTTCCACTCCACATCTGATATGGGGTGGTAGGCGCAGTCTTGGTTGGAGCCTTGTTCAAGAGATATGCAGCTGCTTCTAGTGCATAACCCCAGAAAGATCGCGGTAACTCAGCCTTGCTCATCATGGAACGAACCATATCCAATAGGGTTCGATTCCTCCTTTCCGATACACCGTTATGTTGCGGAGTGTATGGTGGAGTACGCTGAGTGAGAATTCCATTCTCTTTTAAATAGTCCAGGAACTCGGCACTCAAGTATTCACCACCTCGATCCGATCTTAGAATCTTAATACTTTTGCCTGTTTGTTTTTCAACTTCATTCTTGTAATTCCGAAATTTCTCAAAGGCCTCGGATTTGTGCTTCATTAAGAAGACATGTCCATACCTAGAGAAATCATCTATGAAAGTAATGAAGTATGAATAACCGCTTCGCGAATGTGTAGACATTGGACCACACACGTCACTGTGTATGAGTCCCAAGAGCTCGCTCGCTCTTTCTCCGTGTCCAGTGAACGGAGTCTTTGTCATCTTTCCCATGAGACAAGATTCACAAGTGGCATAAGACTGATACTCGAACGGATCCAAGTATCCTTCTTTATGTAACTTTGTCAACCGTGTCTCATTGATGTGACCCAGTCTACAATGCCATAAGAATGCCTGATTTATATCTGGAGACTTTCTTTTGTGTGTATTCTGGACATTGAAAATCTGTGGTTGATTTAACACGTATATACCATTGCTCAGTGTACCTGACCCAATCAGAACTTGATTAAGGTGAATGTTTACAACATTACTTACAAACGCAAATTCATAACTTTCTTTAGAAACCAAAGATACAGAAATGATATTACAAGTTGCGTTGGGTACAAAAAAGCAATTGCGCAAAACCAAAACATGTCCATCTGACATTCCCAGGTGATAGTCCCCCACGGCTTTAGCATCCATGCTAGCTCCGTTTGCAACTCTGAGGGTCATGTCACCTGCCTTCAAAACCCTACGGTTTCTCAACGCCTGCAAAGAATTACAGATATGAGATCCTGATCCGGTATCCAATACATAGGAAGTAGAGTTTATTGAAAGACAGTTTTCAATAACATACACACCTGAAGTTGAAGCCGCAACCTGCTTCAGTTCCTGTGTCCTGGCCTTCCAAGCCCTGCAATCTTTCTTCCAGTGTCCACTCTTATGACAATAGAAGCATTCTTCTTTACCGACAAGATTCCCCGCTATCTTGTTGCCTTTTCCTTTCCCTTCGTATCCACTTTACTAACACCGCCCCTTGGTTTGGCGGGGGCTTTCCTCTTCTTTCCCTTGGCTTTTGCCTTGGACCTAGAAGAAGAAGATCCTCCTACAAACAAACTGGATGTTTCCCTACCTTTCTGTAGGGTGCCCTCTGCGCTCCTCAGCATGTTGAGGAGTTCTGAAAGTTCAACTTCTTTTTCTTGTAAGTTGAAGTTCAGTATAAACTGGGCGTAAGTGGAAGGAAGGGACTGGAGAATTAAGTCCGTATAGAGCTCACTCTCCAACGTGGTCCCAAGTTCCGTGAGCTCCTCTATATAGCCAATCATCTTAAGCACGTGTTCCGCTACCGATGATCCGACGGCCAATTTTGCCGAAAATAACTTCTTCGACACTTCATATCTTGCGATACGAGACTGCTCTCCATACAGTTCTTTTGTATGAAGAAATATGGATTCCAGGTCCATATTCTCGTGCCTCCTCTGATGTTCGTTGTCCATAGAGGCAAGCACGAGGCACTTGGCCTTCGCGCAATCAATTTCCCAAGTCTTACGGATTTCCTTATCCGCGACGCTGGAGGTGGGACCTGGGACAGGGGTAGATTTGGTGGTAAGAAGATACCCCAGCTTGTCGTAAGTGATTGCCATCTTGACATTCCTGAGCCAATCTTTGTAGTTTGGCCCTGTCAGTATGTTTTTATCTAGAAGTAACTTAAGTCCAGTCATGTCGATTGGTCGCTTCAATTAGGAGAGAGAGAAGAAACACTCAGCACGATGCTCTTGCAAGTTTAGAATGGTTTTTAGTTTGTCTAAACAGGATGGCTCCTACTGTTTCTCGAATCCCTCCTCAAACCATAAAGGAAGAATTAGTCGGGATCAATCCCACCGCACAATACTTGCTTAACCGTTCAGCCAGGCCAGTGTCGGTACTTCGAGGGAGGTTTTCCAACGCTTTCGCGAAGTTCCTTAATGTAAGAACCTCTTTTCCCTGGGGGCATAGCCCCGCTAACACCTTTATAGACACCTACTAGGTTTATAGCATTGATCGTTTAGTGAGAAATTTCCCGAGGAGTAGCATATACTCACAGTAGGATCGGGATCCAACTATCATCGCATGACGAAACTGAAGGAATCCTACCAGAATCACCACACTCCAAATGGTATGCAAATCTAGCAAGTTTCAGTACTTATGAAACTCCCGATGTGGATTTTTGCCCCATGCTCTTATGACCTTGACGAAGGTCAACAAATCATAAGTCACATGTCAAGTTCTGCCCGTCATTTTCCAGGTTAATTTGAACCCACCCGTATATACCCTTGACGAAGGTCAACAAGGCAATACGACTGTCCCAAACCAACGCATCTATCTATGCTACATATGAACACCCAACAGCTACCAATCTCTATGCCTTGACGAAGGTCAACAAACATAGCTTGAATACTATTGAATATTCATACGAAACGACGGAGGGCTACGAATGGTTTTGGCGAAACCGTGAACGTAGTGAACTTGATATAATCGATGGAACGAGATAGCTTTTAAAAGGAGTGGCTCAAGCTCCGCATTTAAAAGTTAGTTTTGAAAAGAACCGAGTGGTTTTTTTTGAAAGTGTTCCAACGACTTTTGCTTGGTTTATTATCTTGCATTAGTTCTTTTAATGCGTGATATTCTTGCATTAGTTCTTTTAATGCGTCCCATCATTTAATCCTACCATTGTAGAAAACAACCAAAATATGACGTACGCTTATGCCATTCGCATTCGCCATGGGGCCCCGTCATTACCCGTTAGGTTACTTAACTAACGACAGAGCGAGGCTGGTCTAGCGCGGCTGTAAAACATAAGCAACGCCTAAATAGTTATAAATATATAGCAATGATAGACATTACAGATCACAGATGAATACATTGGATATACTAGGAATCCGCAATTCGTTCGAGCCTGCAACGAAAAGCGGATTACACGGTCGCGGTGAATAGCCAAAACCCCACCCAAGACCCCTACGGGTGCGGCAAACTACCCGCCAAGTACCCGAAGTGGAGCAACCTCCCTCAACGCCGTGAGTAGGCCACTCGGCACTTCGAGATACCCGGTAGTTTATGCACCCCCTCCATAGGTCTATCATAGGAGCAAAAACAGTAAAAAGAATTATACAATGACGGATACAACCCCGACCCGGTTGTGCGGCCATACAAATAATATTAAATCAATTTACATATTACATGAATGAAAGAAAAAAGAAAACACTCATCTCACATCCACCCCGGCTATTCACCCGCGACAGTCCAACGCATTCATATACACATACCATCATCAAACACAGATCACAGATATGTATAACCCCGACTAATCGACATATAGCGATTAGCCGACGTTCAATACATGTAAACATCACAGATATAACAGATTAGTCAAAGTATAGTGAAGTTCGATCCAAAAATACGGATTTATAGGCTCCCAAAAACAAATTTCTTTTCTGGAAAACCTGGGCAAAAATAGACCATCTTAAAAATCTCAAAACCCTACCAGAAGAACATTGCACCAAACCCGGTCGTGAGAAGAGACAAAACGGCGGCGGTTCCGCGGCAAATGTATACCCATTGCCGCGGAACCGCGGCGGTTTGAGGGATTCAGGCGACCGTTTTTGATGGGTGTCTTCACAAAACCCTGAGCCGATTTTTGGAGTAAAACTTTTTATCTTTAGAGCATAAAAAATTTCAACAGAAAGTTAGGGTTTTGATGTTTAGGTTTTTTTGTGATTTTTCCGATCGAACTTCCATACACTTTACTACTTAGCTAGTTTAAGTTTAGTTAGGCTCTGATACCACTGTAAGTCCACGTTGCCAACCCCGGTTATTGCGGGGAGGCGGAAACGGTATACAAAAAAAACAAATTTTTAGCACATTAGGCAACATGGATTAACAAAAGTCGGGATCTTTTCTAAACTAAACTAGCTACCAAGCTAAAGAGAGTTAGCTACTCGGAAAAGATGTTATACGTAACTTGAACTCCTTCTTCTTGAAACCTTTGTAGAGCTTGGATGGTGCTTTCCTCGTCGCCTTCTTCCGTCAAAGATGGATCCACCTGAGGGTTCAACCTTCGGGCTCCTTTCTCGAACTTTGAGAAAACTAGGGTCTTTGGCTTGCTAGACCTCTAACCCTAGAGTGAGTAGAGAGTGGTTTTGGGGTGTTCTTATCTCAAGGAGAGGGTTTCTCAACACATGAGAGGGAGTCTCCTTGAACTAGAGGAGGAGGAAGAAGAAGAGAGGAGAGAGAAGTGTTATGATAGAATGAATAAACTTTTTACAACCATGACATAATATGAAATGAATTATCAAATTAATAATAATAATCTAAATGAAATAGTTGATGGATGGTTTGGAATGACAATTATCATTACACACATTAAATGGTTTTGCTAGAATCAAAGAGCATCTTTGATATGTAATGATGATAGTCAAAGTTTCAACCATGGTCAACTAGTCAACCTTGGTCAACAAGTCAACAAACCCAACCATGACATAATTTCATTTAATTAATATTATTTAATTGATATATCATAAATTCATTAGGGTTTGGAAAAAGACGACTGTCAACTGTGCATACACACCCGTTCCGAAACCCTAATGAAAATCTTCTTCCTCCGCCTCAATCAACTGTGCATACACACCCGCATTCTTGTTCCGAGGAACATGAATACAATGAGATAAATCTAACCCCAAAACATATACTAGTATCTGGCTCAAACCAGAGCCCGCTAGTAATATCCGTCCGGACTCCAAACGTGCACAAGTGCGCGGATTAGAACGAACCCTGTCGCAAAACCATGCGACCTCTACTCTGTTTTGCCCAATGGCGAATAGCCCTCTGTTTGGGACTCTAAAGACTCGACACTACGCTGGCAGTGGGTTTAACCACAGACCGCAAGCGGCACTAGCTGTGCGTAACGGTCCCCAGGTAGATGCCGATAAGAAGACTGACGAGGTGAACCCCATCTGAACTCCTACTGAGTCTGAATGTGACAGTCTCCGTACAGTCCGGTCTGTTCGTCTGATACATCGCATGGCGGGCCTAGGGGGGCGGTAAACGTCAGTCCCCTAATAGCGGTACAAGTCATGTCGGAGTGAAGCCCAAAACACCCTGAGATAACACTGGAAACCTACCAGTATATCTCGATTGCCCTGGCCAGGGACTACTCATGTAATGGCTCTCCTAGACACAGCGCGATGTCAACCCCCAATACCGAGAGAGACGAATCCTGTCTAACCGTCACTGCCTCCAAGTGCTTCTGGACTGTACCCAACTACTACCTGTTTGCACGACTCCTTTGAGCCGTGGTAGGGTAGTAATCAAAGTACAGTGGGAACACACTCGAGGCGAAGTGACAGTGTCAAGTCAGCGGACTAAGCTGTACTCATGTCACCTGGGAACTGATAACTGACGATAGGTATAATACCAACCAGTCAGTTCCCGACGAGTCCTGTCTAGTGTACTCGTAACCTAATGAGCACTCGTATACTATCTCCAGTACGACGTACTGATGGCTGTGGGACAGACCATCTCCCACACTGGGATGAGAAGCGCATACGCTAGTCTACTCCGGAGTATCGATGCCCTGTCTCGATAGTCCTGCGATTAGGGACCTGTATAAGGATGTGCTTATAGATTACTCAGCCCCCACTAGTGTGACTGCCATCACAACGCTGGTAATCATGCAAAGATCTTAAGGGCTCCACTAATGTGTATAGGTGATATACTAAAATAAACACATGTACACATTGAAGTAGAAACAAACCAAGTAGCATACTACTATATTGAGCAAGATTGTTTATACAAGGTGAATATCCCAAGCTTACATTAAGTAATATACAAACTAGTATGATACAGTAATGGCCTCTAGGGCATATACACTAACAGTATCGAGACGGGGCATCGATATTCCAGAGTGGACTAGCGTATACGCTTCTTGACCCATATGATGGGCGATGGAAGATCCTATATCCATTGGTGTTTGACATCAAAGATGGTATACAGGTGCTCAGTAGAGACTGGGTACACTGAACAGGACTCGCCGAAAACTCCTAGATGGTATTATACCTAACGTCAGATAGAAGTTCTTTTGTGACACTGGTACAGGTTAGTCTGTAGACCTGAGATCATTATATAGTCTTGTGTGATTCCCACTGTGTTTTGATTTCCACCCTACCACGTTCAAGAGAGCGTGTAAAATAGTGGTTTTTGGGTACAGTCCCTAGTCACATGGAGGCAATGAGCGATAGGAGGGGTTTCATCTCTCCCGGTATTGGGGGTGGATGTTGCGCTGTGCTCGATTGGCTATAACAGAAAGTCTCTGATCAGGGCAGATACGGAGATTTACTGGTAAGCGTTTTCAGTAGTTTCTCGACCCGTTATGAGACTCACATCGGCATGACTTATCAAGTTACTGGGGTCTGATGTTTACCACCCCTAGACTAGATATGCGACATATCAAACGAAGAGACCGGACTGTACAGTACTGTTACTGACAGGCTTTGCAGGAGTTTAGACAAGTTTGCTTGTTGATCTTCTGATCACTCAATACTTAGCCGTTACGTCCAGCTAGTACCGCTGACGGCTTGTGGGTAACTGATATGATCATCACCTACTGCCGGCGTATTGACGAGTCATTAGAGTCCTACACGAAGGTTTCCTGGCTCAGGCAAAACGAAGTAGGAGCACATATGTGATATGTACAAGACCGAGATTAATACGTGTATGTGATACCGTATTTTATTCTCGCGATATGTGATATCGGTCGGTTATATGTGATATAGCCAGTTTATCGAATCAAGTGTTGATTCGATAAGTTGATACAAATAATATTAGTCGGTTATATGTGATATAACCGGATTATTAAATAAAGTGTTGATTTAATAATTTAATGTATGGTTATATATTTGATATATTAATTTTACATTAACTAATATTTGCTCACTTAAGCATTTCTTTTTCTCACTTGTGCACATTCAATATATATATGTGTGATATATATTATTGTGTCATGCTTGTTGATACATGCAACATGGGTATATGAGACTCACATTATGCTTATAATAATGAAGGGTTTTATTTATTTAAAGTAAATCAAAATTAGATGAAAATTAGTCATGGTTTGGAGCTTAGTGGAAGCTTGTGGAACCATTGACTTAGTCCACTAATTTTGTCTTACTTAAGATATTTATTAACATAACCATTATCTTTAGCCATGGTTAAGTCTCTACATGAATTAGTATGTGATATTTTGTCACCCATGGTTTCTACTCTCACTCTCATTCCATTCTCATCTTCATCTTCTTCTTCATTTCCAATTTTGCTCTCTAGCTTTTTCAAAAGTGAAGAAATATAGTGAGAAAAATTATTCTAAAGTGAGCAAAAATCCGATTTCATCAACCTACACTAGATTAGCCATTTAGTTTAGGTTGTTTGCTGCACTAATTCCTAATTAGTGAAGAGGTAGCTTGAGTTGGAGATTCCTCGACATAAATCATCTTCGGCCTCGAAAACTTCAAGCAAGCTTGTTCCTTTCGCCTTGTGAACCCTTGCTAGAGTCCGGAAGATCACTATTTGGAGCGAAGGGACTACTACACAGAGCTTTAGAAGTGAAGGACCAGTCTACAAAGGTTGTATTCCTCATTCATTTAGTGTAATATTTGATTACATTCTAGCTTAACTCCTAATTTTCTAGTTAGATCTTTGACATGGGTTGAATAGCACTCTAGGTTTTTTAAAATTGCATACTTTATGCCCCATAAATCCTAGTTAGGGTGATATGGAACCCAGCAGTTGAGAGTGATGTCCTGGTATTTGGATGGCATGTCTTTATAGGAAGTGATATTCCTATACTACAATCGGTTATACTGTGATTGTCACAAGGTGTCTCCATATAAGATCTGGATAAAATATCAGGGATTCTGGTCACTGGATCTATGGTTTTAGATCTATATTTGGGAAGTGTCCCAATTTGGATACTTAACACTATTCTAAGGTGTTTTAAATTGGACAACTCCTGCGTGGTGGTGTACCCACAGGTGATGGAGTCACCCTCTCTAAAGAAATGTCTTCTAGACTGATGAAGAGAGGGATTTGCATGATTGGCATATCTCTTGCTTAGGCAATTGAGTCAATTATGATATGTCAAGTACCACACCAGATATTAATTTTGCACTGGTTGCAATATATATTTATGTATATATTAATCCAATCCTGGAGAAATGTTGGGAAGAATTTATAAACATAAGTAGATGTTCTTGGTATATGGTAACGGCAACCTCCTTAAGGAGGCGGATATCATTTCTGGCTTCCAAGGTGACCTGAATGACAGAGTGGTTATCAGAGTTATAGTTTTCCCTCTTTTGAGGGGCAGTATGTTGGACAGGTGGTCCAAGTGGATACTGAGGATGGCATGGAGCATGATACTGATTAAATTCAGTGACTAATACAGTCTAAGAAGTTTGTTAGATTTGGAGTTCATTTGTGAACTGGGTCCCATCAGATATCCACACAAATTCTAAGATAGGTATTGCTTATTTCAGGAGATAGTTTTTCTCTGCGAAGTTGAGATATAGAGAGATAAAGATAGAAACATTGGAGCGGATCCACTCACTGAGGCTATTTCTCGAACGCAATAGTTTCGCAAACGGGCTTTGCGAGACAGATTAGTAGAGAAGTTGGTGTTCGGTATCACACGGGCTGTGAGTATGCGACAGCGCAATAATTAGCTTTAAGTGCAAGTGGGAGATTGTTGGCTATAGTGCCCTCAAGTCGATTATTGTAATCGCAGGCACGCGATTGTGATGATTGAGGGAGGATCTATACGGATAGAACAGTCTTACTCGATATGATAGTATGTTATCTGGTTTGTCTTTATCATCATGTACATGCTTTATGTGGTATTACAAATCACTATTACATGTTGATAGAGCCCATAGGATTCTTTCTTGACTACCAGTATTATGATGGCGATCATATACGTGGGAGCTGGGTTGTTTATAAGCACATCCTTAAATATCCCTAGTCGAGGGAGTATCGAGACTGGGCATCGATACTCTAGAGTAGACTAGTATATACTTATCGAAACCCCAACGAGGGGCAGTGGCCGGTCTCACAATCCATTGGTGTCAGTCAGTCACCTAAGATAGTATACAGGTGCTCATTGGGTTATGAGTACACTGGACGGGCTCGCCGGGAACATGCCAGTTGGTATTATACCTATTGTCAGATAGCAGTTCCCAGATGACATGTGTACAGTTTAGTCTGTCGAACTGAGATCGTCATTTGTATCGTGTGATTTCCCACTGTGCTTTGATTACTACCCTACCACGGCTCAAAGGAGTCGTGCAAACAAGTTTTAGTTGGGTATAGTTCCGAGCCACATGGAGGCAGTGAGCGGATCGTCGGGGATTCGTCTCTCCCGGTATTGGGGGTTGATATCACGAGGTGCATGGGTGGCCATCAATAGAAAGCCTTGGCCAAGGTAGACGAGAATTACTGATTTGGATCAGTAGTTTCTCAGTGGGTGATGGGCATTATACCGACATGAATATCGCGTTATTAGGGATCTGACTTTATCCACACCCTAGAATCGATATGCAATACTCTTAGACGAACAGACCGGACTGTATGAAGATTGTCACTGACAGGCTCAGTAGGGGTTCGGATGAGTTTGCTCGTCGGCCTTCTTTTCGCTCAATACCTTGGTAACCGTTACGTACAACTAGTGCCGCTAACATGCTTGTGGTTAAACCCACTGCCAGTGTATTGACGAGTCTTTAGAGTCCCACACAGAGGGTTTCCCTTGTTCTGGCGAAACGATGTAGTAGCCGTTTTGCATACGTGCAGGGTTCCGATAGATTGATTGTACTATGTACCTGTACTTTCGATCAGACGGTTGATAATACTAGCCGGCTCGGGTTTGAGTTGGATTATTAAATCAGGTATTGATTTAATAATTTACGTATATATATTTCGATATGTATATTCTAATATTATGTTCTTTGTGTTATTCTATCTCTTCGGGTATTCGTATTTCGGTAGGAATACCGGTATGTATAAACTGTAGAATGTAATCCGTATTTATACGAATAACATTCTAGAAGGTGGACACTTCATTTAGGATTTGACCATTTATTTTAAATGGATAACGAAGTGGATAATTGAGAGAGCGGAGTATGGTGAGAACCATGCATGCATAGTGTGCACAAATGAATTGTTAATTCATTTGTTCAAATTATTCAAGCATGGGCTTGATATTATATTGAAAGAATCGGTTTTACAAAACCTAGCTTCACATTTCTCTCTCTCCATAGATGGCTCATTATTTTTGAGAGATGATTTTTCTTCTCACCATCATGCTTCACTCTCCTCTCTTGAGTTTCTTGAGTTCCTCCACCTTCATGCTCAACCTCCTCTCTACAATCTCATAAGTTGAGAATCAAGAAAGGAGGTGAGATGGATAAACACTTAGAACACTCACTACATCCTAGGCATTCTAGATTAGCAACCTAGAATCCCTAGTTGCTTCACTTGCTTTTGATGTGGAGCTAGAGCCATTAGCTACATCCTTCGGGTGGATCATCTTCGACGAAGGAAGACCGGCGGCCAAGTTCAATCGAGCACGTCTCAAGGTGCTAAGGAAGATGATGGAAGACCGAAGGACTTGGTTCGTTCGGTATAACACTCTATCATAATAGATTAGCTCTTGTTAGTTAGCTAGTATAGGTTTATGGTTCGATCTTTTGGTCGGGTTCACTAGCGCCAGGTTTTTAAACGCCAATTTTGTTCCGCACCGGCCTCGGTAGATGACCAGGGTGCTGGCATACCCAAACAGTTTCTCGAACCGTTATGAGCCATACATCGGCAAGACTTATCAAGTTACTAGGGTCTGACGATTCCACCCCTAGACTTGATATGCGACATATCAGATGAAGAGACCGGACTGTACGGTAAGTGTTACTTATAGGCTTCATGGGAATTTGGACAAGCTTGCTTGTTGATCTTCTATTCGCTCAATACCTGGGTGGCCGTTACGTCTAGCTAGTACCGCTGACGTCTTGTGGGTAACTGATGTGATCATTACCTACTGCTGGCGTATTGACGAGTCTTTAGAGTCCCACACAGAGGTTTTCTAGTTCAAGCGAAACGAAATAGGGCACATATGTTGATATGTGCGGGGGCCTTATTAAATACGAGTATGTGATACCGTATTCTAATCTGGCGGTAATTTGATATCTGTTAGGTTATATGTGATATAAACGGATTATTGAATCAAGTGTTAATTTGATAATGTGATATATAAATAAATGATATTAGTCGGTTCTGTTGGATATAGTGCCCTCAAAGTCAATTATTGGATCGCAGGCACGTGATTGCAATGATTGAGGGAGGACCTATGCCGGTAGGACAGTCTTACTCAAGATGATAGTATGTTATCTGGTTCATCTTTATCATCGTGTGCATGCTTTAGGTGACATTACAGGTCACTATTGCACGTTGATAGATCCCTTAAGATTATTGCTTGACGGCCAGCAGTATGATGGCGATCATATACGTGGGAGCCGGGGTCTATAAGCACATCCTTAAAGTGGTCCCTAGTCGTGGGAGTTTCGAGACTGGGCATCGATACTCCAGTAGTAGACTAGTGTATACAGTCGAGACCCCGATGAGGGGCGATGGCCGATCTCATAAGCCATTGGTGTCAGTTGGTTCACCTAAGATGTATACAGGTGCTCATTGGGTTATGAGTACACCGGACAGGATTCGCCGGGAACATGCTAGTTGGTATTATACCTGACGTCAGATAGCAGTTCCCTGGTGACATGTGTACAGGTTAGTTCATCGACCTGAGATCGTCATTTGTCTCGTGTGAGTTCCCACTGTGCTTTGATTACTACCCTACCACGGCTCAAAGAAGTCATGCAAACAGGTTTTAGTTGGGTACAGTCCTGAGCCACATGGAGGCAGTGAGCGGATCGGCAGGGCTTCCGTCTCTCCTGGTATTGGGGGTGAGATCGCGCCGTGTCTAGGAGAGCTATTACACGAAGTCCTTGGCCAAGGCAGGAGATTTACTGGTAGGTATTCCAGTAGTATCTCAGGGTGTTCTGGGCTACACTCCGACACGACTTGTACCGTTTTTGGGGGTCTGATTTTTACCAACCCCCTAGGCCCGACATGCGATGCTCATAGACGAACGGACCGGACTGTACGGATATTGTCACTGACAGGTTCAGTAGGGTGTCAGGATGAGTTCGCTCATCGACCTCCATTTTGGTCAATACATGGTAGCCCGTTACGTACGGCTAGTACCTCTGACGTGCTAGTGGTTAAATCCACAGCCAAAATATTGACGAGTCTTTAGAATCCCCCACAGACAGTTTCTCAAGTTTCGGGCGAAACGTTGTAGAGGCCGTATGGTATTATGGCAGGGTTCGATCATATACGTGCAGTAGTGCACGGATCATGATCGGACGGGTCATACTAGTGGGCTTTGGTTTAAGCCGGATCCTAGTATTAGATTTGTTGGATTACTTTAGTCTCATCGCATTCACGTTCAATCGGAATGCGGATGCAGATATGTATGTACAGGTGAGGGGTATCCTTGTGATCCGTCACGAGTTTACTTTAGATGTTGCCGTATCTTTTTGTTGTTGCAAACATTTTGATTAATGTTTGCATATGGAAATAATGAGCTCAAAATCATGATTAGGAGCATTAATTGTGACACATGCACAAGTGATGAGTCATGGTCTCTTTACTTGTGCATATGTCACATTATTGATGGATTTGAGTGTTGAAATGAGAGGGAGAGAGAGAGGGGTGCCATATGAAGAGTTTGGTCTTGTAATTTTCATGACACTCTCACTCTCATTATCATCTCAACACAAAAGAAAAAGAATAAGAAAACTTCTTCTTCCTCCACTTCTTTCTTGAGCTCACTATCTCCTCACTAATGGCATCCACTAAATCCTCAAGAGACAAAGTGATCACACACATTCTCTACATCGCCTTGGACACGTCGGCTAGCAAACTTCGTGCCCGAGTTGCTTCGGATGAAGCGGGAGCCCGTAAAAAGACTCGAAGATGTGGTGCCCTTTCCGACGAGGAGATCGAGATCGGAGATGCCACGAGGAGCTTGGGATGGTGGCCAAAGACCGAGGACACGGATCGATCGGTATAGCTTTTCCAACCCTTTCTCTAGTTGCTAGTTATAGGTTAATGGTTCGATCCGGGATTAAAGTCTGCGATAGCGCCGGTTTCTAGTTTAGAAAAAGTTTTCGTTTCCGCATTTTGGCCTCGGACAGACGGCCGGGGCGCTACCGTAGACTTACATGGTATCAGAACGACGCCATTATCCTTTACTAACTTGCTCTAACGTGTTTAGAACTTCGATCGAACAAAATTTCCGAAACCGCAATTTCAAAAACGAAGTTGCTGTCGAATTTTTTTTGTGGTCTAAAAATTATTTTGAGTACGTCAGAAAATCAAGCAGGCTTTTCTAAGAACACTGCAGAAATTTCGTAGCATGATATCACTGTAGCACCGCGGAACCGCGTCCGTACCCATGTTTTGGCCGCGGTTCCGCCGCAGTACTGTAGCAACACTGCACCAAATTTTCTGCAGTGGTCTCTGACTTGGAATTGGGGTTTCTGGTATTTTTAGTTTTGACCCAGATTATTTTGAGTGCTGGATTTGTGCTTGGGGCCCACTTCGGGAAATTTTGTCGATCGAAATTTTTTAAATATGTTAGTTCACAGTGCTTACTTTATATCAGTGACCGTGAATGTCATTCTAGCGGTAAATCTTGTCTAATTGCTCTAGTTCTTTTAGACGGATTTGCGAACGTGACATTCACGTTGATGTTCTGTGTTGTGCAGTGATGTTGCGGATTTGTCGTGGTGGATAACCTGGATGTAATGGTAGTACAGTTTGGTTGTATTTGTACATTTGATATTGCGGGGCGAGCGTCCGATATGTGGACTGCCGTCACTGCATGTTTGTATATTATTCTTTTGGGGCACGACTAGGCTGAGGTCGATGTACCCGTTGTATATATTTTACTTTCTGTACTAGGATTATCCCGCGGTGGGGTGCACGGATAGCCGGGTTCTAGAGGGCAACGGGCCCGCATCTCATGGCTTTGATACGGAGGGGGCTTTACTCTAGAATTGGCGGGCTATTCGCCGCACTCGTAGGGGGTATAGGTTGACCCAAGGAGGGGAGCTCAAGTTACCGGATTCCGTGAAGTGCTGGGTGGTCCATTCACTTTGTTGAAGGGAGCTGCCTCGCTTCAGGTTTTGGCGGGTATCTTGCCGCACCCGTAGGGGTCTAGGATTTCATTGCACAGGCTATCCACACGACCAGGGGAACATCGGGTTTCAGTAGCGGCTCTATGAAACCCGGGGATCCCAGATTATCTGTATTGTTCTGTGATGCTTATTACATTTCTGTGATGTTGTATTAATCACGCCTTGAGCGATTATTATATATTAATATATATACTAGTAGATGTTGTATATGTTTTACACCCGCGCTAGTCCAGTCCCCGCTCTGTCGTTAGTTAAGTAACCTAACGGGTGATGACGGGACCCAGTGGTGAATGCGGATGGCATATACGTACATCGTATTTTCGTTCTTTTGTGGTGTGATTAATTGATGGGACTGCATTGATTCGGATCAATGCAAGCTAAACAAACCTATTCCGATGTTGTTGGAACATTTTTCAAAAAGCTGTTGTTGTAAGGACGTTCTCTTTTGTTTTGCACAGTGGTATTCGGTTATGAATATCCAGCACCTCCGTCGACGAGGCAAGGGCCGAGATCCCTTCACCGGGAGTGACCCCTTAGACAGAAGTTTGCGTCAGGGTAATAACTTCACTATAGCCGATAACTTTTTGTTTTGCAACGTGGTATTCAGTTGGAATATCCTGCACCTCATTCTCCGGGGAAAGAGCCGAGATCCCTTCACCGGGAGTGACCTCTTTAGCAAACGTTTTCGCCACTATATTTTTATAAAAAGCTATCCGGTTCCTTCAACGATATCAAGTTCATTACGTTAAAGGTTTTTCGCCAAAAACCATTCGTAGCCCTCCGACATTTCCTACAAGTGGTACTTAGTATACGTGCTGCGTTTGTTGACTCCGTCAAGGCGTAGTGTACGGTAACTGAGTGGTGCTTGTCTGTAGCAAGGATATGCGATTGGTTAGGACAGTCGTGCGGCCTTGTTAACTCTTTCAAGGGCACGTACAGGTGGGTTTAATGCAATCAAGATAATGATGGGTTGAACTTGACTAGGACTCTTTGATTTGTTGACTCCGTCAAGGTCACTTAGGTCCTAGGGGTAAAAACACATATCGGGTGTTTCTAAAGAAACTGAAACTTGCCAGATATGCGCATACCTTCTAGAGTGTGATAACGTGAGTGAATTCCATCACGTCATCATGCGATGATGGTTGGATCCCGATTCCCACTGATGACTTGGTTTACTCCTCGGGTGATCCCGACTAATTCTTCTTTCAGGTTTGGAGGAGAATTTGACGATACAGTGGGAGGTTTCCTGATTAGATGAATTGATAACCATTCTGATCTAGGTTAGAGTGCACGCAGAGTGTTTCTTTTCTCTCTCTTTTTGGCAGCGACCATGATGTAAGTCGATGTTCAACACCCCAATACTTATGGGGAGGCGGAAATAAGAATAACAATCTTGTTCTATGATCAAACATCGATTAACCGTATGAATCGTTTACTAAACAAGTTTTAACAAAAGCTATAGAGTTCTAAACTACTGTGTTAAGAGATTATACCAAACGGTTCTAGTCCTTCGTCTTAATGTTATCTACGGCCTCTTTGGATCTCCACGTCCTCTTCGGCTTTCTTCCGTGATAGACGATCCACCCGAGAACCCTAATCCAAGCTATAACCTCTAAACTTGAGGTTACTTAGTTTCTCTAGTTGCTAAATAGAGTAGCTAAGGTGATGTAGAGATAGGTTATGGAGTAATTAGTCTTTCCTAATCCTTGTTCTCAACTCATGAGGGTAGGATTAGGTTTGGTGAAGGAGAGAGAACTTGAAGAGAGAGAGTGAGAAGATGATAATGATAATAATATGAAAATGAAAAAGCTTCTCACTAGATATATGAAACATAATGAATAAAAAAGAAATGAATAATATGAGATTATTCAACATGTTTCATTAATGCAAGTGGGTGATTCATTATGTGAGTCATTAAGCATTTAATAATGCATTAATGACATGATGAATCACTCACAATAGTCACTAATTCATTAAATGTAAATGCCACCTCTCCCTCCATGTCACATCCTTCTAGAAGCTTCTCGGAAAATTACGAGAACGCTCCTCTCATCCGTGAAAACACGGAAAAACTTTAGACTGTATAAATCCAATAACCTGATACTAGAATCTGGCTTAAACCAAAGCCGGCTAGTAAAAACTGTCCGAATGTCGTACGTGCGTTCAAACACGTATGCGTCCGAACCTTTGTCGTAAAACCATACGACCTCTATATCTTTTCGCCTGGGTTTCGGAAATCTCTGTGTGGGACTCTAAAGACTCGACTACTACGCTGGCAGTGGGTTTAACCACAGACCGCAAGCGGCACTAGCTGTACGTAACGGTCCCCAGGTAGTTGTCGATAAGAAAGCTGATGAGGTAACCCATCTGAAATCCTACTGAGCCTTTCTGTGACAATATCCGCGCAGTCCGGTCTGTTCGTCTAAGAGTATCGCATGTATGGTCTAGGGAGGTGGTGGACGTCAGACCCCTAACCGTACAAGTCGTGTCGGTATGGTTCAAGACCACCCGAGAATCTACTGATCATTCCATCAGTAATTCTCAATCAGCCCTGGCCAGGGACTTATGGTAATGACCAAACGACCACAGTGCGATATCAACTCCCTATACCGGGAGAGACGAATCCCTAACAGTCGCTCACTGCCTCCATGTGGCTCGGGACTGTGCCCAACTGAAACCTGTTTGCACGACTCCTTTGAGCCGTGGTAGGGTAATAATCAAAGCACAGTGGGAACTCACACGAGACAAATGATGACCTTAAGTCAACGGACTATCTGCACACATGTCACCTGAGAACTGATATCTGACGTTAGGTATAATACCATCCAGTCAGTTCTCGGCGAGTCCTGTCCGGTGTACTCACACCCAGTGAGCATCTGTATACAATCTTAGGTGAACACCACCAATAGTTACGGGACCAATCCATTGCCCCTCGTCAGGGTCTAGATATGTATACACTAGTCTACTCCGGAGTATCGATGCCCAATCTCGATACTCCTGCGACCAGTGACATCTAAGGGTGTGCCTATTGACTATCCAGCTCCCACTAGTATGACTGCCATCACAACGCCGGTAGTCAGACAAAACACCCTATGGGCTTTATCAACATATATATATATAAATACCAAGTAAAAAATATCATATGTTAAGACAAAGTCAAACCAAATAGCGTACTATCATATCAAGCAAGACTGTCATGTACATACATATCCCAAGCATCCTATACAATGTAGGCCTCTAGGGCATATATATCCAACAATCTCCCACTTGCACTAAGGCCTATAATTGGCGCAATGAGTACCCACTGTCTCTACCAGATCCAGTTTGTTGCGTACCGCATGCCCAACCGTAAGTCCATATTGCGACCCCGGTGCTTACGGGGAGGCGGAAACGGTATAAAAAACGAATTTTTATCGCAAGAGGCAATATGGACTAAACTAGGTCGGGATCGTTGTCTAAACTAAAACTAGTATACTTGCTAAAGAGAGTTAGCTACTATGGAAGATGGTTATACCTAAACTTGAACTCCTTCTTCTTCAAACCTTGTAGAGGTTGATGGTTCTCTTTTCGTCGCCTTCTTCCGTCGAAGATGGATCCACCTCGAAGGTTCGACCTTTGGGCTTTTCCTCGATCTTTGAGTGAACTAGGGTTTCCGGCTTGCTAAACCTTCATTCTAGAATGAGTAGAGAGTGATTAGGGTTTGCTTTTCCTTTTAAAGAGAAGGATTCTCAACACATGAGAGGGTTTCTCTTTGCTAGAGGAAGAAGAAGATGAAATGAGGAGAGAGAGAGGTTATGATAGAATGAGCTATTCTCTTTCTTTCTTGCAACCATAATGCAAAAGAAAAAGAATTATCAATAATAATAATAATAAAAATGAAAAAGGTTGATGGAAAGTTTTAGAATGACCATTATCATTACAAACATTAAATGAATTTGCTAGAATCAAAGAGCATCTTTCTTTTGTGATGATGATGGTCAAAAGTTCAACCATGGTCAACAAGTCAACCATGGTCAACAAGTCAACAAAAACTAACCATGACACAATTTCATTTTATTATATATTATTAATTGATATAATACAAATCCATTAGGGTTTGGAAAAAGACGACTGTCAACTGTGCATACGCACCCATTCCGAAACCCTAATGAAAGACCTCATTCTCCGCCTCAAGCAACTGTGCATACACACCTGCATTCTCGTTCCGAGGAACAAGAATACCAAGATATATAAAAGCAACCCCCAAAACATATACCAGTATCTGGCTCAAACCAGAGCCTGCCAGTATAATCCGTCCGGACTCCAAACGTGCACAAGTGCGCGGATGAGAACGAACCCTGTCGCAAAACCATGCGACCTCTACTCTGTTTTGCCCAGAGGCGAATACCTTCTGTGTGGGACTCTAAAGACTCGACACTACGCTGGCAGTGGGTTTAACCACAGACCGCAAGCGGCACTAGCTGTGCATAACGGTCCCCAGGTAGATGCCGACAAGAAGGCTGACGAGGTGAAACCCCATCTGAACTCCTACTGAGTCTGAATGTGACATTCTCCGTACAGTCCGGTCTGTTCGTCTGATACATCGCATGGCGGGCCTAGGGGGCGGTAAAACGTCAGTCCCCCAATAGCGGTACAAGTCGTGTCGGAGTGAAGCCCAAAACACCCTGAGATAACACTGGAAACCTACCAGTATATCTCGCTTGCCCTGGCCAGGGACTACTCGTGTAATGGCTCTCCTAGACACAGCGCGATGTCAACCCCCAATACCGGGAGAGACGAATCCTGTCTAACCGTCACTGCCTCCAAGTGCTTCGGGACTGCACCCAACCACCACCTGTTTGCACGACTCCTTTGAGCCGTGGTAGGGTAGTGATCAAAGTGCAGTGGGAACACACTCGAGGCGAAGTGTCAGTGTCAAGTCAGCGGACTAAGCTGTACTCATGTCACCTGGGAACTGATAACTGACGATAGGTATAATACCAACCTGTCAGTTCCCGACGAGTCCTGTCCAGTGTACTCGTAACCCAACGAGCACCCGTATACTATCTCCAGTACGACGTACTGATGGCTGTGGGACAGACCATCTCCCACACTGGGATGAGAAGCGCATACGCTAGTCTACTCCGGAGTATCGATGCCCTGTCTCGATAGTCCTACGACTAGGGACCTGTATAAGGATGTGCCTATAGATTACCCAGCCCCCACTAGTGTGACTGCCATCACAACGCTGGTAATCAAGCAAAAGATCCTAAGGGCTCCACTAATGCGTATAAGTGATATACTGAAATAAACACAAGTACACATTGAAGTAGAAATAAACCAAGTAGCATACTACTATATTGAGCAAGATTGTTTATACAAGGTGAATATCCCAAGCTTCCATCAAGTAATATACAAACTAGTATGATACAGTAATGGCCTCTAGGGCATATACACTAACAATCTCCCACTTGCACTAAGGCCATGTACTGGCGTATCGAAGACCTATCATCTCGATCAGCCGCTCGAACTGAGTCTAGGGTAGGGCCTTGGTGAATGGATCTGCAGTGTTCTCTTCTGAAGCAACCCTCCGAACCTCGATCTCCTTGCGATCCACGATCTCCCTGATCAGGTGATACCGCCTCAAGATGTGCCTGGATCTCTGATGGGACCTGGGTTCCTTTGCTAAAGCTATAGCCCCGTTGTTGTCGCAATACAGAGGTACTGGGTCAACAATGGACGGAACCACCTGAAGTTCTTTTAAGAACTTCCTTATCCAGATAGCTTCTTTTGCGGCATCAGATGGAGCGATGTATTCCGCTTCCATAGTCGAGTCTGCAACGGTTTCCTGTTTGGAACTTTTCCAACACACCGCCCCTCCATTGAGGGTAAAGACAAAACCCGACATGGACTTGGAATCATCCTTGTCACTCTGGAAGCTGGAGTCAGCAAAGGCCTCAATCTGGAGGTCTTTTCCGCCATACACCAAGAACATCTCCTTAGTCCTCCTCAGGTACTTGAGAATGTTCTTTACCGCTATCCAATGTTTCTCCCCAGGGTTTGACTGATACCGGCTTACTACACTCAGTGCATAAGCCACATCCGGTCTGGTACACAACATCGCATACATTATAGAGCCTACCGCAGAAGCGTAGGGTATAATAGACATGCGATCCCTCTCCAAATCAGTCTTGGGAGACATCTCTTTAGAGAGGGTGATCCCGTGACAAGCCGGTAGGTTACCGCGCTTGGAATCTTCCATACTGAATCTTTTCAGTACGGTGTCGATGTACCTGGACTGTGAAAGTCCTAATATCCTCTTGGATCTATCACGATGGATCCGGATCCCCAGGATGTAAGAGGCATCACCCAGGTCTTTCATGGAGAACCTGTGTGACAAGAAACCCTTGACAGATTGTAGCATAGGAATGTCATTTCCTATTAAGAGAATGTCATCCACGTATAAAACAAGGAATACTACAGTTCTCGCTACAAATCTTCTATAGATGCATGGTTCATCTGGATTTTTGATAAAGTCAAATTCCTTGACCGTCTCATCAAAACAGATGTTCCAACTCCGCGACGCCTGCTTCAGTCCATAGATGGACTTAAGCAACTTGCACACCTTTCCGCTGCTCCCACTCTGAATGAAACCCTCTGGCTGATCCATATAGACACACTCCTCTAAACTTCCATTTAGAAAAGCGGTTTTTACGTCCATCTGCCAAATCTCATAATCGTGGAAGGCAGCAATGGCAAGAAGGATCCGAATGGATTTCAGCATAGCCACTGGAGAAAAGGTTTCGTCATAGTCCAAGCCAGGTCTTTAAAGGAAACCCTTTGCTACAAGTCTAGCTTTATAGGTCTCAACCTGTCCATCTACACCAATCTTCCTTTTGAAGATCCACTTGCATCCTACGGGTTTTACCCCGTCTGGAGCAATGTCCAACGTCCATACTTTGTTGGTGTACATGGACTCCATTTCGGTCCGCATTGCATCCAGCCATTTTACCGAGTCAATGCTCTGAACGGCCTGCTGGAAGCTAGTAGGCTCATCATAGTCTATGATGCAATCCTCTCTATCCCCGTCTATGAGAAAACCGTAGTATCTCTCGGGCGGATGAGACTGCCTACTACTTCTGCGGAGTGGCATAGGAATGTCCTGTTCTTTTGAACCCTCTGGTTCCACTAAGCTCTCAGTAATAGTCTGAGGTTCTGGAACTTCATCCAGTTCTACTGCGCTCCCACTTATCTGATTTTCCAAAAACTCAGTTTCCAAGAAGTGGGCATGACGAGAAACAAGGACTTTTTGCTCCTCTGCGTAATAGAATAGATACCCCTTGGAGTTCTTTGGGTATCCCACAAACTTGCACTGTACTGAGCGTGCCTCGAGCTTGTCCGCATGCTGCTTTTTTACAAAAGCCGGACATCCCCATGTCTTAAAGGCTTTAAGACAGGGTTTCTTCCCACTCCACATCTGATATGGTGTGGTAGGCACAGTATTAGTAGGAACTTGGTTCGAGAGATGTGCAGCTGTTTCTAGTGCATATCCCCAGAAAGATCGCGGTAACTCAGCCTTACTCATCATGGAACGAACCATATCCAATAGGGTTCGATTCCTCCTTTCTGATACACCGTTATGTTGCGGAGTGTATGGAGGAGTACGCTGAGAGAGAATACCATTCTCTTTTAAATAGTCCAGGAACTCGGCACTCAAGTATTCACCACCTCGATCCGATCTTAGGATCTTGATACTTTTGCCTGTTTGTTTTTCAACTTCATTCTTGTAATCCCGAAATTTCTCAAAGGCCTCGGATTTGTGCTTCATTAAGAAGACATGTCCATACCTAGAGAAATCGTCTGTGAAAGTAATGAAGTATGAATAACCGCTTCGGGCATGTGTAGACATTGGACCACACACGTCACTGTGTATGAGTCCCAAGAGCTCGCTCGCTCTTTCTCCGTGTCCAGTGAACGGAGTCTTTGTCATCTTTCCCATAAGACAAGATTCACAAGTGGCATAAGACTGATACTCGAACGGATCCAAGTATCCTTCTTTATGTAACTTAGTCAACCGTGTCTCATTGATGTGACCCAGTCTACAATGCCATAAGAAAGCCTGATTGATATCTGGAGACTTTCTTTTGTGTGTATTCTGGACATTGAAAATCTGTGGTTGGTTTAATACGTATATACCATTGCTCAGTGTACCTGACCCAATCAGAACTTGATTAAGGTGAATGTTTACAACATTACTTACAAACGCAAATTCATAACCTTCTTTAGAAACCAAAGATACAGAAATGATATTACAAGTTACGTTGGGTACAAAAAAGCAATTACGCAAAACCAAAACATGCCCATCTGTCATTCCCAGGTGATAGTCCCCCACGGCTTTAGCATCCATGCTATCTCCGTTCGCAACTCTGAGGGTCATGTCACCTGCCTTCAAAAACCTACGGTTTCTCAACGCCTGCAAAGAATTACAGATATGAGATCCTGATCCGGTATCCAATACCCAGGAAGTAGAGTTTATAGAAAGACAGTTTTCAATAACATACACACCTGAAGCTGAAGCCGCAACCTGCTTCAGTTCCTGTGTCCTGGCTTTCCAAGCCCTGCAATCTTTCTTCCAGTGTCCACTCTTGTGACAATAGAAGCATTCCTCTTTACCAACAAGCTTCCCCGCTATCTTTGTTGCCTTTTCCTTTCCCTTCGTACCCACTTTACTAACACCGCCCCTTGGTTTGGCGGGGGCTTTCCTCTTCTTTCCCTTGGCTTTCGCCTTGGACCTAGAAGAAGAAGATCCTCCTACAAACAAAGTGGATGTATCCCTACCCTTCTGTAGGGTGCCCTCTGCGCTCCTCAGCAGGTTGAGGAGTTCTGAAAGTTCAACTTCCTTTTCTTGCAAGTTGAAATTCAGTATGAACTGGGCGTAAGTGGATGGAAGGGACTGGAGAATTATATCCGTATAAAGTTCACTGTCCAACGTGGTCCCAAGTTCCGCGAGCTCCTCAGTGTAGCCAATCATCTTAAGCACGTGGTCCGCTACCGATGATCCGACGGCCAACATAGTCGAAAATAACTTCTTCGACACTTCGTATCTTGCGATACGAGACTGCTCTCCATACAGTTCTTTTGTATGAAGAAATATGGATTCCAAATCCATATTCTCGTGCCTCCTCTGATGGTCGTTGTCCATCGAGGCAAGTACGAGGCATCTGGCCTTCGCGCTGTCAATCTCTCAAGTCTTACGGATTTCCTTATCCGCGACGCTGGAGGTGGGACCTGCGACGGGGGGAGCTTTGGTGGTAAGAAGATACTCCAGCTTGTCGTAAGAGATTGCCAATTTGACATTCCTGAGCCAATCTTTGTAGTTTGGCCCTGTCAATATGTTTTTATCTAGAAGTAACTTAAGTCCAGTCATTTCGATTTGGTCGCTGCAGGGGGAGAGAAGAAACACTTAGCACGATGCTCTTGCAAGTTTAGAATGGTTTTTAATTTGTCTAAACAGGATGGCTCCCACTGTCTCTCGAATCCCTCCTCAAACCACAAAGGAAGAATTAGCCGGGATCAATCCCACCGTACAATACTTGCTTAACCGTTCAGCCAGGCCAGTGTCGGTACTTCGAGGGAGGTTTTCCAACGCTTTCGCGAAGTTCCTTAATTTAAGAACCTCTTTTCCCTGGGGGCGTAGCCCCGCTAACACCTTTCTAGGCACCTACTAGGTTTATAGCATTGATCGTTTAGTGAGAAATTTCCCGAGGAGTAGCATATACTCACAGTAGGATCGGGATCCAAATATCATCGCGTGACGAAAATGAAGGAATCCTACCATAATCATCACACTCCAAATGGTATGCAAATCTAGCAAGTTTCAGTACTTATGAAACTCCCGATGTGGATTTTTACCCCATGCTCTTATGACCTTGACTAAGGCCAACAAATCATAAGTCACATGTCAAGTTCTTCCCGTCGTTATCCAGGTTAATTTGAACCCACCCGTATATACCCTTGACTATGGCCAACAAGGCAATACGACTGTCCCAAACCAACGCATTCTATCTATGCAACATATGAATACCCACCAGCTACCAAACACTGTGCCTTGACTAAGGCCAACAAACACAGCTTGAATACTGTTGAATATTCATATGAAACGACGGAGGGCTACGGATGGTTTTGGCGAAACCGTGAACGTAGTGAACTTGATATAATCGATTGGAACGAGATAGCTTTTAGAAGGAGTGGCTCAAGCTCCGCATTTAAAAGTTAGTTTTGAAAAGAACCGAGTGGTTTTTCGAAAGTGTTCCATCGACTTAAACTTGGTTTATTATCTTGCATTAGTTCTTTTAATGCGTGATATTCTTGCATTAGTTCTTTTAATGCGTCCCATCATTTAATCCTACCAATGCAGAAAACAACTAAAATATGACGTACGCTTATGCCATTCGCATTCGCCACGGGGTCCCGTCATCACTCGTTAGGTTACTTAACTAACGACAGAGCGGGGGCTGGGCTAGCGCGGCTGTAAAACATAAGCAACGCCTAAATAGAAAGCAATGATAGACATTACAGATCACAGATGAATACATTGGATATACTAGCAATCCGCAATCCTTTCGAGCCTGAAACGAAAAGCGGATAACACGGTCGCGGTGAATAGCCAAATACCCCACCCAAGACCCCTACGGGTGCGGCAAACTACCCGCCAAGTACTCGGCAGTTTGTGCACCCCTCCATGGGTCTATCCTAGGAGCAAAAACAGTAAAAAGAATTATACAATGACGGCTACAACCCCGACCCGGTTGTGCGGCCAAACAAATAATATTATTACATCAATTTACATTTACAATGAATGAAAGAAAAACAAAAGCTCATCTCACATCCACCCCGGCTATTCACCCGCGACAGTCCAACAGATTCATATACACAATCCAACACATTACAGATCATGTATAACCCCGACTAATCGACCTATAGCGATTAGCCGACGTTCAATACATGCAAACATCACAGATATAACCAATAATAGCCAAAGTGCAGTGAAGTTCGGAAAAATACGGAATTATAGGACCCCAAAAGGAAATTTCTGTTCTGGAAAATCTGGGTACATATAATATATTTTAAAAATCCCAAAACCAACACAGAAGAACACTGCACGAAAAACGATGCAGTGAAGAAACCAAACAGCGGCGCTTCCGCGGCACATGCCTACCTCGTGCCGCGGAAGCGCGGCTCTTTAAGTGAATTGGTGCATCGTTTTTCTTGGCTGTTCAAACAAAACCCTGAGCCGAATTTACAAGTATAAAGTTTTTCATTTTGAGCAGAAAAAAATTCAACAGAAACTTAGGGTTTTGGTTTTTCCGGTTTTGTGATTTTTTCAGTTCCGAACTTCGTTACACTTCACTACCAAGCTAGTTTAAGTTTAGTTAGGCTCTGATACCACTGTAAGTCCATATTGCGACCCCCGGTGCTTACGGGGAGGCGGAAACGGTATAAAAAACGAATTTTTATCGCAAGAGGCAACATGGACTAAACTACGTCGGGATCGTTGTCTAAACTAAAACTAGTATACATGCTAAAGAGAGTTAGCTACTATGGAAGATGGTTATACCTAAACTTGAACTCCTTCTTCTTCAAACCTTGTAGAGGTTGATGGTTCTCTTTTCGTCGCCTTCTTCCATCGAAGATGGATCCACCTCGAAGGTTCGACCTTTGGGCTTTTCCTCGATCTTTGAGTGAACTAGGGTTTCCGGCTTGCTAAACCTTCATTCTAGAATGAGTAGAGAGTGATTAGGGTTTGCTTTTCCTTTTAAAGAGAAGGATTCTCAACACATGAGAGGGTTTCTCTTTGCTAGAGGAAGAAGAAGATGAAATGAGGAGAGAGAGAGGTTATGATAGAATGAGCTATTCTCTTTCTTTCTTGCAACCATAATGCAAAAGAAAAAGAATTATCAATAATAATAATAATGAAAATGAAAAAGGTTGATGGAAAGTTTTAGAATGACCATTATCATTACAAACATTAAATGAATTTGCTAGAATCAAAGAGCATCTTTCTTTTGTGATGATGATGGTCAAAAGTTCAACCATGGTCAACAAGTCAACCATGGTCAACAAGTCAACAAAAACTAACCATGACACAATTTCATTTTATTATATATTATTAATTGATATAATACAAATCCATTAGGGTTTGGAAAAAGACGACTGTCAACTGTGCATACGCACCCATTCCGAAACCCTAATGAAAGACCTCATTCTCCGCCTCAAGCAACTGTGCATACACACCTGCATTCTCGTTCCGAGGAACAAGAATACCAAGATATATAAAAGCAACCCCCAAAACATATACCAGTATCTGGCTCAAACCAGAGCCTGCCAGTATAATCCGTCCGGACTCCAAACGTGCACAAGTGCGCGGATGAGAACGAACCCTGTCGCAAAACCATGCGACCTCTACTCTGTTTTGCCCAGAGGCGAATACCCTCTGTGTGGGACTCTAAAGACTCGACACTACGCTGGCAGTGGGTTTAACCACAGACCGCAAGCGGCACTAGCTGTGCATAACGGTCCCCAGGTAGATGCCGACAAGAAGGCTGACGAGGTGAAACCCCATCTGAACTCCTACTGAGTCTGAATGTGACATTCTCCGTACAGTCCGGTCTGTTCGTCTGATACATCGCATGGCGGGCCTAGGGGGCGGTAAAACGTCAGTCCCCCAATAGCGGTACAAGTCGTGTCGGAGTGAAGCCCAAAACACCCTGAGATAACACTGGAAACCTACCAGTATATCTCGCTTGCCCTGGCCAGGGACTACTCGTGTAATGGCTCTCCTAGACACAGCGCGATGTCAACCCCCAATACCGGGAGAGACGAATCCTGTCTAACCGTCACTGCCTCCAAGTGCTTCGGGACTGCACCCAACCACCACCTGTTTGCACGACTCCTTTGAGCCGTGGTAGGGTAGTGATCAAAGTGCAGTGGGAACACACTCGAGGCGAAGTGTCAGTGTCAAGTCAGCGGACTAAGCTGTACTCATGTCACCTGGGAACTGATAACTGACGATAGGTATAATACCAACCTGTCAGTTCCCGACGAGTCCTGTCCAGTGTACTCGTAACCCAACGAGCACCCGTATACTATCTCCAGTACGACGTACTGATGGCTGTGGGACAGACCATCTCCCACACTGGGATGAGAAGCGCATACGCTAGTCTACTCCGGAGTATCGATGCCCTGTCTCGATAGTCCTACGACTAGGGACCTGTATAAGGATGTGCCTATAGATTACCCAGCCCCCACTAGTGTGACTGCCATCACAACGCTGGTAATCAAGCAAAAGATCCTAAGGGCTCCACTAATGCGTATAAGTGATATACTGAAATAAACACAAGTACACATTGAAGTAGAAATAAACCAAGTAGCATACTACTATATTGAGCAAGATTGTTTATACAAGGTGAATATCCCAAGCTTCCATCAAGTAATATACAAACTAGTATGATACAGTAATGGCCTCTAGGGCATATACACTAACACCAACATCTCAAAAAGCCTCTCGAACTGTACTTTAGGAATGGCCTTGGTGAATGGATCTGCCGTGTTGTCTTTTGTGTCTACTCTCCGTATCTCGATCTCCCGACGATCCACGATCTCCCTGATTAGGTGAAACCGCCTTAAGATATGCCTGGATTTCTGATGGGACCTTGGTTCCTTCGCTAAAGCTACAGCGCCATGGTTATCGCAATACAAAGGTATTGGATTGGCAATGGACGGAACCACCTGAAGTTCAGAAATGAACTTTCTCATCCAGACAGCCTCTTTTGCGTCTTCACTAGCAGCTATATACTCAGCCTCCATAGTTGAGTCTGCGACGGTATCTTGTTTGGAACTCTTCCAACATACCGCTCCTCCATTGAAGGTAAACACAAAACCCGAAATAGATTTAGAATCATCCTTGTCACTTTGGAAGCCGGAGTCGGTAAAAGCCTCTACCTGGAGGTCCTCATTACCGTAAATCAAGAACATCTCCTTAGTCCTTCTCAGGTACTTGAGAATGTTCTTCACCGCTCTCCAATGTTTCTCACCTGGGTCAGACTGATACCTGCTTACCACACTAAGTGCGTAAGCTACATCCGGTCTGGTACATAACATCGCATACATTATTGATCCTACCGCCGAAGCGTATGGTATAATGCCCATGCGAGCCCTCTCTTCATCAGTCTTTGGAGACATCTCTTTGGAGAGGGTGATTCCGTGACAAGCGGGCATATTGCCGCGCTTGGAATCTTCCATACTAAATCTCTTTAGTATAGTGTCTATATACCTGGACTGTGAAAGTCCCAATATTCTATTAGATCTATCTCGATCGATCTTAATGCCCAGAATGTATGATGCATCTCCCAAGTCTTTCATAGAGAATTTCTGTGACAAGAAGAGCTTTACTGATTGTAGTATAGGGATATCATTCCCTATCAGTAGTATGTCGTCGACGTACAAAACGAGGAAGACTACTGCTCCTTCTACAATCTTCCTATAAATACATGGTTCATCTACATTTTTGATAAAGTCAAATTCCTTGACTGTTTCATCAAAGCAGATGTTCCAACTCCGCGATGCTTGCTTTAACCCATAAATGGATTTAAGCAATTTGCACACTCTTCCGCTGCTCCCACTGTCTAAGAAACCTTCTGGTTGATCCATATAAACACTCTCTTCTAGATGTCCATTTAGAAAAGCTGTTTTTACATCCATTTGCCAGATTTCATAGTCATGGAAGGCGGCAATGGCAAGCATGATCCGAATGGATTTAAGCATAGCTACTGGTGAAAAAGTTTCATCATAGTCCAGTCCTGGTCTTTGACGAAAACCTTTTGCTACTAGTCTAGCTTTGTAGGTTTCCACTTGTCCAAATGTACCAATCTTCTTTTTGAAGATCCATTTGCACCCAACTGGTTTTACCCCAGGAGGAGCAACTTCTAAAGTCCATACTTTATTGGTGTACATGGATTCCATTTTGGATCTCATTGCATCCAGCCACTTCACTGAGTCGCTACTTGTGATAGCCTGCTGAAAACTAGTAGGCTCATCATCATCGATGATGCAATCCTCTCGATCCCCATCAAGAAGAAAACCATAGTATCTTTCAGGAGGATGAGAAAGCCTACTAGATCTGCGGAGTGGCGTTGGTTCGTCATGTTCTATTAAAATCTGAGATTCTTCTAAGTCTTCGGTTGCAGTTTGAGGTTCTGGAATTTCTTCCAGTTCTACCGCGCTCCCACTAATTTCTTTTGCAAGAAATTCGCTTTCTAAGAAGACAATGTGACGAGCGACAAACACCTTTTGTTCTTCAGTGTGGTAGACCATGTCCCCGCTTGAATGCTTGGGGTATCCTACAAACTTGCATAAAACCGATCGTGCTTCGAGCTTGTCCGGATTATGCTTTTTAACATATACCGGACACCCCCATATCTTGATATACTTGAGATATGGTCTCTTCCCACACCACATTTCATATGGAGTGGTAGGTACAGACTTAGTTGGAACTCTATTCAATAGGTATGCGGCTGATTCTAGAGCAAATCTCCAGAAGGAAAGTGGCAACTCAGCACTACTCATCATTGAACGCACCATATCTAATAGCGTGCGATTCCTTCTTTCTGATACACCATTATGCTGAGATGTATAAGGTGGAGTAAGCTGAGAGAGAATTCTATTCGCTTTTAAGTATTCAAGGAAACTGGTACTTAAGTATTCTCCACCTCGATCAGATCGAACTGTCTTGATGCTTTTACCAGTTTGTTTCTCTACTTCATTTTTATACTCCTTAAACTTCTCAAAAGCCTCGGATTTATGCTTTATTAAGAACACATGTCCATACCTAGAGAAGTCATCAGTAAAAGTGATGAAGTAGGAGTGACCACTTCGTGCATGTATAGACATCGGACCACATACATCACTGTGTACTAGTCCCAAGAGTTCAGTGGCTCTTTCTCCGTGTCCGGTGAACGGAGATTTGTTCATTTTTCCTTTGATACATGATTGACAAGTTGCATATGATGAATATTCAAACGGATCTAGATATCCATCTTTATGTAACTTAGTCAACCTTGTTTCATTTATATGACCAAGTCTACAATGCCATAGGAAGGCATGATTCGAATCTGGAGCCTTTCTTTTACGCGTGTTTTGAATATTGAAAATTTGAGGTTGATTAAGTATGTATATGCCGTTTTCCAGTGTGCCAAACCCAATCAGTTCTTGATTTAGGAGAATGTTCATGACATTTCTTTCAAGCTCAAAATTATATCCTTTATTAGACAACAAAGATACTGATATAATATTACACAACATACTGGGAATACAAAAACAGCTATACAATACCAAAATGTGTCCACTATTCAACCCTAGGTGATATTCCCCTATTGCAACTGCATCTACATGCATTCCATTTCCCATCCGGAGAGTCATATCACCTACCCCCAGTACTCTACTATTTCTCAGATCCTGCAAAGAATTACAGATGTGAGAACCAGAACCGGTATCAAGTACCCATGAAGTAGAGTTTACTGAAAGACAATTTTCGATTACGAACACACCTGAAGCAGAAGCAACAGCTTGCTTCATGTCCTTGGCTTTAAAGGCCAAACAGTCCTTCTTCCAGTGCCCTTGCTTGTGACAATAGAAGCACTCGTTCTTTTCTGCCTTCACCCTTCCTGCCTTGTTCGTTCCCTGCACCTTCTTGACCCCACCCTTCGGTTTGGTGGCTTTCATCTTCTTCTTCCCTTTAGCTTTCGCTTTAGATTTAGAAGAAGATGATTGGCCAACATACAGAACGGGGGTCTTCTCCTTTTTCAAGGAGGTCTTTGCTACCCTCAACATATTGAGGAGCTTTGGAAGATCCGCTTCCATTTCGTGCATATTGAAGTTCAGCACGAACTGAGAGAAGGTGTGGGGAAGGGACTGCAAAATCAAGTCGATATACAAATCATTCTCTAGCACGCATCCCAGGTTTGCGAGTTCCTCAATAAGGGTGATCATTTTGAGGACGTGCTCTCCAACAGGCGATCCTGGAGCTAACCTCATCTGGAAGAGTTTCCTTGAGGTTTCGTACCTCGCGATACGGGAGTGTTCACCATACAATTCCTTGCAATGGAGGAATATGGATACAATATCCATACTCTCGTGCTGTTTCTGGAGTTCATTATTCATGGACGCCAGCACGATACACTTAGCTCGTTCACAGTCTAGATCCCAGGTTTTACGAACTTCCTTGTCCGCAACTGAGGAATCTAGTCCTGGGATAAGGGGAGGAACAGCGGTGGTAACATATGCAACTTTGTCATAATTCAGCGCAATATTGACGTGCCTTAGCCAATCTGTATAGTTCTGCCCGGTTAGTATATTCTTTTCAAGTAATAGTTTTAGTCCAGTCATGGTAGCTGCCAGAGAGAGAGAAAAGAAAACACTCAGCATATGCTCTTGCAAGTTTAGATTGGTTATTATTTTATCTAAACAGGATGGCTCCCACTGTTTCCTCAAATCCTTCTTCAAAACCTAAAAGAAGAACTAGTCAGGATTAATCACACGTTACAATTCTTGCTTAACCTTTCAGCCAGGCTGGTGTTGGTACTTCGAGGGAGGTTTTCCAACGCTTTCGCGAAGTTCCTTAATTAAAGAACCTCTTTTTCCTGGAGGCGTAGCCCCTCTAACACCTTTCTAGGCACCTACTTGGTTTATAGCATTGATTGTTAAGTGAGAGAAATTCCCGAGAGTAATCCTACTCATCAGTGGGATCGGGATCCAACTATCATTGCATGATGCCCTAGATGGAAGCCACTCTAGTCACCACACTCCAGAAGGTAAGCTAAATCTGCAAGTTTCCTTTATGTTTGAAACTCCCGATGTGATTTTTACCCCAAGCTCTTATAGACCTTGACGTAGGCCAACAAGTCATAAAACGCAAGTCAAGTTCTACCCGTCGTTGTCCTGATCAATTTAAATACATCGTACAAGCCCTTGACGTAGGCCAACAAGGTGTACGTCTGTATTAAACTAATGCATCTATCTATGCAACAAATAGGCACACACACTGCTACCATTCACTATGCCTTGACGTAAGCCAACAAGCATAGCATGAATACGATGTGCTGTCTATCTGAAACGACGGAGGGTTACGGCTGGTTTTTTTGGCAAAAAACCGTTAACGTAGTGAACTTGATTTGATCGAAGAAACTAAGATAGCTTTTATTAAAAGGAGTGGTTTAAGCTCCGCATTTTAAAATTTGCTTTTTCAAGAAAACCGAGTGGTTTTTTAGAAATTGTTCCAACGATTCAGTTTAGGTTTTATTTTCTTTGCATTAATAATAATGCGTCCCATCTTTAACCTATCATTACAGATAACAACGAAAATACAACGTCCTCTTATGCCATCCGCATTCGCCACGGGGTCCTGTCATCACCCGTTAGGTTACTTAACTAACGATAGAGTGGGGGCTGGGCTAGCGCGGGTGTAAAACATAAGCGACGTCTAAATAGCTATCATATATAGATATTGTACATTCGTCAGACGCAATAATAGGCATTCCAGATCACAGATAAACAATATTGGATTTGCAAGCAATCCGCATTTCATTTGAGCCTGCAATGAAAGACGGATTACACAGTTGTGATGAATAGCCATTTTCCCACCTCAGACCCCTTCGGGTACGGCAAACTACCCGCCAAGTACCAGAAGTGAAGCGGTCTGCCCCAACACTTCAAAATACCCGGTAGTTTGTGCACCCCACCTTGGGTCTATCCTAGGAGCAAAAACAGTAAAAAGAAATAATACAACGGTGGCTACAACCGCAACCTGGATGTGCCCCGCAAAATAATATTACAACTTATTACATTTACATCAAATGAATTAATACAAAAACCCATCACAAAACCCGACTAAACACCACAACAGTCCAATACAGTTTATATACACAAACAGTTATATATAACATCACAGATATGTGCAACTCCCTGCCAACCGACATACTAGCAGTTAGGGGAGGTTTACGAACACATAAAATATTTCACAGATATAATCAAACAAACAAATACTGTATAATTTCGATCGATTAAACACATTTAATCTTGCTCCAATACTTCTCGGTAAATCTGAAACCTGAGCAAAAATAAAAATTACCAGAAAACACCAAATATCTCAGAGAAACAACATAAGAAAGTTGGGATGATGAATCGTCCAAAGCACGGCGGAATCGCGGTGGATCGGTGGGATCGGCCGCGGTTCCGCGGCGCTATGGCCGATTCATGAGCCCAATTTTCTTGGGTGTTCTAATACATTCATTTAGGTCATTCTGAAGGTCCCTGAAAAATTTTTGGACCTCATTTAAAATTCGACAAAAAGTACATGATATCGGGGTTTTTCCGGTATGTTTTTCCATTCGAAATTCATACAAATTTGCAAGTGTGTTAAATACTGTTTAGCTAGGCTCTGATACCACTGTAAGTCGATGTTCAACACCCCAATACTTATGGGGAGGCGGAAATATGAATAACAATCTTGTTCTATGATCAAACATCGATTAACCGTATGAATCGTTTGCTAAACAAGTTTTAACAAAAGCTATAGAGTTCTAAACTACTATGTTAAGAGATTATACCAAACGGTTCTAGTCCTTCATCTTAATGTTATCTACGGCCTCTTTGGATCTCCACGTCCTCTTCGGCTTTCTTCCGTGATAGACGATCCACCCGAGAACCTTAATCCAAGCTATAACCTCTAAACTTGAGGTTACTTAGTTTCTCTAGTTGCTAAATAGAGTAGCTAAGGTGATGTAGAGATAGGTTATGGAGTAATTAGTCTTTCCTAATCCTTCTTCTCAACTCATGAGGGTAGGATTAGGTTTGGTGAAGGAGAGAGAACTTGAAGAGAGAGAGTGAGAAGATGATAATGATAATAATATGAAAATGAAAAAGCTTCTCACTAGATATATGAAACATAAAGAATAAAAAAGAAATGAATAATATGAGATTATTCATCATGTTTCATTAATGCAAGTGGGTGATTCATTATGTGAGTCATTAAGCATTTAATAATGCATTAATGACATGATGAATCACTCACAATGAGTCACTAATTCATTAAATGAAAATGCCACCTCTCCCTCCATGTCACATCCTTCTAGAAGCTTCTCGGAAAATTACGAGAATGCCCCTCTCATCCGTGAAAACACAGAAAAACTTTAGACTGTATAAATCCAATAACCTGATACTAGAATCTGGCTTAAACCAAAGCCGGCTAGTAAAAACTGTCCGAATGTCGTATGTGCGTTCAAACACGTATGCGTCCGAACCTTTGTCGTAAAACCATACGACCTCTATATCTTTTCGCCTGGGTTTGGGAAATCTCTGTGGGGGACTCTAAAGACTCGACTACTACGCTGGCAGTGGGTTTAACCACAGACCGCAAGCGGCACTAGGTGTACGTAACGGTCCCCAGGTAGTTGTCGATAAGAAAGCTGATGAGGTAACCCATCTGAAATCCTACTGAGCCTGTCTGTGACAATATCCGCGCATTCCGGTCTGTTCGTCTAAGAGTATCGCATGTATGGTCTAGGGAGGTGGTGGACGTCAGACCCCTAACCGTACAAGTCGTGTCGGTATGGTTCAAGACCACCCGAGAATCTACTGATCATTCCATCAGTAATTCTCAATCAGCCCTGGCCAGGGACTTATGGTAATGACCAAACGACCACAGTGCGATATCAACTCCCTATACCGGGAGAGACGAATCCCTAACAGTCGCTCACTGCCTCCATTTGGCTCGGGACTGTGCCCAACTGAAACCTGTTTGCACAACTCCTTTGAGCCGTGGTAGGGTAATAATCAAAGCACAGTGGGAACTCACACGAGACAAATGATGACCTTAAGTCAACGGACTATCTGCACACATGTCACCTGAGAACTGCTATCTGACGTTAGGTATAATACCATCCAGTCAGTTCTCGGCGAGTCCTGTCCGGTGTACTCACACCCAGTGAGCATCTGTATACAATCTTAGGTGAACACCACCAATGGTTGCGGGACCAATCCATTGCCCCTCGTCGGGGTCTAGATATGTATACACTAGTCTACTCCGGAGTATCGATGCCCAATCTCGATACTCCTGCGACCAGGGACATCTAAGGGTGTGCCTATTGACTATCCAGCTCCCACTAGTATGACTGCCATCACAACGCCGGTAGTCAGACAAAACACCCTATGGGCTTTATCAACATATATATATATAAATACCAAGTAAAAAATATCATATGTTAAGACAAAGTCAAACCAAATAGCGTACTATCATATCAAGCAAGACTGTCATGTACATACATATCCCAAGCATCCTATACAATGTAGGCCTCTAGGGCATATATATCCAACACATGACCCGTCCCTTTACTATGACTCAGTGACCAAGTTAACCGAACCTTCTTAAAACACTGGCTTTTGGATTGTCTGAGTTGCATACCTCATTGCCACTCCTACTTTTACCCTTTTCTCCAGAACACCCCGTATTACTACGAACATCCACTTCCATTGGATAAAACCGTCGTATGGTTATATACGAACTCGAAGGAACCTGTTCCAGATTCGAGGATGGTTTCCGGTTCTGAGGAAAATGAATAGGACTATTCAGTATTCTTTTCCTTTTACCTTCTCTCAGGTTGCGAGCGCTCCTAGGATTAGGACAGTACACCTATTACGCTAATTGGATAGTCTTCTTCCAAACCATAGGCAGGTGCCGAACGGTGGGGAATGAAGAAAACCAATTAGCCTAACGAAGGTGTACAGAAGGTATTAAGTAAAGACAAATAAAGAGATTAGTAAGAGGGCAAAGTAAATTGCGACTGCTATTCACGACAAAACCAAGTATTTCATCGCTACTCCTACTTCACCTTTGTATTTCTCCAGAACACTCCGTATCACTACGAAGATCCACAGTTATTTGGATACTCCATCGTATGGTTATATACGAACTCGAAGGAACTTGTTCTAGTTCGGGGATGAATTCTGGTTCAGGAGAAATAGGAATAAGGTTTTATTCAGTTGTCTTTTATCTTTACCTTCTCTCGGGTTGCGAGTGCTCCTAGGATTAGGACAGTACACCCATTATGCTTATTGGATAGTCTTCTTCCAAACCATAGGCTGGTGCCGAACGGTAGGGAAGGAAGAAAACCATTTGGCCTAAAGGAGGTGTACAGAAGGTAAAGACTAAAGACATATAAAGGGATTTGGAGAGATAGCAAAAAAATATACGGTTACAGTTGTGAATCTGATAATGGAAGAGGCATTACTAGGAATACCTGGATACCCCTTCGAAACATTTATATGTTTCAGTTTCACTGTGTATTGTTAAAAGAAAACGGATTTCCCAATTAACCCTTGCTCCAGGGTATGTATTTATCAGGTTTGATTCTCACATCTGTATGGTTTTACAGATGATGAGTGGGAGTAATTTATTGGGAATTGGGTGATCATCCTCATTTTATCGGGATTCATTGTAATTGGTGATATTTGAGGAAATCGCCTGGGTTGTTTAGCCGGAAGACAAATATTTGGTTTTGAATATCCGTTGTTATGCACCAATTTCAAATTGATATATCTGTACGTTTATTTTTATAAAGTGAGATATAACTTTTTGAAATTATGTCTATGACATTTACCTATATCAGTGGATAGTTAGGTAAGGAGCATTAAACAGCGGTGTAATTCTTCTTAACCATAAGTACAGTTTTCAACCTACGACACACAGGGAATGAGTTATTAGACTCAAGGGACTTATACATAGTATTGTATGTTGTCCAGTGTCCATGAGGATAGAGGGGTTGGTACTCGTACTATATTCTGTTTACTTGTGACTTCTCTAGTTCTTAGACATGTGTTTCGTAGAAATGCAACGTCTAAGTTTTGAGAAGTTATAGGTATAAGAATAAAGTAGAGAATCAAGTGTTGCAAGTATCAGGATTCTTCAAGGTGATCGAAGATGTAGATACTTATGTATGGTATTCAGTTGATAGTAATGATAAAGAGAACTTGCTACTCTTTCAGGTTACTCATAACTGGAAGCACTCCTAAATTGAGTAATGCTGATCGGCCTCTCTCCATTTAGTTGACATGCACTGGAGACAGCTGCATGATTTGAATCTGGTTCCAATTAAATCAGTGCCTCTGTTTCTATATTGGATATAGAATAGTTCATATCTTAACAATGTTAATGTACGGGGAGTTGTCCGGCTTATGTTTAAAACCAGACTCTGGATAACTCAAGGCACGTTTTTGTAATGGCTGTTTGTGGGTTGACCCGAGCTATGACGAGGGTTGACTTTCTACCATTTGGAAGATCAATAGTGATATTATTCTTGATGTTAGTGTATATGCCCTAGAGGCCATTACTGTATCATACTAGTTTGTATATTACTTAATGGAAGCTTGGAATATTCACCTTGTATAAACAATCTTGCTCAATATAGTAGTATGCTACTTGGTTTGTTTCTACTTCAATGTGTACATGTGTTTATTTTAGTATATCACCTATACACATTAGTGGAGCCCTTAGGATCTTTGCTTGATTACCAGCGCTGTGATGGCAGTCACACTAGTAGGGGCTGGGTAATCTATAAGCACATCCTTATACAGGTCCCTAGTCGCAGGACTATCGAGACAGGGCATCGATACTCCGGAGTAGACTAGCGTATGCGCTTCTCATCCCAGTGTGGGAGATGGTCTGTCCCACAGCCATCAGTACGTCGTACTGGAGATAGTATACGGGTGCTCGTTAGGTTACGAGTACACTGGACAGGACTCGTCGAGCACTGACCGGTTGGTATTATACCTATCGTCAGTTATCAGTTCCCAGGTGACATGAGTACAGCTTAGTCTGCTGACTTGACACTTCACTTCGCCTCGAGTGTGTTCCCACTGTACTTTGATTACTACCCTACCACGGCTCAAAGGAGTCGTGCAAACAGGTGGCAGTTGGGTGCAGTCCCGAAGCACTTGGAGGCAGTGACGGTTAGACAGGATTCGTCTCTCCCGGTATTGGGGGTTGACATCGCGCTGTGTCTAGGAGAGCCATTACACACGTAGTCCCTGGCCAGGGCAATCGAGATATACTGGTAGGCTTCCAGTGTTATCTCAGGGTGTTTTGGGCTTCACTCCGACACGACTTGTACCGCTATTAGGGGACTGACGTTTACCGTCCCCCTAGGCCCGCCATGCGATGTATCAGACGAACAGACCGGACTGTACGGAGATTGTCACATTCAGGCTCAGTAGGAGTTCAGATGGGTTTCGCCTCGTCAGTCTTCTTGTCGGCATCTACCTGGGGACCGTTATGCACAGCTAGTGCCGCTTACGGTCTGTGGTTAAACCCACTGCCAGCGTAGTGTCGAGTCTTTAGAGTCCCACACAGAAAGCTATTCGCCTCTAGGAAAAAGAGTAGAGGTCGCATGGTTTTGCGACAGATCGCATGGGTTTGCGACAGGGTTCGGTCACATCCGTGCACTTGTGCACGTACAGTGTCCGGACAGTTTACACTAGCGGGCTTTGGTTTAAGCCAGATCCTAGTGTACCTTTTGGGATTGGATTTATCCAGTATGCATTCGTGTTCCTCGGAACGCGGATGCGGGTGTGTATGCACAGTTGATGGAGAGACAGAGGCAGAGGATTCTCATTAGGGTTGTTGACAGTTGACCGTTGACTATTGACTTTTTGCTCAACCCTAATGAGAATATGATATGTGATTAACAATTATATTAATTAAGTATTATGGTGACATGGTTGTTGAGGGGTTGACTTTGTTGACTTGTTGACTCTGTTGACTTGTTGACTTTGTTGACCGGTTGACTAGGCTTGGCTAGTTGACCATCATGATAACCATTACTATCATTTCATGGCAAAGACTTTTGCTTGCTTGCTCTTTTGTGCAAAATGAGTGTATGAAATGATATGGCTATGGTTGCTTAAACCATCATATAATACTTGATTGATATGATGTGTTATGATGCTTTTGGATTATGAGAGCCAAATGAGAAAAGTCTTCTCTCATTTTCTTTCATGCTCATTCTCTCTCTTGTTCTTGAGCTCTCATCTTCCTCCTCTTGCTCTCCCTCTCTTGACTTTATGGTTCACTTGTCTCATGAGTTGAGAACCAAGAACCATAGATAAAATCCCATACAAACTCTTCTCTACTCACTCTAGTTCACAAGGTTTAGCAAACCGAGTGAACTAGTTTCTTCAAAGATCGAAGAAGGAGCCAAAGGTTGAAGCTTTCAGGTGGATCTATCTTCGGCGTAAGGAGACGACGGGAAGAAGCCGATCCGGACCACCATCGAGGTTTGAAGACGAAGGAGTTCAAGGCAAGAAAGGTATAAACCCCCTAACCGAGTAGTTGACGACTCCTAATTAGGTTGTTAGTTAGATGTTTAACAAAGATCCGGGTTTTAAGTCCATGTTACCACCTCTAAGAAAATCGTTTTTTCATCAAATTCCGCATGCCCGAAAGTACCGGGAGAGGTAGCATGGACTTACAGTGGTATCAGAGCCAGGTTAAACTCTATCTAACATGTTAGCAAAGTAGCTAGAAGATCGATCAAAGAAAAAGTCGCAAAACGAACCCCGTTTTTTAAACTTTCTGTCGATTTTAAAAGTGCTGGAAAATTTTTTTGAGATACACCAAAAATCGACTCAGGGTTTTTGAAGAAACTGCAAAAATTTGACCCCCTAACTCGATCAAAGCGCCGCGGTTCCGCGGCGGGAGCTTGCTCCCGCCGCGGAACCGCGGCCGAGTTGACTCGGTCATGGGGTTTCTTCTTTGCAGTTTGCTCATAGGGGTATTTTGGGATTTTTGGAATATGTCTTTTTAGCCCAGATTTTCCAGAACGAAAATTTTGTGTTTGGGGCCTAAAAATCCGTATTTTTGATCGAACTTCTAAAAGACTTTAGCTGACGGGTTTTTCTGTAATGTGATATTTGTATTGAACGTCTGCTAATCGCTATATGTCGATTAGTGGGGGTTATACAAATCTGTGATCTGTAATGTCATTGGAATGTGTATCTGAATATGTTGGATTGTCGCGGGTGAATAGCCGGGGGGTTGTGAGACGAGAGTTTTTCTTTTCTTTCAATTCATGTAAATTTGTAAATTGATGTAATATTATTTGTATGACCGCACAACCGGGTCGGGGTTGTAGCCGTCATTGTATAATTTCTTTTTACTGTTTTTGGTCCTAGGATAGACCCATGGATGGGGTGCACAAACTGCCGGGTATGCCGAAGTGCCGAGTGGCCTACTCACGGGGTTGAGGGAGGTTGCTTCGCTTCGGGTACTTGGAGGGTAGTTTGCCGCACCCGTAGGGGTCTTGGGTGGGGTTTTGGCTATTCACCGCGACTGTGTAATCTGCTTTTCGTTACAGGCTCGTACGAATTGCAGGTTCCTAGTATATCCAATGTGTTCATCTGTGATCTGAAATGTCTATCATTGCAATATATCTATATATGATATTATTTAGGCGTTGCTTATGTTTTACAGCCGCGCTAGCCCAGCCCCCGCTCTGTCATTAGTTAAGTAACCTAACGGGTAATGACGAGGCCCAGTGGCGAATGCGAATGGCATAAGCGTACGTCATATTTTAGTTGTTTTCTACAATGGTAGGATTAAATGATGGGACGCATTAAAAGAACTAATGCAAGAATATCACGCATTAAAAGAACTAATGCAAGATAATAAACCAAGCTAAAGTCGTTGGAACACTTTCGAAAAACCACTCGGTTCTTTTCAAAACCAACTTTTAAATGCGGAGCTTGAGCCACTCCTTTTTAAAAGCTATCTCGTTCCATCGATTATATCAAGTTCACTACGTTCACGGTTTCGCCAAAAACCATTCGTAGCCCTCCGTCGTTTCGTATGAATATTCAATAGTATTCAAGCTATGTTTGTTGACCTTAGTCAAGGCATAGTGATTGGTAGCTGTTGGGTATTCATATGTAGCAGAGATAGATGCGTTGGTTTGGGACATTCGCATTACCTTGTTGACCTTCGTCAAGGGTATATACGGGTGGGTTCAAATTAACCTGGATGATGACGGGCAGAACTTGACATGTGACTTATGATTTGTTGACCTTCGTCAAGGTCATAAGAGCATGGGGCAAAAATCCACATCGGGAGTTTCATAAGTACTGAAACTTGCTAGATTTGCATACCATTTGGAGTGTGATGATTCTGGTAGGATTCCTTCAGTTTCGTCACGCGATGATATTTGGATCCCGATCCTACTGTGGGTATATGCTACTCCTCGGGAAATTTTTCACTAAACGATCAATGCTATAAACCTAGTAGGTGCCTAGAAAGGTGTTAGCGGGGCTACGCCCCCAGGGAAAAGAGGTTATTTAATTAAGGAACTTCGCGAATGCGTTGGAAAACCTCCCTCGAAGTACCGACACTGGCCTGGCTGAACGATTAAGCAAGTATTGTACGGTGAGATTGATCCCGACTAATTCTTCCTTTATGGTTTGAGGAGGGATTCGAGAAACAGTGGGAGCCATCCTGTTTAGACAAACTAAAAACCACTCTAAACTTGCAAGAGCATCATGCTGAGTGTTTCTTCTTCTCTCTCCTAATTGCAGCGACCAATAGACATGACTGGACTTAAGTTACTCCTAGATAAAAACATACTGACAGGGCCAAACTACAAAGATTGGCTCAGGAATGTCAAAATGGCAATCACTTACGACAAGCTGGGGTATCTTCTTACCACCAAAGCTTCCCCTGTCCCAAGTCCCACCTCCAGCGTCGCGGATAAGGAAATCCGTAAGACCTGGGAGATTGATAGCGCGAAGGCCAAGTGCCTCATACTTGCCTCGATGGACAACGAACATCAGAGGAGGCACGAGAATATGGAATTTCTCCATACAAAAGAACTGTATGGAGAGCAATCTCGTATCGCAAGATACGAAGTGTCGAAGAAGTTATTTTCGGTAAGGTTGGCCATCGGATCATCGGTAGCGGAACACGTGCTTAAGATGATTGGCTTCATTGAGGAGCTCGCGGAACTTGGAACCACGTTGTAGAATGAGCTCTATACTGACTTGATTCTCCAGTCCCTTCCTTCCACTTATGCCCAGTTTATCCTGAACTTCAACTTACAAGAAAAGGAAGTTGAACTTTCAGAACTCTTCAACATGCTGAGGAGTGCAGAGGGCACCCTACAGAAAGGTAGGGAAACATCCACTTTGTTTGTAGGAGGATCTTCCTCTTCTAGGTCTAAGGCGAAAGCCAAGGGAAAGAAGAAGAAAGCCCCCGCCAAACCAAGGGGCGGTGTTAGTAAAGTGGATCCGAAGGGAAAAGCAAAAGCAACAAAGAAATCGGGGAAGCTTGTGGATAAGGAAGAATGCTTCTATTGTCATAAGAAAGGTCACTGGAAGAATGATTGCAGGGCTTGGAAAGCCAGGACACAGGAATTGAAGCAGGTTGCGGCTTCAGCTTCAGGTGTGTATGTTATTGAAAACTGTCTTTCAATAAACTCTACTTCCTGGGTATTGGATACCGGATCAGGATCTCATATCTGTAATTCTTTGCAGGCGTTGAGAAACCGTAGGGTTTTGAAAGCAGGTGACATGACCCTCAGAGTTGCAAACGGAGCTAGCATGGATGCTAAGGCCGTGGGGGACTATCACCTGGGAATGTCAGATGGACATGTTTTGGTTTTGCGTAATTGCTATTTTGTACCCAACGCAACTTGTAATATCATTTCTGTATGTTTAGTTTCTAAAGAAGGTTATGAATTTGCGTTTGTAAGTAATGTTGTAAACATTCACCTTAATCATGTTTTGATTGGGTCAGGAACATTGAGCAATGGTATATACATATTAAACCAACCACAGATTTTCAATGTCCAGAATACACATAAAAGAAAGTCTCCGAAAATAAATCAGACTTTCTTATGGCATTGTAGACTAGGTCACATCAATGAGAGAAGGTTGACGAAGTTACATACAGAAGGATATTTGAATCCGTTCGAATATCAATCGTATGCCACTTGTCAATCCTGTCTCAAAGGAAAGATGACAAAGACTCCGTTCACTGGACACGGAGTAAGAGCGAGCGAGCTCTTGGGACTCGTATACAGCGACGTGTGCGGTCCAATGTCTACACATGCACGAAGCGGTTATTCTTACTTCATTACTTTTACGGATGACTTTTCAAGGTACGGTTATGTCTTCTTAATGAAACATAAGTCCGAAGATTTTGAAAAGTTCCAGGAATATAAGAATGAAGTAGAAAAACAAACCGGCAAAAGTATCAAGATTCTAAGATCGGATCGAGGTGGAGAATACTTAAGTGCCGAATTCCTGAATTACATAAAAAAGAATGGAATTCTCTATCAGCTTACTCCTCCATACACTCCGCAACACAACGGTGTATCGGAGAGACGGAACCGGACCCTATTGGATATGGTACGGTCCATGATGAGTAACGCTGAGTTACCGCGATCATTCTGGGGATATGCACTAGAAGCAGCTGCATATCTATTGAACAAGGCTCCAACCAAGACTGTGCCTACCACCCATATCAGATATGGACTGGGAAGAAACCCTGTCTTAAGTATCTTAAGGTATGGGGATGTCCAGCTTTTGTAAAAAAGCAGCATGCGGACAAGCTCGAGGCACGTTCAGTACAGTGTAAGTTTGTGGGAGACCCAAAGAACTCCAGGGGGTATCTTTTCTATTCCGCTGAGGAACAAAAGGTTTTTGTTTCTCAGCATGCCCGCTTCTTGGAAACTGAGTTTTTGGAAACCCAGATAAGTGGGAGCACAATAGAACTGGAAGAAATTCCAGAACCACAGACTATTACTGAAAGCTTATTGGAACCAGAGGGTTCAAAAGAACAGGGCATTCCTACGCCGCTCCGCAGGAGTAGTAGGCAGTCTCATCCGCCCGAGAGATACTACGGTTTTCTCATAGACGGGGATAGAGAGGATTGCATCCTAGATTATGATGAGCCTACTAGCTTCCAGCAGGCCGTTCAAAGCGTTGACTGGGTAAAATGGCTGGATGCAATGCGGACCGAAATGGAGTCCATGTACACCAACAAAGTATGGACGTTGGACATTGCTCCAGACGGGGTAAAACCCGTAGGATGCAAGTGGATCTTCAAAAGGAAGATTGGTGTAAATGGACAGGTTGAGACCTATAAAGCTAGATTTGTAGCAAAGGGTTTTCGTCAAAGACCTGGTTTGGACTATGACGAAACCTTTTCTCCAGTGGCTATGCTGAAATCCATTCGGATCCTTCTTGCCATTGCTGCCTTCCACGATTATGAGATTTGGCAGATGGACATAAAGACAGCTTTTCTAAATGGAAATTTAGAGGAGTGTGTCTATATGGACCAGCCAGAGGGTTTCATTCAGAGTGGGAGCAGCGGAAAGGTGTGCAAGTTGCTAAAGTCCATCTATGGACTAAAGCAGACATCGCGGAGTTGGAACATCTGTTTTGATGAGACGGTCAAGGAATTTGGCTTTATCAAAAATCCAGATGAACCATGCATCTATTGTAGATTTGTAGCGAGAACTGTAGTATTCCTCGTTTTGTACGTGGATGATATTCTCTTAATAAGAAATGACATTCCTATGCTACAATCTGTCAAGGGGTTCTTGTCACACAGGTTCTCCATGAAAGACCTGGGTGATGCCTCATACATCCTGGAGATCCGGATCCATCGTGATAGATCCAAGAGGATATTAGGACTTTCACAGTCCAGGTACATCGACACCATAATGAAAAGATTCAGTATGGAAGATTCCAAGCGTGGTAACCTACCGGCTTGTCATGGGATCACCCTCTCTAAAGAGATGTCTCCCAAGACTGATTTGGAGAGGGATCACATGTCTATTATACCCTGCGCTTCTGCGGTAGGCTCTATAATGTATGCGATATTGTGTACCAGACCGGATGTAGCTTATGCACTAAGTGTGGTAAGCCGGTATCAGTCAAACCCTGGGGAGAAACACCGGATAGCAGTAAAGAACATTCTCAAGTACCTGAGAAGGACTAAGGAGATGTTCTTGGTGTATGGCGGAAAAGACCTCCAGATCGAGGCCTTTGCTGACTCCAACTTCCAGAGTGACAAGGATGATTCCAAGTCCATGTCGGGTTTTGTCTTTACCCTCAATGGAGGGGCGGTGTGTTGGAAGAGTTCCAAACAGGAAACCGTTGCAGACTCGACTATGGAAGCGGAATACATCGCTGCATCTGATGCCGCAAAAGAAGCTGTCTGGATGAGGAAGTTCTTGAAAGAACTTCAGATGGTTCCGTCCATTGTTGATCCAATACCTCTGTATTGCGACAACAACGGGGCTATAGCTTTAGCGAAGGAACCCAGGTCCCATCAGAGATCCAGACACATCTTGAGACGGTATCACCTGATCAGGGAGATCGTGGATCGCCAGGAGATCGAGGTTCGGAGGGTTGCTTCAGAAGATAACACTGCAGATCCATTCACCAAGGCCTTGCCCCAGACTCAGTTCGAGCGGCTGATCGAGATGATAGGTCTTCGATACGCCAGTACATGGCCTTAGTGTAAGTGGGAGATTGTTAGTGTATATGCCCTAGAGGCCATTACTGTATCATACTAGTTTGTATATTACTTAATGGAAGCTTGGAATATTCACATTGTATAAACAATCTTGCTCAATATAGTAGTATGCTACTTGGTTTGTTTCTATTTCAATGTGTACATATGTTTATTTTAGTATATCACCTATACACATTAGTGGAGCCCTTAGGATCTTTGCTTGATTACCAGCGCTGTGATGGCAGTCACACTAGTGGGGGCTGGGTAATCTATAAGCACATCCTTATACAGGTCCCTAGTCGCAGGACTATCGAGACAGGGCATCGATACTCCGGAGTAGACTTGCGTATGCGCTTCTCATCCCAGTATGGTAGATGGTCTGTCCCACAGCCATCAGTACGTCGTATTGGAGATAGTATACGGGTGCTCGTTAGGTTACGAGTACACTGGACAGGACTCGTCGGGAACTGACCGGTTGGTATTATACCTATCGTCAGTTATCAGTTCCCAGGTGACATGAGTACAGCTTAGTCCGCTGACTTGACACTGTCACTTCGCCTCGAGTGTGTTCCCACTGTACTTTGATTACTACCCTACCACGGCTCAAAGGAGTCGTGCAAACAGGTGGTAGTTGGGTGCAGTCCCGAAGCACTTGGAGGCAGTGACGGTTAGACAGGATTCGTCTCTCCCGGTATTGGGGGTTGACATCGCGCTGTGTCTAGGAGAGCCATTACACAAGTAGTCCCTGGCCAGGGCAATCGAGATATACTGGTAGGCTTCCAGTGTTATCTCAGGGTGTTTTGGGCTTCACTCCGACACGACTTGTACCGCTATTAGGGGACTGACGTTTACCGCCCCCTAGGCCCGCCATACGATGTATCAGACGAACAGACCGGACTGTACGGAGATTGTCACATTCAGGCTCAGTAGGAGTTCAGATGGGTTTCGCCTCGTCAGTCTTCTTGTCGGCATCTACCTGGGGACCATTACGCACAGCTAGTGCCGCTTGCGGTCTGTGGTTAAACCTACTGCCAGCGTAGTGTCGAGTCTTTAGAGTCCCACACAGAAAGCTATTCGCCTCTAGGCAAAAGAGTAGAGGTCACATGGTTTTGCGACAGGTCGCATGGTTTTGCGACAGGGTTCGGTCACATCCGTGCACTTGTGCACGTACAGTGTCCGGACAGTTTACACTAGCGGGCTTTGGTTTAAGCCAGATCCTAGTGTACCTTTTAGGATTGGATTTATCCAGTATGCATTCGTGTTCCTCGGAACGCGGATGCGGGTGTGTATGCACAGTTGACGGAGAGACAGAGGCAGAGGATTCTCATTAGGGTTGTTGACAGTTGACCGTTGACTATTGACTTTTTGCTCAACCCTAATGAGAATATGATATGTGATTAACAATTATATTAATTAAGTATTATGGTGACATGGTTGTTGAGGGGTTGACTTTGTTGACTTGTTGACTCTGTTGACTTGTTGAATTTGTTGACTTGTTGACTTTGTTGACCGGTTGACTAGGCTTGACTAGTGGACCATCATGATAACCATAGCTATCATTTCATGGCAAAGACTTTTGCTTGCTTGCTCTTTTGTGCAAAATGAGTGCATAAAATGATATGGCTATGGTTGCTTAAACCATCATATAATACTTGATTGATATGATGTGTTATGATGCTTTTGGATTATGAGAGCCAAATGAGAAAAGTCTTCTCTCATTTTCTTTCATGCTCATTCTCTCTCTTGTTCTTGAGCTCTCATCTTCCTCCTCTTGCTCTCCCTCTCTTGACTCTATGGTTCACTTGTCTCATGAGTTGAGAACCAAGAACCATAGATAAAATCCCATACAAACTCTTCTCTACTCACTCTAGTTCACAAGGTTTAGCAAACCGAGTGAACTAGTTTCTTCAAAGATCGAAGAAGGAGCCAAAGGTTGAAGCTTTCAGGTGGATCTATCTTCGGCGTAAGGAGACGACGGGAAGAAGCCGATCCGGACCACCATCGAGGTTTGAAGACGAAGGAGTTCAAGACAAGAAAGGTATAAACCCCCTAACCGAGTAGTTGACGACTCCTAGTTAGGTTGTTAGTTAGATGTTTAACAAAGATCCGGGTTTTAAGTCTATGTTACCACCTCTAAGAAAATCGTTTTTCATCAAATTCCGCATGCCCGAAAGTACCGGGAGAGGTAGCATGGACTTACACTTGACTCGCCACAGTTTTAGTAAAATGGATTTTTTCAGAAAACAGTAGTAGGAGTATGGTAGAACTGGAAGTGATTCCAGAACTGCAAACGATTACTGAAAATTTAATAGGACCTAAAGATTCAATCTGGTTTGACATTCCTTTGGCCACTCCGCAGATATGGTGGGTAACCTCAGGCACTCGAGAGGTACTTCGGTATGCTCAAGAACGGTGACAGGGAGGTTCTTGTTTACCCAGACTTGCCATTGCTGTTGTTCCAGACTGTGAGACCCGGCAGGAGGATAAGTATAGCTTCGTTCTAAACTAGCTTTAGAAGTGTACGTGTACGTGACTCTGCCAGAAGGTTTTCGTAGTCACTGGGAGCAGCGGAAGCATAGTGGACAAATAGCTTATGTCTATTTATAGACTAAAGCAGATATAGCGGAGATAGATCATCTATTTCTGATCTGACAGTCATAGGTTTGACTTCATCAGACTAGGGGATGGATCTGTTAAGAAGGTAGTAGGATGTGATGTCCTGGTATTTGGATGACATACACAGAGTAGGAAGTTAAATTCCTATACTATGATCGGTTATATTTTGGTTGTCACACTGTGGTTTTTCCACATAGGACTTGGATATTATATCAGACATTCTGGTTACTAGATCTATGGTTTTAGATCTAGATTTGGGAAGTATCCCAATCTGGGTACTTAGACATCATGCTAAAGGTATTTAGAATGGATGACTCCTGGCATGGTGGTGTACCTGCAGGTGATGGAGTCACCCTCTCTAAAGGTGTCTTACAGACTAAAGGGGAGAGGGATGTGCATGATTGGCAGATCACTTGCTTAGGCAATTGAGTTGATCATGAGATGTCAAGTACCACACCAGATGTTGTTTTTGCACGAGATGCAATAAGTTGATATTCATCCAATCATGGAGAAACGATCGGAAGCAGTTTTAGAACATAAGTGGATGTTCTAGGGAAATGATAACGGCAGCCTCCTTCGGGAGACGGTTATCATTACAGGCTTCCAAGGTGACCTGGATACAGAGTGACTGTCAAAGTTATAGTTTTCCCTCTGACGAGGGGCGGTAGTTTAGATAGGTGGTCCAAGCGGATACTGAGGGAGGCATGACGCAGGATACTGATTAAGTTCAGTTGACGATACAGTCTAAGAAGTTTGGATTTGGAGTTCATTTATGAACTAGGTCCCATCAGATATCCAGACATATTCTAAGACAGGTATTGCTCATATTCGGGAGATGGCTTTCTCCGCGAACTAGAGATAAAGAGAGACATAGAAAGAAACATTAGGGCGGATCCAATCACTGAGGCTATTCCTCGAATGCAATAGTTTCGCAAACGGGCTTTGTAAGACTGACTAGTAGAGGAGTTGGGTGTTCCGTATCACACGGGCTGTGAGTATGCGACATCGCAATAATTAGCCTTGAGTACAAGTGGGAGATTGTTGGATATAGTGCCCTCAAAGTCAATTATTGGATCGCAGGCACGTGATGGCAATGATTGAGGGAGGACCTATGTCGGTAGGACTGTCTTACTCAAGATGATAGTATGCTATCTGGTTCATCTTTATCATCGTGTACATGCTTTAGGTTACATTACAGGTCACTATTGCACGTTGATAGAGCCCTTAGTATTCTTGCTTGACGGCCAGCAGTATGATGGCGATCATATACGTGGGAGCTGGGGTCTATAAGCATATCCTTAAAGTGGTCCCTAGTCGTGGGAGTTTCGAGACTGGGCATCGATACTCCATTAGTAGACTAGTGTATACAGTCGAGACCCCGACGAGGGGCGGTGGCCGGTCTCATAAGCCATTGGTGTCAGTTGGTTCACCTAAGATAGTATACAGGTGCTCATTGGGTTATGAGTACACCGGACAGGACTCGCCGGGAACATGCTAGTTGGTATTATACCTGACGTTAGATAGCAGTTCCCTGGTGACATATGTACAGGTTAGTTCATCGACCTGAGATCGTCATTTGTCTCGTGTGAGTTCCCACTGTGCTTTGATTACTACCCTACCACGGCTCAAAGGAGTCGTGCAAACAGGTTTTAGTTGGGTACAGTCCCGAGCCATATGGAGGCAGTGAGCGGATCGGCAGGGGTTTCGTCTCTCCCGGTATTGGGGGTGAGATCGCGCTGTGTCTAGGAGAGCCATTACACGAAGTCCTTGGCCAAGGCAGGAGATTTACTGGTAGGTATTCCAGTAGTATCTCAGGGAGTTCTGGGCTACACTCCGACACGACTTGTACCGTTTTTGGGGGTCTGACTTTTATTAACCCCCTAGGCCCGACATGCGATGCTCATAGACGAACGGACTGGATTGTACGGATATTGTCACTGACAAGCTCAGTAGGGTGTCAGAATGAGTTCGCTCATCGACCTCCCTTTTGGTCAATGCCTGGTAGCCCGTTACGTACGGCTAGTACCTCTGACGTGCTAGTGGTTAAATCCATAACCAAAGTATTGACGAGTCTTTAGAGTCCCCCACAGACAGTTTCTCAAGTTCCGGGCGAAACGTTGTAGAGGCCGTATGGTATTATGGCAGGGTTCGATCATATATGTGCAGTAGTGCACGGATCATGATCGGACGGATCATACTAGTGGGCTTTGGTTTAAGCCGGATCCTAGTATTAGATTTGTTGGATTACTTTAGTCTCATCGCATTCGCGTTCAGTCGGAATGTGGATGCAGGTATGTATATACAAGTGAGGGGTATCCTTGTGACCCGTCACGAGTTTACTTTAGATGTTGCCGTATCTTTTTGTTGTTGCAAACATTTAGATTAATGTTTGCATATGGAAATAATGAGCTCAAAATTATGATTAGGAGCATTAATTGTGACACATGCACAAGTGATGAGTCATGGACTCTTTACTTGTGCATATGTCATATTATTATGGATTTGAGTGTTGAAATGAGAGGGAGAGAGAGAGGGGGCTGCCATATGAAGAGTTTGGTCTTGTATTTTTCATGACACTCTCACTCTCATTATCATCTCAACACAAAAGAAAAAGAATAAGAAAACTTCTTCTTCTTCTTCTTCTTTCTTGAGCTCACTATCTCCTCACTAATGGCATCCACTAAATCCTCAAGAGACAAAGTGATCACACACATTCTCTACATCGTCTTGGATACATCGGCTAGCGAACTTCATGCCCGAGTTTCTTCGGATGAAGCGGGAGCCCGTAAAAAGACTAGAAGTTGTGGTGCCCTTTCCGATGAGGAGATCGAGATCAGAGATGCCGCGAGGAGTTTGGGATGGTGGCCAAAGACCGAAGGACACTGATCGCTCGGTATAGCTTTTCCAACCCTTTCTCTGGTTGCTAGTTATAGGTTAATGGTTCGATCCAGGATTAAAGTCTGCGATAGCACCGGTATCTAGTTTAGAAAAAGTTTTTGTTTCCGCATTTTGGCCTCGGACAGACGGCCTGGGCGCTACCCTAGACTTACAGGTTATATGTGATATAACCGGATTATTGAATCTAGTATTGATTTAATAATATGATATATATTTTTATTTGATATAATTATATATTAACTAATATTATTGCTCACTAATTATTTTATTAATATATATATATATTAATATATATATATATATATATTATGAAGCAAGATTGGATTTTCTATTTTTAGAAAATAGAAAGAGAGGTGGAAAATGGGAGATATTTGTGGTATGGGTGAGGCATGGCATGTTTATTAGTTTATCATTTATCCATCACTATTGAAGCATGGTTGTGAATTATTATTTGATAATAATTCTTGCTTTAATAAGTGAGGAAAAAAGACTTGAGCCATTCTACACTTGTGTTTTAGCCTTAGCTCATTTGCCTTAGCCATTCTGGCAAGCTCTCTCCTTTTTCCACATCTTCTTCTTCCTCATACTTCAAGCTCTAACCATCACATGAGTTGTGAACCCTAGAGCTTGAGAGAATCCTAAGTGAGATTAAAACCCCTACTTCATCATCCTAGTTTAAATTAGCAATTTAAACTAGGGTGTTTCCTTCACTAATGAAAGATTAGTGAAGAGGTAGCTTGTATTAGAGAAACTTCAGGTAGATCATCTTCGATACGAAGGTCACAAAGCAAGCCCGATCCGTTCTTCAAGTGGAGCCTAGAAGAGTAGTAGGAACTACTACCCGGAGCTATAGAAGAGAAGGACTTGGTCTACAAAAATTGTAGTCTCCAACCCTTAGTGTAGTTTTTATTATATCATGCTTTAAACCCTAATAATCTAGTTAGATCTTTGGATAATGTAGCTTAGCACCATGTAAATTTGAAAATTGCATGCTTGATGCCGGTTTTAACCTTGTGGTGGTGCTAGGATACACTTTCATGGTATTAGAGCCAGGCTAGAACATTAGGGTAAGTCTTTACGATGTGAAAGTGTTCGATCGAAGTTTCGAAACCTGTATTTCCATAGTTTCTGTCCAGATTTTCAAAAGTTGGAATTTTTCAGATTAAAAATAGTCAGAAAATTGTGCAGGGTATTTAATGGAGCCCCAAGAAATTCGAATCCCTAATCCATTCAAAGCGCCATGGAACCGCGGCCTAACCTTTAGTTTGGCCGCGGTTCCGCCGCTTGTTTATAGGGTTATAGGGTCATTCTTCTTGTGCTGCTCCGTTGTCTTATTTGGCACTTTCTGGGTGTTTTTAGTTAGACTCAAGTTGTTGAGATCTCGATGATTTGTGGGTGTTTGATGAATCGATCGAAATGTTTAACATCATCTAGAACATGATCATATGTGATACAATATTTGGAATCCACAACAATTAGTTTTGAGAAAACTAGTCAGTGTATTATAAATCTAGCGTTTTATTCTCGGTTGATCGATTGCCACGGAATTTCGATTCAGATCAAAACTTCGTCGCAATCGCGTATAGTACGTGAACACCTAGTCGGGAATCTTGTTGAATTATCCGACTGCTTATTGAAAAGAGTTTTCAATTTGAAACTAAAATGTAAGGTTTATAAGGTTAGGAATGAAATTCGGAATATGAAATATTTCGGGTTTATGATGTCTAAGGTATTTGCGGATTCTAAATATTGTAGTTTTCATTTCTTTTCTGTGACCGTAAGTGTAAGGGTATCCCCGATCTCGTTGCTATATGTCAACGGAATTCGGGATACGCATATTTACTTACGTTGATGACATGTGATGTTATATGTATGCCCTAGAGGCCATTACTGTACATAGGATGTATATTGTAGTGGATGCTAGGACATATATAGGGAGGACTTTCTTGCTCGACATGATAGTATGCTATCTGGTTGCTCTTTATCTTAACGTGTAAACTGATTGTCTCTCTGTTATATGTTGGTAAAGCCTTTAGGATGTGTACTTGACTACCTGGACTATGATGCGGATCATACTAGTGGGGACATGGTAGTCTATAAGTACATCCTTCAAGGTCCCTAGTCATGGGTGTATAGAGACGGGGCATCGATATACCAGAGTAGACTAGCGTATACCTTCTCGACCTATACAGATGGGCGATGGATGATCCCATATCAATTGGTGTTTGACATCAGAGATGATATACGGGTGCTCAGTAGAGACTGGGTACACTGGACGGACTCGCCGAGAACTCCCAGATGGTATTATACCTTACGTCAGATGGCAGTTCTCTGGTGACACTGGTACAGAGTAGTCTGTTGACCCGAGATCGTCATAGAGTCTTGTGTGATTCCCACTGTGCTTTGATTTTCACCTTGCCATGTCCAAGAGGGCGTGCAAAACGGTGGCTTTTAGGTACAGTCTCGATTCACATGGAGGCAATGAGCGATAGGAGGGGATTCGTCTCTCCCGGTATAGGGAGTTGATGTTGCGCTGTGTTCGATCGGCTATAACCGGAAATCCCTGGCCAGGGTTGCTGAGATTTACTGGTAAGTGTTACCAGTAGTATCTCAAACTGTTATAGACCTCATATCGACACGACTTATCAAGCTATTGGGGTCTGACGTTTACCACCCCTAGGCGAGATATGCGACATATCAGACGACGAGACCGGACTGTACGGTAAGTGTTACTGGTTGGATTCACAGGAGTGTGAGCGGGCTTGCTCGTTGATCTTCTGATCTCTCAATACCCGGGTGGCCGTTACGTTTAGCAGACCGCTTGCGGCTTGTGGGTGTTTGATATGATCATCACCTGCTGCCGGTGTATTGACGAGTCTTTAGAGTCCTACACAGAGGTTCCTGGCTCAAGCGAAACGAAATAGGAGCGCATATGAGATATGTCCGGGACCGAGAATAATACCTGTATGTGATACCGTATTCTATTCTCGCGATTTGTATCATCGGCAGGTTATATGTGATATAGCCGGGTTACCAAATCAAGTGTTGATTAGATACATTGATACACTTGATATTAGTCGGTTATATGCATTATGACCGAATCATTAAATCAATTGTTGATTTAATGATTTAATGTATAATTATATATATTTGATATATTACTTTACATTAACTACTATTTTTTCACTGAAGATTAACTTTCTCACTTGATGTGCACATTGTATATGTGATATATTTTTGTGCACTAGTTTGTATCATGTTTGATGATACATGCAAACTTGGGTGTATATTTGCTTTAAACCATCTTTAGGTTAATGGTTAGGTTTTAATTTGTTTTATTTATTTTCTTTATTCATTTTAGTTAAAATGAAATGGTGGCTTGCTTTGTATTATTGTTGAAGCTTCATGAAGCTTTGAAAAAGTAACCATTTTGTTTTATCCTTTAAACCTAACCATTACCTAAACTAGGGTTTTCTCTCTACATGAGTTAGCCTCACCCATGGTTGCATTATGATAACCATCACTTCATTTTCCTTTTGAAAAATAATTCATATTTTTTTTTCTTTCATCTTCTTCTTCTTCTTCTTCTTCATGAAGAAAATGAAAGCTTGCTAGAAAATTGTCAAGTGATGAAATCAAGTGAGAAATCCAAATCCAAAGTGAACCCACTTCCTATTTCTTCATCCTCTACCACTTGCCATGTAGTATAGGGTGTTTTCTTCATAAGTTTCATGACTTGGTGAAGTTGGAGCTCGAGTTAGAGTCGCCTCGACGTAGATCATCTTCGGCATCGAAGTCATCGACCTAGCCCGATCATTTCTTCGATGAAACCACCGCGAGAGTCAAGGATTCCGATGGTTGCAGCGGAGGGACGTCATCACGGAGCTCAAGGAGTGGTTGACCGGATCTACAAAGGTTGTATTTCCATTCACTTAGCAATAAAGTTGTTAATTGCATGTTTCGCCTTTGCCTCTAGTTAACGATCTAGCATTAGGGTTTCTAGGCACAAGAAAAATTTGATTTTGGCATGGTTGATTCCTTGTGGAACCTCTTTAGTGTGCCTAGGAACCCTATAGTGGTATCAGAGCCTAACTAGAGCCTTAGACGAAGTGTAGACGATGTTAGAAGTCCGATCGAACCCGAAACCCTAGTTTAAAACCCTTCTCTGTACATTTTTTCAAAACTGGGTTTTTTCCAAATTAAAAATATGCAGAAAATTCAGCAGGGCTTTTTAGGGATTACTGTGCAGCACGTGCGCCTGAGTCGACTAAAGCGCGGCAGAACCGCGGCACGAGCATGGCTCGTGCGGCGGTTCCGCGGCCATATTGTCACATTATTTTGTGAATTTTGCACAGTAATTCCTATCTTTTAGTGATGTATTTTCTGGGAAATTTTAACTTCTACTCAAGAGTTGAGTTTTCTGGGTTGTATTAGGGACTCGGTGTTTCGATCAGGAGTTTAACTTCGTCTGTGTTTTTCCAGGTAATTTTAGAATATGTTGAAAAGTTCGACCCGATATAAATACCCACTTTTTCCCCTGCCGGGAAATTTCCAATTGTTGGATTTTTCCGTAGTTTAATGACGTTCTAAGTAGTGCAAGTAACGCGATAGTCCCTCTAGAAGATAACAAACCTTAACTCGATTATGTGACCGTCTTGAACTGCCCTTTGAACCTTAGGGTTTGGGGCAGTACAGCGTGTCACATGTGAGGCGTTGGCTTGACCCTTCTACGGCTGGACCATTGGTACTGTGGCATGAAGTGAATGATTTTTAAACTTATTTCAAGTGTTGAGCTGTTTCGGGAAAACTTTGGTGTTTGAATGTTCGATTGGAAAGTTTAACATTTTCTATTTATCTGGAATGTGATACAATATTTGGAATTCACAAGTAGTTATGAGATAACTAATATGAATGTTATAAACATAGCACTTTAGTCTCACTTGATCGGTTGCCACGGAATTTTGATGCGATCAAAAGTCCGTCGCAATCACGTAGCGTACGCGGATACTCGCCGGATAAACTCAATAGACAGCTACACCCTTTAGCTCCGACCAAGTGACTGTAGGAGAACCCCATCACCGAAAGCATCCGTCCGGGTGCTCGCGGTAGCGGTGTTCCGCCTTGGTGCACTTTGTCGATGATATCGGGGGTGCGGCCGTCTACTAAAGTTTGCGATGAGCATTCGATCAGTTTGTCGGGAATCTTGTTGAATTGCCCGACTAGATATTGAAAAGTGTTTTCGATAAAGAGACTAAAATGCGGGGTTTATAATTGTTAGGCATGTGATGTCTAAGAAATTCATTTTGTTAGGCATGCGATGTCTAAGAAGGTTGCGGATTCCAACTGTTGCCGTTTTACACTTTCTTTTCTGCGACCGTAAGTGTAATGTGTGATATCGCCGATTTCATTGCTATATGTCAACGACAATTTGGATGCGCACATTTACTTATGTTGATGACATGTGATGTTATGTGTTGCTGGATATGTTATATTGGATCGTCGTGTTTGAATAGCCGGGTTTTTTTTATGTGAGATGAGTGTTTTTCATTTTCATTCATGTAAAAACTTGTATGTAATATTCTTTTATTGGGGCACTTCCAGGTTGCGGAAGATGTTACCCATTGTATATTATTTACTTTTCCGCACTAGGATAAACCCAAGGAGGGGAGCACAAGTAACCGGGTTCTAGAGTCCAGTGGGAGACCAACTCGAGGAGTTGAGTCCGGGTCTCCTAACTCTAGAATTAGTAGGGTTGCTTGCCGCTCTCGTAGGGGTCTAGGGGTGTGGGTTTGACTATTCATCACGACCGTGGAATCCGTGTTTTATACTGGCTCGTATTGAAAACACGAACGTCCTAGTATATCCAATATTTCATATATGTTTCTTTTGCTGCGATATCTGTGATGTGATCATTTGATATGTTGTGATAGATACTGTATATAGTATATATGATATATTATATAGGCGTTACTTATGTTTTACACCCGTGCTAGCCCTGCCCCGCTCTGCCGTTAGTTACCTAACCTAACGGTGCACGAGGGGACATCGAGGCGAATGCGGATGGCATAAGTGTACGTCGTATTTATCTGTGATGTTTAGGTATCTTAAATGATGGGACTTCATTAATATGATTAATGAAAGAAAAGAAACCTAAGATGTTGTGGAATCGAATTTTCAAAAACAGGTAGCTACAGTTCTTGCTTTGCATCATGGTGTTCCTTGTAGAACATCCCGCACCTTATTCGATAAGGAAAGGGCCGAGATCCCTTCACTGGGAGTGACCCCTTTAGCAATAACTGGCAGATGCTACAACTCTCGGTTTGTCTTTTGATTGCTTCTATAGTTTTTTGCTTTGCACAGCGGTATATATGATATATCCTGCACCTTATTCGATGAGGAAAGGGCCGACGATCCCTTCACCTGGAGTGACCCCTTTAGCAAAACTAGAAAAGCCTCAAAAGCACTCCATTTTTAAAATCATTTGATTCTACAACGATATCAATTTCATTACGCAATAGGTTTTCTGAAAAACCTGTCGTAGCCCTCCGTTATTTCAGATAAGTAGTAGTTAGTATTCGTGCTACGTTTGTTGGCCTGCGTCAATGCGTAGTGTGCGGTAGCTAACTAGTATTTATCTGCTTATGCATATGATGCAGATTGGATTAGGGTAGTCGTGCGACTTTGTTGGCCTGCGTCAAGGGTCGTGCGGGTGGGTTTAATTCAATCAGGAAATGACGGGTTGAACTTGACTAGCGCACTATGGTTTGTTGGCCTGCGTCAAGGTCATAGGACGCTAGGGGAAAAATTATCGGGAATTTCAAGTGTTGAAATTTGCAATGAGATTGCATACCTTCTATGAGATAGTTGGATCCCGATACCCACTGCGAGTAATTGTTACTCCTGGGAGAGTTTTACACATTACAATTAGCCGATCAAGTAGGTGTCTAGAAATGTGTCAACGGGGTTACACCTCTGGGAAAACGAGGTTTACTGTAATTAGGTCCGTGCGAAAGCACGGGGAACCTCCCTCAAAGAACCGACAATGGCCTGGCTGAAAGATTGGCGAACTTGTAGCGTGTAATTAATCCCGGCTAGTCTTTCCTTTTAGAGTTTGAAGGAAGATTTGATAAAAACAGTGGGAGCCATCCTGATTAGATAAAATAATAACCAATCTGATCTTGCAAGAGCATACGCTGAGTGTTTTCTTCTCTTTCTCTCCAGGTAGCGACCATGTCACGCCTTAATCAAGATAATAATACGGATGTATTGACCGAACCCGCTTGTTATTCTGAGCTGGGGAACGTTGGTCCCGCTCCAACTTATAAATGTTATAAGACAGAGCAGGATTTTGGGGAATACCAGATTTTCCGTGCCACCCAAACGAAGAAAGTGCATGTTGATGCATCATCTTTGGGTGTGTTTGTTATAAAGAACTGCTTCTCAGTATCCTCTACGTCCTGGGTATTTGATACCGGATCAGGATCCCGCATATGTAAACTGTTACATGGGCTACAGATAGGTAGAGAACTGAGAACGGGTGATAAGTTTCATGAGGCAGAAAACGGTGCAAGTGTTGCAGCCAAGTCTGTTGGTCACTGTCATCCTGTATTCCAAATATATTGATTTTGAACGAATGTTATTAGATACCGAACCTGATATACAAAATCATATCAGTCTCTTTATTAGTAAAGAAATGATAAAATTTTGTATTGTTGGATAATGTTTTGAACATTTCCTATATCAAAAGTTGATCGGTTCAGGCACGTTATCTAAAAGCATTGATGTTCTAAATCAAACTGCAGTTCTTAGTGTAAAGAACACACACAAGAGGAAGAGTTCAGAATTGAACGATTCCTTCTTGAGGTATTGTAGACTAGGTCAGATCAATGTGACCCGACTAGCTAAAGTTACATTTAGATGCTTATTTAAATCAGTTTGAATTTACATCTTATGAAACTTGCCAGTCATGTCACAAAGATAAGATGACCATAGCTCTGTTTACTGGAAACGGAGAAAGAGTTAGTGAACTCTTAGGATTGATACATGTTGATGTATGTAAGGTCCCCTGTCTACACATGCCAGGACTGGTTCTTTGTACTTCATTACATTCTCTGATGATCTCTCAAGATTCAGACATATGTTCCTGTTGAAACATAAGTCCGAATCTTTTGAGATATTCACAGAATATAAGTTAGAAGTAGAGAACCAAAAATACGGGTATAAGTATTATGTCCATTGATGTGATCGAGGAGGAGAATACTTGAGCACGGAAATCCTGGACTATTCTAAAGGAGAATGAGATTCTCTCTCAGCATTACTCCTCCGTGTACACCATAGCACGATGGTATATCGGGGCGGAGCAATAGCACCCTATGTGATATGGTGTGCTCTATGATGAGTACTACTGGGTTTCCTATTTCCTTTTGGGAGTTATGCGCTTAAGAAGCTGCATACCTATTGAATAGGGTTCAAATCAAATCAGTTGCCTACCACTTCATATGAGATATGGAAAGGGAAAAGCCAATATCTTAAGTTTGTTAAGATTTGGGGTTGTCCAGCCAATGTCTAAAAAGCAAAATCCGGACAAGCTCGAGGCAAGGTCTGTTATGTAGAACTGGAAATGTTCCAGCTATACAAATTGCAGCTGATGATTTGGTAGAACCAAAGGATTCAATTGTTTCCAACGAACCTCAGCCTCTCCGCCGATCTAGTAGGGTTCCTCACCCACCTGAGAGATACTTCTGTTTCTCTATGACAGTGGGAGCGAGGAATGCATCATGAGATAATGACCCAACTAGTTTCGAGCTGGCCATCAAGAGTGGGACTCTGTAAGAATGGCTGGATGCTTAGCGATCTGAGATGGAATCCTTATACACCAACAAAGTATGGACTTTAGTTGCTTTATCTGAAGGGTTAAATCCCCATCAGGAGCAAGTATATCTTGAGAAGATTACTTGGTGTATATAGAAAAGTTGAGACTTTCAAAGCTAGACTTGTTAAAAGTTTGCATCATTGACCAGGTATGGATTATGATGCAACCTTTTCTAAGTAACTATGCTTAAGTCCATCCAGATCCTACTTGCTACGGCTATATACCATGACTACGGTATCTGGCGGTTGGGTGTCTTGACTGCTTTTCTAAATGTTGATTTGGAAGAAAGCGTCTATAAGTACAAAGCCAGAGGGCTTCGTAGACAGTGGGAGCAGCGGAAACGCATGCAAGATATTTTATGTGATAAAGCAGGCATCGCGGAGTTGGAACATCTGTTTTGAGAAGTAGTCAAAGAGTTTGACATCATCAAAAGGGTAGATGAACCTTGTATATACAAAAAGGTAGTACGGAGTATGGTGGTGATCCTAGTATAGTACGTGGATGCCATATTATTGATAGGGAAGTAGTTTCCTATACTACGCTCAGTCAATCTCCGCTTATCAGAATGATTCTCCAAATAGGATCAAAGTGATACCTACTAAAATCCTGGGTTTTGGATCTATGAGATAGATTTAATTGGATATTAGCATACTCACTAGTTGTAGTGAGATGGTATCAATCGATCCTGAGGAGAATCACTGGAAAGGTTCAAGGGTGATAAGGACGACTGAAAGTCAGTCACAGGCATTTTCTTTACCCTCAGTAAAGGGACGGTATGTTGGAAGAGTTCCAAGCTAGATACCGTGACAGACTAGACGATAAAGGCTGGATACATCACTACTTAAGATGCTACCAAAGTGGCAGTCTGGATGTATATTAGTTCATGAGATGAACTTCGTTCCTCCCATTGTGTGACAATGGAGTTGTGGCTTATGCCAAGGAACGCCCGTCCCATCAGTGATCCAGACATATTCTAAGTCAGTGTCACCTAATCGTGGAGATGGTCGATCTCCAGGGGATCGAGGTTAGGAGAGTAGACTCAGAGGACAACACGGCGGATCCACTCACAAAGGCTTTTTCCCAAAGAGAGACTTTTATGGGATGGTTGAGTATGAGATACTGCAACCACTGCTACAGATGGCCCTAGTGCAAGTGGGAGATTGTTAGTTATATGTATGCCCTAGAGTCCATTACTGTACATAGGATGTATATTGTAGTGGATGCTAGGACATATATAGGGAGGACTTTCTTGCTCGACATGATAGTATGCTATCTGGTTGCTCTTTATCTTAACGTGTAAACTGATTGTCTCTCTGTTACATGTTGGTAAAGCCCTTAGGATGTGTACTTGACTACCTGGACTATGATGCGGATCATACTAGTGGGGACGTGGTAGTCCATAAGTACATCCTTCAAGGTCCCTAGTCGTGGGTGTATCGAGACAGGGCATCGATATACCAGAGTAGACTAGCGTATACCTTCTCGACCCATACATATGGGCGATGGATGATCCCATATCCATTGGTGTTTGACATCAGAGATGATATATGGGTGCTCAGTAGAGACTGGGTACACTGGACGGACTTGCCGAGAACTCCCAGATGGTATTATACCTTACGTCAGATGGCAGTTCTCTGGTGATACTGGTACAGGTTAGTCTGTAGACCCGAGATCGTCATAGAGTCTTGTGTGATTTCCACTGTGCTTTGATTCCACCTTACCACGTCCAAGAGGGCATGCAAAATGGTGGTTTTTGGGTACAGTCCCGATTCACATGGAGGCAATGAGCGATAGGAGGGGATTCGTCTCTCCCGGTATATGGAGGTGATGTTGCGCTGTGTTCGATCGGCTATAACCGGAAATCCCTGGCCAGGGTTGCTGAGATTTACTGGTAAGTGTTACCAGTAGTATCTCGAACTGTTATAGACCTCATATCGACACGACTTATCGAGCTATTGGGGTCTGACGTTTACCACCCCTAGGCGAGATATGCGACATATCAGACGACGAGACCGGACTGTACGGTAAGTGTTACTGGTTGGATTCACAAGAGTGTGAGCAGGCTTGCTCGTTGATCTTCTGATCGCTCAATACACGGTTGGCCGTTACGTTTAGCAGACCGCTTGCGGCTTGTGGGTGTTTGATATGATCACCACCTGCTGCCGGCGTATTGACGAGTCTTTAGAGTCCTACACAGAGGTTTCCTGGCTCAAGCGAAACGAAATAGGAGCGCATATGAGATATGTGCGGGACCGAGAATAATACCAGTATGTGATACTGTATTCTATTCTTGCGATTTGTATCATCGGCAGGTTATATGTGATATAGCCAGGTTACCGAATCAAGTGTTGATTCGATACATTGATACACTTGATATTAGTCGGTTATATGCATTATGACCGAATCATTAAATCAAGTGTTGATTTAATGATTTAATGTATAATTATATATATTTGATATGTTACTTTACATTAACTACTATTTGTTCACTTAAGATTAACTTTCTCACTTGATGTGCACATTGTATATGTGATATATTTTTGTGTACTAGTTTGTATCATGTTTGATGATACATGCAAACTTGGGTGTATGTTTGCTTTAAACCATCTTTAGGTTAATGGTTAGGTTTTAATTTGTTTTATTTATTTTCTTTATTCATTTTAGTTAAAATGAAATGGTGGCTTGCTTTGTATTATTGTTGAAGCTTCATGAAGCTTTGAAAAAGTAACCATTTTGTTTTATCCTTTAAACCTAACCATTACCTAAACTAGGGTTTGCTCTCTACATGAGTTAGCCTCACCCATGGTTGTGTTATGATAACCATCACTTCATTTTCCTTTTGAAAAATAATTCATATTTTTTTTTCTTTCATCTTCTTCTTCTTCTTCATGAAGAAAATGAAAGCTTGCTAGAAAATTGTCAAGTGAGAAATCCAAATCCAAAGTGAACCCACTTCCTATTTCTTCATCCTCTACCACTTGCCATGTAGTATAGGGTGTTTTCTTCACAAGTTTCATGACTTGATGAAGTTGGAGCTCGAGTTAGAGTCGCCTCGACGTAGATCATCTTCGGCATCGAAGTCATCGACCTAGCCCGATCATTTTTTCGATGAAACCACCGCGAGAGTCCAGGATTCCGATGGTTGCAGCGGAGGGACGTCATCACGGACTCAAGGAGTGGTGGACCGGATCTACAAAGGTTGTATTTCCATTCACTTAGCAATAAAGTTGTTTAATTGCATGTTTCGCCTTTGCCTCTAGTTAACGATCTAGCATTAGAGTTTCTCGGCACAAGAAAAATTTTATTTTGGCACGGTTGATGCCTTATGGAACCTCTTTAGTGTTCCTAGGAACCCTACATGAAACACCTTAATCAAGATAATAATATGGATGTACTGACCGAACCCACTTATTATACTGAGCCGGGGAACGTTGGTTCCGCTTTTTCTTATGATTGTCATAAGTCTGAGCAAGGAATAGGGGAATACCCCGATTCCCACGCCACCCGAACGAAGAAGGAGCATTCTAATGCTTCTTCTTCGGGTGTGTTCATTACCGAGAACTGTTTCTCAGTTTGCTCTACATCCTGGGTATTGAATACCGGATCAGGATCTCGTGTTTGTAATTTATCACATGGGCTAAGAAGAGGTAGAGAACTGGGAAAGGGTGATATGTCTCTAAAAGTAGGGAATTGAGCAATTGTTGCAGCCAAAACAGCTGGCGAATATCACCTAGTATTACCAAATGGTAATACAATGATTCTGAACGACTGTTATTACGTACCAAATATGATGTGCAATATTATATCAGTTTCTTTGTTGCATAAAGAAAGATATAACTTTATATTGGAGGATAATGTTATGAACATTTTCCTAAATCAAGTGTTGATTGGGTTTGATACGTTATGTAACGGTATATACGTTCTAAATCAAACTACAGTTCTAAACGTACAGAACACACACAAGAGAAAAAGTTCAGAAATGAACGAAGCCTTCTTGTGGCATTGTAGACTAGGTCATATCAATGCGACAAGACTAGCTAAGTTGCATAAAGATGGATATTTAAATCCGTTTGAATTTTCATCTTATGAAACTTTCCTGCCATGTCTCAAAAGCAAGATGACCAAAACTACGTTTACTGGACACGGAGAAAGAGTTACTGAACTCTTGGAACTGATACAAAGTGATGTATGCGGTCCAATGTCTACACATGCCAGCAATGGTTCCTCGTACTTTATTACATTCACCGATGATCTCTAAAAATTCGGACATGTGTTCTTGTTGAAACACAAATCTGAAGCATTTGAGAAATTCAAGGAATATAAGTATGAAGTTGGGAACCAGATGGGTAAAAGTATTAAAGTCCTACTATCTGATCAGGGAGGAGAATACTTGAGCATGGAATTCCGAGACTGCTTAAAAGAGAATTGGATTCTCTTTCAGCTTACTGCTACGTATACACCACAGCACAACGGTGTATCGGAGCGGAGGAATCGCACCCTGTTAGATATGGTGCGCTCTATGATGAGTAATGCTGAGTTACCTATTTCTTTTTGGGGTTATGCGCTTGAGACAGCCACATACCTATTGAATCAAGTTCCATCAAAATCTGTGCCTAAAACACCATATGAGATATGGAGTGGAAAGATACCATATCTTAAACGAGTTAAGATATGGGGTTGTCCGACCGATGTCAAAAATCAAAATTCGGAAAAACTCGAAGCAAGGTCAGTTCTTTTCAAGTTTGTGGGGTATCCTAAAAATTCGCATGGATATATCTTCTACTACACTGAGAAATAAAAGGTGTTTGTTTCTCAATATGCTACCTTTTCTTGTGAAAGAATTTAGTGGTAATGAGGTAGAACTGGAAGAAGTTCCGGCCGTACAAACTACAACTGATGATTTGGTGGAACCGGAGGATTTGATAGTCCTCGACGAACCTTAACCACTCCACAGATCTAGTGAGGTTCCTCATCCACCTGAGAGATACTATGGTTTTCTCATAGACGGTGGGAGCGAGGATTGTATCATGGAAGATGATGACCCAACTAGTTTCGAGCAGTCCATCACAAGTGGAGACTCTGTGAAATGGCTGGATGCTATGCGATCTGAGATGGAATCCATGTAAACCAACAAAGTATAGACTTTGGAAGTTGCTCCTGAAGGGATAAAACCCATCGGGAGCAAGTGGATCATTAAGAAGAAAATTGGTGTAGATGGAAAGGTTGAGACCTTCAAAGCAAGAATTGTAGCAAAAGGTTTTCGTCAGCGACATGGTGTATGAAACATTTTCTCCTGTCGCTATGCTTAAATCCATTAGGATCCTACTTGCCATTGCTGCATACCATGACTACGAAATCTGGCAGATGGATGTCAAGACCTTTTTTCTGAATGGTGATTTAGAAGAGAGCGTGTACATGACTCAGCCAGAGGGTTTCTTAGACATTAGGAGCAGCGGAAGTGTGTGCAAGCGGCTTAAATCCATCTACGGATTAAAAAAGGCATCGCGGAGCTGGAACATCTGTTTTGATGAAGCTATCAAAGAGTTTGACTTCATCAAAAACATAGATGAACCTTGAATATACAAAAGGTTGTAGAGAGTAAAGTTGTCTTCCTCGTATTGTATGTGGATGACATATTCTTGATAGGAAACGATGTTCCTATGCCACTCTCGGTCAAGCTCTTCTTATCACACAAGTTTTCCATGAAAGATCTGGGTGATGCTTCCTACATCCTGGGGATTAAGATCTATAGAGATAGATCTAAACGGATGTTGGGATTTTCCCAATCCAGGTACATAGACACCATACTAAAGAGGTTTAATATAGAAGATTCTAAGTGTGGTAACTTAGCCACTTGCTCGGGAATCACTCTCTCCAAAGAGATATCTCCCAAGACTGATTTGGAGAGGGCTCGCAAGCAAGAAATACTCTATGCTTCTACAGTCGGGTCTATCATGTATGTGATGTTATGTACCAGACCGGATGTACCTTACTCACTAGGTGTAGTGAGTAGGTATCAATCAGATCCTGAGGAGAAACACTGGACAGTTGTGAAGAACATTCTTAAATACTTGAGAAGGACTAAAGAAATATTCTTGGTGTATGGTAACGGAGAACTCCAGGTGGAGTCCTTTACCGATTCGAGCTTCCAGAGTGATAAGGACGACAGCAAGTCGATCTCGGGTTTTGTCTTCACCCTCAATGGAGGGGCGTATGTTGGAAGAGTTCCAAGCAAGATACCGTAGCAGAATCGACGATGGAGGATGAATACATCGCTTCCAAAGAGGCTGTTTGGATGAAGAAGTTCATTACTGAACTTGGTGTGGTTGTGTTAGTGTATATGCCCTAGAGGCCATTACTGTATCATACTAGTTTGTATATTACTTAATGGAAGCTTGGGATATTCACCTTGTATAAACAATCTTGCTCTATATAGTAGTATGCTACTTGGTTTGTTTCTACTTCAATGTGTACATGTGTTTATTTTGTATATCACCTATACACATTAGTGGAGCCCTTAGGATCTTTGCTTGATTACCAGCGTTGTGATGGCAGTCACACTAGTGGGGGCTGGGTAATCTATAAGCACATTCTTATGCAGGTCCCTAGTCGCAGGACTATCGAGACAGGGCATCGATACTCCGGAGTAGACTAGCGCATGCGCTTCTCATCCCAGTGTGGGAGACGGTCTGTCCCACAGCCGTCAGTACGTCGTACTAGAGATAGTATGTGGGTGCTCGTTGGGTTACGAGTACACTAGACAGGACTCGTCGGGAACTGACTAGTTGGTATTATACCTATCGTCAGTTATCAGTTCCCAGGTGACATGAGTACAGCTTAGTCCGCTGACTTGACACTGGCACTTCGCCTCGAGTGTGTTCCCACTGCACTTTGATCACTACCCTACCACGGCTCAAAGGAGTCGTGCAAACAGGTAGTGGTTGGGTGCAGTCCCGAAGCACTTGGAGGCAGTGACGGTTAGACAGGATTCGTCTCTCCCGGTATTGGGGGTTGACATCGCGCTGTGTCTAGGAGAGCCATTACACGAGTAGTCCCTGGCCAGGGCAAGCGAGATATACTGGTAGGCTTCGAGTGTTATCTCAGGGTGTTTTGGGCTTCACTCCGACATGACTTGTACCGCTATTAGGGGACTGACGTTTACCGCCCCCTAGGCCCGCCATGCGATGTATCAGACGAACAGACCGGACTGTACGGAGACTGTCACATTCAGACTCAGTAGGAGTTCAGATGGGGTTCACCTCGTCAGTCTTCTTATCGGCATCTACCTGGGGACTGTTACGCACAACTAGTGCGGCTTGCGGTCTGTAGTTAAACCCACTGCCAGCGTAGTGTCGAGTCTTTAGAGTCCCACACAGAGGGCTATTCGCCTCTGGGCAAAACTGAGTAGAGGTCGCATGGTCTTGCGACAGGGTTCGTTCTCATCCGCGCACTTTGTGCACGTTTGGAGTCCGGACAGATATTACTAGCGGGCTCTGGTTTGAGCCAGATACTGGTATATGTTTTGGGGTTGATTTTATCTCATAGTATTCATGTTCCTCGGAACAAGAATGCGGGTGTGTGTGCACAGTTGATTGAGGCGGAGGAAGAGGTTTATCATTAGGGTTTCGGAACGGGTGCGCATGCACAGTTGACAGTCGTCTTTTTCCAAACCCTAATGAATTAGTGATATATCAATTAATAATATTAATTAAATGAAATTGTGTCATGGTTGGGTTTGTTGACTTGTTGACCAATGTTGACTTGTTGACCATGGTTGAAAGTTTGACCATTATCATTACATATCAAAGATACTCTTTGATTCTAGCAAAACCATTTAATGAATGTAATGATAATGGTCATTCCAAACCATCCATCAACTATTTCATTTTTATTATTATTGTTAATTTGATAATTCTTTTCATTTTGGTTATGGTTGTAAAATGAGAAGGATATTATTCATTCTATCATAACTCTTCTCTCTCCTCTCTTCTTCTTCCTCCTCCTCTAGTAAATGGAGAATCCTTCTCATGTGTTGAGAATCCCTCTCCTTGAGATAAAAACACCCCAAAGACACTCTCTACTCTCTCTAGGGTTAGAGGTTTAGCAAGCCGAAGATCCTAGTTCTCTCAAAGTTCGAGAAAGAGCCCGAAGGTTGAACCCTCAGGTGGATCCATCTTTGACGGAAGAAGGCGACGAGGAAAGCACCATCAAACCCTACAAAGGTTTCAATAAGAAGGAGTTCAAGTTTGGTATAACCTCTTTTCCGAGTAGCTAACTCTCTTTAGCTTTGTTGCTAGTTTAGTTTAGAAAAGATCCCGACTTTGTTAGTCCATGTTGCCCCATGCGCTAAAAATTTGTTTTTTATACCGTTTCCGCCTCCCCGCAAGAACCGGGGTTGGCAACGTGGACTTACAGTGGTATCAGAGCCTAACTAAACTTAAACTAGCAAAGTAGTAAAGTGTATGGAAGTTCGATCGGAAAAATCGCAAAAACCGGAAAATCAAAACCCTAACTTTCTGTTGAAATTTTTTGTGCTCTAAAATTAAAAAGTTTTACTCCTAAAATCGGCTCAGGGTTTTGTGAAAACACCCACCAAAAACGGTCACCTGATTCCCTCAAACCGCCGCGGTTTCGCGGCGATAGGTATGCATTTGCTGCGGAACCGCCGTCGTTTTGTCTCCTCTCGTGATCGGGTTTTGTGCAGTGTTCTTCGGGTAGGGTTTTGGGATTTTTCAGATGGTTTATTTGTGCCCAGGTTTTCCAGAAAAGAAATTTGTTTTTGGGGGCCTATAAATCCATATTTTTATCAAACTTCACTACACTTTGACTATAATGGTTATATCTGTGATGTTTGTATGTATTGAACGTCGGCTAATCGCTATATGTCGATTAGTCGGGGTTATACATATCTGTGATCTGTGTTTGATGATGGTATGTGTATATGAATGCGTTGGACTGTCGCGGGTGAATAGCCGGGGTGGATGTGAGATGGGTGTTTTCTTTTTCTTTCATTCATGTAATATGTAAATTGATGTAATATTATTTGTATGGCCGCACAACCGGGTCGGGGTTGTAGCCGTCATTGTATAATTCTTTTTACTGTTTTTGCTCCTAGGATAGACCCATGGAGGGGTGCACAAACTACCGGGTATCTCGAAGTGCCGAGTGGCCTACTCACGGCGTTGAGGGAGGTTGCTCCACTTCGGGTACTTGGCGGGTAGTTTGCCGCACCCGTAGGGGTCTTGGGTGGGGTATTGGCTATTCACCGCGACCGTGTAATCCGCTTTTCGTTGCAGGCTCGAACGGATTGCGGATTCCTAGCATATCCAATGTATTCATCTGTGATCTGTAATGTCTATCATTGCTATATATTTATAACTATTTAGGCGTTGCTTATGTTTTACAGCCGCGCTAGCCCAGCCCCCGCTCTGTCGTTAGTTAAGTAACCTAACGGGTAATGACGGGGCCCCGTGGCGAATGCGAATGGCATAAGCGTACGTCATATTTTGGTTGTTTTCGGCAATGGTAGGATTAAATGATGGGACGCATTAAAAGAACTAATGCAAGAATATCACGCATTAAAAGAACTAATGCAAGATAATAAACCAAGCAAAAGTCGTTGGAACACTTTCGAAAAACCACTCGGTTCTTTTCAAAACCAACTTTTAAATGCGGAGCTTGAGCCACTCCTGTTTAAAGCTATCTCGTTCCATCGATCATATCAAGTTCACTACGTTCACGGTTTAGCCAAAACCATTCGTAGCCCTCCATCATTTCAGTTAAATATTCGGTAGTATTCAAGCTGTGTATTTTGACCTCACGCCAAGGCATAGTGATTGGTAGCTACCGGATATTTATCTGTTGCATAGATAGAATGCGTTGTTTTGGGACAGCCGTACCGCCATTTTGGCCTACGTCAAGGGTAGGTACGGGTGGGTTCAAATCAACAGGGATAATGATGGGTAGAACTTGACATGTGACTTATGACATTTTGACCTCACGCCAAGGTCATAAGAGCATGGGGCAAAAATCCACATCGGGAGTTTCATAAGTACTGAAACTTGCTAGATTTGCATACCATTTGGAGTGTGATGATTATGGTAGGATTCCTTCATTCTCGTCACGCGATGATATCTGGATCCCGATCCTACTGTGAGTATATGCTACTCCTCGGGAAATTTCTCACTAAACGATCAATGCTATAAACCTAGAAGGTGTCTAGAAAGGTGTTAGCGGGGCTACGCCCCCCGGGAAAAGAGGTTCTTAAATTAAGGAACTTCGCGAAAGCGTTGGAAAACCTCCCTCGAAGTACCGACACTGGCCTGGCTGAACGGTTAAGCAAGTATTGTGCGGTGGGATTGATCCCGGCTAATTCTTCCTTTATGGTTTGAGGAGGGATTCGAGAGACTGTGGGAGCCATCCTGTTTAGACAAATTAAAACCTTTCTAAACTTGCAAGAGCATCGTGCTGAGTGTTTCTTCTCTCTCTCCTAATTGCAGCGACCAATCGACATGACTGGACTTAAGTTACTTCTAGATAAAAACATACTGACAGGGCCAAACTACAAAGATTGGCTTAGGAATGTCAAAATGGCAATCACTTACGACAAGCTGGGGTATCTTCTTACCACCAAAGCTCCCCCCGTCCCAGGTCCCACCTCCAGCGTCGCGGATAAGGAAATCCGTAAGACTTGGGAGATTGATTGCGCGAAGGCCAAGTGCCTCGTACTTGCCTCGATGGACAACGAACATCAGAGGAGGCACAAGAATATGGACCTTGAATCCATATTTCTCCATACAAAAGAACTGTATGGAGAGCAATCTCGTATCGCAAGATACGAAGTGTCGAAGAAGTTATTTTCGGCAAGGTTGGCCATCGGATCATCGGTAGCGGAACACGTGCTTAAGATGATTGGCTTCATTGAGGAGCTCGCGGAACTTGGAACCACGTTGGAGAATGAGCTCTATACGGACTTGATTCTCCAGTCCCTTCCTTCCACTTACACCCAGTTTATACAGAATTTCAACTTACAAGAAAAAGAGGTTGAACTTTCAGAACTCCTCAACAGGCTGAGGAGCGCAGCGGGCACCCTACAGAAGAGTAGGGAAACATCCACTTTGTTTGTAGGAGGATCATCTTCTTCTAGGTCCAATGCGAAAGCCAAGGGAAAGAAGAGGAAAGCCCCCGCCAAACCAAGGGGCGGTGTTAGTAAAGTGGATACGAAGGGAAAGGCAAAGGCAACAATGATAGCGGGGAAGCTTGTGGGTAAAGAAGAATGCTTCTATTGTCATAAGAGTGGACACTGTAAGAAAGATTGCAGGGCTTGGAAAGCCAGGACACAGGAACTGAAGCAGGTTGCGGCTTCAGCTTCAGGTGTGTATGTTATTGAAAACTGTCTTTCGATAAACTCTACTTCCTGGGTATTGGATACCCGATCAGGATCTCATATCTGTAATTCTTTGCAGGCGTTGAGAAACCGTAGGGTTTTGAAGGCAGGTGACATGACCCTCAGAGTTGCGAACGGAGCTAGCATGGATGCTAAAGCCGTGGGGGACTATCACCTGGGAATGTCAGATGGACATGTTTTGGTTTTGCGTAATTACTTTTTTGTACCCAACGCAACTTGTAATATCATTTCTGTATCTTTGGTTTCTAAAGAAGGTTATGAATTTGCGTTTGTAAGTAATGTTGTAAACATTCACCTTAATCAAGTTCTGATTGGGTCAGGTACACTGAGCAATGGTATATACGTATTAAACCAACCACAGATTTTCAATGTCCAGAATACACACAAAAGAAAGTCTCCAGATATAAATCAGGATTTCTTATGGCATTGTAGACTGGGTCACATCAATGAGAGAAGGTTGACTAAGTTACATACAGAAGGATATTTGAATCCGTTCGAATATCAATCGTATGCCACTTGTCAATCCTGTCTCAAAGCAAAGATGACGAAAACTCCGTTCACTGGACACGGAGTAAGAGCGAGCGAGCTCTTGGGACTCGTACACAGTGACGTGTGCGGTCCAATGTCTACACATGCGCGAAGCAGTTTTTCTTACTTCATTACTTTTACGGATGATTTTTCAAGATTCGGACATGTCTTCTTAATGAAGCATAAATCCGAAGCCTTTGTAAAGTTCCAGGAATATAAGAATGAAGTAGAAAAACAAACCGGCAAAAGTATCAAGATTCTAAGATCGGATCGAGGTGGAGAATACTTAAGTGCCGAGTTCCTGGATTACTTAAAAGTGAATGGAATTCTCTCTCAGCTTACTCCTCCATACACTCCGCAACATAACGGTGTATCGGAGAGACGGAACCGGACCCTATTGGATATGGTACGGTCCATGATGAGTAACGCTGAGTTACCGCGATCATTCTGGGGGTATGCGCTAGAATCAGCCGCATACCTTTTGAACCGAGTTCCCACTAAGACTGTGCCTACCGCACCATATGAGTTATGGAGTGGGAAGAAACCCTATCTTCAATATCTGAAGATCTGGGGATGTCCGGCTTTTGTCAAAAAGCAGCATGCGGACAAACTCGAGGCACGCTCAGTACTGTGCAAGTTTATGGGATACCCAAAGAACACCAGGGGGTATCTTTTCTACTACGCAGAGGAACAAAAAGTCCTTGTTTCTCGTAATGCCCATTTTCTAGAACACCGGTTCTTAGAAAAGGAAATAAGCGGGAGCGCAGTAGAACTGAAAAGAAATTCCAGAACCACAGACTATTACTGAAAGCTTAGTGGAACCAGAGGGTTCAAAAGAACAGGACATTCCTACGCCGCTCCGCAGGAGTAGTAGGCAGTCTCATCCGCCCGAGAGATACTACGATTTTCTCATAGACGGGGATAGAGAGGATTGCATCATAGATTATGATGAGCCTACTAGCTTCCAGCAGGCCGTTCAGAGCGTTGACTCGGTAAAATGGCTGGATGCAATGCGGACCGAAATGGAGTCCACGTACACCAACAAAGTATGGACGTTGGACATTGCTCCAGGCGGGGTAAAACCCGTAGGATGCAAGTGGATCTTCAAAAAGAAGATTGGTGTAGATGGACAGGTTGAGACCTATAAAGCTAGACTTGTTGCAAAGGGTTTTCGTCAAAGACCTGGTTTGGACTATGATGAAACCTTTTTTCCAGTGGCTATGCTGAAATCCATTCGGATCCTTCTTGCCATTGCTGCCTTCCACGATTATGAGATTTGGCAGATGGACGTAAAGACCGCTTTTCTAAATGGAAATTTAGAGGAGTGTGTCTATATGGATCAGCCAGAGGGTTTCATTCAGAGTGGGAGCAGCAGAAAGGTGTGCAAGTTGCTTAAGTCCATCTATGGACTAAAGCAGGCATCGCGGAGTTGGAACATCTGTTTTGATGAGACGGTCAAGAAATTTGGCTTTATCAAAAATCCAGATGAACCATGCATCTATAGTAGATTTGTAGCGAAAACTGTAGTATTCCTCGTTTTGTACGTGGATGGCATTCTCTTAATAGGAAATGACATTCCTATGCTACAATCTGTCAAGGGGTTCTTGTCACACAGGTTCTCCATGAAAGACCTGGGTGATGCCTCATACATCCCGGGGATCCGGATCCATCGTGATAGATCCAAGAGGATATTAGGACTTTCTCAGTCCAGGTACATCGACACCATACTGAAAAGATTCAGTAGGGAAGATTCCAAGCGTGGTAACCTACCGGCTTGTCACGGGATCACCCTCTCTAAAGAGATGTCTCCCAAGACTGATTTGGAGAGGGATCGCATGTCTATTATACCCTACGCTTCTGCTGTAGGCTCTATAATGTATGCGATGTTGTATACCAGACCGGATGTAGCTTATGCACTGAGTGTGGTAAGCCGGTGTCAGTCAATCCCTGGAGAGAAACACTGGATAGCGGTAAAGAACATTCTCAAGTACCTGAGAAGGACTAAGGAGATGTCCTTGGTGTATGGCGGAAAAGACCTCCAGATCGAGGCCTTTGCTGACTCCAGCTTCCAGAGTGACAAGGATGATTCCAAGTCCATGTTGGGCTTTGTCTTTACCCTCAATGGAGGGGCGGTGTGTTGGAAGAGTTCCAAACAGGAAACCGTTGCAGACTCGACTATGGAAGCGGAATACATCGCTGCATCTGATGCCGCAAAAGAAGCCGTCTGGATGAGGAAGTTCTTGAAAGAACTTCAGGTGGTTCCGTCCATTGTTGATCCAATACCTCTGTATTGCGACAACAACGGGGCTATTGCTTTAGCGAAGGAACCCAGGTCCCATCAGAGATCCAGACACATCTTGAGGCGGTATCACCTGATCAGGGAGATCATGGATCGCCAGGAGATCAAGGTTCGGAAGGTCGCTTCAGAAGAAAACACTGCAGATCCATTCACCAAGGCCTTGCCCCAGACTCAGTTCGAGCGGCTGATCGAGATGATAGGTCTTCGATACGCCAGTACATGGCCTTAGTGCAAGTGGGAGATTGTTAGTGTATATGCCCTATAGGCCATTACTGTATCATACTAGTTTGTATATTACTTAATGGAAGCTTGGGATATTCACCTTGTATAAACAATCTTGCTCAATATAGTAGTATGCTAGTTGGTTTGTTTCTACTTCAATGTGTACATGTATTTATTTTTGTATATCACCTATACACATTAGTGGGGCCCTTAGGATCTTTGCTTGATTACCAGCGTTGTGATGGCAGTCACACTAGTGGGGGCTGGGTAATCTATAAGCACATCCTTATGCATGTCCCTAGTCGCAGGACTATCGAGACAGGGCATCGATACTCCGGAGTAGACTAGCGCATGCGCTTCTCATCCCAGTGTGGGAGACGGTCTGTCCCACAGCCGTCAGTACGTCGTACTGGAGATAGTATGCGGGTGCTCGTTGGGTTACGAGTACACTGGACAGGACTCGTCGGGAACTGATTAGTTGGTATTATACTTATCGTCAGTTATCAGTTCCCAGGTGACATGAGTACAGCTTAGTCCGCTGACTTGACACTGGCACTTCGCCTCGAGTGTGTTCCCACTGCACTTTGATTACTACCCTACCACGGCTCAAAGGAGTCGTGCAAACAGGTAGTGGTTGGGTGCAGTCCCGAAGCACTTGGAGGCAGTGACGGTTAGACAGGATTCGTCTCTCCCGGTATTGGGGGTTGACATCGCGCTGTGTCTAGGAGAGCCATTACACGAGTAGTCCCTGGCCAGGGCAAGCGAGATATACTGGTAGGCTTCCACTGTTATCTCAGTGTGTTTTGGGCTTCACTCCGACACGACTTGTACCGCTATTAGGGGACTGAAGTTTACCGCCCCCTAGGCCCGCCATGCGATGTATCAGACGAACAGACCGGACTGTACGGAGACTGTCACATTCAGACTCAGTAGGAGTTCAGATGGGGTTCACCTCGTCAGTCTTCTTATCGGCATCTACCTGGGGACCGTTACGCACAGCTAGTGCCGCTTGCGGTCTGTGGTTAAACCCACTGCCAGCATAGTGTCGAGTCTTTAGAGTCCCACACAGAGGGCTATTCGCTTCTGGGCAAAACTGAGTAGAGGTCGCATGGTCTTGCGACAGGGTTCGTTCTCATCCGCGCACTTTGTGCACGTTTGGAGTCCGGACAGATATTACTAGCGGGCTCTGGTTTGAGCCAGATACTGGTATATGTTTTGGGGTTGATTTTATCTCATAGTATTCATGTTCCTCGGAACAAGAATGCGGGTGTGTATGCACAGTTGATTGAGGCGGAGGAAGAGGTTTTTCATTAGGGTTTCGGAACGGGTGCGCATGCACAGTTGGCAGTCGTCTTTTTCCAAACCCTAATGAATTAGTGATATATCAATTAATAATATTAATTAAATAAAATTGTGTCATGGTTGGGTTTGTTGACTTGTTGACCAAGGTTGACTTGTTGACCATGGTTGAAAGTTTGACCATTATCATTACATATCAAAGATGCTCTTTGATTCTAGGAAAACCATTTAATGAATGTAATGATAATGGTCATTCCAAACCATCCATCAACTATTTCATTTTTGTTATTATTGTTAATTTGATAATTCTTTTCATTTTGGTTATGGTTGTAAAATGAGAAGGATATTATTCATTCTATCATAACTCTTCTCTCTCCTCTCTTCTTCTTCCTCCTCCTCTAGTAAAAGGAGAATCCTTCTCATGTGTTGAGAATCCCTCTTCTTGAGATAAAAACACCCCAAAGACACTCTCTACTCTCTCTAGGGTTAGAGGTTTAGCAAGCCGAAGATCCTAGTTCTCTCAAAGTTCGAGAAAGAGCCCGAAGGTTGAACCCTCAGGTGGATCCATCTTTGACGGAAGAAAGCGACGAGGAAAGCACCATCAAACCCTACAAAGGTTTCAAGAAGGAGTTCAAGTTTGGTATAACCTCTTTTCCGAGTAGCTAACTCTCTTTAGCTTTGTTGCTAGTTTAGTTTAGAAAAGATCCCGACTTTGTTAGTCCATGTTTCCCCATGCGCTAAAAATTTGTTTTTTATACCGTTTCCGCCTCCCCGCAAGAACCGGGGTTGGCAACGTGGACTTACACATTGAGCATCTAATACCTGTGTATTGTGATAACAATGGAGCTGTGGCTTTGGCCAAGGAACCCCGGTCCCATCAACGATCTATACATATTCTTAAGCGGTATCACCTGATCCGGGAGATATTAAATCGACGGGAGATCGAGGTCAGAAGAGTTGACACGAAGGACGACGTAGCGGATCCACTCATGAAGGCTTTCCCCCACACGCAGTTTGAATGACTTTTTAGGATGTTGGGTATATGATACTACAACAACTGGCCTTAGTGCAAGTGGGAGATTGTTGTTAATGATGTATGCCCTAGAGGCCATTATTGTATCATACTGGTTTGTATATTACTTAATGGAAGCTTGGGATATTCACAGTTGTATTGACAGTCTTGCTCAAAATGGTAGTATGCTACTTGGTTTGTTTCTACTTCAATATATGCATGTGTTTTCTTAGCAAATTTCTTATACATATTGGTAGAGCCCTTAGGATTTTTGCTTGATTACCAGCGTTATGATGACGGTCACACTTGTGGGGGCTGGGTAGTCTATAAGCACATCCTATACAGGTCCCTAGTCGTAGGATTATCGAGACAGGGCATCGATACTCCACAGTAGACTAGTGTATACGTTTCTTATCCCAGCAGGGGAGATGGTCTGTCCCACATCCATCGGTACGCCGTACTGGAGATAGTATGCAGGTGCTCATTAGGTTATGAGTACACTGGACAAGACTCATCGGAAACTATTGGTGGGTATTATACCTGTCGTCGGGTAGCAGTTCCCAGGTGACATGAGTACAGCTTAGTCCGTCGACTTGAAACTATTGCTTCGCCTCAAGTGTGTTCCCACTGTACTTTGATTACTACCCTACCACGTCTCGAAGGTGCAAACAGGTAAAAGTTGGGTGCAGTCCCGAAGCACTTGGAGGCAGTGGTGATTAGATAGGATTCGTCTCTCCCGGTATTGGGGGTTGATATCGCGCTGTCTTCGGAAGGCCATTACACAAAGTCCTTGGCCAAGGCAAGCGAGATTTACTGGTAGGTATTCCAGTAGTTTCTCATGGTGTATTGGGCTACTCTCCGACATGACTTATTGCGCTATTAGGGGTCTGACGATTACCGCCCCCTAGGCCTGATATGCGATACTTTTAGACCAACAGACCAGACTGTACAGAGATTGTCACATTCAGGCTCAGTAGGAGTTCGGATGAGTTAGCTCATCGGCCTTCTTATCGACACATACCTGGGTAGTGTAAGTCTACGGTAGCGCCCCGGCCGTCTGTCCGAGGCCAAAATGCGGAAACGAAAACTTTTTCAAAACTTGAAACCGACGCTATCGTATGCTTAAAACCCGGATCGAACCATTAACCTACAACTAGCTAACAAGAGAAGGGTTAGAAAAGCTATACCGATCGATCTGTGTCCTTCGGTCTTGGCCACCATCCCAAGCTCCTTGCGGCATCTCCGGTCTCGATCTCCTCATCGAAAAGGGCACCACATCTTCGAGTCTTTTTACGGGCTCCCGCTTCATCCGAAGCCACTCGGGCACGAAGTTGGCTAGCCGACGTGTCCAAGATGAAGTAGAGAATGTGTGTGATAACTTTGTCTCAAGCATCCATTGATTCTCATCACATGAGAGTGTATGGATGGAGGTTAGAGATGATGCCATTAATGGAGAATGGTGAGCTCCAGAAGCAAGAGGAAGCAGAAGAAGAGGAGCCATTTTCTTTTCTTTGTTATGCTATGAAAATGAGAGAGAGAGAGAGAGAGAGTATCAAAAATACAAGACCCAACTCAATACATGGCTGCCCTTCTCTCTCTTCCTCTCATTTCAAACTACAAATCAATCACATAATGTGACATTAGTACAAGAAAAGAGTCCATGAGTCACTAATGAAGTCTATGTCACATTAAATGCACAAAATGATGATTTAAGCTCACAATTTCCATTTGTAAACATTAATCCAAATGTTTACAACAATAAAAAGATACGGCAACATCTAAAGTAAACTCATGACGGATCACAAGGATACCCCTCACCTGTATATACATACCTGCATCCGCATACCGACTGAATGCGAATGCGATGAGACTAAAGTAATCCAACAAATCTAATACTAGGATCCGGCTTAAACCAAAGCCCACTAGTATGATCCGCCCGATCATGATCCGTGCACTACTGCACGTATATGATCGGACCCTGCCATATATCATACGGCCTCTACAACGTTTCGCCCGAAACTTGAAAACTGTCTGTGGGGGACTCTAAAGACTCTTCAATACTTTGGCTGTGGATTTAACCACTAGCACGTCAGAGGTACTAGATGTACGTAACGGGCTACCAGGTATTGACCAAAAGGGAGGTCGATGAGCGAACTCATCCTGATACCCTACTGAGCCTGTTAGTGACAATATCCGTACAGTCCGGTCCGTTCGTCTATGAGCATCGCATGTCGGGCCTAGGGGGTTGGTAAAAGTCAGACCCCCAAAAGCGGTACAAGTCGTGTCGGAGTGTAGCCCAGAACACCCTGAGATACTGCTGGAATACCTACCAGTAAATCTCCTGCCTTGGCCAAGGACTTCGTGTAATGGCTCTCCTAGACACAGCGTGAACTCACCCCCAATACCGGGAGAGACGAAACCTCTGCCGATCCGCTCACTGCCTCCATGTGGCTCGGGACTGTACCCAACTAAAACCTATTTGCATGACTCCTTTGAGCCATGGTAGGGTAGTAATCAAAGCATAGTGGGAACTCACACGAGACAAATGACGATCTCAGGTCGATGAACTAACCTGTACACATGTCACCAGGGAACTGCTATCTGACGTCAGGTATAATACCAACTAGCATGTTCCCGGTGAGTCCTGTCCGGTGTACTCATAACCCAATGAGCACCTGTATGCATCTTAGGTGATCCAACTGACACCAATAGCTTGTGAGACCGGATACCGCCCCTCGTCGGGGTCTCGACTGTATACACTAGTCTACTAATGGAGTATCGATGCCTAGTCTCAAAACTCCCACGACTAGGGACCACTTTAAGGATGTGCTTATAGACCCCAGCTCCCACGTATATGATCGCCATCATACTGCCGGTAGTCAAGCAAGAATCCTAAGGGCTCTATCAATGTGTAATAGTGATCTATAAGGTCACCTTTAGCAGTACACGATGATAAAGATAAACCAGATAGCATACTATCATCTTGAGTAAGACTGTCCTACCGGTATAGGCTATCCCTCAATCATTGCAATCACGTGCCTGCGATCCAATAATTGACTCTGAGGGCACTATATCCAACAGGTAGCCGTTACGTGCAGCTGGTACCGATTGCGGCTTGTGGTTAAACCCACTGCCAGCATAGTGTTGAGTGTTTAGAGTCCCATATTGAGAGTTTTCCTGCACTGGGGAAAAGGTGTAGAGGCCGTATGGTTTTACAGCAGGGCTTCGATAACTTACGTGCACTTGTGCACGTATGATGTTTGGGAGGATAATACTAGAAGGCTTTGTATTCGTGTTTCTCGGAACACGAATGCGGGTATGTATATACGGATGAGAGGGGCATAGAAGGAGACACCTCATTAGGGTTTTGACCATTGACTTGATTAAAACAATTATGAGGTGGTGGATTGAGTCATGGCTACTTGTTTTGACTACTTGACTTGGTTTAACCACTTGACTTGGTTTGACTCTTTGAATAGATATTTCTTGTGAGATATTTTGTAGCACTAGATCTTTTGGGTGAGATATTTTCTTGCCATGTTTGTAGTCAAGTCAAGGGAGCCATCTCATTTTTAGTATGATCATTATCGAAATCCATTTTCTCTTTCCTCATGTTAGCTCTCTTCTTCGTCCTCTCTGTAAGTCCACGTTGCCAACCCCAGTTCTTGCGGGGAGGCGTAAACGGTATAAAAAACAAATTTTTAGCGCATTAGGCAACATGGACTAACAAAAGTCGGGATCTTTTCTAAACTAAACTAGCTACCAAGCTAAAGAGAGTTAGCTACTCGGAAAAGATGTTATACCTAACTTGAACTCCTTCTTCTTGAAACCTTTGTAGAGCTTGGATGGTGCTTTCCTCGTCGCCTTCTTCCGTCAAAGATGGATCCACCTGAGGGTTCAACCTTCGGGCTCCTTTCTCGAACTTTGAGAGAACTAGGGTCTTTGGCTTGCTAGACCTCTAACCCTAGAGTGAGTAGAGAGTGGTTTTAGAGTGTTTTTATCTCAAGGAGGGGGTTTCTCAACACATGAGAGTGGGTCTCCTTGAACTAGAGGAGGAGAAAGAAGAAGAGAAGAGAGAGAAGTGTTATGATAGAATGAAACTCCTTTTTACAACCATGACAAAATATGAAATGAATTATCAAATTAATAATAATAATCTAAATGAAATAGTTGATGGATGGTTTGGAATGACAATTATCATTACACACATTAAATGGTTTTGCTAGAATCAAAGAGCATCTTTGATATGTAATGATGATAGTCAAAGTTTCAACCATGGTCAACAAGTCAACCTTGGTCAACAAGTCAACAAACCCAACCATGACACAATTTCATTTAATTAATATTATTAATTGATATATCATAAATTCATTAGGGTTTGGAAAAAGACGATTGTCAACTGTGCATACACACCCGTTCCGAAACCCTAATGAAAATCCTCTTCCTCCGCCTCAATCAACTGTGCATACACACCCGCATTCTTGTTCCGAGGAACATGAATACAATGAGATAAAACTAATCCCAAAACATATACTAGTATCTGGCTCAAACCAGAGCCCGCTAGTAATATCCGTCCGGACTCCAAACGTGCACAAGTGCGCGGATGAGAATGAACCCTGTCGCAAAACCATGCGACCTCTACTCTGTTTTGCCCAAAGGAGAATAGCCCTCTGTGTGGGACTCTAAATACTCGACACTACGCTGGCAGTGGATTTAACCACAGACCGCAAGCGGCACTAGCTGTGCGTAACGGTCCCCAGGTAGAAGCCGATAAGAAGACTGACGAGGTGAACCCCATCTGAACTCCTACTGAGTCTGAATGTGACAGTCTCCGTACAGTCCGGTCTGTTCGTCTGATACATCGCATGGCGGGCCTAGGGGGCGGTAAACGTCAGTCCCCTAATAGCGGTACAAGTCATGTCGGAGTGAAGCCCAAAACACCCTGAGATAACACTGGAAGCCTACCAGTATATCTCGCTTGCCCTGGCCAGGGACAACTCGTGTAATGGCTCTCCTTGACACGGCGCGATGTCAACCCCCAATACTGGGAGAGACGAATCCTGTCTAACCGTCACTGCCTCCAAGTGCTTCGGGACTGCACCCAACCACTACCTGTTTGCACGACTCCTTTGAGCCGTGGTAGGGTAGTAATCAAAGTGCAGTGGGAACACACTCGAGGCGAAGTGCCAGTGTCAAGTCAGCGGACTAAGCTGTACTCATGTCACCTGGGAACTGATAACTGACGATAGGTATAAAACCAACTAATCAGTTCCCGACGAGTCCTGTCCAGTGTACTCGTAACCTAACGAGCACCCGCATACTATCTCAAGTACGACGTACTGACGGCTGTGGGACAGACCGTCTCCCATACTGAGATGAGAAGCGCATGCACTATGTAAGTGCACGGCGGCGCCCCGGCCGTCAATCCGACGGCCAAATGCGGAAACGGTGATAAACTTTAATTTTGCGGACTTAGCAAACCGGCACCACCGCGCACTAAACACCCGGATCGTGACCATTAACAAGTCTAAGCTAACTAGAAGATGGGTTAGAGATATACCGACTGATCCGAGTCCTCCGGTCTTCATCTCCACTCCGATCTCCTCGTGGAATCTCCGGTCGTCGCCTCCTCGCCGGAAGGGGCACCACATCGCCTGTATCTTTTACGGGCTCCCGCCTCTATACCGAGGCAACTCGGGCATGAAGCTGGCAAGTCGACATGCCCAAGAAGTACTGTAGAATGTGTAGAGTCTATGTCTCTTTGGGGTTTTGGTTGCCACAAATGGAGGAATGGTATGAACTAGACTTTTCAAGTGGAGATGGAATTTGTGTAGCATGTAATAATGATATGAAACCAACCTCTCATCTCAAAATGAACTCACTCCCATTCTCAAAAGAATGGCCGGCCAATGTCAAGAGAATTGTGTTGGAAAAATGAAATCAACCATTCATAAAACCATGAAGGAGAGTGAGTGTAGGAAAAGGTGGAGAGTGACCATATCCAAACATACACCATGCTTACACCTTAACCTTTCATATCTCATTTAATGCAAAAGCATGGAGCAAAAGAAATGATGCTATCATAATAAATCCTTATGCAATAAACCCCTCCACAAAATGTTATTTGCACAATTGCAAATAACCCCCTCCATCGGAAAAGTCCGGCCGGGAAAGAACAAAGGAAAACCGGCCAGAACGGAATGCAAACTGGCAACTCCAGAAAACTGGTCCTGTAATAAATTACAGGAAAAACCCCAACACTGTGCATACACACCCGCATCTGTATTCCGTCCGGATACAAATGCAAAGAGACAAAATCTACACTGTACTAAACTAGGACCGGCTTAAACCAAAGCCGGCTAGTAATGTTCGTCCGATCCTGATCCGTGCAATACCGCACGAATCTGATCGAACCCTGCCATATACCTATACGGCCTCTAGTACAAACCGTCCGATCCTGATCCGTGCAATACCGCACGTATCTGATCGGACCCTGCCATATCTCCATACGGCCTCTACAGCGTTTCGCCCGAAAGCTGAGTAACTGAAGTGTGGTAGACTAGACTCGTCAATACTATGGCTGTGGATTTAACCACTAGCACGTCAGAGGTATAAGCCAATACGTAACGGGCCACCAGCTATTGACCAAAAGGGACGTCGATGAGCGAGCTCATCCTGACACCCTACTGAGCCTGTCAGTGACAATATCCGTACAGTCCGGTCCATTCGTCTATGAGCATCGCATGTCGGGCCTAGGGGGTGGGTAAAAGTCAGACCCCCAAAAGCGGTACAAGTCGTGTCGGAGTGTAGCCCAGAACACCCTGAGATACTACTGGAATACCTACCAGTAAATCTCCTGCCTTGGCCAAGGACTTCGTGTAATGGCTCTCCTAGACACAGCGCGACCTCACCCCCAATACCGGGAGAGACGAACCCCCGAAGATCCGCTCACTGCCTCCATGTGGCTCGGGACTGTACCCAACTAAAACCTGTTTGCACGACTCCTTTGAGCCGTGGTAGGGTAGTAATCAAAGCACAGTAGGAACTCACACGAGACAAATGACGATCCCCAGGTCGATGAACTAACCTGTACACATGTCACCTGGGAACTGCTATCTGACGTCAGGTATAAGACCAACTAGCATGTCCCCGGCGAGTCCTGTCTGGTGTACTCATAACCCAATGAGCACCTGTATACATCTTAGGTGAACCAACTGACACCAGTGGCTTGTGAGACCGGCCACCGCCCCTCGTCGGGGTCTCGACTGTATACACTAGTCTACTCTGGAGAATCGATGCCCTGTCTCGAAACTCCCACGACTAGGGACCTTTTAAGGATATGCCTATAGACTCCAGCTCTCACTTGTATGATCGCCCTCATACTGCCGGCAGTCAAGCAAGAATCCTAGGGGCTCTATCAACGTGCAATAGTGACCTGTCAGGTCACCTAAAGCAGTACACGATGATAAAGGTAAACCAGATAGCATACTATCATCTCGAGTAAGACTGTCCTACCGGGATAGGTCCTCCCTCAATCATTGCAATCACGTGCCTGTGATCCAATAATTGACTCTGAGGGCACTATCTCCAACAATCTCCCACTTGCACTCAAGGCTAATTATTGCGATGTCGCATACTCACAGCCCGTGTGATACCGAACACCCAACTCCTCTACTTGTCAGTCTCACAAAACTCGTTTGCGAAACTATTGCGTTCGAGGAATAGCCTCAGTGAGTGGATCCGCCTGTGGTGTTTCTTTCTATGTCTCTCTAAATCTCAAGTTCGCGGAGAATGCCATCTCCCGAAATGAGCAATACCTGTCTTAGAATGTCTGGATGTCTGATGGGACCCAGTTCATAAATGAACTTCAAATCCAAACTTCTTAGACTGTATCGTCAACTGAACTTAATCAGTATCCTGCGCCATGCCTCCCTCAGTATTGCCTTGGACCACCTGTCCAAAATACTGCCCCTCGTCGGAGGGAAAACTATAACTATGACAACATCCTTGTCGTCCATGTCACCTAGGAAGCCTGGAATGATAACTGTCTCCCAAATGAGGCTGTCGTTATCATATCCCTAGAACATCCACTTATGTTCTAAAACTGCTTCCGACTGTTTCTCTAGGATTGGATCAATATCAACTTATTGCATCTAGTGCAAGAACAACATCTGGTGTAGTACTTGACATCTCATGATTGACTCAATTGCCTAAGCAAGTGATCTGCCAATCATGCACATCCCTCTCTACTTTAGTCTATAAGACACCTTTAGAGAGGGTGACTCCATTACCTGCAGGTGCACCACCATGCCAGGAGTCGTCCATTCTAAATACTCTTAGAATGCTGTCTAAGTACCCAGATTGGGAAACCACCCAAATCTAGATCTAAAACCATAGATCTAGTAACCAGTATGTCTGATATAATGTCCAAGCCCCATGTGGAGAAAACACTGTGTGTCGACCAAAATATAACTGATCGTAATATAGGAATATCACTTCCTACTACCTTCTCAACAGATCCATCCCCTATTCTTATGACGTCAAACCCATGACTGTCACATCAGAAATAGATGATCTATCTCCGCTATATCTGCTTTAGTCTATAAATAGACATAAGCCTGATATCCACTAATGCTTCCGCTGCTCCCACTGACTACGACAACCCTCTGGCAGAGTCATATAGACATGCACTTCTAAAGCTAGTTTAGAACGACGCTATACTCATCCTTCCACCGGGTCTCGCAGCCTGGAACAACAGCAATGGCAAGTGTGGGTAAACAAGAACTTCCCTGTCACCGTCCTTGAGGCTACCGGAGTACCTCTCGGATGCCTGAAGTTACCCACCTTATCTGCGGAGTGGCCAATGGAAAATCAGATTGAATCTTTAGGTTCCTTATCAAATCTTCAGTAATCGTTTGCGGTTCTGGAATCACTTCCAGTTCTACCATACTCCCACTACTGTTTTTGAAAAAATCCATTTTTATTAAAAACGTGGCGAGTCAAGAACAATATCACTATTGATCTTTCTTATGGTAGAAAGTCAACCCTCGTCATAGCCTGGGTCAACCCACAAACAGCCATTACAGAAACGTGCCTTGAGTTATCCAGAGTCTGGTTTTAATCATAAGCCGGAAAACTCCCCGTACCTTAACAATGTTAAGATATGAACTGTACTATATCCAATATAGAACCAGAGGCACTGATTTAATTGAACCAGATTCAAATCATGCAGCTGTCTCCAGTGCCTGTCAACTAAATGGAGAGAGGCCGATCAGCGTTACTCAACTTAGGAATGCTTCCAATTATGAGTAACCTGAAAGAGAATCAATTTCTCTTTATCATTACTATCAACTGAGTACCATACACAAGTATCTACATCTTCGATCACTTTGAAGAATCCCGATACTTGCTACACCTGGTTCTCTACTCTATTCAAATACCTATAACTCCTCAAAACTTAGACCCTGTGTTTCTACGAAACACATGTCTAAGAACTAGAGAAGTCAAAAGTAAACAGAATATAGTATGAGGACCAACCCCTCTGTCCTAATGGACACTGGACAACATACAATACTCTGTATAAGTCCGCTGAGTCTAACAACTCTTTCACTGTGTGTCGTAGGTTGAAAACTGTACTTATGGTTAAGAAGAATTACACCGCTGTTTAATGCTCCTTACCTAACCATCCACTGATATAGGTAAATGTCATCGACATAATATCAAAAGGTATATCTCACTCTATGAAAATAGACGTACAGATATATCAATTTGAAATTGGTGCACAACAGCGGATATTCAAAACTAAATATTTGCCGACCGGCAAACAGCCCAGGTGATCTCCTCAAATATCACCGATTACAACGAATCCCGATATAATAAGGATGATCATCCAATTCCCAATAACTTACTCCTACTCATCATATGTAAAACCATACAGATGTGAGAATCATACCTGGTAAATACATACCCTGGAGTAAGTGTCTAATCGGGAAATCAGTTTTCCATTAACAGTACACAGTGAAACTGAAACATTGAAATGTTTTGTTGGGGTATCCTGGTATTCCTAGTAATGCCTCTACCATTATCCAGATTCACAACTATAACCGTATAATTCTATGCCACCTCTCCAAATCCCTTTATATGTCTTTAGTCATTACCTTCTGCACACCCCTTTAGGCCAATTGGTTTTCTTCCTTCCCTACCGTTCGGCACCAGCCTATGGTTTGGAAGAAGACTATCCAATAAGCATAATGGGTGTACTGTCCTAATCCTAGGAGCACTCGCAATGAGAGGAGGTGATGATAAAAGACAACCGAATAAACCTTATTCCTATTTCTCCTGGACCAGAATCCATCCCCGAACTGGAACAAGTTCCTTTCGAGTTCGTATATAACCATACGATGGAGTATCCAATAAACTGTGGATCTTCGTAGTGATACGGAGTGTCCTGGAGAAATACAAAGGTGATTTAGGATTGGCGAAGAAATATTTGGTTTGGTCGTGAATATCAGTCGCAATTTACTTTGCCCTCTTACTAATCCCTTGCTTTGTCTTAATCTTAATACCTTCTGCACACCGTTTAGGCTAATTGGTTTTCTTCATTCCCTACCGGTCGGCACCAGCCTATGGTTTGGAAGAAGACTGTCCAATTTGCGTAATAGGTGTACTACTCCTAAACCAAGGAGTACTCGCAACCTGAGAGAAGGTGAAAAGAAAAGACAACTGAATAATCCTATTCGTTTTCTCCAGAACCGGAAACCATCCTCGAATAAATTCCTTCGAGTTCGTTTCTAACCATACGATGGTTTTGTCCAATGGAAGTGGACGTTCGCAGTAATACGGGGTGTCCTGGAGAAAAGGGTAAAAGTAGGAGTGGCAATGAGGTCAGCGACTCTGACAATCCAAAAGCCAGTGTTAAGAAGGTTCGGTCAACTTGGTCACTGAGTCATAGTCTAGGGTCGGGTCAATGGTCGCTGCCAGAGAGAGAGAAAAGAAACACTCAGCGTGCACTCTATCCTAGATCAGAATGGTTACCAATTTATCTAATCTGGAAACCTCCCACTGTACTTCAAATTCTCCTCCAAACCCGAAAGAAGAATTAGTCGGGGTCACCTGAGGAGTAAACCAACTCATCAGTGGGAATCGGGATCCAACTATCATTGCATGATAACGTGACGGAATCCGCTCACGGTGTCACACTCCAGAAGGTATGCGCATATCTGGCAAGTTTCAGTACTTTTGAAACTCCCGATGTGATTTCTGCCCCATGCTCTTATGACCTTGACGAAGGTCAACAAATCATAAGTCACATGTCAAGTTCTACCCGTCATTGTCCAGGTTAATTTGAACCCACCCGTACAAGCCCTTGACGAAGGTCAACAAGGCTATACGACTGTCCCAAACCAACACATCTATCTATGCAGCAGAAAAGTAACAAGTAGCTACCATGCACTATGCCTTGACGAAGGTCAACAAACATAGCATGAATACTACGTGCTACCCGTCTGAAACGACGGAGGGCTACGAATGGTTTCTGGCGAAAACCTTTAACGTAATGAACTTGATATCGTTGAAGGAACGGATAGCTTTTTAGAAAATATAGTGACGAAAACCTTCGCTAAAGAGGTCACTCCCGGTGAAGGGATCTCGGCTCTTTCCCCGTAGAATGGGGTGCTGGATATTCATAACCGAATATCACTATGTAAAGCAAAAGTAATCGGCTATAGTGAAGTTAATGCCCTGACGCAAACTTCTGTCCAAGGGGTCACTCCCGGTGAAGGGATCTCGGCCCTTGCCTCGTCGACTGAGGAGCAGGATATTCCAAATGAATACCACGATGCAAAACAAAAGTGAACGTCCTTGCAATAACAGCTTTTTGAAAAGTGTTCCAACAACATCAGAATAGGTTTGTTTAACTTGCATTGATCCGAATCAACGCAGTCCCATCAATTAATCACACCACAAAGAACGAAAATATACTGACGTACGTATATGCCATCCGCATTCGCCACTGGGTCCCGTCATCACTCGTTAGGTTAGCTTACTAACGACAGAGCGGGGACTGGACTAGCGCGGATGAAAAACATATACAACATCTACTAATATATATACCAATATATTATATTTCGCTCAAGGCGTGAAAAGAAATGCAACATCATAGAAATGTACAGCATCACAGAACAATACAGATATCTGGGATCCCCGGGTTTCACAGAGCCACTACTGAAACCCGACGTTCCCCTGATCGTGTGGATAGCCTGTGCAATGAAATCCTAGACCCCTACGGGCGCGACAAGTTATCCGCCAAAACCTGAAGCGAGGCAGCCCCCTTCAGCTCCGTGAAAGGACCACCCAGCACTCCACGGAATCCGGTAACTTGGGCACCCCTCCTGGGTCAACCTGTACCCCCTACGAGTGCGGCGAATAGCCTGCCAATCCCAGAGTGAAGCCCCCTCCGTCTCAATGCCATGAGATGCGGGCTTGTTGCCTTCCAGAACCCGGCTATCCGTGCACTCCTCCGCGGGGTAAACCTAGTACAGAAAGTAAAATATACATACACCGGGTACATCGACCGCAACCAGGTCGTGCCCCAAAAGAATAATACAAACAGGCAGTGACGGCAGTCCACATGTCGGACGCTCGCCCCGCAATATCAAATGTACATAAGACAACAAAAACTGTACTAGCATTGCATCCAGGCTATCCCCCACGACCGATCCGCAACATCACAGCAAAAACAGAACATCAACGTGAAAGTCACGTTCGCAAATCCGTCTAACCGGGCTATAGCAGTTAGACCGGATTTACCGATCAAGTGACATTCACGGTCGCAGATATAATGTAAATACTGTGAAAAATGTGTTTAAAATTTTCCGATTGATCAAAAATAAACTAGTGGGCCCCAAACCAATACTGCAGCACTCACAGAAATACCGGGCCCAAAATTAATATTCCAAAACCCATATTTTAAGCCCAGAAAGCCTCTGTAAAAAATTGGTGCAGGGAACCCTACAGTGCGCGGCGGATTAGCGGCGGGAAGGGGGTATATGCGGCGGTTCCGCGCTCCCACTGTGGATTCACCTCATCGAATTTTAACAGAACTCTTAGATTTTCCAGTACATCAATTTTCTACAACCTGAAAAATTTTTAGAGACCAAAAAATTTCAACAGAAAACTGTCGTGAAGAAAATACGGGTTTTGGGACATTTGATCGATCGGAACTGAAAAACACATTACACAAAGCTAGATGAAGTTAATGGCGAGTCTCTGATACCACTGTAAGTGCACGGCGGCGCCCCGGCCGTCAATCCGACGGCCAAATGCGGAAACGGTGATAAACTTTAATTTTGCGGACTTAGCAAACCGGCACCACCGCGCACTAAACACCCGGATCGTGACCATTAACAAGTCTAAGCTAACTAGAAGATGGGTTAGAGATATACCGACTGATCCGAGTCCTCCGATCTTCATCTCCACTCCGATCTCCTCGTGGAATCTTCGGTCGTCGCCTCCTCGCCGGAAGGGGCACCACATCGCCTGTATCTTTTACGGGCTCCCGCCTCTATACCGAGGCAACTCGGGCATGAAGCTGGCAAGTCGACATGCCCAAGAAGTACTGTAGAATGTGTAGAGTCTATGTCTCTTTGGGGTTTTGGTTGCCACAAATGGAGGAATGGTATGAACTAGACTTTTCAAGTGGAGATGGAATTTGTGTAACATGTAATAATGATATGAAACCAACCTCTCATCTCAAAATGAACTCACTCCCATTCTCAAAAGAATGGCCGGCCAATGTCAAGAGAATTGTGTTGGAAAAATGAAATCAACCATTCATAAAACCATGAAGGAGAGTGAGTGTAGGAAAAGGTGGAGAGTGACCATATCCAAACATACACCATGCTTACACCTTAACCTTTCATATCTCATTTAATGCAAAAGCATGGAGCAAAAGAAATGATGCTATCATAATAAATCCTTATGCAATAAACCCCTCCACAAAATGTTATTTGCACAATTGCAAATAACCCCCTCCATCGGAAAAGTCCGGCCGGGAAAGAACAAAGGAAAACCGGCCGGAACGGAATGCAAACTGGCAACTCCAGAAAACTGGTCCCGTAATAAATTACAGGAAAAACCCCAACACTGTGCATACACACCCGCATCTGTATTCCGTCCGGATACAAATGCAAAGAGACAAAATCTACACTGTACTAAACTAGGACCGGCTTAAACCCAAGCCGGCTAGTAATGTTCGTCCGATCCTGATCCGTGCAATACCGCACGAATCTGATCGAACCCTGCCATATACCTATACGGCCTCTAGTACAAACCGTCCGATCCTGATCCGTGCAATACCGCACGTATCTGATCGGACCCTGCCATATCTCCATACGGCCTCTACAGCGTTTCGCCCGAAAGCTGAGTAACTGAAGTGTGGTAGACTCTAAAGACTCGTCAATACTATGGCTGTGGATTTAACCACTAGCACGTCAGAGGTATAAGCCAATACGTAACGGGCCACCAGCTATTGACCAAAAGGGACGTCGATGAGCGAGCTCATCCTGACACCCTACTGAGCCTGTCAGTGACAATATCCGTACAGTCCGGTCCGTTCGTCTATGAGCATCGCATGTCGGGCCTAGGGGGTGGGTAAAAGTCAGACCCCCAAAAGCGGTACAAGTCGTGTCGGAGTGTAGCCCACAACACCCTGAGATACTACTGGAATACCTACCAGTAAATCTCCTGCCTTGGCCAAGGACTTCATGTAATGGCTCTCCTAGACACAGCGCGACCTCACCCCCAATACCGGGAGAGACGAACCCCCGAAGATCCGCTCACTGCCTCCATGTGGCTCGGGACTGTACCCAACTAAAACCTGTTTGCACGACTCCTTTGAGCCGTGGTAGGGTAGTAATCAAAGCACAGTAGGAACTCACATGAGACAAATGACGATCCCCAGGTCGATGAACTAACCTGTACACATGTCACCTGGGAACTGCTATCTGACGTCAGGTATAAGACCAACTAGCATGTCCCCGGCGAGTCCTGTCCGGTGTACTCATAACCCAATGAGCACCTGTATACATCTTAGGTGAACCAACTGACACCAGTGGCTTGTGAGACCGGCCACCGCCCCTCGTCGGGGTCTCGACTGTATACACTAGTCTACTCTGGAGAATCGATGCCCTGTCTCGAAACTCCCACGACTAGGGACCTTTTAAGGATATGCCTATAGACTCCAGCTCTCACTTGTATGATCGCCCTCATACTGCCGGCAGTCAAGCAAGAATCCTAGGGGCTCTATCAACGTGCAATAGTGACCTGTCAGGTCACCTAAAACAGTACACGATGATAAAGGTAAACCAGATAGCATACTATCATCTCGAGTAAGACTGTCCTACCGGGATAGGTCCTCCCTCAATCATTGCAATCACGTGCCTGTGATCCAATAATTGACTCTGAGGGCACTATCTCCAACACACTAGTCTACTCCGGAGTATCAATGCCCTGTCTCGATAGTCCTGCGACTAGGGACCTGCGTAAGGATGTGCTTATAGGTTACCCAGCCCCCATTAGTGTGACTGCCATCACAACGCTGGTAATCAAGCAAAGATCCTAAGGGCTCCACTAATGTGTATAGGTGATATACTAAAATAAACACATGTACACATTGAAGTAGAAAAAAACCAAGTAGAATACTACTATTTTGAGCAAGATTGTATATACAAGGTGAATATCCCAAGCTTCCATTAAGTAATATACAAACCAGTATGATACAATAATGGCCTCTAGGGCATATACACTAACAATCTCCCACTTGCACTAAGGCCATGTACTGGCGTATCGAAGACCTATCATCTCGATCAGCCGCTCGAACTGAGTCTGGGGCAAGGCCTTGGTGAATGGATCTGCAGTATTTTCTTCTGAAGCAACCCTCCGAACCTCGATCTCCTGGCGATCCACGATCTCCCTGATCAGGTGATACCGCCTCAAGATGTGTCTGGATTTCTGATGGGACCTGGGTTCCTTCGCTAAAGCTATAGCCCCGTTGTTGTCGCAATACAGAGGTATTGGATCAACAATGGACGGAACCACCTGAAGTTCTTTCAAGAACTTCCTCATCTAGACGGCTTCTTTTGCGGCATCAGATGCAGTGATGTATTCCGCTTCCATAGTCGAGTCTACAACGGTTTCCTGTTTGGAACTCTTCCAACACACCGCCCCTCCATTGAGGGTAAAGACAAAACCCGACATGGACTTGGAATCATCCTTGTCACTTTGGAAGCTGGAGTCAGCAAAGGCCTCGATCTAGAGGTCTTTTCCGCCATACACCAAGAACATCTCCTTAGTCCTTCTCAGGTACTTGAGAATGTTCTTTACCGCTATCCAGTGTTTCTCCCCAGGGTTTGACTGATACCGGCTTACCACACTCAGTGCATAAGCTACATCCGGTCTGGTACACAACATCGCATACATTATAGAGCCTACCGCAGATGCGTAGGGTACAATAGACATGCGATCCCTCTCCAAATCAGTCTTGGGAGACATCTCTTTAAAGAGGGTGATCCCGTGACAAGCCGGTAGGTTACCGCGCTTGGAATCTTCCATACTGAATCTTTTTAGTATGGTGTCGATGTACCTGGACTGTGAAAGTCCTAATATCCTCTTGGATCTATCACGATGGATCCGGATCCCCAGGATGTATGAGGCATCACCCAGGTCTTTCATGGAGAACCTGTGTGACAAGAACCCCTTGACAGATTGTAGCATAGGAATGCCATTTCCTATTAAGAGAATGTCACCCACGTATAAAACGAGGAATATTACAGTTCTCGCTACAAATCTACTATAGATGCATGGTTCATCTGAATTTTTGATAAAGCCAAATTCCTTGACCGTATCATCAAAACAGATGTTCCAACTCCGCGATGCCTGCTTTAGTCCATAGATGGACTAGAGCAACTTGCACACCTTTCCGCTGCTCCCACTCTGAATGAAACCCTCTGGCTGGTCCATATAGACACACTCTAAATTTCCATTTAGAAAAGCGGTTTTTACGTCCATCTGCCAAATCTCATAATCGTGGAAGGCAGCAATGGCAAGAAGGATCCGAATGGATTTCAGCATAGCCACTGGAGAAAAGGTGTGGTCCAAACCAGGTCTTTGACGAAAACCCTTTGCAAAAAGTCTAGCTTTATAGGTCTCAACCTGTCCATCTACACCAATCTTCCTTTTGAAGATCCACTTGCATCCTACAGGTTTTACCCCGTCTGGAGCAATGTCCAACGTCCATACTTTGTTAGTGTACATGGACTCCATTTCGGTCCGCATTGCATCCAGCCATTTTACCGAGTCAACGCTCTGAACGGCCTGCTGGAAGCTAGTAGGCTTATCATTATCTATGATGCAATCCTCTCTATCCCCGTTTATGAGAAAACCGTAGTATCTCTCGGGCGGATGAGACTGCCTACTACTTCTGCGGAGTGGCGCAGGAATGTCCTGTTCTTTTGAAACTACTGGCTCTTCCAAGCTTTCAGTAATAGCTTATGGTTCTGGAATTTCTTCCAGTTCTATTGCACTCCCACTTATCTGGGTTTCCAAAAACTCAGTTTCCAAGAAGCGGGCATGTTGAGAAACAAAAACTTTTTGTTCCTCAGCGGAATAGAACAGATACCCCCTGGAGTTCTTTGGGTATCCCACAAACTTACACTGTACTGAACGTGCCTCGAGCTTGTCCGCATGCTGCTTTTTTTACAAAAGATGGACATCCCCATATCTTAAGATACTTAAGACAGGGTTTCTTCCCACTCCACATCTGATATGGGGTGGTAGGCACAGTCTTGGTTGGAGCCTTGTTCAAGAGATATGCAGCTGCTTCTAGTGCATAACCCCAGAAAGATCGCGGTAACTCAGCCTTGCTCATCATGGAACGAACCATATCCAATAGGGTTCGATTCCTCCTTTCCGATACACCGTTATGTTGCGGAGTGTATGGTGGAGTACGCTGAGCGAGAATTCCATTCTCTTTTAAATAGTCCATGAACTCGGCACTTAAGTATTCACCAACTCGATCCGATCTTAGAATCTTAATACTTTTGCCTGTTTGTTTTTCAACTTCATTCTTGTAATCCCGAAATTTCTCAAAGGCCTCGAATTTGTGCTTCATTAAGAAGACATGTCCATACCTAGAGAAATCATCTATGAAAGTAATGAAGTATGAATAACCGCTTCGCGCATGTGTAGACATTGGACCACACACGTCACTGTGTATGAGTCCCAAGAGCTCGCTCGCTCTTTCTCCGTGTCCAGTGAACGGAGACTTTGTCATCTTTCCCATGAGACAAGATTCACAAGTGGCATAAGACTGATACTCGAACGGATCCAAGTATCCTTCTTTATGTAATTTAGTCAACCGTGTCTCATTGATGTGACCCAGTCTACAATGCCATAAGAAAGCCTGATTTATATCTGGAGACTTTCTTTTGTGTGTATTCTGGACATTGAAAATCTGTGGTTGGTTTAACAAGTATATACCATTGCTCAGTGTACCTGACCCAATCAGAACTTGATTAAGGTGAATGTTTACAACATTACTTACAAACGCAAATTCATAACCTTCTTTAGAAACCAAAGATACAGAAATGATATTACAAGTTGCGTTGGGTACAAAAAAGCAATTGCGCAAAACCAAAACATGTCCATCTGTCATTCCCAGGTGATAGTCCCCCACGGCCTTAGCATCCATGCTAGCTCCGTTCGCAACTTTGAGGGTCATGTCACCTGCCTTCAAAAACCTACGGTTTCTCAACGCCTGCAAAGAATTACAGATATGAGATCCTGATCCGGTATCCAATACCCAGGAAGTAGAGTTTATCGAAAGACAGTTTTCAATAACATACACACCTGAAGCTGAAGCCGCAACCTGCTTCAGTTCCTGTGTCCTGGCTTTCCAAGCCCTGCAATCTTTCTTCCAGTGTCCACTCTTATGACAATAGAAGCATTCTTCTTTACCCACAAGCTTCCCCGCTATCTTTGTTTCCTTTGCCTTTCCCTTCGCATCCACTTTACTAACACCGCCCCTTGGTTTGGCGGGGGCTTTCCTCTTCTTTCCCTTGGCTTTCGCCTTGGACCTAGAAGAAGAAGATCCTCCTACAAACAAAGTGGATGTTTCCCTACCTTTCTGTAGGGTGCCCTCTGTGCTCCTCAGCATGTTGAGGAATTCTGAAAGTTCAACTTCTTTTTCTTGTAAGTTGAAGTTCAGTATAAACTGGGCGTAAGTGGAAGGAAGGGACTGGAGAATCAAGTCCGTATAGAGCTCACTCTCCAACGTGGTCCCAAGTTCCGCGAGCTCCTCAATGTAGCCAATCATCTTAAGCACGTGTTCCGCTACCGATGATCCGACGGCCAATCTTGCCGAAAATAACTTCTTCGACACTTCGTACCTTGCGATACGAGACTGCTCTCCATACAGTTCTTTTGTATGGAGAAATATGGATTCCAGGTCCATATTCTCGTGCCTCCTCTGATGTTCGTTGTCCATAGAGGCAAGTACGAGGCACTTGGCCTTCGCGCAATCAATCTCCCAAGTCCTACGGATTTCCTTATCCGCGACGCTGGAGGTGGGACCTGGGACGGGGGGAGCTTTGGTGGTAAGAAAATACCCCAGCTTGTCGTAAGTGATTGCCATTTTGACATTCCTGAGCCAATCTTTGTAGTTTGGCCCTGTCAGTATGTTTTTATCTAGAAGTAACTTAAGTCCAGTCATGTCGATTGGTCGCTGCAATTAGGAGAGAGAGAAGAAACACTCAGCACGATGCTCTTGCATGTTTAGAATGGTTTTTAGTTTGTCTAAACAGGATGGCTCCCACTGTCTCTCGAATCCCTCCTCAAACCATAAAGGAAGAATTAGTCGGGATCAATCCCACCGCACAATACTTGCTTAACCGTTCAGCCAGGCCAGTGTCGGTACTTTGAGGGAGGTTTTCCAACGCTTTCGTGAAGTTCCTTAATTTAAGAACCTCTTTTCCCTGGGGGCGTAGCCCCGCTGACACCTATCTAGACACCTACTAGGTTTATAGCATTGATCGTTTAGTGAGAAATTTCCCGAGGAGTAGCATATACTCACAGTAGGATCGGGATCCAAATATCATCGCGTGACGAAACTGAAGGAATCCTACCAGAATCACCACACTCCAAATGGTATGCAAATCTAGCAAGTTTCAGTACTTATGAAACTCCCGATGTGGATTTTTTCCCCATGCTCTTATGACCTTGACGAAGGTCAACAAATCATAAGTCACATGTCAAGTTCTGCCCGTCATTTTCCAGGTTAATTTGAACCCACCCGTATATACCCTTGACGAAGGTCAACAAGGCTATACGACTGTCCCAAACCAACGCATCTATCTATGCTACATATGAACACCCAACAGCTACCAATCTCTATGCCTTGACGAAGGTCAACAAACATAGCTTGAATACTATTGAATATTCATACGAAACGACGGAGGGCTATGAATGGTTTTGGCGAAACCGTGAACGTAGTGAACTTGATATAATCGATGGAACGAGATAGCTTTTAAAAGGAGTGGCTCAAGCTCCGCTTTTAAAAGTTAGTTTTGAAAAGAACCGAGTGGTTTTTCGAAAGTGTTCCAACGACTTTTGCTTGGTTTATTATCTTGCATTAGTTCTTTTAATGCGTGATATTCTTGCATTAGTTCTTTTAATGCGTCCCATCATTTAATCCTACCATTGCAGAAAACAACCAAAAAATGACGTACGCTTATCCCATTCGCATTCGCCACGGGGCCCCGTCATCACTCGTTAGGTTACTTAACTAACGACAAAGCGGGGGCTGGGCTAGCGCGGCTGTAAAACATAAGCAACGCCTAAATAGTTATAAATATATAGCAATGATAGACATTACAGATCACAGATGAATACATTGGATATACTAGGAATCCGCAATCCGTTCGAGCCTGCAACGAAAAGCGGCTTACACGGTCGCGGTGAATAGCCAAAACCCCACCCAAGACCCCTACGGGTGCGGCAAACTACCCGAAGTGGAGCAACCTCTCTCAACGCCGTGAGTAGGCCACTCGGCACTTCGAGATACCCGGTAGTTTGTGCACCCCCTCCATGGGTCTATCCTAGGAGCAAAAACAGTAAAAAAGAATTATACAATGACGGCTATAACCCCGACCCGGTTGTGCGGCCATACAAATAATATTACATCAATTTACATATTACATGAATGAAAGAAAAAGAAACACTCATCTCACATCCACCCCGGCTATTCACCCGCGACAGTCCAACGCATTCATATACACAGATCACAGATATGTATAACCCCGACTAATCGACATATAGCGATTAGCCGACGTTCAATACATATAAACATCACAGATATAACAGATTAGTCAAAGTATAGTGAAGTTCGATCAAAATACGGATTTATAGGCCCCCAAAAATAAATTTCTTTTCTGGAAAACCTGAGCACAAATAAACCATCTTAAAAATCCCAAAACCCTACCAGAAGAACACTGCACCAAACCCGGTCATGAGACGAGCCAAAACGGCGGCGGTTCCGCGGCAAATGTATACCCATTGCCGCGGAACCGCGGCGGTTTGAAGGGTTCAGGCGACCGATTTTGGTGGGTGTCTTCACAAAACCCTGAGCCGATTTTTGGAGTGAACTTTTTATCTTTAGAGCACAAAAAATTTCAACAGAAAGTTAGGGTTTTGATGTTTAGGTTTTTGCGATTTTTCCGATCGAACTTCTATACACTTTACTATCTAGCTAGTTTAAGTTTAGTTAGGCTCTGATACCACTGTAAGTCCACGTTGCTAACCCCGGTTCTTGCGGGGAGGCGGAAACGGTATAAAAAACAAATTTTAGCGCACTAGGCAACATGGACTAACAAAAGTCGGGATCTTTTCTAAACTAAACTAGCTACCAAGCTAAAGAGAGTTAGCTACTCGGAAAAGATGTTATACCTAACTTGAACTCCTTCTTCTTGAAACCTTTGTAGAGCTTGGATGGTGCTTTCCTCGTCGCCTTCTTCCGTCAAAGATGGATCCACCTGAGGGTTCAACCTTCGGGCTCCTTTCTCGAACTTTGAGAGAACTAGGGTCTTTGGCTTTCTAGGCCTCTAACCCTAGAGTGAGTAGAGAGTGGTTTTGGGGTGTCTTTATCTTAAGGAGGGGGTTTCTCAACACATGAGAGTGAGTCTCCTTGAACTAGAGGAGGAGGAAGAAGAAGACAGGAGAGAGAAGTGTTATGATAGAATGAAACTCCTTTTTACAACCATGACAAAATATGAAATGAATTATCAAATTAATAATAATAATCTAAATGAAATAGTTGATGGATGGTTTGGAATGACAATTATCATTACACACATTAAATGGTTTTTCTAGAATCAAAGAGCATCTTTGATATGTAATGATGATAGTCAAAGTTTCAACCATGGTCAACAAGTCAACCTTGGTCAACAAGTCAACAAACTCAACCATGACACAATTTCATTTAATTAATATTATTAATTGATATATCATAAATTCATTAGGGTTTGGAAAAAGACGACTGTCAACTGTGCATACACACCCGTTCCGAAACCCTAATGAAAATCCTCTTCCTCCGCCTCAATCAACTGTGCATACACACCCGCATTCTTGTTCCGAGGAACATGAATACAATGAGATAAAACTAACCAAAACATATACTAGTATCTGGCTCAAACCAGAGCCCGCTAGTAATATCCGTCCGGACTCCAAACGTGCACAAGTGCGCGGATGAGAATGAACCCTGTCGCAAAACCATACGACCTCTACTCTGTTTTGCCCAAAGGCGAATAGCCCTCTGTGTGGGACTCTAAAGACTCGACACTACGCTGGCAGTGGGTTTAACCACAGACCGCAAGCGGCACTAGCTGTGCGTAACGGTCCCCAGGTAGATGCCGATAAGAAGACTGACGAGGTGAACCCTATCTGAACTCCTACTGAGTCTGAATGTGACAGTCTCCGTACAGTCCGGTCTGTTCGTCTGATACATCTCATGGCGGGCCTAGGGGGCGGTAAACGTCAGTCCCCTAATAGCGGTACAAATCGTGTCGGAGTGAAGCCCAAAACACCCTGAGATAACACTGGAAGCCTACCAGTATATCTCGCTTGCCCTGGCCAGGGACTACTCGTGTAATGGCTCTCCTAGACACAGCACGATGTCAACCCCCAATACTGGGAGAGACGAATCCTATCTAACCGTCACTGCCTCCAAGTGCTTCGGGACTGCACCCAACCACTAACTGTTTGCACGACTCCTTTGAGCCGTGGTAGGGTAGTAATCAAAGTGCAGTGGGAACACACTCGAGGCGAAGTGCCAGTGTCAAGTCAGCGGACTAAGCTGTACTCATGTCACCTGGGAACTGATAACTGACGATAGGTATAAAACCAACTAATCAGTTCCCGACGAGTCCTGTCCAGTGTACTCGTAACCTAACGAGCACCCGCATACTATCTCAAGTACGACGTACTGACGGCTGTGGGACAGACCGTCTCCCACACTGGGATGAGAAGCGCATGCACTAGTCTACTCCGGAGTATCGATGCCCTGTCTCGATAGTCCTGCGACTAGGGACCTGCGTAAGGATGTGCTTATAGATTACCCAGCCCCCATTAGTGTGACTGCCATCACAACGCTGGTAATCAAGCAAAGATCCTAAGGGCTCCACTAATGTGTGTAGGTGAAATACTAAAATAAACACATGTACACATTGAAGTAGAAACAAACCAAGTAGAATACTACTATTTTGAGCAAGATTGTATATACAAGGTGAATATCCCAAGCTTCCATTAAGTAATATACAAACCAGTATGATACAGTAATGGCCTCTAGGGCATATACACTAACACTCTCAACTAAAAACCCTAAAAGATCTCATGTGTTGAGAATCCTAGGGTTCCAAGAAACAAGGCACTCCATCTTCACACTCTACACCCTCTAGGACTTCTTGTTTAGCAACTAAAAGCCATAGTTACCTCGGATTTGAGGTAGGAGATTGGACTATAGACTCTTGGTTGGATCGTCTTTGACTCGAGGAGGCCGTCGAGGTAGCTATGATCCGTTACAACCCTTGGTGCCGGCGACGAGTGGAGGACAGCGATGAAGACCCGAAGGACTTGAATCGTGAGGTATAACTTCGTATCATAGTAGTTAAACCTCATGTAGTTTGCTAGCTATGGTATATGTTCGATCCTTGGTTCTAGTCGGTGTTGTGAAGCCCGTAAAAATCATTTTTTGCAATTTCCGCCTCCCCACGAACACGTGGGGTGCGCGACACCGACTTACAATTGTTATGAATATGTATGCCCTAGAGGCCATTATTGTATGATATAGTGGATGCTTGGACATATATATAGAGGACTTTCTTTCTCGACATGATGGTATGCTATCTGGTTGCTCATTATCTTACATGTACACTTGTATTATTATGATGTCTCTCTGATATATGTTGATAAAGCCCTAAGGATGTTTGCTTGACTACCAGGACTATGATGCGGATCATACTACTGGGACTTGTATAGTCCACAAGCACATCCTTTAATTATTCCTAGTTGAGGGGATATCGAGACAATGCATCAATATTCCAGAGTAGACTAGTGTGTACGTTTCGTGACCCTGTATGGGGTGATGGTTGATCCCATAACCATTGGTGTTTGACATCAAAGATTTTACACAGGTGCTCATTAGAGAATGGGTACACCGAACAGGACTCGTCGAGAACTCCTAGATGGTACCATACCTATCGTCAGATAGCAGTTCTCCGGTGACACTAGTACAGGTTAGTCTGTAGACCCGAGATTGTCATAGTGTCTTGTGTGGTTCCCACTGTGCCTTGATTTCCTCCCTACCACGGCTAAAACAAGTCGTACAAACAGGTGGATTTTGGGTACAGTCCTGAGTCGCATGGAGGCAGTGAGCGATAGGAGGGGTTTCGTCTCTTCCGTTATTGAGAGTAGATGTTTCGATATGCTCGATTGGCTATAATAGTAAGTCCCTAGCCAAGGCTGATGAGATTTACTGGTAAGTGTTATCAGTAGTTTCTCGAACCGTTATGAGCCATACATCGGCATGACTTATCAATTTACTAGGGTCTAACGATTCCACGCCTAGACTTGATTGAAAGTCTACCTTAACACCACCATGTGGTTCTAGAGGCATCAAGCATGCCACATTTTAATTTTTATTAGGTGCTAAGTTAGACTAACAAGATCATTACTAGATTATTAGGGTTTGCCTTTGTGATGTGATTAATCCAAGAGAAGAAAAGAGCATACAACCTTTGTAGTTCGAGTCCATCTCTTCTAAAGCTCCGGGTTGAAGTCCACGCGACTCTACAAGGCTCCTCTTCGAGTTGAACGACCCTCCTTCGTGATCTTCGAGCCAAAGACGATCCACCCTAAGTCCCTATAGCACAAGCTAACTCTACACTAAACTCCTTTAGTGTAGCAAACACACCACACCAAATTGCTAGTTTGGTGTAGGATGGTGAAGTAGGTGATCGCACGCTTTTGGCGTGTCGGATGTTCAAAGAATTTAAGTGTAACCGCGATCAGGACGGTGTCGCTTTGCAGCTAGCCGGTTGAGCACGGGTCGGTCCACAGGGAGATGGTTGTATCTTACCTTCTTGTCTTAGACGAGTCAATAAAGAATCTGTATGTTTGTTCGGTCTAACCTATGTGTTTATTTGCAAGTATAAAGTTGTTAAGAAAAGATACGAGATTGTAAGCTAAGAAATCCGTACTCAAAATCTTTGAGCCGAGTCTTGACCAATTGAAGCTAAGCAATCGGCAACAACGTGGATTAGGGGATTTAAGCGCGGTATTCATGGAATACGGCTTATTTACCCTTGTCCTTCCGTTCTTGTCTCTTGCGTTTGCCTCCGGCCAAACCGAACGCAACCGGTCGTGGTTAGGAATTACCGTTACCTTGTCAGGGTAGGGTGCCTAACGGAGCGCTTGCGTATGGTTTGGGCGGAGTTCAAATGGAAAATAACGGGAAAAGGAATTGGCAAAGAAACGTTAACTTACAATACCATATTAATTCTTAACAACAACAATAATTACAACATTCACAAAATTAACACAAGAGAACAAAAAGAAAAGAACAAAGAAAAGAAAAGATACAAGTATTAAGTGCATGAAATAAATTGCAAGTAATTAAAGACAAGGTAATAAATTGTAAGTAATAAAAAGCGATAAAAAGAATACGAAACTAGGACTCAAGACAAGCATGTGATCAATAGCCAACCCTTAAACTTGCAAGCTCAATGAAGAGGTTGCAAGATCAAGGGAAGGGTAGAGAACGCATGTGAAATGAAGTGCTAGTCCCGTGAGAAAATACGACCCTTGAGATCAATAACTAACCCTTAACCATTCAAGCTCAATGAAGAGGTTGAATGAGCAAGAGAAAGCAAAAATCTCAAGGGGAAGAATAAACACAAGAGAATGATACAAAACCCTCATCTTCATTGATCTCCCACTCAAAAGCTCTCACTACAATTTCATGGAAAAAGAATGAAGAAGAAGAAGAAGAACTATACAAAAACTACAAAAGAGTGGATACCAAATTGGACCCCTTGGTTGAGCTCAGTTCTGCTGTATTTATAGGCAGGAGAATGGAGTTCTAGGGCAACCAGCAGACATAAAATGAAATCCCAAAAATACCCCCAAAATTCCACAGAGTGATGCCCTAGTACGGCCGCGTTTCCGCGGCCAATACCCCCTATTGGCCGCGGAAACGCGGCTCTTTGGTAGAGTTGGGTGGTCTACTTTGGTGTGCTTCCCTGGTTTTCTGTGTACATTATTCTGGTATCTGTATGTTTTCATAATTTCTTCACGAATTTTCCAGAATTTCTGTTGAGGGAAAGGTGGACTTTTTGTCAAGATTTGGAATGATTGCCTCGAGCTCCGCGTAGATCTCTTGGATCTTGTGCTACCATTGAGCCTTGTGCCTGAAAACGACATTGATTTGACATTTTGTCTTCCTAAACTGGTATCTGGCAGCATACGGATGAAGAGCGGAGACCGTGTTTTATCAGTGGTTGGCAGGAACCCGGATTTTGTCGTGTTTTCCATGAATTTCACCGTTTTAGAACCGAGAACCTGTATCCTGCAAATATGTAACAAACACGGATAAAAAGCACCTACCTATAAACACACGAGCGTAAGAATGGGCGGTATAAAATGCAGTATTCTGGTATGAACAAATACCCCCAAACTTAACTTTTGCTCGTCCCGAGCAAAACCAATTATTCATAAAAATAAAATGATAACCGCACTTTCGCAGGGAACGCGATTGCACTGAGCGCGTGCAACAAGCCGTTAAACCTCTAGGTGTCCCTAGTAGGAGGAGTGTTGTCTCCTGAGGGTTTTCAGCGGATACTACCCACAAAATCCGGTCAAGTTGGTTTTGTACAATAACTAAGATTCAAACTCTAAAGTTTTTGTTTCAGAAAATAACAATTCTATAATCCTAATTCTAGACTATCGAACCTTTATTTTTCACACCTCGCTTCTTATTTAACTACAGATTTTATATGTCTTTACGTGCAGTGCAATTAGTGTCGTTAAGTTCCAGAAGGATTGATTAAAGTCATCATGTCGCACAATAAAGCCCAGATAACAATTTTAAAAGGATCACATAAGTTTTATAAAGAGTTAAGCATTTTTCAAGTTTCGTTTTCCAGTAAGGTTTCAACTTCAGAATTTCTATCTTCCTTAACAGGAAACTAAGTCGTATTTTTCACTCCACCTTTTTCTTGTTTTCATTTCATACACACCTCTGTGAACGTGCAATAGTCTTTATCATAGAGTAAAACCTTCATATCTCCGTTAAAATTTTTATAAAAGCCTGTCTTTTATCAAGATTATTCTCACACAAAGAACCGTTAGGAATTTTAACTCGGAGAGAACACTTGCTTGACTTTGTTTTAAACTGGACTTTCTAGGCTTCTTAGCGAGCTTTGGGCCAATGCACCCAAACCAGTTGGTTTTAGGGCATTAGGTGTAGAAACACCCCAGCGGACTTAATTACTCAAGTTACCTAGGCCCAAAAACAAAAGACAGTTTGGCGTGAAAATCAGATGATTTAATACGAACGGAGATATAACCGGCAGTTCAAATATATTTTTTTTTTTTGGATAAAAGACGTGTTTAGTGGGTTTGGTGTGTAGTCATTCCAATCAAGTTTTAGATAGGTTATTTTTCAGACTTAGCTCCAATTATGGTATCAATAACATTCCTTCATATTCGCTTTACTTCATAAACTATTCTTGACATTACTTATTTCAGAACAAACCTATTTGATCCTTAGAAAATCATTTATCTGTTTAAAAGTTTAAACATGAAAGACTTGTCATCTAATTTCCAAAATCTTACGGCACGTGTAGTGTGATGTAAAGACGTATATCAGCTATAGTTAACTTCAAAGGAGAGTTATCTTTCAGGTTTTCAAAATCTAAACATAAGATTTAGTTATTCCTATTTTTTCAAACAAAAACCGTCGAATGTTGAATCAGAGTTTTTCCACAATCTAACTTGACAAAAAAGTTTTTAGATTTTTAGAAAATTTTCAGATTTTTATGGATTTTATGGATTTAAAATGCAGATGCAAAATATACATATGAATGCGAAGGAAGAAAGCTTACCGAGCACACCCCCAAACTTAAACTTGACAGTGCCCTCACTGTCAGGCTATACCAAGAGGGTCAAAATTGTCGGCGCTCCCCTTAAAAACAAATTATATACAACAAAGAAAACAAAAAATATATACAAAAAAAGTGTCCCCCCCAAACTTAAGTAAAACAGTGTTTCCACTGTTAAGCGATGAAGTTCAGGATTAGGGGGGAAAGAAAAGTATCCATCTATACAAGGCCTTACACAGGCCAAAAGTTAACACCAACCATTCAAAGATTGTATCTCTATAAAGCAGTGGCTGGTGGAAGAATGCGGAGAGGTAAGAAATGGAGACTACGCGAGACCGCTTGTGGAGAGAAGTGGAATGCGGTCTCGGTAGATGAGAAGAAGAATGGCGGAAGGGAAAAGGAAGTGGAATACGAACTTGAGGGTGCAAATGGAGTAAATAGATTAGCACAATTTGTGATGAGCGATGTGTAAACAACGATTGTGCTAATCTATTAACCCGTCAAGAGATTGGGTCAAATCCCTCAAGATTCGTAAGAAACCATGGGTACGCCGAACTTGGTAAACCAGACAATGGAAATGGAAGTGATACGGGTTCTTGCAAGGTCGGGACGATGGAAAGGATGGAGGGAAGTGGTTGAGGAAGGTTATCGGTTAAAGGTTCAGGAGGGTGTACACAGTCAGTGGAAGGATTAGGATGAATTAGAAAATCCGACTCATCAATCAAAATTGGTTCATCCTCAAAACTATCCTCAATATTCTCCTCAAAATTTATCTCATCCATGCCTATTTCATCAAAGTCCAGACGCATATGGGGTTCGGGAAAAACATTTAATGACTCGGGATGATGATTTGAAAAGAAAAACTCAGTCAAATCTATGGGTTCATCATCCAAATTATTCCCAGCGTCAATATCCTCAATCAAGTGAAAATTTATATTCTCAGACACCTCATCAAAAGCATGGATATTAATCGATTCTGGTTCTAAGATGGAGGTGTAGAGGTCAAAAGGATTGGGGTTGGTTTCACTTGGAATGGACCCTTCACAATCAGGTAAATCAAATACCACAAAGTCGCACAACTCATTAATCATTCTATCTTCAACTGGTGAATCGTTTGGAACACTAGATAGACTTTCAACACAGGAGTTGTGGGATTCAATTTCAGACGGGTAGGTTTGATTCGGAAGGGGGTACATCTCACTCTCTCCACTCAAATTCACAGCCTGTCCTGCCACCTCATCATACATTGAAAAAGTTGGAGCTAGTTGAAAACTAGCTACCGGGTTAGTAGGTTGCATGAGGGCGGCCAAGGACACATTCAAATCCATTATCTGTTGGCTTGACGCTACCCTAAAGTCTTCCAACGACTGTTCTAGACTAGACATTGGTTGTGAAGGGATTTCAGTAAAAGATTCAAAGTTGTTTGGATACTGAAAACTCCCAAAAGGCTGTTCTGAAGCAATGTCTAGGGAAGGTGCAAAAGTAGGGTAGGATTGGTAGGAATTGAATGGCTGGACAGGAGTGGGATCAACATTGGGATAAAAAGGTGAATGGAATTGTTGATCCCAAGAATTTATAGTGGTGAAAGGAGTGAAAGATCGGCTACGGGATTGTTCGATATGTTCAGCAATAGACATAGGTCTTGGAGTGGCAACATGACTCGAAGAAGGGATATCAACGTAAGAAGGGGTGACTGTTTGAAATGGTTGATACGAAGTGAATTGCGGAGTCAAATTGTTTGTCCTAGATGCGTCTATCCGATCTCTCAATGAAATTTTTGGCATGGAGGGGTCGTTCGATGTTCGGCCAAAACAAGAACCGTATGAAGTAATGTCAGGTTGTGGGTACCAAAATTCGGTAAGAGTTCTGTGAGGTGGGGTACCCATGATATGAAGAGAGAAAAAGAAAGGTAGTGAAAAGGGAGGGGGAAAAGAATGTGATTTTTTTTTTTTTTTAAATTTTTTTTTTTTAGTTAGTTGTTAGCAAAAGAATGAAATATACACAAAAAAGAATATGGACAAAAATAATCACGACACAAAAATACCACACACCTAATCGTTCTAGGGTTCACCTAGATCAACTAGACCTGCTCAAGAACTTGATTGTCGAAGTAAAACTGTGTCGAGAAACAGACTCAAGATACACTGATCACGAGGCCAGGTAAGTGCAGAGATAAGGTGAGGTTTTCCAACGCTTTCGCGAAGTTCCTTAATTAAATAACCCTTTCTCTTTTGGCGGCTTCGCCGTTAACACTTTCCTAGACACCCCGTAAACAATATACCGTTAAGCAAGCTTCTAAATACAGTTAACTTCTCCTAGTGAGCGCGAAGTCCTTAAGGCTTAAAGTCTAGTTTCTTTTAAATTTGTGCGGGTAAACGTTATGTGCAAGTTCGTGATTTGTGGGCCACGGAAAAGGTGATGAAATCCTTTACCGTATGTTGTGGGGTTCGCTTGCCCTTAAGTCCGTATTAATGTATGCAATGCGCAATTCAAAAATTCAATAAAGAATCAAACAATCGTTTTTTAGTTTAAGCGCGGCGCTGCAACAAATACGAGTTAGTCAATTTTTTTAGCGTTTGCTAGCGAACTTGCAAAGAATCCTGCAAAGAATAGTATATTGGAAGCGTCGGATTTGAGAAGAAGGTGTTAGTAAAGTACGTACCGTTAAGTTTTGGGTTAGGAAACCCCCGTTGAATCAAATCCGGTAAGCTTGAAAGGTTCGCTTGCGCGGGTCAAACTACCCGGATCTTTGGCACTGTACTTCGTAATCACCTTAACTTTGAACGTACACTTTGCTCCCACAATCGCAGTTTGCAAATACGCAAAAATCTGCATACTTGCCCACAAAAATGATCAAAAATAACAAAAAGTTTTTTTTTTTTTATATACAAAAAGAATATTAACCCGAATAACAAGAAAGAAAATACGCTACCGTCTCCCCGGCAACGGCGCCATTTGATCGCACGCTTTTGGCGTGTCGGATGTTCAAAGAATTTAAGTGTAACCGCGATCAGGACGGTGTCGCTTTGCAGCTAGCCGGTTGAGTACGGGTCGGTCCACAGGGAGATGGTTGTATCTTACCTTCTTGTCTTAGACGAGTCAATAAAGAATCTGTATGTTTGTTCGGTCTAACCTATGTGTTTATTTGCAAGTATAAAGTTGTTAAGAAAAGATACGAGATTGTAAGCTAAGAAATCCGTACTCAAAACCTTTGAGCCAAGTCTTGACCAATTGAAGCTAAGCAATCGGCAACAACGTGGATTAGGGGATTTAAGCGCGGTATTCGTGGAATACGGCTTATTTACCCTTGTCCTTCCGTTCTTGTCTCTTGCGTTTGCCTTCGGCCAAACCGAACGCAACCGGTGGTGGTTAAGAATCACCGTTACCTTGTCAGGGTAGGGTGCCTAACGGAGCGCTTGCGTATGGTTTGGGCGGAGTTCAAATGGAAAATAACGGGAAAAGGAATTGGCAAAGAAACGTTAACTTACAATACCATATTAATTCTTAACAACAACAATAATTACAACATTCACAAAATTAACACAAGAGAACAAAAAGAAAAGAACAAAGAAAAGAAAAGATACAAGTATTAAGTGCATGAAATAAATTGCAAGTAATTAAAGACAAGGTAATAAATTGTAAGTAATAAAAAGCGATAAAAAGAATACGAAACTAGGACTCAAGACAAGCATGTGATCAATAGCCAACCCTTAAACTTGCAAGCTCAATGAAGAGGTTGCAAGATCAAGGGAAGGGTAGAGAACGCATGTGAAATGAAGTGCTAGTCCCGTGAGAAAATACGACCATTGAGATCAATAACTAACCCTTAACCATTCAAGCTCAATGAAGAGGTTGAATGAGCAAGAGAAAGCAAAAATCTCAAGGGGAAGAAGAAACACAAGAGAATGATACAAAACCCTCATCTTCATTGATCTCCCACTCAAAAGCTCTCACTACAATTTCATGGAAAAAGAATGAAGAAGAAGAAGAAGAACTATACAAAAACTACAAAAGAGTGGATACCAAATTGGACCCCTTGGTTGACCTCAGTTCTGCTGTATTTATAGGCAGGAGAATGGAGTTCTAGGGCAACCAGCAGACATAAAATGAAATCCCAAAAATACCCCCAAAATTCCACAGAGTGATGCCCTAGTACGGCCGCGTTTCCGCGGCCAATACCCCCTATTGGCCGCGGAAACGCGGCTCTTTGGTGGAGTTGGGTGGTCTACTTTGGTGTGCTTCCCTGGTTTTCTGTGTACATTATTCTGGTATCTGTATATTTTCATAATTTCTTCACGAATTTTCCAGAATTTCTGTTGAGGGAAAGGTGGACTTTTTGTCAAGATTTGGAATGATTGCCTCGAGCTCCGCGTAGATCTCTTGGATCTTGTGCTACCATTGAGCCTTGTGCCTGAAAACGACATTGATTTGACATTTTGTCTTCCTAAACTGGTATCTGGCAGCATACGGATGAAGAGCGGAGACCGTGTTTTATCAGTGGTTGGCAGGAACCCGGATTTTGTCGTGTTTTCCATGAATTTCACCGTTTTAGAACCGAGAACCTGTATCCTGCAAATATGTAACAAACACGGATAAAAAGCACCTACCTATAAACACACGAGCGTAAGAATGGGCGGTATAAAATGCAGTATTCTGGTATGAACAGTAGGTGATGTTAAAAGCTTATAAGATTGTGTTCAAGCTTTATGATTCACATCTCATGTGAGGGTTGAAGCTTGAACCATAACATTTGAGGAGGAAGATGAAGCTAGAGAGCAACCATGGGAGCAACTCAAGAAAAATGGATAAGTGTTGAGAATGAGACTAGAATGAATAGCAACCCTTGACCCCCACTCATTCAAGCATGGAATTTTGCAATATAAAATTGCAACCATGCTTGAATAGTGAGTCAAGATGAATAAACTATGAATAAAGCCCATACTTGCAACCATGCTCTCATTTTCCACCTCTTTTCTATTTTTCTCAAAAATAAAAATCATGCCATGCTTCATTATTATATATATCATATATATTAATATATATATAATGAAGAAAAATTAGTGAGCTAATGATATTAGTTAAGATATAATTATATCACATATAATATATATCACATTATTATATCAACACATGATTTACTAATCTGGTTATATCACATATGACCGACTAATATCATTCATCAGTATATCACATTATCAAATCAACACTTGATTCGACAATCTGGTTATATTACATATAACTGAACCGATAACAGATAACTGCCAGATTACAATACGGTATCACATACTCATATTTAATCAGGCCTACGCATATATTAACATATGTGCCCTACTTCGTTTCGCTCGAACCAGGAAACTTCTGTGTGGGATTCTAAAGACACGTCAATACGCCAGCAGTACGTAATGATCACATCAATCACCTACAAGCCGTCAGCGGTACTAGCTGGACATAACGGCTACCCGGGTATTGAGCGATATGAAAATCAAAAAGCAAGCTCATCCATACTCTCCATGAAGCCTATCAGTAACACTACCGTACAGTCCGGTCTTTTCATCTGATATGTCGCATATCATGTCTAGGGGTGGTACACGTCAGTCCCCAGTAACGTGATAAGTCATGCCGATGTCTGGCCTATAACAGTTTAAGAAACTACTGATAACGCTTATCAGTAAATCTCAGCAGTAACCCTAGCCAGGGATTTCCAGTTATAGCCAATTGAGCATACGCAACATCAACCCCCAATACCGGGAGAGACGATACCCCTCCTATCGCTCATTACCTCCATGTGACTCGGGACTGTACCAAAAATCCACCTGTTTGCACGACTCCTTTGAGCCATGGTAGGGAGGAAATCAATGCACAGTGGGAGCCACACAATACTCTATGACAATCTCGGGTCTATAGACTAACCTGTACCAGTGTCACCAGAGGACTGCTATCTGACGATAGGTATACTACCACATAGGAGTTCTCGGCAAGTCCTGTTCGGTGTACCCATTCTCTAATGAGAACATGTGTACAATCTTTGATGTCACACACCAATGGTTGTGGGATCAACCATCACCCTCTAAGGGACAAGAAACATACACACTAGTCTACACTGGAATATCGATGCCCTGGTCTCGATATTCCCACAACTAGGAACCGATTAAAGGATGTACTTGTGGACCACCCTGGCCCCACTAGTATGATCTCATCATAATCCTGGTAGTCAAGTACATATCCTAAGGGCTTTATAAACATGTGAGAGAAAGACAGTAAAGAATACCAGTCAACATGTTAAGATAAAGAGTAACCAGATAGCATACTATCATGTCGAGCAAGAAAGTCCTCTATATATACATATGTCCAAGCATCCAATATAATATACATCACAAGTACAATAATGGCCTCTAGGGCATATATATAACTAACAATCTCCCACTTGCACTAAGGCCATGTGTTGTAGTATCTCATACCCAACATCCCAAAAAGTCTCTCAAATTGTATCTGGGGGAGGGCCTTTGTGAGTGGATTAGCTAAGTTGTCCTTCATGTCAACTCTCCTTACCTCGATCTCCCGGTGATCTACTATCTCCCTGATCAGGTGATACCGCCTCAGAATATGTCTAGATCTCTGATGGGACCTGGGTTCCTTGGCCAAAACCACAGCTCCATTGTTATCATAATACACAGGTATTGGATGCTCAATGGATGGAACCACACCAAGATCTGCAATGAACTTCTTCATCCAGACAGCTTCTTTGGCAGCGTCGTTGGCAGCGATGTATTCAGCCTCCATCGTCAAGTTTGCTATGGTGTCTTGCTTGGAACTCTTCCAACACACCGCCCCTCCATTGAGGGTAAAGACAAAATCCGATACCGACTTACTGTCGTCCTTATCACTTTGGAAGTTCGAATCGGTAAAGGACTCCACCTGGATTTCACCGTTACCATACACCAAGAACATTTCTTTTGTCCTTCTCAAGTACTTAAGAATGTTCTTCAGAGCTTTCCAGTGGTTTTCCCCAGGATCTGATTGATACCTTCTCACTACACCTAGTGAGTAAGCTACATCCAGTCTGGTGCATAACATCGCATACGTGGTAGAGCCTACTGCCGAAGCATAGGGTATCTCTTGCATGCGAGCCCTCTCTAAATCAGCCTTGAAAGACATCTCTTTGGAGAGAGTGATTCCTGAACAAGCGGGTACATTACCACGCTTAGAATCTTCCATACTAAACCTCTTTAGTATGGTGTTAATGTACCTGGATTGGGACAATCCCAAAATCCATTTAGATCTATCTCTATAGATCTTTATCCCCATAATGTAGAAGGCATCACTAAGATCTTTCATGGAGAATTTGAGTGATAAGAAGAGCCTGACCGAGTGTAGCATAGGAATATCGTTTCCTATCAAGAGTATGGCATCCACGTACAATACGAGGAAGATCACCTTACACTCTACAGCCTTCTTATATATACAAGGTTCATCTATATTTTTGTCAAACTCTTTGATAGCTTCATCAAAACAGATGTTCCAACTCCACGACGCCTGCTTTAATCCATAGATGGATTTAAGCAGCTTGCACACTTTTCCGCTGCCCCCACTGTCTATGAAGCCCTCTGGCTATGTCATGTACACGCTCTCTTCTAAATCACCATTTAGAAAGCGGTCTTGACGTCCATCTGCCAGATTTCATAGTCATGGTGTGCAGCAATGGTAAGTAGGATCCTGATGGACTTAAGCATAGCGACAGGAGAAAAGGTTTCATCATAGTCGAGGCCAGGTCGTTGATGAAAACCTTTTGCTACAAGACTAGCTTTGAAAGTCTTAACTTTTCCATCCACACCTATCTTCTTTTTGAAGATCCACTTACTCCCAATGGGTTTTACCCCTTCAGGAGCAACTTCCAAAGTCCATACTTGGTTGGTATACATGGATTCCATTTCGGATCGCATAGCATCCAGCCATTTCACAGAGTCCCCACTCGTGATGGCCTGCTCGAAACTAGTTGGGTCATCATCTTCCATGATGCAATCCTCGCTCCCACCATCTATAAGAAAACCGTAGTATCTCTCAGGTGGATAAGGAACCCTACTAGATCTGCGGAGTGGCTGGGGTTCGTTGGGTACTACTGGATCCTCTGGTTCCACCAAATAATCAGTTCTAGTTTGTGCAGCTGGAACTTCTTCCAGTTCTACCTCATTGCCACTAATTTCTTTTACATGAAATTCCTTTTCCAAAAAAGTGGCGTATTGAGAAACAAACACCTTTTGTTCCTCAGAGTGGTAGAAGATATATCCATAAGAATTCTTCGGATATCCTATAAACTTACATAGAACTGACATTGCCTCGAGCTTGTCCGGATGTTGCCTTTTGACATAGGCCGGACAACCCCATATCTTAACACATTTAAGATGTGGTCTTTTTCCATTTCATATCTCATTGGTGTTTTAGGCACAGATTTTGATGGAACTTGATTCAATAGGTATGCTAATATCTCAAGCGCATAGCCCTAGGCAACTCAGCAGTACTCATCATAAAGCGCACCATATCTAATAGGATGTGATTCCTCCGCTCCGATACACATTGTGTTGTGGCGTATACGGAGGTGTAAGCTGAGAGAGAATCCCATTCTCTTTTATATAATCACGGAATTCCCCGCTCAAGTATTCTCCTCCCCGATCAGATCATAGGATTTTAATACTTTTGCCCATCTGGTTTTCTACCTCGCACTTATATTCCTTGAATTTCTCAAAAGCTTCAGGCTTGTGTTTCAACAAGAACACATGTCCGAACCTTGAGAGATCATCGGTGAATGTAATAAAGTACGAATAACCATTCCTGGCATGTGTAGATATAGGACCACATACATCACTATGTATGAGTCCCAAGAGTTCCAAAGCTCTTTCTCCGTGTCCAGTAAAACGGAGTTTTGGTCATCTTGCCTTTGAGACATGACTGACAAGTTTCATAAGATGAAAATTCGAACGGATTCGAATATCCATCTTTATACAACTTAGTCAGTCTTGTCGCATTGATATGACCTAGTTTACAGTGCCACAAGAAGGCTTCGTTTATTTCTGAACTTTTCCTCTTGTTTGTGTTCTGTTTGTTAAGAACAAGACTTTGATTAAGAACGTATATACCGTTACATAACGTACCAGATCCAATCAACACTTGATTCTGGAAAATGTTCATAACATTATCCTCTAATGTGAGATTATATCCTTCTTTTGTTAGAAAAGAAACCGATATAATGTTACACATCATCTTTGATATGTAGTAACAGTCGTTCAGAACCAATGTATTACCAGTTGGTAATACAAGGTGATAATCGCCAACTTCCTTAGCTGCAATAATTGCACCATTCCCTACTGTTAGGATTTATCACCATTTACCAGTTCTCTACCTTTCTTTAGCCCATGTAACAAATTACATATGTGGGATCCTGATCTGGTATCCAATACTCAGGACGTAGAACAAACTGAGAAACGGTTCTCAATAACGAATACACCTGAAGAAGATGCATCAACATGCCGTTTCTTCGTACGGGTGGCACGGAAATCCTGATATTCCCCTATCTTTTGCTCAGACTTATGACACTCATAAGATATAGTGGGACCAACTTTCCCTAGCCCTGTATAAAAGGAGGGTTCGGTCAATACATTCATATTATTATCTTGATTAAGGCGTGACATTGGTTGCTGCCTGGAGAGAGAGAAGGAAACGCTTTAGCGTGCGCTCTTTGCAAGATTAGATTGGTTATTATCTTATCTAATCAGGACGGCTCCTACTGTTTTTATCAAATCTTCCTTCAAACCCTAAAAGGTAAGATTAGCCAGGATTAATTACACCCTAAAAGTTCGCTAATCGTTTGGCCAGGCCAGTATCGATACTTTGAGGGAGGTTCCCCATGCTTTCGCATGGACCTAATTAAAATAAACCTTGTTTTCCCATAGGCATAACCCCATTGACACCTTTCTAGCCACCTACTTGATCGGCTAATTGTAAAGTGAAAAATTATCCCAAGAGTAACCCTTACTCACAGTGGGTATCGGGATCCAACTATCATATAGAAGGTATGCAATCTCATTGCAAATTTCAACACTTGAAATTCCTGACAATGGTTTTACCCTTAGCCACTTATGACCTTAACAAGGTCAACAAATCATAAGCGCTAGCCAAATTCAACCCGTCATTTCTTGATTGAATTAAACCCATTCATACGACCCTTAACAAGGTCAACAAAGCCGTACGACTACCCTAATCCAATCGTACCACATGCTGTAGATAAGTACTAATCAGCTACCGCACACTACGCCTTAACAAGGTCAACAAACGCAGCACGAATACCAAATAGTACTTATCTGAAATGACGGAGGGCTACGCAGGTTTTTAAGAAAACCATGAGCGTAATGAACTTGATATCATTGTAAAATCTAGTGATTTTGAAAAGGAGTGTTTTTGAGGCTTTTGCTAGTTTCGCTAAAGAGGTCACTCCTGGTGAAGGAATCTTGGCCCTTTCCTCATCGAATGAGGTGCAGGATATTCAAGAATACCACTATGCAAAGCAAGAACTAGAGAAGCATTCAAAAGACAAAACCGAGTGGGTTATAGCATTTGCTAGTTTCGCTAAAGAGGTCATTCCCGGTGAAGGGATCTCGGCTCTTTCCTCATCGAATGAGGTGCTGGATATTCATCAAGGAATACCACTATGCAAGGCAAGAACTAGAGCTACCCTTTTTGAAAATTTGATTCTACAACATCTTTTGGTTTCTTTCTTTTCATTAATCACATTAATGAAGTCCCATCAATTAATGTTTCCTAAACATTACAGAAAAATAAAACGAAAATAGAACGTACGCTTATGCCATTCGCATTTGCCACGGGGCCCCGTCATGCACCGTTAGGTTACTTAACTACCGGCAGAGCGGGGGCTGGACTAGCACGGGTGCAAAACATAAGAAACGTTTATTATATATCATATATATAATATTACATTCGTCTCACACAATTATATGATCAACATCACAGAATCAGGCAGCAGAAGCAACATATGAAATATTGGATATACTAGGATGTTCGTGTTTAAAATTTAGCCAATAATGTAAAACACGGATTCCACAGTCGTGATGAATAGCCAAACCCACATCCCTAGACCCCTACGAAAACGGCAAGTAACCCTGCCAATTCCAGAGTTAGGAGACCCGGTCTCAACTCCTTGAGATGGTCTCCCACTGGACTCTAGAACACGGTTACTTGTGCTCCCCGCCTTGGGTCTATCCTAATGCGGAAAAGTAAATAATATACAACAGTGCTGACATCATCCTCAACCGAAAAGTGCCCCAATAAAAGAATATTACATACAGATTTTACATGAATGAAAATAAAAACCCTCATCTCACATAAAACCCCCGGCTATTCTTTCACGACGATCCAATAAATCATATCAACAGCAACACATGATATCGCATATCATCGACGTAAGCAAATATGTGTATCCCTAAAACTTGTTAACATAGAGCAACAAGATTGCGATACCCCACATATTGCACTTACGGTCGCAGAAAAGAAAACAGAAAACTACAATAATTAGAATCCGCAATATCCTTAGATAGCGTAAACCCGGAATATCTCATATTCCGGATTTCATGCCTAACTTATAAAACTTGCATTTTAGTCTCAAATTGAAAACACTTTTCAATTGGTTATCTGATAATTCAATAAGAATCTCGACTTAGCAATTGCGACGGAGTTTTGATCCGAATTAAAATTTCGTGGCAAGCGATCAATTTAGACTAAACGGCTAGGTTTATAATATACTAACTAGTTTTCATAAAACTAATTAATCCGGATTCTAATAATTGTATCACACACATCACAAAGCTTGTAAAGTAACCGCGACATTAGAACTCCACACGCAATTAGCAAACTAAACCATTTTTTCCAACACTTGAAAAATCCAGTAAGCTAAAGTTCCAAAACCGATCGTTTTAAGCCAATCTGGGAGTCGAAACGAACTCGAAACCCGCCCAAATCTACGCGGGGGTGAAGACCCAAAATTAAGTATCAAATGGGGAGCCTAGAGAGGGTACCCCACCCCTGAGGCCACCACGAGGTAGCCAGGGGGTGAGGCAGACCCGAAACTGCCTAAGGTGGGGCAGTTTCGAGTCCCCACCGCCAAGACCGCCTTGTGGTGGTCTTGGAGAGTGGGCCCAGCTGTTTGGTCCCTCCTGGGGTATCCCCGGGATGCGCACGCTCTACCCCGCGGCTTCTCGGTTCAAACTGTGAGCCCGCGGGGTGTGTAAACAACTTAAAATATCATTTTGAAAACTGTTTTTATCGGCAGTTTTTGCGTGACAAAAACGGCGGATTTCTAACGTCACTACAAGTTACCCTAATGTTCTAGCTTGGCTCTGACCATAAAAGTCTGGCAGCCACCCTATCTAATGGGGTGGCCATGGCACCTACAGGTCCCTCAGCAGCTACTTTTTACGCATGCCCCTTCTCGAGGACTACAACCCGCCGGAACACCTTTCGGTCTCGGGACACCCTGGGGGTAAGAGCCTATGCTTCGCTACACTGTCACACAGTGAGAACCCCCCATAGGTCGACATCCAATGCGTAGCATCTCTGATACCATGAAAGTCTGCCTTAACACCACCATAAGATTCTAGAGGCATCAAGCATGCCACATTTTAATTTTTATTAGGTGCTAAGTTAGACTAACAAGATCATTACTAGATTATTAGGGTTTGCCTTTGTGATGTGATTAAACCAAGAGAAGAAAAGAGTATTGAAGTTTGAGTCCTTCTCTTCTAAAGCTCCGTGTTGAAGTCCACGCGACTCTACAAGGCTCCTCTTCGAGTTGAACGATCCTCCTTCGTGATCTTCGCGCCAAAGACGATCCACCCGAAGTCCCTCTAGCCTAAGCTAACTCTACACTAAACTCCTTTAGTGTAGCAAACACACCACACCAAATTGCTAGTTTGGTGTGGTATGGTGAAGTAGGGGATATTAAAAGCTCACAATATTGTGTTCAAGCTTCATGATTCACATCTCATGTGAGAGTTGAAGCTTGAACCATGATATTTGAAGAGGAAGATGAAGCTAGAGAGCAACCATGGGAGCAACTCAAGAAAAATGGGTAAGTTTTAAGAATGAGACTAGAATGAATGGCAACCCTTGACCCTCACTCATTCAAGCATGGAATTTTGCAATATAAAATTGCAACCATACTTGAATAGCGAGTCAAGATGAATAAACTATGAATAAAGCCCATGCTTGATACCATGCTCTCATTTTCCACCTCTTTTCTATTTTTCTCAAAAATAGAAATCATGCGATGCTTCATTATATATATATATTAATATATATATATATATAATGAAGAAAAATTAGTGAGCTAATGATATTAGTTAAGATATAATTATATCACATATAATATATATCACATTATTATATCAACACTTGATTTAATAATCCGGTTATATCACATATGACCGACTAATATCATTCATCTGTATATCACATTATCAAATCAACACTTGATTCGAAAATCTGGTTATATCACATATAACTGAACCGATAACAGATAACTGCCAGATTACAATACGGTATCACATACATATATTTAATCAGGCCCACACACATATCAACATATGTGCCCTACTTCGTTTCACTCAAACCAAGAAACTTTTGTGTGGGACTCTAAAGACTTGTCAATACGCCAGCAGTACGTGATGATCACATCAATCACCTACAAGCCGTCAGCGGTACTAGATGGACGTAATGGCTACCCGGGTATTGAGCGATATGAAGATCAACAAGCAAGCTCATCCATACTCTCCATGAAGCCTATCAGTAACACTACCGTACAGTCCGGTTTCTTCGTCCGATATGTCGCATATCATGTCTAGGGGTGGTAAACGTCAGTCCCCAGTAACATGATAAGTCATGTCGATGTCTGGCCTATAACGGTTCGAGAAACTACTGATAACTCTTATCAGTAAATCTCAGCAGCAGCCTTCACCAGGGACTTCCAGTTTTAGCCAATCGAGCATAGCGCAACATCAACCCCCAATACCGGGAGAGACGAAACCCCTCCTATCTCTCATTGCCTCCATGTGACTCGGGACTGTACCCAAAATCCACCTGTTTGCACAACTTCTTTGAGCCGTGGTAGGGAGGAAATCAAAGCACAGTGGGAGCCACTCAATACTTTATGACGATCTCGGGTCTACAGACTAACCTATACCAGAGTCACCAGAGAACTGCTATCTGAAGATAGGTATACTACCACATAGGAGTCCTCGGCAAGTCCTGTTTGGTGTACCCATTCTCCAATGAGCACCTGTGTACAATCTTTGATGTTACACACCAATGGTTGTGGGATCAACCATCGCCCTCTAAGGGACAAGAAACGTACACACTAGTCTACACTGGAATATCGTTGCCCTGGTCTCGATATTCCCATATAGGAATTGATTAAAGGATGTACTTGTGGACCACCCTGGCCCCACTAGTATGATCTCATCATAATCCTGGTAGTCAAGTACATATCCTAAGGGCTTTATCAACATGTGAGAGCAAGACAGTAAAGAATACCAGTCAATATGTTAAGATAAAGAGTAACCAGATAGCATACTATCATGTCGAGCAAGAAAGTCCTATATATGTGTGTGTGTGTGTGTGTGTGTGTGTGTGTGTGTGTTCAAGCATCCACTATAACATACATCACATGTACAATAATGGCCTCTAGGGCATACATATAACTACATTGATATATGACATATCAGACGAAGAGACCGGACTGTACGGTAAATGTTACTTATAGGCTCCATGGGAGTTTGGACAAGATTGCTTAATGATCTTCTATTCGCTCAATACCTGGGTAGCCGTTACGTCCAGCTAGTACCGCTGACGGCTTGTGGGTAACTGATGTGATCATTACCTACTGCTAGCATATTGACGAGTCTTTAGAGTCCCACACAAAGGTTTCCTAGTCAAGTGAAACGAAATAGGGCACATATGTTGATATGTGCGGGGGGGCCTGATTAAATACGAGTATGTGATACCGTATTCTAATCTTGCGGTAATTTGATATCGGTTACGTTATATGTGATATAACCGGATTATTGAATCAAGTGTTAATTTGATAAAGCGCTAGCGCCTGAGCGTCCATGTGCCTGGAACGTGAGGCGCTAGCGCCCAAAGCACTAGCGCCCGAGCGCCCACGTGCCTGGCACATGTGGCGCTAGCGCCCTTGTGCTCAAAGCGCTAGCGCCCGAGCGCTGATCAGTCGAAAATAATGTATTTTTAACACGTCAATTTCATTATCTTTTGCATTCATCTAGAGGTGTTCGGTATTCATATTGCACATATTAGCAAAATACCTGTAAAATACTAAATTACCTGTATTGTATACTAAAACCGGCATTTTTAGGGAAATTGACTGTTTTTCATGGCATCGCATCATCCTTGTATTGCGCAACACTTGTTTCGAAGTCTGTGCAGGAAATTCCAAGAGAAAGGCCAAAGTTGTCAAAGTGCTGATCAAAAATACGCCAACTCAAGGATTTGAGATATGGTAGTAATATAGAAGGAATTGTGAAATTAAATATATCAGAAAAATACCAGGAAGATATCAGGAATCCACAGTTGAAGAATGAAGCTCTAAAACCACAATTGGGACGCGGATCTACGGCCGGAGCAGGCTGGCGCCGCGGATCCGCGGCCATCTTTCCACGTCACCATCTCAGCTTCACTTCAGAACTCTTCATTCAAGTCCTACACCTCATTCCAGCCACTGAATTTCCAGAGAACTCCAGAAAGTTCTTCAGTACAGAAAGGGGTCCTTGTACAAGCTAATGATGTCCTAACTTTCAAAGCAAGCTTCACCTTAACTATCTTAAAGCCTAGAACCTTCTCCCTAACCTCCCAGCTTAAGGTGGAAGCTAAACCCTAACTAACTAGTTCTAGAGGCTTCTACCAAACTAACTAGCTTACAAGGGAAGCTAACCTAATCCAAGCTTCTTAAGGAAGCTAAATCATTCCTAAGCCTATAAAAAGGACCCTAGGCTTCACTAGAAAAGGTTGTTGATTGTTGTTGAAAGTTGTTCCACTCTATCATCTCTTCAACCCAACACTTGCCACCTCCAAACCCTAACCCTAATCCAATCAAGAAGCCAAAGTTCAAGATCTTTGAGTTCAATCAAAACAAGAAGCCTTCAAAGCCTTTAGAAGCGAAGCCGGACTTCATCGGAGCATGTGATCCAAGCCGATCCGCGACTCAAGGAGCCGATGCGATGCTAGATTCGACGATCTCGTTCCCTTCTCAATTTCTTGTAGTCTTTGAGCAAAGTGTAACAAATTGTTGAATAATAAAGGTGACAATTCTTTTAGCTTGCTTATCTTTTCAATTCAAGCATTATGATTCAATCTAGATCCTTGAATATGTTCTTTGTGATGATGCTTGAGTAAAACTCAGCTCGTGGAGGAGTCGAGACGATCGATAGAATGATGATGTTGATGAATCTTTAAACATTTTCTTAAGTCCTATAATGATTGTAAATTCGTGAAAATTGAATGATCGATGATCTAGTTTCGATGCGAAATGCTTTCTTGATTATTTTCGCACGGAACTAGAGATCAACGATCGATCATTTGATTTCCTAGAAGCTATCTTGTGAATGAGATTCATTGAAAGGACAAAGGATAAGATGAGGAAAGCCTAGTTCTTCGCAAGATCCTTAATCCTCGATAAATCGTCATCGATCTAGCATCAATTCGTTAATGGATAGGAAAAAGAAATTGATAGTCTTCTTCACATCTATGATCTAATCGACTCCTACGAGCTACACTTTATTTCTTGAAACTTAAATCGATTGGAATTCTATCAATTCTTGTTTCTTGATTTTTTTTTTGAATGCTTTCTTGATTTTTGATTAGATCTAGTTAATTCTTGAAATTCAATGATATAAATCATATAGTCAAGTTTTCTTTTCTCTTCTCATAAATTTTCAATTCAAACAAAACAAATACGAACGAATCGCACAATCCCTGTAGATGATCTGCACTTACTAACGAGCTATATACGACACCGTTATTGATTGCGGTCAAATAATTTTTGGTTGTGACTTCTTTACAATTTTCATACCACACAACAAGAATAAGAATCAATCAAATGGCGCCGTTGCCGGGGATCGTGCGCTAATTCATTCATTTTTGAAATTTGAAAGATTTATTCCATTATAATTTTGAGATCAAAATTCGCGCAAATTCTAAACGTGTTGTTGTGATTTGTTGTGAGGGATTCTGGAAGTTGTGGTGCAAGTGAAATTTTTTCAGAATATTGCAGAAGACTCAAGATGTTAACAGAGGCTCTCTGGTAAAATTTGGTGCAGTGTGTTAGTGTATATGCCCTAGAGGCCATTACTGTATCATACTAGTTTGTATATTACTTAATGGAAGCTTGGGATATTCACCTTGTATAAACAATCTTGCTCAAAATAGTAGTATGCTACTTGGTCTGTTTCTACTTCAATGTGTACATGTGTTTATTTTAGTATATCACCTATACACATTAGTGGAGCCCTTAGGATCTTTGCTTGATTACCAGCGTTGTGATGGCAGTCACACTAGTGGGGGCTGGGTAATCTATAAGCACATCCTTATACAGGTCCCTAGTCGCAGGACTATCGAGACACGGCATCGATACTCCGGAGTAGACTAGCGTATGCGCTTTTCATCCCAGTGTGGGAGATGGTCTGTCCCACAGCCATCAGTACGTCGTACTGGAGATAGTATACGGGTGCTTGCTAGGTTACGAGTACACTGGACAGGACTCGTCGGGAACTGACCGGTTGGTATTATACCTATCGTCAGTTATCAGTTCCCAGGTGACATGAGTACAGCTTAGTCCGCTGACTTGACACTGTCACTTCTTTTCGAGTGTGTTCCCACTGTACTTTGATTACTACCCTACCACGGCTCAAAGGAGTCGTGCAAACAGGTGGTAGTTGGGTGCAGTCCCGAAGCACTTGGAGGCAGTGACGGTTAGACAGGATTCGTCTCTCCCGGTATTGGGGGTTGACATCGCGCTGTGTCTAGGAGAGCCATTACACGAGTAGTCCCTGGCCAGGGCAATCGAGATATACTGGTAGGCTTCCAGTGTTATCTCAGGGTGTTTTGGGCTTCACTCCGACACGACTTGTACCGCTATTAGGGGACTGACGTTTACCGCCCCCCTAGGCCCGCCATGCGATGTATCAGACGAACAGACCGGACTATACGGAGAATTTCACATTCAGGCTCAGTAGGAGTTCAGATGGGTTTCACCTCGTCAGTCTTCTTGTCGGCATCTACCTGGGGACCGTTACGCACAGCTAGTGCCGCTTGCGGTCTGTGGTTAAACCCACTGCCAGCGTAGTGTCGAGTTTTTAGAGTCCCACACAGAAAGCTATTCGCCTTTAGGCAAAAGAGTAGAGGTCGCATGGTTTTGCGACAGGTTGCATGGTTTTGCGACAGGGTTCGGTCACATCCGTGCACTTATGCACGTACAGTGTCCGGACAGTTTACACTAGCGGGCTTTGGTTTAAGCCAGATCCTAGTGTACGTATTGGGATTGGATTTATCCAGTTTGTATTCGTGTTCCTCGGAACGCGGATGCGGGTGTGTATGCACAGTTGACGGAGAGACAGAGGCAGAGAATTCTCATTAGGGTTGTTGACCGTTGACCGTTGACTATTGACATTTTGCTCAACCCTAATGAGAATATGATATATATTTAACAATTATATTAATTAAGTATTATGGTGACATGGTTATTGAGGGATTGACTTTGTTGACTTGTTGACTTTGTTGACTTGTTGACTTTGTTGACCGGTTGACTAGGCTTGACTAGTTGACCATCATGATAACGATAGCTATCATTTCATGGCAAAGACTTTTTCTTGCTTGCTCTCTTGTGCAAAATGAGTGCATGAAATGATATGCCTATTGTTGCTTAAACCATCACATAATACTTGATTGCTATGATGTGTTATGATGGTTATGGATTATGAGAGCCAAATGAGAAAAATCTTCTCTCATTCTTTCATGCTCATTCTCTCTTGTTCTTGAGCTCTCATCTTCCTCCTTTTGCTCTCTCTCTCTTAGTCTATGGTTCACTTGTCTCATGTGTTGAGAATCAAGAACCATAGAGAAAATCCCAACACACTCTTCTCTACTCACTCTAGTTCACAAGGTTTAGCAAACCAAGTGAACTAGTTTTTTCAAAGACCGAAGAAGAAGCCAAAGGTAGAAGCTTTCGAGGTGGATCCATCTTCGACGCAAGGAGACGACGGAGTGAAGCCGATCCGGACAACCATCGAGAGTCAAAGAAGAAGGAGTTCAAGAAAGTAAGGTATAACCCCCTAACCAAGTAGGTAACAACTCCTAGTTAGGTTGTTAGTTAGATGTTTAACAAAGATCCGGTTTTGAGTCCATGTTACCACCTCTAGAAAATTGTTTTTTTTTCCACCAAATTCCGCATGCCCGAAAGAGACGGGAGAGGTAGCATGGACTTACAGTGGTATCAAAGCCAGGTTAAACTCTAACTAACATGTTAGCATAGTAGCTAGAAGATCGATCAAAGAAAAAGTCCCGAAATGAACCCCGTTTTCAAACTTTCTGTCGATTTTCAAAGTGCTGCAAAAATTATTTGAGATACACCAAAAATCGACTCAGGGTTTTCTTAAGAAATTGAAAAAATTCGACCCCCTAATTCGATCAAAGCGCCGCGGTTCCGCGGCGGGAGCTTTCTCCCGCCTCGGAACCGCGGCCGAGTTGACTCGGTCATGGGGTTTCTCTTTTGCAGTTTGTTCATAGGGGTATTTTGGGATTTTTGGAATATGTATTTTCTGCCCAGATTTTCCAAAATGAAAATTTTGTATTTGGGGCTTATAAATCCGTATTTTTGATCGAACTTCTAAAAGACTTAAGCTGACGGGTTTTTCTGTGATGTGATATTTGTATTGAACGTCAACTAATCGGTATATATCGATTAGTGGGGGTTATACAAATCTGTGATCTGTAATGTCATTGGAATGTGTATATGAATTCATTGGATTATCACGGGTGAATAGCTGGGGGGTTGTGAGATGAGAGTTTTCTTTTCTTTCAATTCTTGTAAATTTGTAAATTGATATAATAATTATTAGTATGGCCGCACAACCGGGTCGGGGTTGTAGCCGTCATTGTATAATTTCTTTTTACTGTTTTTGCTCCTAGGATAGACCCATGGAGGGGGTGCACAAACTACCGGGTATGTCGAAGTGCCGAGTGGCCTACTCACGGGGATGAGGGAGGTTGCTTCGCTTCGGGTACTTGGCGGGTAGTTTGCCGCACCCGTAGGGGTCTTGGGTGGGGTTTTGGCTATTCACCGCGACCGTGTAATCTGCTTTTCGTTACAGGCTCGTACGAATTGCAGGTTCCTAGTATATCCAATGTATTCATCTGTGATCTGAAATGTCTATCATTGCAATATATCTATATATGATATTATTTAGGCGTTGCTTATGTTTTACAGCGGCGCTAGCCCAGCCCCCGCTCTGTCGTTAGTTAAGTAACCTGACGGGTAATGACGGGGCCCCGTGGCGAATGCGAATGGCATAAGCGTACGTGATATTTTGGTTGTTTTCTGCAATGGTAGGATTAAATGATGGGACGCATTAAAAGAACTAATGCAAGAATATCACGCATTAAAAGAACTAATGCAAGAAAATAAACCAAGTAAAAGTCATTGGAACACTTTCTAAAAACCACTCGGTTCTTTTCAAAACTAACTGTTAAATGCGGAGTTTGAGCCCCTCCTTTTAAAAGCTATCTCGTTTCATCGACTATATCAAGTTCACTACGTTCACGGTTTCGCCAAAACCATTCGTAGCCCTCCGTCGTTTCACATAAATAGTCAATAGTATTCAAGCTATGTATGTTGGCCAAAGTCAAGGCATAGTGATTGGTAGCTATTGGATATTCATGTGTAGCATAGATAGATGCGTTGGTTTGGGACAGTCGTACTGCCATTTTGGCCAAAGTCAAGGGTAGGTACGGGTGGATCCAAATTAACCTGGAGAATGACGGGTAGAACTTGACATGTGACTTATGATATTTTGGCCAAAGTCAAGGTCATAAGAGCATGGGGCAAAAATCCACATCGGGAGTTTCAAAAGAACTGAAACTTGCTAGTGTTGCATACCATTTGGAGTGTGATGATTCTGGTAGGATTCCTTCAGTTTCGTCACGCGATGATATTTGGATCCCGATCCTACTGTGAGTATATGCTACTCCTCGGGAAATTTCTCACTTAACGATCAATGCTATAAATCTAGTAGGTGTCTAGAAAGGTGTTAGCGGGGCTATGCCCCCAGGGAAAAGAGGTTCTTAAATTAAGGAACTTCGCAAAAGCGTTGGAAAACCTCCCTCGAAGTACTGACACCAGCCTGGCCGAACGGTTAAGCAAGTATTGTACGGTGAGATTGATCCTGACTAATTCTTCCTTTTTGGTTTGAGGAGGGATTCGAGAAACAGTGGGAGCCATCCTGTTTAGACAAACTAAAAACCACTCTAAACTTGCAAGAGCATCATGCTGAGTGTTTCTTCTTCTCTCTCCTAATTGCAGCGACCAATCGACATGACTGGACTTAAGTTACTTCTAGATAAAAACATACTGGCAGGGCCAAACTACAAAGATTGGCTCAGGAATGTCAAAATGGAAATCACTTCCGACAAGCTGGGGTATCTTCTTACCACCAAAGCTCCCCCTGTCCCAAGTCCCACCTCCAGCGTCGCGGATAAGGAAATCCGTAAGACCCGGGAGATTGATAGCGCGAAGGCCAAGTGCCTCGTACTTGTCTCAATGGACAACGAACATCAGAGGAGGCACGAGAATATGGACCTTGAATCCATATTTCTCCATACAAAAGAACTGTATGGAGAGCAATCTCGTATCGCAAGATACGAAGTGTCGAAGAAGTTATTTTCGGCAAGGTTGGCCATCGGATCATCGGTAGCGGAACACGTGCTTAAGATGATTGGCTTCATTGAGGAGCTCGCAGAACTTGGAACCACGTTGGAGAATGAGCTCTATACTGACTTGATTCTCCAGTCCCTTCCTTCCACTTACGCCCAGTTTATACTGAACTTCAACTTACAAGAAAAAGAAGTTGAACTTTCAGAACTCCTCAACATGCTGAGGAGTGCAGAGGGCACCCTACAGAAAGGTAAGGAAACATCCACTTTGTTTGTAGGAGGATCTTCCTCTTCTAGGTCCAAGGCGAAAGCCAAGGGAAAGAAGAAGAAAGCCCCCACCAAACCAAGGGGCGGTGTTAGTAAAGTGGATACGAAGGGAAAAGCAAAAGCAACAAAGAAAGCGGGGCAGCTTGTGGATAATGAAGAATGCTTCTATTGTCATAAGAAAGGTCACTGGAAGAATGATTGCAGGGCTTGGAAAGCCAGGACACAGGAATTGAAGCAGGTTGCGGCTTCAGCTTCAGGTGTGTATGTTATTGAAAACTGTCTTTCAATAAACTCTACTTCCTGGGTATTGGATACCGGATCAGGATCTCATATCTGTAATTCTTTGCAGGCGTTGAGAAACCGTAGGGTTTTGAAGGCAGGTGACATGACCCTCAGAGTTGCAAACGGAGCTAGCATGGATGCTAAGGCCGTGGGGGACTATCACCTGGGAATGTCAGATGGACATGTTTTGGTTTTGCGTAATTGCTTTTTTGTACCCAACGCAACTTGTAATATCATTTCTGTATCTTTAGTTTCTAAAGAAGGTTATGAATTTGCGTTTGTAAGTAATATTGTAAACATTCACCTTAATCAAGTTTTGATTGGGTCAGGTACATTGAGCAATGGTATATACGTATTAAACCAACCACAGATTTTCAATGTCCAGAATACACACAAAAGAAAGTCTCCGGAAATAAATCAGACTTTCTTATAGCATTGTAGACTGGGTCACATCAATGAGAGAAGGTTGACGAAGTTACATACAGAAGGATATTTGAATCCGTTCGAATATCAATCGTATGCCACTTGTCAATCCTGTCTCAAAGGAAAGATGACAAAGACTCCGTTCACTGGACACGGAGTAAGAGCGAGCGAGCTCTTGGGACTCGTACACAGCGACGTGTGCGGTCCAATGTCTACACATGAGCGAAGCGGTTATTCTTACTTCATTACTTTTTCGGATGACTTTTCAAGGTACGGTTATGTCTTCTTAATGAAACATCAGTCCGAAGCCTTTGGAAAGTTCCAGGAATATAAGAATAAAGTAGAAAAACAAACCGGCAAAAGTATCAAGATTCTAAGATTGGATTGAGGTGGAGAATACTTAAGTGCCGAGTTCCTGGATTATTTTAAAGAGAACGGAATTCTCTCTCAGCTTACTCCTCCATACACTCCGCAACATAACGGTGTATCGGAAAGACGGAACCGAACCCTATTGGATATGGTACGGTCCATGATGAGTAACGCTGAGTTACCGCGATCATTCTGGGGGTATGCGCTAGAAGCAGCTGCATACCTTTTGAACCGAGTTCCTACTAAGACTGTGCCTACTACACCATATGAGATGTGGTGTGGGAAGAAACCCTATCTTCAATATTTGAAGATCTGGGGATGTCCGGCTTTTGTCAAAAAACAGCATGCGGACAAGCTCGAGGCACGCTCAGAACTGTGCAAGTTTGTGGGATACCCAAAGAACACCAGGGGGTATCTTTTCTACTACGCAGAGGAACAAAAAGTCCTTGTTTCTCGTAATGCCCATTTTCTAGAACACCAGTTCTTAGAAAAGGAAATAAGCGGGAGCGCAGTAGAACTGGAAGAAATTCCAGAACCACAGACTATTACTGAAAGCTTAGTGGAACCAGAGGGTTCAAAAGAACATGACATTCCTATGCCGCTCCGCAGGAGTAGTAGGCAGTCTCATCCGCCCGAGAGATACTATGGTTTTCTTATAGACGGGGATAGAGAGGATTGCATCATAGATTATGATGAGCCTACTAGCTTCCAGCAAGCCGTTCAGAGCGTCGACTCGGTAAAATGGCTGGATGCAATGCGGACCGAAATGGAGTCCATGTACACCAAAAAAGTATGGACGTTGGACGTTGCTCCAGACGGGGTAAAACCCGTAGGATGCAAGTGGATCTTCAAAAGGAAGATTGGTGTAGATGGACAGGTTGAGACCTATAAAGCTAGACTGGTTGCAAAGGGTTTTCGTCAAAGACCTGGCTTGGACTATGACGAGACCTTTTCTCCAGTAGCTATGCTGAAATCCATTCGGATCCTTCTTGCCATTGCTGCCTTCCACGATTATGAGATTTGGCAGATGGACGTAAAGACAGCTTTTCTAAATGGAAATTTAGAGTAGTGTGTCTATATGGACCAGCCAGAGGGTTTCATTCAGAGTGGGAGCAGCGGAAAGGTGTGCAAGTTGCTTAAGTCCATTTACGGACTAAAGCAGGCATCGCGGAGTTGGAACATCTGTTTTGATGAGACGGTCAAGGAATTTGGCTTTATCAAAAATCCAGATGAACCATGCATCTATACTAGATTTGTAGCGAGAACTGTAGTATTCCTCGTTTTATACGTGGATGACATTCTCTTAATAGGAAATGACATTCCTATGCTACAATCTGTCAAGGGGTTCTTGTCACACAGGTTCTCCATGAAAGACCTGGGTGATGCCTCATACATCCTGGGGATCCGGATCCATCGTGATAGATCCAAGAGGATATTAGGACTTTCACAGTCCAGGTACATCGACACCATACTGAAAAGATTCAGTATGGAAGATTCCAAGAGCGGTAACCTACCGGCTTGTCACGGGATTACCCTCTCTAAAGAGATGTCTCCCAAGACTGATTTGGAGAGGGATCGCATGTCTATTATACCCTACGCTTCTGCGGTAGGCTCTATAATGTATGCGATGTTGTATACCAGACCGGATGTAGCTTATGTACCGAGTGTGGTAAGCCGGTATCAGTCAAACCATGGGGAGAAACACTGGATAGCGGTAAAGAACATTCTCAAGTACCTGAGAAGGACTAAGGAGATGTTCTTGGTGTATGGCGGAAAAGACCTCCAGATCGAGGCCTTTGCTGACTCCAGCTTCCAGAGTGACAAGGATGATTCCAAGTCCATGTTGGGTTTTGTCTTTACCCTCAATGGAGGGGCGGTCTGTTGGAAGAGTTCCAAACAGGAAACCGTTGTAGACTCGACGATGGAAGCGGAATACATTGCTACATCTGATGCCGCAAAAGAAGCTGTCTGGATAAGGAAGTTCTTGAAAGAACTTCAGGTGGTTCCATCCATTGTTGATCCAATACCTCTGTATTGCGACAACAACGGGGCTATAGCTTTAGCGAAGGAACCCAGGTCGCATCAGAGATCCAGACACATTTTGAGGCGGTATCACCTGATCAGGGAGATCGTGGATCGCCAGGAGATCGAGGTTCGGAGAATCGCTTCAGAAGATAACACTGCAGATCCATTCACCAAGGCCTTGCCCCAGACTCAGTTCGAGCGGCTGATCGAGATGATAGGTCTTCGATACGCCAGTACATGGCCTTAGTGCAAGTGGGAGATTGTTAGTGTATATGCCCTAGAGGCCATTACTGTATTATACTAGTTTGTATATTACTTAATGGAAGCTTGGGATATTCACCTTGTATAAACAATCTTGCTCAAAATAATAGTATGCTACTTGGTTTGTTTCTACTTCAATGTGTACATGTGTTTATTTTAGTATATCACCTATACACATTAGTGGAGCCCTTAGGATCTTTGCTTGATTACCAGCGTTATGATTGCAATCACACTAGTGGGGGCTGGGTAATCTATAAGAACATCCTTATACAGGTCCCTAGTCGCAGGACTATCGAGACAGGGCATCGATACTCCGGAGTAGACTAGCGTATGTGCTTCTCATCCCAGTGTGGGAGATGGTCTGTCCCACAGCCATCAGTACGTCGTACTGGAGATAGTATACGGGTTCCCGTTAGGTTACGAGTACACTGGACAGGACTCGTCAGGAACTGACCGGTTGGTATTATACCTATCGTCAGTTATCAGTTCCCAGGTGACATGAGTACAGCTTTGTCCGCTGACTTGACACTGTCACTTCGCCTCGAGTGTGTTCCCACTGTACTTTGATTACTACCCTACCACGGCTCAAAGGAGTCGTGCAAACAGGTGGTAGTTGGGTGCAGTCCCGAAGCACATGGAGGCAGTGACGGTTAGACAGGATTCGTCTCTCCCGGTATTGGGGGTTGACATCGCGCTGTGTCTAGGAGAGCCATTACACGAGTAGTCCCTGGCCAGGGCAATCGAGATATACTGGTAGGCTTCCAGTGTTATCTCAGGGTGTTTTGGGCTTCACTCCGACACGACTTGTACCGCTATTAGGGGACTGACGTTTACCGCCCCCCTAAGCCCGCCATGCAATGTATCAGACGAACAGACCGGACTGTACGGAGAATGTCACATTCAGGCTCAGTAGGAGTTCAGATGGGTTTCACCTCGTCAGTCTTCTTGTCGGCATCTACCTGGGGACCGTTACGCACAGCTAGTGCCGCTTGCGGTCTGTGGTTAAACCCACTGCCAGCGTAGTGTCGAGTCTTTAGAGTCCCACACAGAAAGCTATTCGCCTTTAGGCAAAAGAGTAGAGGTCGCATGGTTTTGCGACAGGTTGCATGGTTTTGCGACAGGGTTCGGTCACATCCGTGCACTTATGCACGTATAGTGTCCGGACAGTTTACACTAGCGGGCTTTGGTTTAAGCCAGGTCCTAGTGTACGTATTAGGATTGGATTTATCCAGTTTGTATTCGTGTTCCTCGGAACGCGGATGCGGGTATGTATGCACAGTTGACGGAGAGACAGAGGCAGAGGATTCTCATTAGGGCTGTTGACCGTTGACCGTTGACTATTGACTTTTTGCTCAACCCTAATGAGAATATGATATATATTTGACAATTATATTAATTAAGTATTATGGTGGCATGGTTGTTGAGGGATTGACTTTCTTGACTTGTTGACTTTGTTGACTTGTTGACTTTGTTGACCGGTTGACTAGGCTTGACTAGTTGACCATCACGATAACGATAGCTATCATTTCATGGCAAAGACTTTTGCTTGCTTGCTCTCTTGTGCAAAATGAGTACATGAAATGATATGGCTATTGTTGCTTAAACCATCACATAATACTTGATTGCTATGATGTGTTATGATGGTTATGAATTATGAGAGCCAAATGAGAAAAGTCTTCTCTCATTCTTTCATGCTCATTCTCTCTCTTGTTCTTGAGCTCTCATCTTCCTCCTCTTGCTCTCTCTCTCTTAGTCTATGGTTCACTTGTCTCATGTGTTGAGAACCAAGAACCATAGAGAAAATCCCAACACACTCTTCTCTACTCACTCTAGTTCACAAGATTTAGCAAACCATGTGAACTGGTTTCTTCAAAGACCGAAGAAGAAGCCAAAGATAGAAGCTTTCGAGGTGGATCCATCTTCGACGCAAGGAGACGACGGAGTGAAGCCGATCCGGAAAGCCATCGAGAGTCAAAGAAGAAGGAGTTCAAGAAATTAAGGTATAACCCCCTAACCAAGTAGTTAACAACTCCTAGTTAGGTTGTTAGTTAGATGTTTAACAAAGATCTGGTTTTGAGTCCATGTTACCACCTCTAGAAAATTGTTTTTTTTTCCACCAAATTCCGCATGCCCGAAAGAGCCGGGAGAGGTAGCATGGACTTACACAGTGTACTGTTCAAAGAACCGTGGAAGTGCAGTTTAAGCCTTCAATTGCGGCGGATCCGCGGCAAGGTTGTGTCTTCTCTGTACAATTTTCTCTCAGGTCCTTTCCTACTTTCTTATCTCCTTCCTCATCTGCTCCAATTAACAATTTTCTGCAGGCTTCTTTGCAAAAATCGCAGCGCCGCAAAAAAGCAATAAAAATTGTGCGTGTTTTTGGATTTTGGTTGTTTGCATATTAATACGGAAATTAAGGGGCACGGCCAAATCCAGATTAGGTGGGGAGTTCATTACCCTTCCTAAGCCCCAAAAATCACAAACTTGCATCCGCATTACCCTCATTAACTAAAAGAAATCTAGAGATGACTCTAAGGACCGTCGCGCTCACTTAGGATAGAAGAAGGCCGTGGGTAATTCATTGCTTATCCGCGTTTCTCTTGTGGTGTCTAAGGCAAGTGTGTCGAAGGCTAGTGGTTACTTAATTAGGCCCACTACTTACGTAGTGGAGAACCTCCCACTTACCTGGCACTTACCTGGCCACAGGAGAGACAAAGAGGCAGTGGAGGATTTATCCTGCGACTTGTCTTTTGGCAGTTAGGGGCGTTCTAGAGCTTTGACCTAGGCGACCAATAGAATTAGGGTTTTGCTTGTTGCATTTGTTGTGATCGCATCATTTTTTTCAAAAATCCGTCTATTTTCAAAACAAACACAGAATTCATCATTTTTCCTAATTATAAGTCGCGATGCCACTTGTACTAACCCTTTTAGTGCAAGATAGGCTGGACACGGGATTCTAGTGCCCGTTTAGTCCGCGTTTCCCCGATCGACTCCGAAGTCGGTATTTCTACATTTACCTCTTCTTTACCCACCATCACACCCACATCGATGGATCTGTCTCCATCGAACTTCTTTACCACTGATCTGCCGCCGTCCGTAGGTGTGCAGAATCCACCCCGCATCTCACTCCAAGAGAGGTGCTATCCTATGCGAGGTCCTCTTTCGACCTGCTTATCCATTCCACCAGCCAACGGGGATAATTTTGAGATTAAACCCCAATACATCAACCTTCTACCCAAATACCACGGTCTCGAGACTGAAGACGCATATGTCTTTATTACCAAATTTGAAAATGTATGCGCTCGGGTGTTACAGCAATGATGGGTACGTCACAACTTTCTGTAGATGCTATGCGTCTACGTCTTTTTCCATTTACCTTGTGCGATATAGCTGAGAAGTGGATGTATAACACTACCGCACATTCTATTACGAATTGGGAAGAATTCGTTGCAGCATTCCTTAAAAAATTCTACCCTAATCACAAGACAGCTCGAGTCCGCAGCGAAATAAATCAATTCACCCAGCTTCCAAATGAACCATTTTCAAAATGTCTTGACCGCTTCAAGGATCTGTTGGTTCAATTTCCACATCATGGAATCCCTAGATGGGAGCTGTGTCGAATCATATATGAGGGCAGTAACCCTACCACTAAACAGAGCCTTGAAAACATGTGTCAAGGAAATTTTATAACCAAAGACGATGGGGAAGCTTGGAAATACTTAGAATATTTCGCTGAAAAATCTTTACAGTGCGGGAGTCCATCATTTAGGGGTGGCAATAACCAATCGGATGTTTCCATAGGAGTTAGAGCTGAAATTTCAGCTTTACACAAGAAATTCGACGCTATGGAAAATAAATTTTTAGCTGCCGCCCTAAATCAAATGTCACTCTCCAAAACTGTATGTGGATGTTGTTCTGATCCTTCTCATTTGATGGAAGAATATCCATTAAATTCTCCGTTTCAAGGTCAAGAGCATACCAATGCCGCATTTCAAAAACCTAGAAACGATCCATTTTCTTCCACATATAATCAGGGTTGGAGGAATCACCTTAATTTTGCTTGGAACTAATCACAAAATCAAAACACGGTTCCAAACCAAAACAATTTTCAAAGGACTCTTCCACCACAACAGCAACCATTTCGTCTGACTCAGCACCCCTACCAATCACAAAATTTACAAGATCCAGTCAACACACATGCACCGTATAATCCTGCACAGTTGACTGGTACTGATCTCTCTGCTTCACTCGAACGGACCTTTGAAACGTACATGAAACGAATGTCGGCAGAAGTTAAGTCTTCCCTCGATAAATTTGAGAAAATCTCTGACCTCCAAGCTCAGAGTTTAAAATCGATGGAAGCAGAAATTGCACGACTTAAAACCGAAATGAGTGCGAGAGAAAAAGGGAAACTTCCGTCTCAACCCCTACCGAATCCTGGGCATTACAATGTAAATGCCATCACAACATTGAGATCAGAAAGAGTGCTGAATAATCATGTTGGGGAAGAGATTGATGATACTGATAGATCTATCAATAATACCCCGGCTGAGACCTTTCCTCACACACACACTTCTAATTCTGACCCCAGTTTTTCTACCCCACCACCTTCTTGCGAGCCTATTCTTCGTTTCCCACAAGGCTCGCCACCTCAGCCCATTTCTTCTAGTCTACCACCGACGATCCCCACTTCTATTCTGGGATCGGTTCCACACACACATCCTTCTCCTATGATGGACCCAGCGCTTATTGCTAAAGCACCTTATCCTAATCGGTTAAGGGCTAACAAATCGAGTCCACATATGGAGAAGATTATGGACATGTTTAAGCAATTTAACATCAACATCCCTCTCCTAGATGCCATCCAACAAGTTCCGTCCTATGCGAAATGTCACGTCCCGCTTCCCAATGTACGGCGAAGTGGGCGCGACAAGGTCCGCTACGTATATACTCAGAAGTACATACGCTAAGCGTATCTAAGCAATATAAAATAAGTACACAAGAGACAAGAAATAAAAAGAACATCAACTTTTATTTCTTGTCTCTTGTGTACTTATTTTATATTGCTTAGATACGCTTAGCGTATGTGCTTCTGAGTATATACGTAGCGGACCTCGTCGCGCCCATTTCGCCGTACATTGGGAAGCGGGGCATGACAGGTTTTGTTGGTGGCCCATGCAGGTCAGAGCTGTATGAATCCCTATCATGCAGTTCTGGTCTGCGTGAACAACCTAAGCAATATAACACAAGAACCAGCAACTAAAACATTCTTTACAATTCATGTTCCTTGAATCTTGCCATTTCATATTCCTTGAATCTTATCATTTCATGTACTTGAATCTGTCCTAACCCAAAAAATTTTCTTCAGGGTTATGGATTCTCCGAACAACACCAGCACCAACGTCAACAACACACCCTCAGCACTACCTCTCACACCGGCTGTTACTGCGCCACCTACCGAGCAAACAGTGCTACTTGAAGCAATCCGCAGACTTATCGAGGGACAACAACAACTCTTGAACCGTCCCGAGACTGATGCTCCAGGGGTGAAGCAATTCAGGGCTTTACATCCGAATCAGTTCTCAGGAAAAGGGAGCCCATTGGAAGCTGAGGAATGGGCTCAAAGTATCGAGGATGATCTGGCCGCAGCACAAGTGCCAGACGTCGCTTGGGTCCGTGTAGCGAAACTACAACTCACGGACAACGCTCGCAACTGGTGGAAGGCGGAAGAAAGCCGTCTTGCGCAGCCTATTGAATGGAAAACGTTTCGTGAGAAATTCGACGCGAAATACTTTCATGTGACTGCCAGGTTTGCCATGGAGCAGCAGTTCATTCATCTACAGCAAGGATCAATGTGGGACAAATCGGTAGATGAATACGATGCTGAATTCACCATGTTGAGCCGGTAAGATATGTCGCAATAGTTCAGTTTTTAAATATCACATACCACACAGCTAACACTATCCTTGAACAGATTTGGATCACATTTGATACCGACGGACGATATCAGAGCCCATCGTTTCCAACAAGGACTGGACACGGAGATTCAGGCTGCTTTAGCCACAGGAAAAATTTTGACTCATGAGGATGCTCTAGAAGCTGCCCGCAGTTACGAGGCAGTGATAAAAGCAAGGGGCAGACCTCATTCTGCAGGAGTTAAGTGCCCTGCTAACCAGATGGCAGGTGGAGCCTCGTCCAGACCACCTTTTTTGCCAAGACGTCCTGGAGCACCAATCAGCAGACCCAGCCCAGCCTTTTGTAACTACTGCAAGAGAAATGGGCATCTGGCTAGAGATTGCCGACGTGCGAACAACCTTTTCTTGGTCTGCGGCTCATCTGCTCATGGTATTGGGGCTTGTCCTCATAAACAAAACTCAGTTGCAGCACCCAGGCCAGCAAACAATTATTCACAGCGTCCAGCCATCCAAGCCCCTGCTCCAAGACTTGCACTGCCTGCACCACCCAGAGGACCACAAGCTGCACCACCTCCTCGACAGTTCCATCAAGCTCAAAGGAACGTTCCGAGGAATGCTCCTCAGGCCAGGAGGAATGTGCCAAAGCGCCAGGCTTTCATGATGTCTGTGGAAGAAGCTGAGGCCACTGGCCAAGTTATTACTGGTAAACTTCCTTCTCAAACTTATCTTTTAGTCTTGTTTACCTACACACTTTCCCTAAACCTAAAACATATCCCATATACCTTAGGTACAATCCTAGTAGCTTCACTACCTGCACTTGCACTGTTTGATACTGGAGCATCCCACTGCTTTATGTCGCAACGGTTTGTCCGAACCCATGCGATTCCAGTCTCACCGCTTGTATCTAGCTGGAATGTCAGTTCTGGAAATGGCGTTCTAAAGGCAACTATAGGATACAGCTTGTGTCCAGTCGTCGTCTGCAGTTGAGAGTTTTATGCTGACTTCAAAGTACTGGACATACCGAACTTCGATGTGGTTCTAGGAATGGATTGGCTTGGAACCTTTTATGCTACCATCGACTGTCGTCAAAGGAGGGTAGTATTCGAGATTCCAGACCATCCGATTTTCTATTTCAAAAGCGGAGATCGTACTCTGTAGCCAGGTACCTACAAAGCGAAGCCGAGGAAAGCAGTTGTTGCGGCAACTCAAGCAGAAGAAGAATTAAGACCAGAGGTAGTTCGAGAATTCGACGATGTATTTCCTGACGATATATCAGGTTTGCCTCCCGATCGAGCTCTTGAATTCAGTATTGATTTAGTACCAGGAGCACAACCGGTGATCAAAGCACTGTATAGACTAAGTCCGGAAGGTTTGAAGGAAGTTTGAACACAGTTGGACGAATTATTGGCGAAAGGATGGATTCGTCCCAGCACTTCAAGTTGGGGAGCACCTGTGCTACTGGTGAAGAAGAAGGAAGGTTCATACAGAATGTGCATTGATTATAGGGCCTTGAACGAAGTAACTATAAAGAACAAGTATCCACTTCCGCGCATCGATGATTTATTCGATCAGCTAAGTGGATCTTGTGTTTTCTCTAAATTGGATCTTCGTTCAGGTTATCATCAAGTGAACGTCAAGGAAGCTGATATTCACAAAACAGCTTTCAGAACTCACTTTGGACATTACGAATTTCTAGTGATGCCATTTGGAGTGACCAATGTACCAGCAATATTCATGAACCTAATGAACCAAGTATTCCGGGAGTATTTAGACAGGTTTGTTGTCATCTTCATCGACGACATCCTGGTATATTCTAAGAATCGGAAAGAGCATTCAGAGCATCTACGAATTGTCCTGGAAACTCTTCGACAACATAAGCTTTATGCCAAGTACAGCAAGTGCGAGTTTTGGCTAAATCAAGTTGGTTTTCTTGGACATATCATATCAGGAGAAGGAATTTCTGTGGATCCAGCCAAAGTTTCAGCAGTTAGCGAATGGCCTACACCAAAGTCAGTGAAGGACATTCGGAGTTTCTTTGGTTTAGCTGGATATTACAGAAGGTTCATTGAAGGATTCTCAAAGATAGCAACACCCCTGACCAAGCTGACACGAAAAGATGAAGAAGTTGTGTGGTCAGAAGCATGCGAACAAGCTTTCGTAGAACTCAAGTCAAGATTGACATCTGCACCTATTCTCGTAATATCGGATCAATCTGGAAGATTCGAAGTGCATTGTGATGCATTCGGTAAGGGATTAGGATGTGTGCTACATCAGCATGGTAAGGTTGTGGCTTATGCTTCAAGACAACTGAAGACTCATGAGCGCAATTATCCAACGCATGATCTGGAGTAGGCAGCCGCCGTCTTTGCTCTCAAGATTTGGCGCCACTACCTATTTGGTGAACGAGTGAACATCTACACAGATCATAAAAGTCTGAAGTATGTGTTTACTCAGAAGGAGTTAAATATGCGGCAGAGAAGATGGTTAGAACTCATGGTGGACTTTGACATCAACTTGCAATATCACCCAGAAAAGGTGAACGTAGTACCTGATTATCTTAGTCGCCAACCCTTATCGATGAATCTCACCGCTCAGTGGAAGCTTCAGCAAGACTTACATCAGATGGAGATTGAAGTAGTCATGCCAGGTAATGCTTCAAGTTTGATGAATCTACAAGTTCAATCAACCATTGTCAATCAGATCAAAGCAGCTCAAGCAAGTGATGCTAAGTTGCAAAGGATCAGAGAACAAGTGGAGAATGGACTCAGAACAGACTTCATCATCCATGAAGACGGATCTTTGAGATGCGGCAGTAGATTGTGTGTACCAAAAGGTCCTGTTCGGGAAGAGTTAATGAAAGAAGCTCACAGCTCTCCCTACTCAGTACATCCTGGAGGTACCAAAATGTACAAAGATCTACATCAGAATTATTGGTGGCATGGAATGAAGCGTGAAGTAGCCAGAAGCGTCGCAAAATGTTTGGTGTGTCAGCAAGTAAAGGCTGAACATCACAGGACAGCTGGACTACTTCAACCGTTACCAATCCCAGAATGGAAGTGGCAGCACATTACGATAGATTTTGTGACTGCTCTTCCTCGCGGCACAAAGGGTAACGATGCGATATGGGTCATTGTGGATCGACTCACAAAGTCGGCTCACTTCACCCCATTTCGAGTTGGCCAATCAACTGAGACACTAGCAAAGAAGTACATGGAGGTAATAATCTAATTAAGATTTAAACACGTCATAATGTACTATCTCTGATACCCATGAACTCATACAGGAAATTGTGAGATTTCATGGAGTACCGGTCTGCATTGTCTCCGATCGTGACACCATGTTCCGATCATAATTTTGGCAGAGTCTGCAAGCTAGCTTGGGAACAAGTCTGAACTTCAGCATGGCTTATCAACCACAAACAGATGGTCAGTCGGAACGAACTATTCAGATCTTGGAGGATATGCTCAGAGCGTGTATGCTAGACTTCAAAGGATCGTGGGATGATCACCTGCATCTTGTGGAGTTCGCGTACAATAACAGCTACCAAGCCAGCATAGGAATGGCACCTTTTGCAGCATTATATGGGAGGAGGTGTCGATCACCATTAAGTTGGGACAACATCGGAGATAGGGAACTTCTTGGACCAGAGATGATAGTAGCGACCGTTGATGTGGTTCGTACTATCAGGGAAAGAATGCGCATAGCCCAAGATCGACAGAAACACTGGGCTGATGCAAAGAGACGACACTTGGAGTTCCAGCCAGGGGACCGTGTATTCTTGAAGATATCTCCGAACCGCGGAGTGATCCGATTTGGAAGACAGGGTAAATTGAGTCCGAAATACATTGGACCGTTCGACATACTCGAACGAGTCGGTGAAGTGGCATACCGCTTAGCGCTTCCACCCTCATTGGAAAGAGTGCATAACGTGTTCCACATATCCCAACTCAGAAAGTATGTGAGTGACCCCAGCCATGTACTTGATCATTCTGAGCTCACTATACAGCCCGACTTGTCTTGTGAGCAACAACCTGTGGATATCCTGGACAGGAAAGTGAAGACACTTCGGAACAAGGAAGTTAACTTGGTCCGGGTAATGTGGAGGAAAGACACTCCAGGAGAATCCACGTGGGAAAGGGAAGATGAAATGCGTGCAAGATATCCTCACCTTTTTGTAAACTAGTCCTCAAATAAAAGTTGTAAATTTCGAGAACGAAATTTTTGTAAGGAGGGTAGATTGTAACAACTCCAATTTTTGTATACATAAATTTGATTTAAATTTAAAGTATACTTGGAGTATTTAATGTTACTGATATCACTTTAAGTATCTATTTTCCCACAATAATTACAAGAAGGAGCTTGTAGCTCATTGGTAATACCTTACACTGCTGAACCAAGCCACCAGAGTTCGAATCCCATGCCCCACATTATTTTTAAATTATTTTTCTTTTAAAATTCTTGGAAGCCCAACAGTCCACAGGCCATAACTCCCAAAAGTTGAACTGAACCCTAAAAAGTGAGTATACCAGAGCCTACGTCAGGCGAACCCACGCCCGACGGCACCCCGACTCGGCCCGACTCGGGCCGGCGCCGCCGGCCGGACTCAGCCGGACGGCCGAGTCGTCTACATGAAAGTTGTGCCTTTTCGTCTTCTTTAACCCCCTGTTTACTCCATTTTATTGGATCGGTTCCCTAATGTTAAATACATCCTATTTAATACAAATTTTAATTATTTTTCTTTAATATTTACATTTTTTAAAAAATATAAAAACCTTTCACCTACCCTATCCTAGCCACCCTATAAATAGACCCCCTACCCTCTACCCTCTCATCCCAAAACCCTAGGTTTACTCTCTCGAAATTTTCACAAGAAGGGTGTGCTTCGAAACCGAGTTCACGGCGAAGCGTTGACGGAATTCCAGCGACGTTTTTGAAAACAACCGGCGACGAAACAACATCTCGGCCACTCACCAAGTTCCTCTATACTCTTTAGTATAGATCGAAACCCGTAAGTCCCGTTCTTTTCTTCTTCCTACTTAAAAATACGAACTTATGAAACCCGACGGAAATCAGAACAAACCGATTTCCGATTCGGTTTTTCTATAAAATCTCACTTGTCACCAATTCCATAATACCTAAACTTATTCATGATGACTATTAATCACATAACAATTAATTTGGACAAAGTTTCTCACATGAAATGATAACTTTTGCAATATCGTATTCTTTTTCACATTAATACCATAATGTTTATTTTTCTTCTTCTAATCAATTCAATCATTCCTAAACACCTTCATCTTGACCACTAAACTTGTAAAAATCAATTTGAATAAGTTTTCACACATGAAATGATAACCTTTTCAATTTACCGTATTTTCACTTTAATACCATGAAGTTTCAATTTCACATTTAACCCCTTAACCTTAACATACATTTAAAGTAGAGCACGAGGTAATGACCTACCTCCACACACACGCAAATACAACCTTAAAATGATATCATCAAAACTTAGAATACGACAAAACGAATTTTTCATTAAAATACCATAATCTTCATAAAACCATTCTTAAAGGTTTTAGATTTGTTACACTTGTAAGTAAATATTTCTTACTAGAAAAATACGATAAGTTGTGGACATCGATCGTTTATCTAAACTGACTTTGTGGTGTCTAGGCTAGGCAAGTGAGCTTGGGTAACTTTAAAAAGCCCGCCTCACGAATCGTGAGCGGATCCCTCCCTCCTCACTTATACTTACCTGGCCACAATTGGAAGGTGTTAAAGGTGGCACGAGGTGGTCAGATTTAACACACCTAACCTGAATCCAATTATTGTTGTACCGTGGCATAAACGGTACCTTGTACTATACGTGCCCTTAGTCTCTGGCATATAGAGACTCCCCTCGTATACACTGGCATCCTTCTGTACCAAGCTACAAACAACAGCGTTGACATAACATTACAACAATAGTTTACACTTTAAAATGTACCTTCTTATTCTGTCTTTTTCTACTTCCCTCTTACTTTTGGGACTTACCGAGCGATTTGTTCGCTGACGACATTCTGTTTCTCTCTTCTTTGAATGTCGTCAGGTGAATTGGACCCGGCAGAAGTTAAGCCCTCGCAAGGAGACTTGGAGCACTTTACTGAAGACCCTGCACTGTAGTTTCATTGTACACATTTCTTTTCAGTACTTTTCATTTCCTGTTATGCCACTGTTTAGGCATCTTTTTATTTCAGTTGTATTTCCTTTCATGCATTGTACAAAGAATGTTAATAAACAAAAGTTGCTGTTCTTTTTATTTCTTGTCTCTTGTGTACTTATTTTATATTGCTTAGATACGCTTAGCGTATGTACTTCTGAGTATATACGTAGCGGACCTCGTCGCGCCCACTTCGCCGTACATTGGGAAGCGGGGTGTGACAGTCACGCCCCGCTTCCCAATGTACGGCGAAGTGGGCGCGACGAGGTCCGCTATGTATATACTCAGAAGTACATACGCTAAGCGTATCTAAGCAATATAAAATAAGTACACAAGAGACAAAAAATAAAAAGAACAGCAACTTTTGTTTATTAACATTCTTTGTACAATGCATGAAAGGAAATACAACTGAATAAAAAGATGCCTAAACAGTGGCATAACAGGAAATGAAAAGTACTGAAAAGAAATGTGTACAATGAAACTACAGTGCAGGGTCTTCAGTAAAGTGCTCCAAGTCTCCTTGCGAGGGCTCAACTTCTGCCGGGTCCAATTCACCTGACGACATTCAAAGAAGAGAGAAACAGAATGTCGTCAGCGAACAAATCGCTCGGTAAGTCCCAAAAGTAAGAGGGAAGTAGAAAAAGACAGAATAAGAAGGTACATTTTAAAGTGTAAACTATTGTTGTAATGTTATGTCAACGCTGTTGTTTGTAGCTTGGTACAGAAGGATGCCAGTGTATACGAGGGGAGTCTCTATATGCCAGAGACTAAGGGCACGTATAGTACAAGGTACCGTTTATGCCACGGTACAACAATAATTGGATTCAGGTTAGGTGTGTTAAATCTGACCACCTCGTGCCACCTTTAACACCTTCCGTACCAATCTACCCCTTAAACCTCGCGATGTCTTGTTTGTATTGTTATCTTGTAAATTGTGTTGATTGTATGATTGATTGACTGACTGACCGAAACCATGATATCAGGAAACGGTTATAACCGTGGAGTCATGTAAATGGAAAACTGGGAATCATCTAGAAGGAATGTATCCATGGTTCGGTTCAGCCAGATTGTATAAACTGGTAATTGTATTCATGGATTCATGTGTTCAAATTAAATTGGAGACTTGTAGATTATGGATTGACTTGAATCATATTCATGTCAGACTAATCAGACTCAAACCCGAGTCTGACAATCAGAAATGTGAAACGAAGTCTTATAACTGCTAGGGTCCTTAGGGTAATTTATAAACTTGAGGGGTTTTTATGTAAAAATTTTTTTATATACTTTTCAAAATACACCTCAAGTATTTATTACTCGTCCTTAGAGTTTTGGATTTTATGTTGTGACATTTCTAATGAAAATATCCTAGTTTCATAAATAATGGTATTTATCTGTAATATTGATTATTTGAAGTTCATGGTATTTTAGTGTAACCTTTATTCTTTTGTGATTTTTTAGAAAAAGGTGGAAAATTTATATTATAATAAAATAGTTATTTAAAAGATAAATATACATATGTTTATACAAAAATAATTTTAATAAATATTTTATATTTCAAAAATCTGATTTCCTTAAGATGTCGTATTTTAAACCTTTCGAGACCGAATGCTCCTTACGGAGGTCTGAATCTCGCACTACTAGCCCGAGGGTGCACGATAAATCGCACAATACCGAACGGGTTCCCCAAAGATGGGTTGTAGCGGCGCTTTGCAAAGATTGTAAAACACTAATCTTTTAGAAAACGGTTTTATAAAATAAAAGGTATTTATTCGCAAAGTGTAGTTTTCCGTATTTTAGATTCTAGGGTTTCCTAAGCCAACTAGCCTATTTCTAAATGGTCTAAACGACAAGTCGTTAGAAGCCTCAAATCGTCTCTTCACCGCCAATTGTGGCCAGGTAAGTACAAGTGAGGAGGGAGTGATCCGCTCACGATTCGTCAGGCGGGCTTTTTAAAGTTACCCAAGCTCACTTGCCTAGCCTAGACACCACAAAGTCAGTTTAAATAAACGATCGATATCCACAACTTATCGTATTTTCCTAGTAAGAAATATTTACTTACAAGTGTAACAAATCTAAAACCTTTAAGAATGGTTTTATGAAGATTATGGTATTTTAATGAAAAATTCGTTTTGTCGTATTCTAAGTTTTGATGATATCATTTTAGGGTTGTATTTGCGTGTGTGTGGAGGTAGGTCATTACCTCGTGCTCTACTTTAAATGTATGGTAAGGTTAAGGGGTTAAATGTGAAATTGAAACTTCATGGTATTAAAGTGAAAATACGGTAAATTGAAAAGGTTATCATTTCATGTGTGAAAACTTATTCAAATTGATTTTTACAAGTTTAGTGGTCAAGATGAAGGTGTTTAGGAATGATTGAATTGTCACGACCCGAAAGTACGGAACATGACCGGCACTTAAACTACGAACGTCTCGAGACGTACGTAATCTAAGTAAACCGAAAACCCAGAAATCCAAACCAAGAAAGATGTCGAGTGCAGGAAAAACCAACTTAAAGCAAGTAGTTTCAGTAGCATAAGCCGAATTAGGCGGTTTTAAAAACATCAAAAATTTCCCGAAAATTTCTGCAGTCTCCTTTGTAAATACTGGCCCCCAAATGGGATACAACATGAATAGTATACGAAATCAATAAAAAGGCATCCCCAAGCAGGAGCTAGCTCTTCGTCAATCGACGGTCACAACCACACAAGTAATATAATATACAACGCCAAGGGCGAGGATCAAAATTCAAAAGGAAACTCAAAAACCACAGAAATACAACGCGCGACTCTAAGGTCGAAAGAATAAACATCACTGGTCTCTATCTCAAATAAATACATGTTTGGTTGATGGAACTTCTAGATACAACAGAATAATAATATACAAGATATAAAATGGGGGTACGATACAAGTAAACCCACCTACTAGCAAATCACCCGAATAAAACTATGCCCGCAAGCCGTAAAGAAACCTGTACGGCAAACCTGCAAGAAACTGGGGCACAACGGGGGTGAGTTGCCAACTCGTGAATAGAAAAATATCTACGCACAGAAATCGCATAAATAACGCAACCTAGGTCAATGATCATAATATATCCTCAAATATATGAATAACACGTAGCCTATAATAAGGCTAGGGTAAATATCTAATCCGAGTGTAATCCCATGTGCCCGTGTCAGTGCCTCAAGTAGCAATATATCATATGAATGAGGTATGAATGCATGAAAACAGAATACATGTAAATGAAGAACCATTTTCATAATTTAGTGAGATTTCCTTTGTATTTTTAAAATGAGGTATCATAATGAAATCAGCATAAAACAGTGCCTAGCATCGGCACAAAACGTAATCCCAATATCTCGATATCTCTGTATCACAGTCTCTGTACCTCAATATCTCAAAATCTCAATGTCTCAATCACAATATCTAGGGCGCCGTCAGTCCAGACCGGCCCCTACCATCCATCTCAAGACCACGACGGTATACTCCGGATATCCGACGCGTCGGGTAAAATTACCGGTAGGTAGTGCTCCCCTGCCAGGCTCACATCGTCATCATCACGCGCTTCTTGCCCCGGGGTACCTTACCGGGTCCACCATGTACCCGAAACGGTTCATCCGTCTCCTCGAATCGGGTCTCGAAATCCATCAGCAAACTCATGGTGGACGACTCATACATCATGGGAAAAACCGCACTTTTTATTTAAAAAGAGAGAAATCAGTTTATATAAGTTTTGCGGTTTTCCCCCCAAATCCAGAAAATTTCATGGAAATCCGAATCCAAATCATCAATAGCATGTAAAAACCATGAATATAGGCATAATAATGAATAACAGTATGCATGAAAGTGACAAGTAATAACTACAATGTTAAGCTGGCATATAAGGCAGGCACATTAATATCATGTCAAATTACTAACTAACAAGCTAAGTCAAGCAATAATATTTTCTAAGGTGTACGTGACATGGCAATTACCGATGAAGATGTGTGTGAGCTGGCAAGTAAGTGTACGTGGTACATACGCATCATCGGTAATGGTGCCGGTGTCCTAACAATATGATATCAACATTGCAATAAGAAATTATAACATAAGTATGCGATGCAAAGCGAACCACAATAATAAGCGGGAGCTGAATACTAGACGCAACTGTAACTAACCTGCATTAATCTAATATAAGCCCTACAAATGGTGCCTTTTGAAATAACACGAATCATGGGGTTTTGAAAATAGGGGCTACGGTGTTTTTATGAAAAGATACGTCTTTTGAAATATCCGTAGGATCCCTTGGGCTGTCTTTTAAAATACCCACGATTCGTTAGTTTTTGAAATAGGTAAGAATCGAATCTAATCTAACAACTAAACTAAACTAAAGGGCTAAGCTAACAAGCTGGACTACAGGTAAGGAAACCGCCTAACATTTGAGTCGATCCATATACATACCTGTATATATATTAGTCGGTGATCCTGCCTCAATAATATCATATCCGATACCATATCTACAATCAGCCATCCCAAGTCAAGAGTGCGAATCAATCATCAAGATATAGCTCGTACGTAAATCCATCGTACGGCATCCCCAAATCTGGGTACGGGTCAATATTATATTGCTCACACCATTCCTCTGGTATCCTCTTTATTCAAGATCATAGTCTAGGGTACTGACCTATGTCTAGTACAATACTAATATCCTCAATATACTCATGATCTGACTACAGATCGACAATCTCGTACAAACCGATACCGTCAGCACATAGCATCATCAAGGGTATACATCGCCCGATACGGCCTAATATCAATATCCTAGCATATCATGCCTCATATCCGTATGTGAACACATAGTCCCATACCCATGTGATCACATAACTATAAAGAATCCCATGAGCACATATAAATAGGAATGTATGCAAGTATGTAGGTGTGTATGTGTAGTGCAACACTACCCTAGGGTTCGCAACACTAAAATAATCCAACACACCAATATCCATCCTAAACATAGTTATTAATCCCAAATAACATATTATAAATTGTTGGTGTGTATACGCATCCGTATACACCACCACGGACTGCGGGGGTGCTATACGCCATCCACCCGACTTCTCCCCGTAGATATAAATCTACTCACCTAGTCCTCGTTCGCCGGTGCCGACGCCGCCACGCGCTTGCTTGTCGTCTCGAAGTCCACATGGGCTATCTACATATCATAACGCACCATACCGCATTAAAATCCGACTCATGACCAAAACGACGCACGAATCCCACATAGGTCAAAACCTATGGTTGCTTTCGCAAATCGACCCAAAAACCCTCGACGTCGGCGTACAAACGCCAAACCATCGAGAAAACTCCCAACACACTCATTTGTACAATTACAAGCACTAATTATAATATAAAATAGCTTAAAATTCATAAAAACCCTAATTTCACTTAAAAAGTCATTTTTCCGAAAATCTAGCAAGCACAAATCACCGTTTTAGTACAAAACTCGATGTATAAACGAACCTAGCATCCACAATATTCACTAAATATCATAACAAAGTCATATAAACCATTTCTATAATTTATTCTCATCAATTTGCAAAAATTCCAAAATCCTAGTTTGCAAAAATATCAATTTTTAACACCTTTTAAAGCAAAATTCACAATTCAACAATTAAGCTTGGTTTTGCATAACCTAAGATATTAAACCACTCATAATAATGTTAATGATGTCATAAAAACATAATTACATTTTTAACCCAATTATTTAACCAATTTTAAATAGCTAGTTAGCAAATTAGCGTAATTATCATAATTTTTAAACTAACAATTAACAACTAGCTACTAACTTTGTTTTAACAAGCCATAAGAGCCTAATACATTACACAACCATACACCAATTTTACAAAACCCTAACTTGCATTCAAACCCTTTCTTGAATTTTATAACTAACAAAATCCAACCCAAACTATACATGAAACACTAAATTAGCACTAATTTGAAGCCCAAAAAGCAAGTTAAACTCTTAGATTTTGTTTATATAAAACACTAGATAACAAAATAGAATAATTAACTTAATAATGGTGTGCTAAAAACCCTAGTTTAACTCAAACCATTCTCTTGAAGATCCTAGATGAAAATAGCACCAATATTAACACTAAAACAACTCATTTAAAGAAATCTAACCATAAGAATTTAAATGGGTAAGAATTATACCTCTAGATCTAGAGATCTAGCAAGAAATTTTGACTCCAAAGATGGCCTCCTAGCATCCAAAATCCATGCAAGAAAGGTTAAGAAGAATGGATGAAGGATGGGCTTGAAATTGTGAAGTTTAAATGGAATTTTGATGGAATTTTGATGAGTTTAGAAGAAAAATGAGAGGGGAAATTTTGGGGCTGTTTATTGCAGGAATTTCGGCCGAGGAGGAAGTGGGGAGAGGTGTGGGGGAGTTGTGGAAAAGAATCCAAGTCAAAGCCCCTCCCAAATTACCATAATACCCCCACCTACTTTACTATATATAAAAACCTTATTTTAACCCATTTCTCACATGATTTAAGGTCAAAAAGAGGGAAATAAAATTCTTGGGCAGCTACAATAGTGTGGGGCCGGCCAAAGGGAGTGAGGGTGAGTGTGAGAGACTTTACAAAAAAATTCTATGCAAAAAGACCCCCCACAATACCATATTTGCAAGTTTTAGTTCAAAATAACTATATTTTTGTTTTCCATAAAATAAATCAATTAAAACTTGAAATAAAATACTAAAAAATTATATTACAACTAGATTTTAATTAACATGATTTTAAAGATTAAAATTAGCCCATTTAAATTTGTATTTATCGCTAATTTAATATATTTTCTTATCGGCTTAAAATAATATTAAAATAATTAATTTCGAAAAAAAATTCAGAAAATTTGAAATTTCAGCAGTGGCTCAATAAACACCAAATACTAGCAATTACATAGCTAGAATATGTATATTTAATTTTATAATAAAGATATTTGCATTTTGACTTTTTACAGAAAACTCTCTTATTTTACCATTTTTTCGAAATTTCACCGAAACGATTTTCAAAACGTTACATGAATTGATTAGAAGAAGAAAAATAAACATTATGGTATTAATGTGAAAAAGAATACGATATTGAAAAAGTTATCATTTCATGTGAGAAACTTTGTCCAAATTAATTGTTATGTGATTAATAGTCATCATGAATAAGTTTAGGTATTATGGAATTGGTGACAAGTGAGATTTTATAGAAAAACCGAATCAGAAATCGGTTTGTTCCGATTTCCGTCGGGTTTCATAAGTTCGTATTTTTAAGAAGTAGGAAGAAGAAAAGAACGGGACTTACGGGTTTCGATCTATACTAAAGAGTATAGAGGAACTAGGTGAGTGGCCGAGATGTTGTTTTGTCGCCGGTTGTTTTCAAAAACGTCGCCGGAATTCCGTCAGCGCTTCGCCGTGAACTCGGTTTCAAAGCACACCCTTCTTGTGAAAATTTCGAGAGAGTAAACCTAGGGTTTTGGGATGAGAGGGTAGAGGGTAGGGGGGTCTATTTATAGGGTGGCTAGGGTAGGGTAGGTGAAAGGTTTTATTTTTTAAAAAATGTAAAAATTAAAGAAAAATCATTAAAATTTGTATTAAATAGGATGTATTTAACATTAGGAAACCGATCCATTAAAATGGAGTAAACAGGGGGTTAAAGAAGACGAAAAGGCGCAACTTTCGTGTAGACGACTCGGCCGTCCGGCCGAGTTCGGCCGACGGCGCCGGCCCGAGTCGGCCGATCCGCCGCCGACACGGCCGAGTCGGGCCGAGTCGGGGTGCCGTCGGGCGTGGGTTCGCCTGACGTAAGCTCTGGTATACTCACTTTTTAGGGTTCAGTTCAACTTTTGGGAGTTATGGCCTGTGGACTGTTGGGTTTCCAAGAATTTTAAAAGAAAAATAATCTAAAAATAATGTGGGGCATGGGATTCGAACTCTGGTGGCTTGGTTCAGCAGTGCAAGGTATTACCAATGAGCTACAAGCTCCTTCTTGTAATTATTGTAGGAAAATAGATACTTAAAGTGATATCAGTAACATTAAATACTCCAAGTATACTTCAAATTTAAATCAAATTTATGTACACAAAAATTGGAGTTTTTACAATCTACCCTCCTTACAAAAATTTCGTCCTCGAAATTTACAACTTTTATTTGAGGACTAGTTTACAAAAAGATGAGGATATCTTGCACGCATTTCATCTTCCCTTTCCCACGTGGATTCTCCTGGAGTGTCTTTCCTCCACATTACCCGGACCAAGTTAACTTTCTTGTTCCGAAGTGTCTTCACTTTCCTGTCTAGGATCTCCACAGGTTGTTGCTCACAAGACAAGTCGGGATGTATAGTGAGCTCAGAATGATCAAGTACATGGCTGGGGTCACTCACATACTTTCTGAGTTGGGATATGTGGAACACGTTATGCACTCCTTCCAATGAGGGTGGAAGCGCTAAGCGGTATGCCACTTCACCGACTCGTTCGAGTATATCGAACGGTCCAATGTATCTCGGACTCAATTTACCCCGTCTTCCAAATCGGATCACTCCGCGGTTCGGAGATATCTTCAAGAATACATGGTCTCCTGGCTGGAACTCCAAGTGTCGTCTCTTTGCATCAGCCCAGTGTTTCTGTCGATCTTGGGCTATGCGCATTCTTTCCCTGATAGTACGAACCACATCAACGGTCGCTACTATCATCTCTGGTCCAAGAAGTTCCCTATCTCCGATGTCATCCAAACTTTATGGTGATCGATACTTCCTCCCATATAATGCTGCAAAAGATGTCATTCCTATGCTGGCTTGGTAGCTTTATTGTACGCGAACTCCACAAGATGCAGGTGATCTTCCCACGATCCTTTGAAGTCTAGCATACACGCTCTGAGCATATCCTCCACGATCTGAATAGTTCATTCCGACTGACCATCTGTTTGTGGATGATAAGCCGTGCTGAAGTTCAGACTTGTTCCCAAGCTAGCTTGCAGACTCTGCCAAAATTGTGATCGGAACCTGGTGTCACGATCGGAGACAATGCAGACCGGTACTCCATGAAGTCTCTCAATTTCCTGTATGAGTTCATGGGTATCATAGATAGTACATTATGAAGTGTTTAAATCTTAATTAGATTATTACCTCCATGTACTTCTTTGCTAGTGTCTCAGTTGATTGGCCAACTCGAAATGGGATGAAGTGAGCCGACTTTGTGAGTCGATCCACAATGACCCATATCGCATCGTTACCCTTTGTGCTGCGAGGAAGAGCAGTCACAAAGTCCATCGTAATGTGCTGCCACTTCCATTCTGGGATTGGTAACGGTTGAAGTAGTCCAGCTGTCCTGTGATGTTCAGCCTTTACTTGCTGACACACCAAACATTTTGCGACGCTTCTGGCTACTTCACGCTTCATTCCATGCCACCAATAATTCTGACGTAGATCTTTGTATATTTTGGTACCTCCAGGATATACTGAGTAGGGAGAGCTGTGAGCTTCTTTCATTAACTCATCCCGAACAGGACCTTTTGGTACACACAATCTGCTGCCGTATCTCAAAGATCCGTCTTCATGGATGATGAAGTCTGTTCTGAGTCCATTCTCCACTTGTTCTCTGATCCTTTGCAACTTAGCATCACTTGCTTGAGCTGCTTTGATCTGATTGACAATGGTTGATTGAACTTGTAGATTCATTAAACTTGAAGCATTACCTGGCATGACTACTTCAATCTCCATCTGATGTAAGTCTTGCTGAAGCTTCCACTGAGCGGTGAGATTCATCGATAAGGGTTGGCGACTAAGAGCATCAGGTACTACGTTCACCTTCCCTGGGTGATATTGCAAGTTGATGTCAAAGTACGCCATGAGTTCTAACTATCATCTCTGCCTCATATTCAACTCCTTCTGAGTAAACACATACTTCAGACTTTTATGATCTGTGTAGATGTTCACTCGTTCACCAAGTAGGTAGTGGCGCCAAATCTTAGGAGCAAAGATGATGGCTGCCAACTCCAGATCATGCGTCGGATAATTGCACTCATGAGTCTTCAGTTGTCTTGAAGCATAAGCCACAACCTTACCATGCTGATGTAGAACACATCCTAATCCCTTACCGGATGCATCACAATGCACTTCGAATCCTCCAGATTGATCCGGTATTACGAGAATAGGTGCTGATGTCAATCTTCACTTGAGTTCTACGAAAGCTTGTTCGCATGCTTCTGACCACACAAATTCTTCATCTTTTCGTGTGAGCTTGGTCAGGGGTGTTGCTATCTTTGAGAATCCTTCAATGAACCTTCTGTAATATCCAGCTAAACCCAAGAAACTCCGAATGTCCTTCACTGACTTTGGTGTAGGCCATTCGCTAACTGCTGAAACTTTGGCTGGATCCACAGAAATTCCTTCTCCTGATACGATATGTCCAAGAAAACCAACTTGATTTAGCCAAAACTCGCACTTGCTGTACTTAGCATAAAGCTTATGTTGTCGAAGAGTTTCCAGGACAATTCGTAGATGCTCTGCATGCTCTTTCCGATTCTTAGAATATACCAGGATGTCGTCGATGAAGATGACAACAAACCTGTCTAAATACTCCCGGAAAACTTGGTTCATTAGGTTCATGAATATTGCTGGTGCATTAGTCACTCCAAATGGCATCACTAGAAATTCATAATGTCCATAGCGAGTTCTGAAAGCTGTTTTGTGAATATCAGCTTCCTTGACCTTCACCTGATGATAACCTGAACGAAGATCCAATTTAGAGAAAACACAAGATCCACTTAGCTGATCGAATAAATCATCGATGCGCGGAAGTGGATACTTGTTCTTTATAGTGACTTCGTTCAAGGCCCTATAATCGATGCACATTCTGTATGAACCTTCCTTCTTCTTCACCAGTAGCACAGGTGCTCCCCAACTTGAAGTGCTAGGACGAATCCACCCTTTCGCCAATAATTCGTCCAACTGTGTTCGAACTTCCTTCAAACCTTCCGGACTTAGTCTATACGGTGCTTTGATCACCGTTTGTGCTCCTGGTACTAAATCAATACTGAATTCAAGAGCTCGATCGGGAGGCAAACCTGATATATCGTCAGGAAATACATCGTCGAATTCTCGAACTACCTCTAGTCTTAATTCTTCTTCCACTTGAGTTGCCGCAACTACTGCTTCCCTTGGCTTCGCTTTGTAGGTACCTGGCTCCAGAGTACGATCTATGCTCTTGAAATAGAAAATCGGATGGTCTGGAATCTCGAATACTAACCTCCTTTGACGACAGTCGATGGTAGCATAAAAGGTTCCAAGCTAATCCATTCCTAGAACCACATCGAAGTTCGGTATGTCCAGTACTTTAAAGTCAGCATAAAACTCTCGACTGCAGATGACGACTGGACACAAGCTATCCCATAGTTGCCTTTAGAACGCCATTTCCGGAACTGACATTCCAGCTAGATACAAGCGGTGAGACTGGAATCGCATGGGTTCGGACAAACCGTTGCGACATAAAGCAGTGGGATGCTCCAGTATCAAACAGTGCAAGTGCAGGTAGTGAAGCTACTAGGATTGTACCTAAGGTATATGGGATATGTTTTAGGTTTAGGGAAAGTGTGTAGGTAAACAAGACTAAAAGATAAGTTTGAGAAGGAAGTTTACCAGTAATGACTTGGCCAGTGGCCTCAGCTTCTTCCACAGACATCATGAAAGCCTGGCTCTTTGGCACATTCCTCCTGGCCTGAGGAGCATTCCTCGGAACGTTCCTTTGAGCTTGATAGAACTGTCGAGGAGGTGGTGCAGCTTGCGGTCCTCTGGGTGGTGCAGGCAATGCAAGTCTTGGAGCAGGGGCTTGGATGGCTGGACGCTGTGGATAATTGTTTGCTGGCATGGGTGAAGCAACTGAGTTTTGTTTATGAGGACAAGCCCCAATACCATGAGCAGATGAGCCGCAGACCAAGCAAAGGTTGTTCGCACATTGGCAATCTCTAGCCAGATGCCCATTTCTCTTGCAGTAGTTACAAAAGGCTGGTCTGGGTCTGCTGATTGGTGCTCCAGGACGTCTTGGCACAAAAGATGGTCTGGACGAGGCTCCACCTGCCATCTGGTTAGCAGGGCGCTTGACTCCTGCAGACTGAGGTCTGCCCCTTGCTTTTATCACTGCCTCGTAACTGCGGGCAGCTTCTAGAGCATCCTCATGAGTCAAAAATTTTCCTGTGGCTAAAGCAGCCTGAATCTCCGTGTCCAGTCCTTGTTGGAAACGACGTGCTCTGATATCGTCCGTCGGTATCAAATGTGCCGCGAGGTGGGCGCGACGAGGTCCGCTACGTATATACTCAGAAGTACATACGCTAAGCGTATCTAAGCAATATAAAATAAGTACACAAGAGACAAGAAATAAAAAGAACAACAACTTTTATTTATTAACATTCTTTGTACAATGCATGAAAGGAAATACAACTGAAATAAAAAGATGCCTAAACAGTGGCATAACAGGAAATGAAAAGTACTGAAAAGAAAAGTGTATAATGAAACTACAGTGCAAGGTCTTCAATAAAGTGCTCCAAGTCTCCTTGCGAGGGCTCAACTTCTGCCGGGTCCAATTCACCTGACGACATTCAAGGAAGAGAGAAACAGAATGTCGTCAGCAAACAAATCGCTCGGTAAGTCCCAAAAGTAAGAGGGAAGTAGAAAAAGACAGAATAAGAAGGTACATTTTAAAGTGTAAACTATTGTTGTAATGTTATGTCAACGTTGTTGTTTGTAGCTTGGTACAGAAGGATGCCAGTGTATACGAGGGGAGTCTCTATATGCCAGAGACTAAGGACACGTATAGTACAAGGTACCGTTTATGCCACGGTACAACAGCAATTGGATTCAGGTTAGGTATGTTAAATCTGACCACCTCGTGCCACCTTTAACACCTTCCGTACCAATCTACCCCTTAAAGGTTGGTGAGTGCTGCATGCTTCCACAACTCTTGTGGCGCGGCGGAAGCGGTGAACGAAAATTTTCTTTGCATACAACACGCACTTAACCGAAGATCTTATCTAAACCACAACTAGTAAACCCCAACTAGAGATCTTATCTACTATGTTAGGGATTATACCTTGATGATACGGTCCTTCGGGTCTTCTCTTGGATGCAACACCTTTGCTCCTTTCTCCTCTTTTGGTGAACTCCTTGGCTCCTTTAGATGTTGCCGATGTTTTCGATCTCCGGCCACCGAAGACCTTGATGATCCACCCGAGAGTTTTCGTGCAAGCTAGAAACTCTTCTCAAGAGTTTAACCGAGAGACCAAATTTGCTAGAAGAGGTCACTAGGATGATGTAGAGATAAGTGTATTGGATTAACGTGAAATCCTAAGCTTTGGATTCACATCTCATGTGAGGGTTTAAGCTAGGAAGAATGATAACCATCATTTTCTTTCTTTCTTCTTATACACTTATTATGATACACTTATCATAATTTTGTGTAGGATTGGAATGCCTTGATTTCACATCTCATATGAAGGTATTTATAAGAAGAAGTGGAGGAGAGAATAAGTGCATTTCATAATTAAAAAGTTTAAGCATGATGAAAAAGAATATAGCACTAACTAAAGCATGTATTATGAAAGAAGTACATCCACTTCAACAACCACATTATCATGCTTATACCTTTTAATTTACACCTCACTAATTTATTTTCACAAAATAAATGATGTCATAATTATGTCATTATGAGGTGGCACCTTCTAGAAGGTATTCTTGTAACAATTATAAAAATACCCCTCCTCCGTATACCGTATACTGTATACCCGCATCCGAATTCCGAAAAATACGAATACAATTAATCCAATAATATAATACCGGTATCCGGCCAGTATTATTCTTTCGATTATTATTCCTGTAACAATTACACGAACATAATCGAAAACCTGCCGCAACACCTTACGGCTGCCGTAACAACTTACGGTCTCTACATCTTTTGCCTGAACGAGGGAACCCTCTATGTGGGACTCTAAAGACTCGTCAGTACGCTGGCAATGGGTTTAACCACAAGCACGTCAGCGGCACTAGCTGTACGTAACGGCTACCCAGGTACATGACGAAAAGGTGGCCGACGAGCGAACTCATCACAACCCTTACGAGCCTGTAAGCAACACTTACCGTACAGTCCGGTCTCTTCGTCTGATACGTCGCATTTGAAGTCCAAGGGTGGTAAATGTCAGACCCCGGTAACTTTATAAGTCATGTTGATTTATGGCTAATAACAGGTCGAGGAACTACTGATAACACTTATCAGTAAACCTCGAGAACCCTGGCCAGGGATTTAGGTGTTATAGCCGATCAAACATAGCGCAACATCAACTCCCTATACCGAGAGAGACGAAACCCCTCCTATCGCTCACTGTCTCCATATGATTCGGGACTGTACCCAAAATCCACCTGTTTGCACAACTCAGTAGAGCCGTGGTAGGGAGGAAATCAAAGTACAGTGGGAATCACACAAGACTCTATGACGATCTCGGGTCTACAGACTAACCTGTACAAGTGTCACCAGAGAACTGCTATCTGACAACAGGTATATATACCATCTAGGAGTTCTCGGCGAGTCCGTCCAGTGTACCCAGTCTCCACTGAGCACCCGTACACCATCCTTGATGTCACACACCGATGGATATGGGATCATCCATCGCCCATCATATGGGTCAAGATGCGTATACGCTAGTCTACTCTGGTGTATCGATGCCCTGTCTCGACACACCCTCGACTAGGAACAGTTATAGGATGTACTCATAGACTACCGTGGCCCCACTAGTATGATCTCATCATAGTCCCAGTAGTCGAGTATAAATCCAAAGGGCTTTATCAACATGTAACAAAAGAGACAATCAGAGTACATGTTAAGATAAAGTACAACCAGATAGCGTACTATCATGTCGAGCAAGAAAGTCCTCCCTATATATGTCCAAGCATCCACTACAATATACATCGTATGTACAGTAATGGCCTCTAGGGCACACATATAACTAACAATCTCCCACTTCCACTAGGGCCATCTGTTGTGGTATCACATACCAAACAATCAGCTGTGGTTTAAGTATCTCATACTCAACCATCCCATAAAAGTCTCTACTGGGAAAAAGCCTTAGTGAGTGGATCCGCTCTGTTGTCCTCTGTATCTACTCTCCTAACCTCGATCTCCCTGGAGATCAACCATCTCTATGATCAGGTGATACTGCCTAAGAATTATATCTGGATTTCTGATGGGATGGTAGTTCCTTGGCTAAAGCCACAACCCCATTGTCACACAATGGTAGGAACGAAGTTCATCTTATGAAATTTTATATATATCCAGACTTTATCTTTGGTAGCATCCTTAGTAATGACGTATCATGCCTTTCTAGTATGTCACGGTATCTAGCTTGGAACTCTTCCAACATACCGTCCCTCTACTAAGGGTAAAGACAATGCCTGCGACTGACATTCAGTCGTCTATTATCACCTTGGAACCTTTCCAGTGATTCTCCCCTGGATCGATTGATACCATCTCACTACAACTAGTGAAAATCCTAACATCCAATTAGATCTATCTCATAGATCTAAGACCCAGGATTTTGGAGGTATCACCTTGATCTTATATGGAGAATCTTATGTGATAAGTGGAGATTGACCGAGTGTATCATAGGAAACTTCTTCCCTATCAAGAGTATGCCATCCACGTACTCTACGAGGATCACCACCATACTCCATACCACGAGGTTCTACCATTTTGATGAAGTCAAACTCTTTGACTACCACATCAAAACAAATGTTCCAACTCCGCTGTGATTCTCCCCAGGATCAATTGATACTATCTCACTACAACTAGTGAGTATCCTAATATCCATTTAGATCTATCTCATAGATCCAAAACCCCGGATTTAGGAGGTATCAACTTTGATCCTATATGGAGAATCTTTGTGATAAGAGGAGATTGACTGAGCGTAGCATAGGAAACTCCTTCCCTATCAAGAGTATGTCATCCACGTACTCTACGAGGATCACCAACATACTCCCTACCACCTTTTATGTATATACAAGGTTCATATAATATTTTGATGAAGTCAAACTCTTTGACTACCACATCAAAACAGATGTTCCAACTCCGCGATGCCTGTTTTATCGCATAAAACATCTTGCACACTTTTCCGCTGCACCCACTGTCTACGAAGCCCTCTGGCTGTGTACTTATAGACGCTCTCTTCTAAAACTTCATTTAGAAAAGCTGTCATGACACCCAACCACCAGATATCGTAGTCAAGGTATGTAGCAGTGGCAAGTAGGATCTGGATGGACTTAAGCATAGCTTTGAAAGTCTCAACTTTTCCATATACACCAAGTAATCTTCTCAAGATACACTTGCTCCTGATGGGGATTTAACCCTTCAGACAAAGCAACCAAAGTCCATACTTTGTTGGTGTATAAGGATTCCATCTCAGATCGCTAAGCATCCAGCCATTCTCACAGAGTCCCACTCCTGATGGCCTGCTCGAAACTAGTTAGGTCATACCACTTTGGTCAGGCAACAACCCCATCCCATAGGGTCACCGTGGCACCAAAAGGTCCCTCAGCAGCTACTTTCTACGCATGCCCCCTTGCGAGGACTACAACCCGCCGGAACACCTTCCAGTCTCGGGACATGCTGGGGTAATATGAAATCCTCGCTCCCACTATCATAGAGAAACCGAAGTATCTCTTAGGTGGGTGAGGAACCTTACTAGATCGGAGGAAAGACTGAGGTTCGTTAGAGTCTATTGAATCCTTTGGTTCTACCAAATCATCTGCTGTAGCTGGAACTCCTTCCAGTTCTACCTCTTGACCACTAATTTCTCCACAAGAAATTTCCTTTCACAAAGGTGGCATGCTGAGAAACAAAACAACTTTTGTTCCTCGGTTAGGTCATCTGTTGTAGTTTGTATAGCTGGAACGCCTTCCAGTTCTACCTTATGACCACTAATTTCTTCACAAGAAATTCCCTTTCACAAAGGTGGCATGCTGAGAAACAAAACAACTTTTGTTCCTCGGTTAGGCCATCTGTTGTAGTTTGTATAGCTGGAACGCCTTCCAGTTCTACCTTATGACCACTAATTTCTTCACAAGAAATTCCCTTTCACAAAGGTGGCATGCTGAGAAACAAAACAACATTTGTTCCTCGGTTAGGTAGAAGATATTCCCTTGCTAATGCTTGGGATATCCAACAAACTTCCACATTTTTGACTTTGCCTCGAGCTTTTCCGGATTTTGGTTTTTAGACATAGGCCTGACAACCCCAAATCTTAACATCTTTAAGATATGGGCTCTTCCCATACCATATCACATATGGAGTAGTAGGCACCTGATTTGATTGGAACCCTATTCAATAGGTATGCAGCTTCGCAAGTGCATAACTCCCAAAAGGAAAATAGGAAACTCAGTAGTACTCATCATGGAGCACACCATATCACATAGGGTGCAATTTCTCCGCCCCGATATACCATCGTGCTATGGTGTATACGGAGGAGTAATGCTGAGAGAGAATCTCATTCTCCTTTAGAATATTCCAGGATTTCCATGCTCAAGTATTCTCCTCCTTGATCTCATCAAAGGACATAATACTTATACCCGTTTTTGGTTCTCTACTTCTAACTTATATTCTGTGAATATCTCAAAAGCTTCGGACTTGTGTTTCAACAGGAACATTTGTCTGAATCTTAAGAGATCATCAAAGAAAGTAATGAAGTACAAAGAACCGGTCATGGCATATGTAGACAGGGGACCTTTCATACATCATCATGTATCAATCCCAAGAGTTCACTAACTCTTTCTCTGTTTCCAATAAACAGAGCTATGGTCATCTTATCTATGTGACATGATCGGCAAGTTTCACAAGATGTAAATTTAAACTAATTTAAATATGCATCTAGATGTAACTTCAGCTAATCGGGTCACATTAATATGACCTAGTCTACAATGCCTCAAGAAGGATTCGTTCATTTTTGAACTTATCCTCTTGTGTGTGTTCTGTATACTGAGAACTGTAGTTTGATTTATAACGTCTTATGCTTTCAGATAACGTGCCTGAACCGATCAACACTTGATATAGGAAATGTTCAAAACATTATCCATCAATACAAAATTATATCCTTCTTTACTAATAAAGAGACTGATATGATGTTGTATATCAGGTTCGGTATCTAATAACATTCGTTCAGAATCAATATGTTTGTTAATACAGGGTGATAACTGCCAACCTCTTGGCTTGCAACAATTGCACCATTTCTAACTCTTGAAACTTATCACCCGTTCTCAGTCATTTTCCTTTCTGTAGCCCATGTAACAGATTACATTTGTGGGATCCTGATCCGGTATCATTATACCCAGGACGTAAAAGATACTGAGAAACAGTTCTTTGTAAAAGACACACCCGAAGATCATGCATCAACATGTACTATCTTCGTTTGGGTAGCATGGGATTCTGGTAATCCCCAATTTCCTGCTCTGTCTTATAACAATTATAGGTTGGAGTGGGACCAACGTTCCCCAGCTCAGTATAACAAGCGGGTTCAGTCAATATATCCGTATTTATTATCTTGATTAAGGCGTGATATGGTCGCTATTTGGAGAGAGAGAGAGAAGAAAACACTTTAGCGTATGCTCTTACAAGATTAGATTGGTTATTATCTAATCCGGATGTCTCCCACTGTTTTTATCAAATCTTCCTTCAAACCGTAAAAGGTAAGATTAGCCGGGAATAATTACACCCTATAATTTCGTCAAATTGTCTTGTTTAAAACTTTCCCAGGAGTAACTCTTACTCGCAGCGAGATCGGGATCCAACTATCTTATAGAAGGTATGCAATCTCATTGCAAATTTCAACTCTTGAAATTCCCGATATGGTTTCTACCCCAAGTCACTTATGACCTTGGCTATGGTCAACATATCATAAGTACTAGTCAAGTTCTACCCGTCATTTCGTGAGTAGCCAGACCCACCCATATGACCCTTGACTATGATCAACATAATCACATGAATGTCCTAACTAATCGCATCATATGCTTTATAGGAATACATCACTTAGCTACCGTACACTACGCCTCGGCTATGGTCGACATACGTAGCACGAATACTAAGTACTCTGCTTCCTAAAATGACGGAGGGCAACGGATGGTTTTTATGAAAACCTTTAACGTTTTGAACTTGATATCGTTGTAGGATCAAGTGGGAAGGAGTGGTTTAAGCTCCAGTTTTAAAAATCGAATGGTTTTGTAGTATCTTTCTAACTTTGCTAAAGAGGTCACTCCCGGTGAAAGGATCTCGGCTCTTTCCTTATCGAATAAGGTGCTGGATATATAAATACCACGATGCAAAGCAAAGTTAGATCAACTATAAAATCAATTCGAGTTCTTTGTAACATTTTCTAGTTTCGCTAAAGGGGTCACTCCCGGTGAAGGGATCTCGGCCCTTTCCTCATCGAATGAGGTGCAGGATATTCAAGAACACCACTATGCAAAACAAAAGCTAGAGTTACCCTTTTTCAAAAAGTTTGATTCTACAACATCTTTAGGTTTCTTTCTCTTAACATTAATCACATTAATGTTGTCCCATCTTTTACGTTTCCTAAACATCACAGAAAAGAAACGCAAATAGAACGTACGCTTATGCCATCCGCATTTGCCACTGGGCTCCGTCATGCGCCGTTAGGTTACTTAACTAACGGCAGAGCAGGGGCTAGACTAGTGCGGGTGCAAAACATAAGCAACGTTTATTATATATATCTCATATATAAATATAACCATTTCAGATCACAGATGAATGCATTGGATATGCTAGGAATTCCGTATTTCATTCAAGCCCTTAATGAAAAACGGGTTCCACGGTCGTGATGAATAGCCAAAACCCCCCTTAGACCCCTACGGGTGCGGCAAACTACCCGCCAAATTCCCGAAGTGTAGCAACCTCCCTCAACAATTGAGTAGGCCACTCGGCACTTGGAGAACCCGGTATTTTGTGCACCCCACCTTGGGTCTATCCTAGGAGCAAAAACAGTAAAAAGAAATTATACAATATAACATTGCTTTTTACAAATTACATGGAATGATAGAAAAGGAAAAACACTCTTCTTACACCCCCCGGCCATTCATCACAACGATCCAACACATTCATATACACATACCATCTCATGATATCCATATGTGCAACCCCCACTAATCGTCATATAGCAATTAGCGGACGTTTCAAACACATATAACAAAAAAAAAAAACGATTAGCCAAGCACTTTAGAATTTCGATCGATAATTTTTAAAACCATGCCAACACTTGACATGTCCCTGTACAAACACCTTTGTAAAATTCTACATATTCCCAAAACCCTAATTCTTCAATATAAGATCACTGTAGAAAACTGAGTCGACGCGGCCTCAACTCGGCGGCGGATCCGCGGCCAAACCATGGGTTTGGCCGCATATCCGCGGCGCTTTAGTCGAGTTAGAACTACGGATTTCTACAGTGTTCTTAGAAAACCCTGCTTGTATTTTTAAGACATGTCAAATCAATTTTGGAACACTTTCAAAAACTGACAGCAGCAAGAGCAGAATACGAGTTTTCGGGAGAAAAAACTGTCGATCGAGTTTCTAACTTTTGGTTAACAACTAATTATGGTTTAGTTTGGCTCTGATACCATGTTGGTGAGTGCTGCATGCTTCCACAACTCTTGTGGCGCGGCGGAAGCGGTGAACGAAAATTTTCTTTGCATACAACACGCACTTAACCGAAGATCTTGTCTAAACCACAACCAGTAAACCCCAACTAGAGACCTTATCTACTATGTTAGGGATTATACCTTGATGATACGGTCCTTCGGGTCTTCTCTTGGATGCAACTCCTTTGCTCCTTTCTCCTCTTTTGGTGAACTCCTTGGCTCCTTTAGATGTCGCCGATGTTTTCAATCTCCGGCCACCGAAGACCTAGATGATCCACCCGAGAGTTTTCGTGCAAGCTAGAAACTCTTCTCAAGAGTTTAACCGAGAGACCAAATTTGCTAGAAGAGGTCACTAGGATGATGTAAAGATAAGTGTATTGGATTAACTTGAAATCCTAAACTTTGGATTCACATCTCATGTGAGGGTTTAAGCTAGGAAGAATGATAACCATCATTTTCTTTCTTTCTTCTTATACACTTATTATGATACACTTATCATAATTTTGTGTAGGATTGGAATGCCTTGATTTCACATCTCATATGAAGGTATTTATAAGAAGAAGTGGAGGAGAGAATAAGTGCATTTCAAAATTAAAAAGTTTAAGCATGATGAAAAAGAATATAGCACTAACTAAAGCATGTATTATGAAAGAAGTATCATGCTTTAATAGTACATCCACTTCAACAACCACATTATCATGCTTATACCTTTTAATTTACACCTCACTAATTTATTTTCACAAAATAAATGATGTCATAATTATGTCATTATGAGGTGGCACCTTCTAGAAGGTATTCTTGTAACAATAACAAAAATACCCCTCCTCCGTATACCGTATACTGTATACCCGCATCCGAATTCCGAAAAATACGAATACCATTAATCCAATAATATAATACCGGTATCCAGCCAGTATTATTCTTTCGATTATTATTCCTGTAACAATTACACGAACATAATCGAAAACCTGCCGCAACACCTTACGGCTGCCGTAACAACTTACGGTCTCCACATCTTTCGCCTGAACGAGAGAACCCTCTGTGTGGGACTCTAAAGACTCGTCAGTACGCTGGCAATGGGTTTAACCACAAGCACGTCAGCAGCACTAGCTGTACATAACGGCTATCCAGGTACATGACGAAAAGGTGGCCGACGAGCGAACTCATCACAACCCTTACGAGCCTGTAAGCAACACTTACCGTACAGTCCGGTCTCTTCGTCTGATACGTCGCATATGAAGTCCAAGGGTAGTAAATGTCAGACCCCGGTAACTTTATAAGTCATGTTGATTTATGGCTAATAACAGGTCGAGGAACTACTGATAACACTTATCAGTAAACCTCGAGAACCCTGGCCAGGGATTTAGGTGTTATAGCCGATCAAACATAGCGCGACATCAACTCCCTATACCGGGAGAGACGAAACCCCTCCTATCGCTCACTGTCTCCATATGATTCGGGACTGTACCCAAAATCCACCTGTTTGCACAACTCAGTAGAGCCGTGGTAGGGAGGAAATCAAAGTACAGTGGGAATCACACAAGACTCTATGACGATCTCGGGTCTACAGACTAACCTGTACAAGTGTCACCAGAGAACTGCTATCTGACAATAGGTATATATACCATCTAGGAGTTCTCGGCGAGTCCGTCCAGTGTACCCAGTCTCTACTGAGCACCCGTACACCATCCTTGATGTCACACACCGATGGATATGGGATCATCCATCGCCCATCATATGGGTCAAGATGCGTATACGCTAGTCTACTCTGGTGTATCGATGCCCTGTCTCGACACACCCTCAACTAGGAACAGTTATAGGATGTACTCATAGACTACCGTGGCCCCACTAGTATGATCTCATCATAGTCCCAGTAGTCGAGTACAAATCTAAAGGGCTTTATCAACATGTAACAAAAGAGACAATCAGAGTACATGTTAAGATAAAGTACAACCAGATAGCGTACTATCATGCCGAGCAAGAAAGTCCTCCCTATATATGTCCAAGCATCCACTACAATATACATCGTATGTACAGTAATGGCCTCTAGGGCACACATATAACTAACATTAAACCCCGCGATGTCTTGTTTGTATTATTATCTTGTAAATTGTGTTGATTGTATGATTGATTGAATGACTGACCGAAACCATGATATCAGGAAACGGTTATAACCGTGGAGTCATGTAAATGGAATACCGGGAATCTTGTAGAAGGAATATATCCATGGTTCGGTTCAGCCAGATTGTATAAACTGGTAATTGTATTCATGGATTCATGTGTTCAAATTAAATTGGAGACTTGTAGATTATGAATTGACTTGAATCATATTCAAGTCAGATTAATCAGACTCAAACCCGAGTCAGACAATCAGAAATGTGAAACGAAGTCTTATAACTGCTAGGGTCCTTAGGGTAATTTATAAACTTGAGGGGTTTTTATGTAAAAATACTTTTATATACTTTTCAAAATACACCTCAAGTATTTATTACTCGTCTTTAGAGTTGTGGATTTTATGTTGTGACATTTCTAATGAAAATATCCTAGTTTCATAAATAATGGTATTTATCTGTAATATTGATTATTTGAAGTTCATGGTATTTTAGTGTAACCTTTATTCTTTTGTGATTTTTTAGAAAAAGGTGGAAAATTTATATTATAATAAAATAGTTATTTAAAAGATAAATATAGATATGTTTATACAAAAATAATTTTAATAGATATTTTATATTTCAAAAATCTCATTTTCTTAAGATGTCGTATTTTAAACCTTTCGAGAACGAATGCACCTTGCGGAGGTCTGAATCTCGCACTACTAGCCCGAGAGTGCGCGATAAACCGCACGATCCCGAACGGGTTCCCCAAAGATGGGTTGTAGCGGCGCTTTATAAAGATTGTAAAACACTAATCTTTTAGAAAACGGTTTTATAAAATAAAAGGTATTTATTCGCAAAGTATAATTTTCCGTATTTTAGATTCTAGGGTTTCCTAAGCCAACTAGCCTATTTCTAAATGGTCTAAACGACAAGTCGTTAGAAGCCTCAAATCGCCTCTTCACCGCCAATTGTGGCCAGGTAAGTACAAGTGAGGAGGGAGGGATCCACTCACGAATCGTGAGGCGGCCCTTTTAAAGTTACCCAAGCTCACTTGTCTAGCTTAGACACCACAAAGTCAGTTTAGATAAACGATCGATGTCCACAACTTATCGTATTTTCCTGGTAAGAAATATTTACTTACAAGTGTAACAAATCTAAAACCTTTAAGAATGGTTTTATGAAAATTATGGTATTTTAATGAAAAATTTGTTTTGTCGTATTCTAAGTTTTGATGATATCATTTTAGGGTTGTATTTGCGTGTGTGTGGAGGTAGGTCATTACCTCGTGCTCTACTTTAAATGTATGTTAAGGTTAAGGGGTTAAATGTGAAATTGAAACTTCATGGTATTAAAGTGAAAATACGGTAAATTGAAAAGGTTATCATTTCATGTGTGAAAACTTATTCAAATTGATTTTTACAAGTTTAGTGGTCAAGATGAAGGTGTTTAGGAATGATTGAATTGATTAGAAGAAGAAAAATAAACATTATGGTATTAATGTGAAAAAGAATACGATATTGCAAAAGTTATCATTTCATGTGAGAAACTTTCTCCAAATTAATTGTTATGTGATTAATAGTCATCATGAATAAGTTTAGGTATTATTAAATTGGTGACAAGTGAGATTTTATAGAAAAACCGAATCGGAAATCGGTTTGTTCCGATTTCCGTCGGGTTTCATAAGTTCGTATTTTTAAGAAGTAGGAAGAAGAAAAGAACGGGACTTACGGGTTTCGATCTATATTAAAGAGTATAGAGGAACTAGGTGAGTGGCTGAGATGTTGTTTCGTCGCCGGTTGTTTAAAAAACGTCGCCGGAATTCCGTCAGCGCTTCGCCGTGAACTCGGTTTCAAAGCACACCTTTCTTGTGAAAATTTCGAGAGAGTAAACCAAGGGTTTTGGGATGAGAGGGTAGAGGGTAGGGGGTCTATTTATAGGGTGGCTAGGGTAGGGTAGGTGAAAGGTTTTTATTTTTTTTTAAAAATGTAAAAATTAAAGAAAAATCATTAAAATTTGTATTAAATAGGATGTATTTAACATTAAGGAACTGATCCATTAAAATGGAGTAAACAGGGAGTTAAAGAAGACGAAAAGGCTCAACTTTCGTGTAGACGAATCGGACGTCCGGCCGAGTCGGGCCGAGTCAGGGTGCCGTCGGGCGTGGGTTCGCCTGACGTAGGCTCTAGTATACTCACTTTTTAGGGTTCGGTTCAACTTTTGGGAGTTATGGCCTGTGGACTGTTGGGCTTCCAAGAATTTTAAAAGAAAAATAATCTAAAAATAATGTGGGGCATGGGATTCGAACTCTGGTGGCTTGGTTCAATAGTGCAAGGTATTACCAATAAGCTACAAGCTCTTTCTTGTAATTATTGTGGGAAAATAGATACTTAAAGTGATATGAGTAACATTAAATACTCCAAGCATACTTCAAATTTAAATCAAATTTATGTATACAAAAATTGGAGTTATTACACGAAAACTCTTAAGAACTTGTGCACTAGGAAGAGAAAGACTCAAGTGCCCAAGAAGATATTCATGGCAAAGACTGTAGACACGGCTTTTCCCCAACAAGTACCGAGGAAACGTAATGACCCTGGCTGTTCTACTATTTCTATTTCTATTGGGGAAAACACATCAACCGTGCTTTACTTGACCTTGGCGCTAGTGTTAACTTGCTTCCATATTCGGTTTATGAGCAACTAGGTATCGGAGTGTTAAAGCCCTCGAGCATAACTCTCCAGATGGCTGACCGATCAATCACTAAACCTAGGGGTGAAGTGGAGGATGTGTTAATAAAAATTGGGGAATTTATATTCCATGTGGACTTTATTGTACTTGATACACAGCCTGTAGCGAACCCACGGAATCAATTTCCGGTGATTTTAGTTCGCCCCTTTTTGGACACTTCCAATGCTATCATCAACTGTCGTAACGGTTCTATGACCCTATCCTTCGGGAATAGGTCAATAGAGCTGAACATTTACAAGTTGGGAAGTGTACCCTCCGAACCTACTGCTCTGGTCTGTTCTGTCGACTTAATGGATGTCGACAGCATTGAATTTGATGACCCTCATGATACTGATCTAGACTCTTTTCATATGTTGTTGTTTGACCCAACTATGTATCATACACATACGGACTCTTCCACCGAGATGTCCGGGTCAACAACTAACACTGATTATGAACTGCTTTTAGAGTCTGAAGATTACCCCGCACTTTGTGATGACATTATTCTTCGGGGTATTGATGGAACTTTTGAGGAGATCTTCGCTGATGAACGCGCATTTTTGAATGACACGGGTGTTGAGATGAATCATCTCCCAATCAATGAAATTGAACCTCCACCCCTTCTTCTAGACTGTAAAAAGAATGCGAGTAATCTATCACATTCACTGCATCTTCTCTCCAAAATGAGACGCACACACATTCTATTCCACCCCTTACCCTTTCCCCACTTCTTCTTCCACCAACCTGAGCACTGTATTGATAAAATTTTCGAATGGTTGGTGTTGACTTTCGGTCTTTGCAAAGCTTGGCATCGACCAATGATTTTTTGACCCCCTCATGTGATTTTCAAAGATTAACATGGCTTAACTCAAGTTTGGAAGGGGGGTATAATCTAGCTCCTGAAAAGAAAATTTTTTACACAAAGATTTGAGCCAAAAATAAGTTTGGGGGAGGATCTTCACTTAAATATTTTTCCCCCACTAATAAATTCCTCCCAGGCTTACAGGTTTTGTAGATATAGCAGTTGGCAATAGTGAGGACACTGTTGAAAACAAGTTTGGGGGAGGTTTGTGCTTATTTTCGCATCATTTGCATATCATTTGCCTAAGCACAAAACATTTTTGAAAACCTATAAAAAATTTAAAATTTTCAAAATAATAAATAAAAATTTTTGTACATAAATAAGATAATAAAAGATTAGATAGTGAAAAATTACATCCATGAGATTAGAAAAATTTAAGAAAACCAAGAAAATTAGAAGTTTTCTTATATGAACTAGTAATAAGTAGTTATGAGCCGTTGTCCCAAGAGTTAGTAAGATCAAGGAAGTCACTAATCAGAGGATAAAAATAAGTCTGAAAAATAGTTCCTATTCTGGAAGCCAAACATTTTGAACGTTGATACCCTGCTATTTGCACTTACACACGTCTTGAAACTCGGGATAGTAGAGGATACCTTAAAATGCTCTTGTCTTAAAGCCGATGTATGAAGGAAATAAAAAATTTAAAATGAATAAAATATAAAATGGTGAGAAAAATGGACAATGGTTTTGTTATCTCCAAGGAAGCAATAAAAAAAATATAGCGAAGGGTGCCTCTTCACCTAGTGCCCTAAGGCCAACTGGTCTGGGAGTCACTGCTAAGCCTTAGGTGGTGCAAGACGAGGAAAAACACCAAATAAGCAAGCACAGGAATAATCGGTCGGTTAGTACCTCAAGAAGTATTAACGGTCGCATGAAAGTGTGTGAGCAAATTCATCTAAATATTCATTAATTAAAAAGTACTGAGGCTGATGGGCAAGAGTATGATAGCTTGAATTGAATTCTCCGGGTGTAAGGATGTCTTTTACACACACGCAGGGTTGTATGATCGATGTTTGGAAGAAAGATAGGAATGAAGAATAAGACGATATTTTATTGAGGGAGGACGTGATTTCTGACATCTTTTCATGACTATTAAGATAGGGCTCATGACAACCGAAAAGCTAGCATAGTTGGAAACCCTAATTTTCAAGGCTTTTCATTTACAATTCTTTTCTTTAAATGTAATATTCTTGATCTTCCTTTTATTATTGGATTTTATGGGTACAATCCGCTGAAAACCCTCAGGAGACAACACTCCTCCTACTAGGGACACCTAAAGGTTTAAAGGCTTGTTGTACGTGCTCAGTGCAATCGTGTTGCCTACGAAAGTGTGCTAGTTAGTTTTTCACTTTCTTTATTTTCTCCTTCTCTTTTTAATAAAACAGTTCGCTCAAGACGACCGAAAATAAGTTTGGGGGAATTTGATCAGTCGAAAATAATGTATTTTTAACACGTCAATTTCCCTATCTTTTGCATTCATCTAGAGGTGTTCGGTATTCATATTGCACATATTAGCAAAATACCGGTAAAATACTGAATTACCTGTACTGTATACTAAAACCGGCATTTTTAGGGAAATTTTCATGGTATCGCATCATCCTTGTATTGCGCAACACTTGTTTCGAAGTCTGTGCAGGAAATTACAGGAGAAAGGCCAAAGTTGTCAAAGTGCTGATAAAAAATACGCCAACTCAAGGATTTGAGATCTGGTAGTAATATAGAAGGAATTGTGAAATTAAATATATCAGAAAAATACCAGGAAGATATCAGGAATCCACAGTTGAAGAATGAAGCTCTAAAGCCAAAATTGGGCCGCGGATCCGCGGTCGGAGCCGGCTTGCGCCGTGGATCCGCGGCCATCTTGCCACGTCAACATCTTAGCTTCACTTCAGAACTCTTCATTCAAGTCCTACACCTCATTCCATCCACTGAATTTCCAGAGAACTCCAGAAAGTTCTTCAGTACAGAATGGGGTCCTTGTACAAGCTAATGATGTCCTAGCTGTTAGTTATATGTATGCCCTAGAGGCCATTACTATACATAGGATGTATATTGTAATGGATGCTTGGACATATATTGGGATGACTTTCTTGCTCGATATGATAGTATGCTATCTGGTTACTCTTTACCTTAACATGTACACTGATTGTCTCTACGTTACATGTTGGTAAAGCCCTTAGGATGTGTACTTGACTACCTGGACTATGATACGGATCATACTAGTGGGGATATGGTAGTCCATAAGTACATTCTTTAAGGTCCCTGGTCGTGGGTGTATCGAGACGGGGCATCGATATACCAGAGTAGACTAGCGTATACCTTCTCGACCCATACAGATAGGCGATGGATGATCCCATATCCATTGGTGTTTGACATCAGAGATGATATACGGGTGCTCAGTGGAGACTGGGTACACTGGACAGACTCGCCGAGAACTCCCAGATGGTATTATACCTTACGTCAGATGGCAGTTCTCTGGTGACACTGGTACAGGTTAGTCTGTAGACCCGAGATCGTCATAGAGTCTTGTGTGATTCCCACTGTGCTTTGATTTCCACCTTACCACGTCCAAGAGGGCGTGCAAAACGGTTGTTTTTGGGTACAGTCCCGAGTAACATGGAGGCAATGAGCGATAGGAGGGTTTTCGTCTCTCCCGGTATTGGGGGTTGATGTTGCGCTATGCTCGATTGGCCATAACAGGGAAGTCCCTGGCCAGGGCTGGTTTAGAGATTTACCGGTAAGTGTTACCAGTAATTTCTCGACCCGTTATGAGCCTTATATCAGCATGACTTATCGGTTATTGGGGTCAGACGTTTACCACCCCTAGAACTGGTATGCGACATATCAGACGAGGAGACCGGACTGTACGGTAGTGTCACTGTCAGGCTTTTGCAGGAGTTGGAGCGGGCTTGCTTGCTGATCTTCTGATCGCTCAATACCCGGGTAGCCGTTACGTCCAGCTAGTACCGCTGACGGCTTGTGGGTGTTTGATATGATTATCACCTACTGCCGGCGTATTGACGAGTCTTTAGAGTCCTACATAGAGGTTGTACTGGCTCAGGAAAAACGAAATAGGAGCGCATATGTGATATGTGCGGGACCGAGAATAATGCGTGTATGCGATACCGTATTCCATTCTCGCGATGTTTGTATCGATCGGTTGTATGCGATATAACCTAGTTATCGAATCAAGGGTTGATTCGATAAATCAATACATTGAATGTTAGTCGGCTATATATGATATAACCGGATTATTAAGTCAAGTATTGATTTAATAATTTAGTGTATAATTGTATATATGATATACTAATTTACATTAACTCACATTGGTTCACTAAAGCATTTATTTTTCTCACTTGTGCACAAGTTAATATATATGTGATATATATTTATTTGTGCTCTTTTTTGTATCATGGTTGTTGATACAAATGTCATGGGTGTACAAGACTTATACCATACTAATTATAGGTTTATGTTTTTATATTTAAAGTAATTCAAAAATAATTGGATAATGAGCTAACATACATGAAGCTTCATGAAGCTTTTGGATGCTTTGACTTATTCCACTTGTTTTGTTTTACTTAATATATTAACTAACCTAACCACTATAATTAACAATGGTAAAGTCTCAACATGAGTTAAGTATATGATACTAACTCACCATGGTTAGCTCATTCTCTCTCTTGATCATTTTTCCATCCTCATTCTTGAGCTCATCTTCTTCCTCCTTCATTTTTTTGCTAGGGTTTGAAAAAGAGAGAGAATCAAAGTGAGAAAAGAAAATCTAAAGTGTACCCATTTCCTATCTCACCATCCTCTGCTAGACTAGCACTTTAGTTTTGGGTGTTTGCTTCACTAATTCTTTGGTTAGTGAGCTAGAAGCTTGAGTCCGTATTACCTCGACGTAGATCATCTTCGGCATCGAAGACTTCAAGCGATCCCGTTGCAATTTTCTCATGGAGCCGTCCGAGAGTCCGGAAGTTGGTTGATCACAGCGAAGGGACTACATCACGGAGCTTTAGAAGTGAAGGACCGATCTACAAAGGTTGTATTTCGTATTCACTTAGTGTAAATGTGATTTACTTGCATAGATTTCGCCTAAACTCTAGTTAACGATCTTGCTTAGGGTTGTTCGGCACCTAAAATTTTAATTCGGCATGGTCGATGTCTTGTAGAGCTTCTTTAGAGTGCCTAGTAACCCTACAGTGGTATCAGAGCCTAGCTAGAGCATTAGGCGATGTGTTTACGATGTTAAAACTCCGAACGAACCCGGAAACTACAAAATATACCCCTCTCTGTACATTTTAAATTAAAATCTGGGAATTTTCTGAATTAAAAATGCTTAAAAAAATCAGCAGGCAATTATAAGAAACACTGAGCAAAACGAAACTGTTTGGCGCCCAAAGCGCCGCGGCACCGTGGCACGAGCATGGCTCGTGCGGCGATTCCGCGGCCATAAGATGACGTCACCATTTTCTTTTTGCACAGTAATGTTTCTATTTGATTTCCTGATATTTTATAGGTATTTTTATCTGACTCAAGTGTTGAGTATTTTGGGGTTTATTTTGTAGTCGTTGTTTCGATCGGAACTTTTAATTTCGTTGGGTTTTCCGGATATTTAGAAATTGTTAAAAAGTTCGATCCGACATCAATAACTCACTTTTTCCCCGACCCGGAAAATTTCCAAGTGTTGGATTTTTCCGTTGTTTGAGAACGTCTAAATCGTGAAAGTTACGCAATGGACCCTCTAGAAGACAACAAACCTTAACTCGATTATGTGACCGTCTTGAACTGCCCTTTGAACCTTAGGGTTTGGGGCAGTACGGTGTGCCACATATGAGGCGTTGGCTTGACCCTTCTACGGCTGGACCGTTGGTACTGTGGCATGTGATGGATGTTTTTAAACCCCCCCCTCAAGTGTTGAGAACTATTTGGGAAAACTTGGGTGTTTGCTTGTTCGATCGGAAAGTTTAACACTGTCTATTTATCTGAAATGTGATACAATATTTGGAATCCACAAGTAGTTATGAGATAACTAATTTGAATGTTATAAACATAGCAGTTTAGTCTCAAATGATCGGTTGCCACGGAATTTTGATGCAATCAAAAGTCCGTCGCAATCACGTAGCGTACGCGGAAACTCGCCGGGTAAACTTAATAGACATCCATGCCCCATAGCCCCGACCAAGTGACTGTAGGAGAAGCCCGTCGCCGAAAGCATCCGTTCGGGTGCTCACGGTAGCGGTATTCTGCCTTAGTGCACTTCGTCGACGGCGTTCGGGGGTGCGGCCGTCTACTAAAGTTTGCGACGAGCATTCGATCTCATATCAGGAATCTTGTTGAATTGCCCGAATTGATATTGAAAAGTGTTTTCGATATAGAGACTAAAATGCGGGGTTTATAATTGTTAGGCATGCGATGTCTAAGGAGGTTGCGGATTCCAACTGTTGTAGTTTTAAACTTTCTTTTCTGTGACCGTAAGTGTAATATGTGATATCGCCGGTTTCGTTGCTATATGTTAACGACAATTAGGATGCACATATTTACTTACGTTGATGACATATGATGTTATGTGTTGCTGGATATGTTATATTGGATCGTCGCGTTTTGAATAGCCGGGGGTTTTATGTGAGATGAGAGTTTTTATTTTCATTCATGTAAAATTAATTGTATGTTATATTCTTTTATTGGGACACTTCCAGGTTGAGGTTGCTGTCACCATTTGTATATTATTTACTTTTCCGCACTAGGATAGACCCAAGGAGGGGAGCACAAGTAACCGGGTTCTAGAGTCCAGTGGGAGACCAACTCAAGGAGTCGAGCTCGGGTCTCCTAACTCTAGAATTGGTAGGGTTGCTTGCCGCTCTCGTAGGAGTCTAGGGGTGTGGGTTTGGCTATTCATCGCGACCGTGGAATCCGTGTTTTATACTGGCTCGTATTGAAAACACGGACGTCCTAGTATATCCAATGTTTCATATGTTTCTTCTGCTGCGATATCTGTGATGTGATCATTTGATATGCTGTGATGGATACTGTATATAGTATATATGATATATTATATAGACGTTACTTATGTTTTACACCCGCACTAGCCCTGCCCCGCTCTGCCGTTAGTCACCTAACCTAACGGTGCACGAGGGGACATCGAGGCGAACACGGATGGCATAAGTGTACGTCGTATTTATCTGTGATGTTTAGGTGACTTAAATGATGGGACTTCGTTAATGTGATTAATGAAAGAAAAGAAATCTAAAAGATGTTGTGGAATCGAATTTTCAAAAACAGGTAGCTACAGTTCTTGCTTTGCATCGCGGTGTTCCTTGTAGAACATCCTGCACCTTATTCGATAAGGAAAGGGCCGAGATCCCTTCACCGGGAGTGACCCCTTTAGCAATAACTGGCAGATGCTACAACCCTCGGTTTGTCTTTTGACTGCTTCTATAGTTTTTTGCTTTGCACAGCGGTATATATGATATATCCTGCACCTTATTCGATGAGGAAAGGGCCGACGATCCCTTCACCGGGAGTGACCCCTTTAGCAAAACTAGAAAAGCCTAAAAAACACTCCATTTTTAAATTATTTGATTCTACAACGATATCAAGTTCATTACGCAATAGGTTTTTAGAAAAACATGTCGTAGCCCTCCGTCATTTCAGATAAGTAGTAGTTAGTATTCGTGCTGCGTTTGTTGGCCTTTGTCAAGGCGTAGTGTGCGGTAGCTGACTGGTGCTTATCTGCTTATGCATATGATGCAGATTGGGTTAGGGTAGTCGTGCGACCTTGTTGGCCTTTGTCAAGGGTCGTGCGGGTGGGTTTAATTCAACCAGGAAATGACGGGTTGAACTTGACTAGCATCCTATGATTTGTTGGCCTTTGTCAAGGTCATAGGAAGTTAGGGGCAAAATTATCGGGAATTTCAAGTGTTGAAATTTGCAATGAGATTGCATACCTTCTATGAGATAGTTGGATCCCGATACTCACTACGAGTAATTGTTACTCCTGGGAGAGTTTTACACATTATAATTAGCCGATCAAGTAGGTGTCTAGAAAGGTGTCAACGGGGTTACGCCTCTGGGAAAACGAGCTTTACATTAATTAGGTTCGTGTGATAGCACGGGGAACCTCCCTCAAAGTACCGACACTGGCCTGGCTGAAAGATTGGCGAAGTTGTAAGGTGTAATTAATCCCGGCTAGTCTTTCCTTTTAGGGTTTGAAGGAAGATTTGATAAAAACAGTGGGAGCCATCCTGATTAGATAAAATAATAACCAATCTGATCTTGCAAGAGCGTACGCAGAGTGTTTTCTTCTCTCTCTCTCTCCAGGTAGAGACCATATCACGCCTTAATCAAGATAATAAAATGGATATATTGACCGAACCCGCTTGTTATACTTGTTAGTTATATGTATGCCCTAGACGCCATTACTGTACATTGGATGTATATTGTAGTGGATGCTGGGACATATATAGGGAGGAATTTCTTGCTCGACTTGATAGTATGCTATCTGGTAGCTCTTTACCTTAACGTGTACATTGATTGTCTCTCTGTTACATGTTGGTAAAGCCCTTAGGATGTGTGCTTGACTACCTGGACTATGATGCGGATCATACTAGTGGGGACATGGTAGTCTATAAGTACATCCTTCAAAGTCCCTAATCGTGGGTATATCGAGACGGGGCATCGATATACCAGAGTAGACTAGCGTATACCTTCTAGACCCATACAGATGGGCGATGGATGATCCCATATCCATTGGTGTTTGACATCAGAGATGATGTACGGGTGCTCAGTAGAGACTGGGTACACTGGACGGACTCGCCGAGAACTCCCAGATGGTATTATACCTCACGTCAGATGGCAGTTCACTGGTGACACTGGTATAGAGTAGTCTGTTGACCCGAGATCGTCATAGAGTCTTGTGTGGTTCCTACTGTGCTTTGATTTCCATCTTACCACGTCCAAGAGGGCGTGCAAAACGGTGGTTTTTGGGTACAGTCCCGAATCACATGGAGGCAATGAGCGATAGGAGGGGATTCGTCTCTCCCGGTATAGGGAGTTGATGTTGCGCTGTGTTCGATTGGCTATAACAGGAAATCCCTGGCCAGGGTTGCTGAGATTTACTGGTAAGTGTTACCAGTAGTTTCTCGAATTGTTATAGACCTCATATCGACACGACTTATCGAGCTATTGGGGTCTGACGTTTACCACCCCTAGGCGAGATATGCGACATATCAGACGATCAGACCGGACTGTACGATAGTGTTACTGGTTGGATTCACTGGAGTGTGAGCGGGCTTGCTCGTCGATCTTCAGATCGCTCAATACCCGGGTGGCCGTTACGTTTGGCAGACCGCTTGCGGCTTGTGGGTGTTTGATATGATCATCATCTGCTGCCGGCGTATTGACGAGTCTTTAGAGTCCTACACAGAGGTTTCCTGGCTCAAGCAAAATGAAATAGGAGCGCATATGAGATATGTGCGGGACCGAGAATAATACCAGTATGTGATACTGTATTCGATTCTCGCGATGTGACATTGATCGGTTATATGCGATATAGCCGGGTTATCGGATCAAGTGTTGATTCGATAAGTTGTTACTAATGATAATAGTCGGTTATATGCGATATGACCGGATCGTTAAATCAAGTGTTGATTTAATGATTTAATGCATAATTATATATTTGATATATTACTTTGCATTAACTAGTATCGGTTCACTTTAAATGGATTTTCTCGCTCGGGTGTGCGCATTGCATATGCGATATGATTTTGTGCACTTGCTTGTATCATGTTTGATGATACATGCCTTTTGGTTAAGTGTAAATAATTAAACCTTGGTTAATGAAATGGTTAGGGTTTACTATTTCCTTATTCATTTTATTTATCTATTTATTCATTTTGGAAAAAGATAAGCATAAAGGAAAATGGTTGCTAAATTTGTTTTCTAGTTGAAGCTTCATGAAGCTTTGACTTTGTGACCATTTTGTCTTCATGCTTAACCCTAACCATCCCACTAACCATGATTTATTCTCTACACTTGACCATGGTTGATTATGATAAGGATTGATTATTCTTTTCTTTTTAATTAACTTATCATAACTTTATCTTCTTCTTCTTCTTCATCTTCAAGTGAAGAAAGCTTGCCTCCATCAATGGCAAGTGATGAAAAAGAGTGAGAAATCCAAATCTAAAGTCTACCCACTTCCTATTTCTTCATCCTCTACCTCTTGCCAAGTAGTAGAGTGTGTTTTCTTCACAAGTTTCATGACTTGGTGAAGTGAGAGCTTGATCTTGCGATGCTTCAACGTAGATCATCTTCGGCATGGACATCGACGACCTAGCTCGCCATTTATCCGACGAAGCCGACGCTAGAGCCCGGGAATTCATTTGGACAGCGAGAGGACTTCATTGCGGAGCCGTGGAGGTGGAGCACCGGATCTACAAAGGTTGTATTTCCGTATTCTCTTAGTTAAGTGTTAACTAGTTATCTTTTCGCCTAGAATTCTAGCCAACGATCCGTATTAGGGTTTCTCGGCACCGAGATTTTTGAAACGGGCATGGTTGATGCCTTGTGAGACCCCTTGAGAGTGCCTAGGAACCCTACAGTGGTATCAGAGCCTAGCTAGAGCCTTAGGCGATGCGTAGACGGAATTTGAAGTCCGATCGAATCAAAACCCGAACCCAAAATAGCTCTCTGTACTTTTTCTAAAATCGTGGATTTTTCCAAATTAAAAATATGCAGAAAACTCAGCAGGGAATTCTAAGAATTACGGCGCAAATTTTATTGCATGAACAGTGTAATCGGCGGCGGAACCGCGGCATAAGCCTAGCTTATGCGGCGGTTCCGCGGCAGAATTGTGACGTAAGCCCTAACTGTTTGCACAGTAATTCATTGTTTCAGGTGCTGAGTTCTCTGGGTATTTTTAAAATTTATTCAAGAGTTGAATTTTCTGGAGTCGTTTTGGGGTTTCGGTGTTTCGATCGGAGTATCAAATTTTGTCCATGTGGCTTTCCGGATAATTTTTGAATATGTTAAAAAGTTCGACCGGATATAAATACCCAATTTTTCCCCTGTCGGGAAATTTCCAAGTGTTGGATTTTTCCGTAGTTTAACGACGTTCTAAGTAGTGCAAGTAACGCGATGGACCCTCTAGAAGACAACAAACCTTAACTCGATTATGTGACCGTCTTGAACTGCCCTTTGAACCTTCGGGTTTGGGGCAGTACGGCGTGCCACATGTGAGGCGTTGGCTTGACCCTTCTACGGCTGGACCGTTGGTACTGAGGCACGAACTGAATGTTGTTAGACTTATTTCATGTGTTGATCTGTATCGGGAAAACTTGGGTGTTCGATTGTTCGATCGGAAAGTTTGACATTTTCTATTTATCCGGAATGGGATACAATAATTGGAATTCACAATAAGTTATGAGATAACTAAATGAATGTTATAAACATAGCAGTTTAGTCTCACTTGATCGGTTGCCACGGAATTTTGATGTGATCAAAAGTCCGTCGCAATCACGTAGCGTACGCGGATACTCGCCGGGTAAACTTAATAGACAGCCTCACTCCATAGCCCCGACCAAGTGACTGGAGGAGAACCCCGTCGCCGAAAGCATCCGTTCGGGTGCTCGCGGCAGCGGTGTTCCGCCTTGGTGCACTTCGTCGACGGTATCGGGGGTGCGACCGTCTACTGAAGTTTGCGACGAGTATTCGATCAGGATGTCGGGAATCTTGTTGAATTGCCCGACTTGATATTGAAAAGAGTTTTCGATTTTGAGACTAAAATGCGGGGTTTATAAATGTTAGGCATGTGATGTCTAAGTAATTCATTTGGTCGGGCATGAGATGTCTGAGGTGGTTGCGGATTCCAACTGTTGTAGTTTTACATTTTTTTTCTGTGACCGTAAGTGTAATATGTGATATCGCCGGTTTCGTTGCTATATGTCAACGACAATTGGGATGCGCATATTTACTTACGTTGATGACATGTGATGTTATGTGTTGCTGGATATGTTATATTGGATCGTCGTGTTTGAATAGCCGGGGTTTTTTATGTGAGATGAGTGTTTTTCATTTTCATTCATGTAAAAACATGTATGTAATATTCTTTTTATTGGGGCACTTCCAGGTTGCGGAAGTAGTCACCCTTTGTATATTATTTACTTTTCCGCACTAGGATAGACCCAAGGAGGAGAGCACAAGTAACCGGGTTCTGGAGTCCAGTGGGAGACCAACTCGAGGAGTCGAGTCCGGGTCTCCTAACTCTAGAATTGGTAGGGTTGCTTGCCACTCTCGTAGGGGTCTAGGGGTGTGGGTTTGGCTATTCTTCACGACCATGGAATCCGTGTTTTATACTGGCTCGTATTGAAAACACGGACGTCCTAGTATATCCAATATTTCATATGTTTTTTCTGCTGCGATATCTGTGATGTGATCATGTGATGTTCTGTGATAGATACAGTATATAGTATATATGATATATTATATAGACGTTACTTATGTTTTACACCTGCGCTAGCCCTGCCCCGCTCTGCCGTTAGTTACCTAACCTAACGGTGCACGAGGGGACATCGAGGCGAATGCGGATGGCATAAGTGTACGTCGTATTTATCTGTGATGTTTAGGTATTTAAATGATGGGACTTCATTAATATGATTAATGAAAAGAAAAGAAACCTAAGATGTTGTAGAATCGAATTTCAAAATAAAACAGATAGCTACAGTTCTTGCTTTGCACAGAGGTATATATGATATATCCTGCACCTTATTCGATAAGGAAAGGACCGAGATCCCTTCACCGGGAGTGACTCCTTTAGCAATAACTGGCAGATTGTACACACCGGTTTGTCTTTTGATTGCTTTTAAGTGTTTTTGCTTTGCACAGTGATATATATGATATATCCCGCACCTCATTCGACGAGGAAAGGACCGACGATACCTTCACCGGGAGTGACTCCTTTAGCAAAACTAGAAAAGCCTCAAAAGCACTCCATTTTAAAATCATTTGATTCTACAACGATATCAAGTTCATTACGCAATAGGTTTTCAGAAAAACCTATCGTAGCCCTCCGTCATTTCAGATACGTACTAGTTAGTATTCGTGCTGCGGTTGTTTGGCCTCCGTCAAGGCGTAGTGTACGGTAGCTAACTAGTGCTTATCTGCTAGCATATGATGCGATTGGATTAGGGTATTCGTACGGCGTTGTTTGGCCTCCGTCAAGGGTCGTGCGGGTGGGTTTAATTCAATCAGGAAATGACGGGTTCAACTTGACTAGCGGACTATGGGTTGTTTGGCCTCCGTCAAGGTCATAGGACGCTAGGGGCAAAATATTATCGGGAATTTCAAGTGTTGAAATTTGCAATGAGATTGCATACCTTCTATGAGATAGTTGGATCCCGATACCCGCTGCGAGTAATAGTTACTCCTGGGAGAGTTTTACACATTACAATTAGCCAATCAAGTAGGTGTCTAGAAAGGTGTCAACGGGGTTACGCCTCTGGGAAAACGAGGTTTACATTAATTAGGTTCGTGCGAAAGCACGGGGGACCTCCCTCAAAGTACCGACACTGGCCTGGCTGAAAGATTGGCGAACTTGTAGTGTGTAATTAATCCCGGCTAGTCTTTCCTTTTAGGGTTTGAAGGAAGATTTGATAAAAAGCAGTGGGAGCCATCCTGATTAGATAAAATAATAACCAATCTATTCTTGAAAGAGCGCACGCTGAGTGTTTTCTTCTCTCTCTCTCCTGGTAGCGACCATATCACGCCTTAATCAAGATAATAAAACGGAATTTTGACCGAACCCGCTTGTTATACTGAGCTGGGGAACGTTGGTCCCGCTCCAACTTATAATTGTTATAAGACAGAGCAGGAAATAGGGGAATACCAGATTTCCCGTGCCGCCCAAACGAAGAGAGTGCTTGCTGATGCATCATCTTCGGGTGTGTTCATTATACAGAACTGTTTCTCAATGTCCTTTACGTCCTGGGTATGTGATACCGGATCAGGATCCCACATATGTAATATGTTACATGGGCTACAGATAGGTAAAGAACTGAGAACGGGTGATAAGTTTCATGAGGCAGAAAACGGGGCAAGAGTTGCAGCCAAGTCTGTCGGTCACTGTCACCCTGTATTACCAATACATTGATTCTGAACGAATGTTATTAGATAGCGAACCTGATATACAAAATCATATCTGTCTCTTTATTAGTAAAGAAACGATAAAATTTTGTATTGTTGGATAATGTTTTGAACATTTCCTATATCAAAAGTTGATCCGTTCAGGCACGTTATCTAAAAGCATTGCTGTTCTAAATCAAACTACAGTTCTTAGTATACGGAACACACACAAGAGGAAGAGTTCAGAAATGAACGAATCCTTCTTGAGGCATTGTAGACTAGGTCACATCAATGCTACCCGACTGGCTGAAGTTACATTTTAGATGCATATTTAAATCAGTTTGGATTTACATCTTGTGAAACTTGCCAGTCATGTCACAAAGATTAGATGACCATAGCTCTGTTTATTAGAAACAGAGAAAGAGTTAGTAAACTCTTGAGACTGATACATGATGATGTATGTAAGGTCTCCTGTCTACACATGCCAGGACTGGTTCTTTGTACTTCATTACATTCTCTGATAATCTCTCAAGATTCAGTCATATGTTCCTGTTGAAACATGAGTCCGAACCTTTTGAGATAGTCACAGAATATAAGTGAGAAGTAGAGAACCAGAATACGGGTATAAGTATTATGTCCTATGATGAGATCAAGGAGGAGAATACTTGCGCACGGAAATCCTGGACTATTCTAAAGGAGAATGAGATTCTCTCTCAGCATTACTCCTCTGTATACACCATAGCACAATGGTATATCGGGGCGGAGCAGATACACCCTATTTAATATGGTGTGCTCTATGAGGAGTACTGCGGAGTTACCTTTTTCCTATTGGGTGTTATGCACTTGAGAAGTTGCATACCTATTGAATAGGGTTCCAATCAAATCAGTTGCCTACCATTTCATATGTGATATGGAAAGGGAAGAGCCCATGTCTTAAGCTGGTTAAGATTTGGGGTTGTCCGGCCTATGTCTAAAAGCAAAATCCGGACAAGCTCGAGGCAAGGTCTGTAATGTAGAACTGAAAAGGTTCCAGCTATACAAACTGCAGCTGATGATTTGATAGAACCAAAGGATTCAGTAGATTCCAACGAACCTCAGCCTCTCCGCCGATCTAGTAGGGTTCCTCACCCACCTGAGAGATACTTCGGTTTCTCTATAACAGTGGGAGCGAGGATTGCATCATGAGATGATGACCCAACTAGTTTCGAGCTGGCTATCAGGAGTGAGACTCTGTAAGAATGGCTGGATGTTTAGCGATCTGAGATGGAATCCATGTACACCAGCAAAGTATGGACTTTGGCTGCTATATCTGAAGGGTTAAATCCCCGTCAGGAGCAAGTATATCTTAAGAAGATTACTTGGTGTAGATGGAAAGGTTGAGACTTTCAAAGCTAGACTTGTTAAAGGTTTTCGTCATTGACCAGGCGTAGATAGTGATGAAACCTTTTCCAGTACCTATGCTTAAGTCCATCCAGATACTACTTGCCACGGCTACATACCATGACTACGATATCTGGTGGTTGGGTGTCATGACTGCTCTTCTAAAATGATTTAGAAGAGAGCGTCTATAAGTACACAGCCAGAGGGCCTCGTAGACAGTGGGAGCAGCGGAAACATGTGCAAGATGCTTTATAGGATAAAGCAGGCATCGCGGAGTTGGAACGTCTGTTTTGATGTGTTAGTCGAAAAGTTTGACATCATCAAAATGGTAGATGAACCTTGTATATACAAAAAGGTAGTAGGGAGTATGGTGGTGATCCTCGTAGAGTACGTGGATGACATACTCTTGATAGGGAAGGAGTTTCCTATGCTACGCTCGATCAATCTCCGCTTATCACAATGATTCTCCATATAGGATCAAGTGATACCTCCTATATCCTGATTTTTGGATCTATGAGATAGATCTAATTGGATGTTAGGACACTCACTAGTAGTAGTGAGATGGTATCAATCGATCCTGGGGAGAATCACTGGAAGTGTTCCAGAGTGATAAAGACGACTGAATGTCAGTCGCAGGCATTGTCTTTACCCTCAATAAAGGGACGGTATGTTGGAAGAGTTCCAAGCTAGATACCGTGACATACTAGACGATAAAGGCAGGATGCATCGCTACTTAAGATGCTACCATAGAGGCTGTTTGGGTGTATATTGGTTCATGAGATGAACTATGTTCCTCCCATTGTGTGACAATGGAGTTGTGGCTTATGCCAAGGAACGCAGGTCCCATCAGTGATCCAGACATATTCTAAGGCAGTATCACCTGATCGTGGAGATGGTTGATCTCCAGGTGATCAAGGTTAGGAGGGCAGACTCAGAGGACAACACGGCGGATCCACTCGCGAAGGCCTATTCCCAGAGAGAGACTTTTATGGGATGGTTGAGTATGAGATACTACAACCACTGCTACAGATGGCCCTAGTGCAAGTGGGAGATTGTTAGTTATATGTATGCCCTAGAGGCCATTACTGTACATTGGATGTATATTGTAGTGGATGCTGGGACATATATAGGGAGGACTTTCTTGCTCGACATGATAGTATGCTATCTGGTTGCTCTTTACCTTAACGTGTACATTGATTGTCTCTCTGTTACATGTTGGTAAAGCCCTTAGGATGTGTGCTTGACTACCTGGACTATGATGCGGATCATACTAGTGGGGACATGGTAGTCTATAAGTACATCCTTCAAAGTCCCTAGTCGTGGGTATATCAAGACGGGGCATCGATATACCAGAGTAGACTAGCGTATACCATCTAGACCCATACAGATGGGCGATGGATGATCCCATATCCATTGGTGTTTGACATCAGAGATGATGTACGGGTGCTCAGTAGAGACTGGGTACACTGGACGGACTCGCCGAGAACTCCCAGATGGTATTATACCTCACGTCAGATGGCAGTTCTCTGGTGACACTGGTACAGAGTAGTCTGTTGACCCGAGATCGTCATAGAGTCTTGTGTGGTTCCCACTGTGCTTTGATTTCCATCTTACCACGTCCAAGAGGGCATGCAAAATGGTGGTTTTTGGGTACAGTCCCGAATCACATGGAGGCAATGAGCGATAGGAGGGGATTCGTCTCTCCCGGTATAGGGAGTTGATGTTGCGCTGTGTTCGATTGGCTATAACAGGAAATCCCTGGCCAGGGTTGCTGAGATTTACTGGTAAGTGTTACCAGTAGTTTCTCGAATTGTTATAGACCTCATATCGACACGACTTATCGAGCTATTGGGGTCTGACGTTTACCACCCCTATGCGAGATATGCGACATATCAGACGATCAGACCGGACTGTACGGTAGTGTTACTGGTTGGATTCACTGGAGTGTGAGCGGGCTTGCTCGTCGATCTTCAGATCGCTCAATACCCGGGTGGCCGTTACGTTTGGCAGACCGCTTGCGGCTTGTGGGTGTTTGATATGATCATCATCTGCTGCCGGCGTATTGACGAGTCTTTAGAGTCCTATACAGAGGTTTCCTGGCTCAAGCAAAACGAAATAGGAGCGCATATGAGATATGTGCGGGACCGAGAATAATACCAGTATGTGATACTGTATTTGATTCTCGCGATGTGACATTGATCGGTTATATGCGATATAGCCGGGTTATTGGATCAAGTGTTGATTCGATAAGTTGTTACTAATGATAATAGTCGGTTATATGCGATATGACCGGATCGTTAAATCAAGTGTTGATTTAATGATTTAATGCATAATTATATATTTGATATATTACTTTGCATTAACTAGTATCAGTTCACTTTAAATGGATTTTCTCGCTCGGGTGTGCGCATTGCATATGCGATATGATTTTGTGCACTTGCTTGTATCATGTTTGATGATACATGCCTTTTGGTTAAGTGTAAATAATTAAACCTTGGTTAATGAAATGGTTAGGGTTTACTATTTCCTTATTCATTTTATTTATCTATTTATTCATTTTGGAAAAAGATAAGCATAAAGGAAAATGGTTGCTAAATTTGTTTTCTAGTTAAAGCTTCATGAAGCTTTGACTTTGTGACCATTTTGTCTTCATGCTTAACCCTAACCATCCCACTAACCATGATTTATTCTCTACACTTGACCATGGTTGATTATGATAAGGATTGATTATTCTTTTCTTTTTAATTAACTTATCATAACTTTATCTTCTTCTTCTTCATCATCTTCAAGTGAAGAAAGCTTGCCTCCATCAATGGCAAGTGATGAAAAAGAGTGAGAAATCCAAATCTAAAGTCTACCCACTTCCTATTTCTTCATCCTCTACCTCTTGCCAAGTAGTAGAGTGTGTTTTCTTCACAAGTTTCATGACTTGGTGAAGTGAGAGCTTGATCTTGCGATGCTTCGACGTAGATCATCTTCGGCATGGACATCGACGACCTAGCTCGCCATTTCTTCGACGAAGCCGACGCTAGAGCCCGGGAATTCATTTGGACAGCGAGAGGACTTCATTGCGGAGCCGTGGAGGTAGAGCACCGGATCTACAAAGGTTGTATTTCCGTATTCTCTTAGTTAAGTGTTAACTAGTTATCTTTTCGCCTAGAATTCTAGCCAACGATCCGTATTAGGGTTTCTCGGCACCGTGATTTTTGAAACGGGCATGGTTGATGCCTTGTGAGACCCCTTGAGAGTGCCTAGGAACCCTACAATACTGAGCTGGGGAACGTTGGTCCCGCTCCAACTTATAATTGTTATAAGACAGAGCAGGAAATAGGGGATTACCAGAATTCCCGTGCCGCCCAAACGAAGAAAGTGCATGATGATGCATCTTCTTCGGGTGTGTTCATTAAAGAGAACTGTTTCTCAGTATCCTTTACGTCCTGGGTATGAGATACCGGATCAGGATCCCGCATAAGTAATTTGTTACATGGGATACAGATAGGTAGAGAACTGAGAACGGGTGATAAGTTTCATGAGATAGAAAATGGTGCAAATGTTGCAGCCAAGTCTGTTGGTTACTATCACCCTGTATTACCAGAATACATTGATTCTGAACGAATGTTGTTAGATACCGAACCTGAGATACAACATCATATCAGTCTCTTTATTAGTAAAGAAGGATATAATTTTGTATTGTTGGATAATGTTTTGAACATTTCCTATATCAAAAGTTGATCGGTTCAGGCACGTTATCTAAAAGCATTGACGTTCTGAATCAAACTACAGTTCTTATTATACAGAACACACACAAGAGGAAAAGTTCAGAAATGAACGGATCCTTCTTGTGGTATTGTAGACTAGGTCATATCAATGCGACCCGACTAGCTTAAGTTACATTAAGATGCATATTTAAATCAGTTTGAATTTACATCTTGTGAAACTTTCAAGTCATGTCACAGAGATAAGATGACCATAGCTCTGGTTATTAGAAACAGAGAAAGAGTTAATGAACTCTTCGGATGATACATGTTGATGTATGAAGGTCCCCTGTCTATACATACCAAGATCGGTTCTTTGTACTTCATTACATTCTCTGATAATCTCTCAAGATTCAGACACATGTTCCTGTTGAAACACAAGTCCGAACCTTTTGAGATATTCACAAAATATAAGTTAGAAGTAGAGAACCAAAATGGGTATAAGTATTATGTCCTTTGATGCAATCAAGTAGGAGAATACTTGAGCACGGAATTCCTGGATTACTCTAAAAGAGAATGGGATTCTCTCTCAGCATTACTCCTCCGTATACACCACAACACGTAGGTTTATCAGGGCGGAGCACTCACACCCTATATGATAAGGTGGCTCTATGATGAGTACAACTGAGTTACCTATTTCCTTTGAGGGAGTTATGCACTTGTGAAGTTGCATACCTATTGAATAGGGTTCCGATCAAATCAGTTGCCTACCACTTCATATGAGATATGGAAAGAGAAGAGCCCATCTCTTAAGTCAGTTAAGATTTGGGGTTGTCCGGCCTATGTCTAAAGGCAAAATTCGGACAAACTCGAGGCAAAGTCAGTTCTGTAGAAGTTTGTTGGATATCCCAAGCATTCGCAAGGGAATATCTTTTACCAAACCGAGGAACAAAAGATATTTTGTTTCTCAGCATGCCACCTTTGTGAAAGGGAATTTCTTATGAAGAAATGAGTGGTCATGAGGTAGAACTGGAAGAAGTTCCAGCTATACAAACTGCAGCTGATGATTTGGTAGAACCAAAGGATTCAATAGTTTCCACTGAAGCTCAGCCTCTTCGCCGATCTAGCAGGGTTCTTCACCCACCTGAGAGATACTTCTGTTTCTCTATGACAGTGGGAGTGAGGATTGAATCATAAGATGAAGACCCAACTAGTTTCGAGCTGGCCATCAGGAGTGGGACTCTGTAAGAATGGCTGGATGTTTAGAGATCTGAGATGGAATCCTTATACACCAACAAAGTATGGACTTTGGTTGCTTTATCTGAAGGGTTAAATCCCCATCAGGAGCAAGTATATCTTGAGAAGATTACTTGGTGTACAAAGAAAAGTTGAGACTTTCAAAGCTAGACTTGTTAAAGGTTTGCATCATTGACCAGGTATGGATTATGATGAAACCTTTTCTAAGAAGCTATGCTTAAGTCCATCCAGATCCTACTTGCCACGGCTACATACCATGACTACGATATCTGGTAGTTGGGTGCCATGACTGCTTTTCTAAATGATGTTTTAGAAGAGTGCGTCTATAAGTACACAGCCAGAGGGCCTCGTAAACAGTGAGAGCAGCAGAAACGAGTGCAAGATGTTTTATGTGATAAAGCAGGCATCGCGGAGTTGGAACGTCTGTTTTGATGTGTTAGTCAAAAAGTTAGACATCATCAAAATGGTAGATGAACCTTGTATAAACAAAAAGGTAGTAGGGAGTATGGTAGTGATCCTCGTAGAGCACGTGGATGACATACTCTTGGTGGGGAAGGAGTTTCCTATGCTACACTCGGTCAATCTCCGCTTATCAGAATGATTCTCCACATAGGATCAAAATGATACCTCCTAAATCCTGGGTTTTGGATCTATGAGATAGATCTAATTGGATGTTAGGATACTCACTAGATGTAGTGAGCTGGTATCAATTGATCCTGGGGAGAATTACTGGATAGGTTCCAGAGTGATAAGGACGACTGAATGTCAGTCACAGGCATTGTCTTTACCCTCAGTAAAGGGACGGTATGTTGGAAGAGTTCCAAGCTAGATACTGTGGCATACTAGACGATAAAGGCTGGATACATCGCTACTTAAGATGCTACCAAAGAGGCAGTCTGGATGTATATTAGTTCATGAGATGAACTTTGTTCCCTCCATTGTGTGACAATGGAGTTGTGGCTTATGCCGAGGAACGCCCATCCCATCAGTGATCCAGACATATTCTAAGGCAGGTGTCACCTGATCATGGAGATGGTTGATCTCCAGGGGATCGAGGTTAGGAGAGTAGACTCAGAGGACAGCACGGCGGATCCACTCACGAAGGCCTTTTCCCAGAAAGAGACTAGTTATGGGATGGTTGAGTATGAGATACTATAACCACTGTTATCAGATGGCCCTAGTGCAAGTGGGAGATTGTTAGTTATATGTATGCCCTAGAGGCCATTACTATAGATAGGATGTATATTGTAGTGGATGCTTGGACATATATAGGGATGACTTTCTTGCTCGATATGATAGTATGCTATCTGGTTACTCTTTACCTTAACATGTACACTGATTGTCTCTATGTTACATGTTGATAAAGCCCTTAGGATGTGTACTTGACTACCTGGACTATGATGCGGATCATACTAGTGGGGACATGGTAGTCCATAAGTACATCCATCAAGATCCCTAGTCGTGGGTGTATCAAGACGGGGCATCGATATACCAGAGTACACTAGCGTATACCTTCTCGACCCATACAGATGGGCGATGGATGATCCCATATCCATTGGTGTTTGACATCAGAGATGATATATGGGTGCTCAGTGGAGACTGGGTACACTGGACGGACTCGCCGAGAACTCCCAGATGGTATTATACCTTACGTCAGATGGCAGTTCTCTGGTGACACCGGTACAGGTTAGTCTGTAGACCCGAGATCGTCATAGAGTCTTGTGTGATTCCCACTGTGCTTTGATTTCAACCTTACCACGTACAAGAGGGCGTGCAAAACGGTGGTTTTTGGGTACAGTCCTGAGTCACATGGAGGCAATGAGCGATAGGAGGGGTTTCATCTCTCTTGGTATTGGGGGTTGATGTTGCGCTATGCTCGATTGGCCATAACAGGGAAGTCCGTGGCCAAGGCTGGTTTAGAGATTTACTGGTAAGTGTTACCAGTAGTTTCTCGACCCGTTATGAGCCTCATATCAGCATGACTTATCGGTTATTGGGGTCTGACGTTTACCATCCCTAGAACTGGTATGCGACATATCAGACGAGAAGACCGGACTGTACGGTAGTGTCACTGTCAGGCTTTTGCAGGAGTTGGAGCGGGCTTGCTTGCTGATCTTCTGATCGCTCAATACCCGGGTAGCCGTTATGTCCAGCTAGTACCGCTGACGGCTTGTGGGTGTTTGATATGATCATCACCTACTGCCGGCGTATTGACGAGTCTTTAGAGTCCTACATAGAGGTTGTACTGGCTCAGGCAAAACGAAATAGGAGCGCATATGTGATATGTGCGGGACCGAGAATAATGCGTGTATGCGATACCGTATTCCATTCTCGCGATATTTGTATCGATCGGTTGTATGCGATATAACCTAGTTATCGAATCAAAGGTTGATTCGATAAATCGATACATTGAATGTTAGTCGGCTATATATGATATAACCGGATTATTAAGTCAAGTATTGATTTAATAATTTAGTGTATAATTGTATATATGATATACTAATTTACATTAACTAACATTGGTTCACTAAAGCATTTATTTTTCTCACTTGTGCACAAGTTAATATATATGTGATATATATTTATTTGTGCTCTTTTTTGTATCATGGTTGTTGATACAAATGTCATGGGTGTACAAGACTTATACCATACTAATTATAGGTTTAGGTTTTTATATTTAAAGTAATTCAAAAACAATTGGATAATGAGCTAACATACATGAAGCTTTTGGATGATTTGACTTATTCCACTTGTTTTGTTTTACTTAATATATTAACTAACCTAACCACTATAATTAACAATGGTAAAGTCTCAACATGAGTTAAGTATATGATACTAACTCACCATGGTTAGCTCATTCTCTCTCTTGATCATTTTTCCATCCTCTTTCTTGAGCTCATCTTCTTCCTCCTTCATTTTTTTGCTAGGGTTTGAAAAAGAGAGAATCAAAGTGAGAAAAGAAAATATAAAGTGTACCCATTTCCTATCTCACCATCCTCTACTACACTAGCACTTTAGTTTTGGGTGTTTGCTTCACTAATTCTTTGGTCAGTGAGGTAGAAGCTTGAGTCCGTATTCCCTCGACGTAGATCATCTTCGGCATCGAAGACTTCAAGCGATCCCGTTGCAATTTTCTCATGGAGCCGTCCGAGAGTCGGGGAGTTGGTTGATCGCAGCGAAGGGACTACATCACGGAGCTTTAGAAGTGAAGGACCGATCTACAAAGGTTGTATTTCGTATTCACTTAATGTAAATGTGATTTACTTGCATAGATTTCGCCTAAACTTTAGTTAACGATCTTGCTTAGGGTTGTTCGGCACTTAAAATTTTAATCCGGTATGGTAGATGTCTTGTAGAGCTTCTTTAGAGTGCCTAGTAACCCTACACTAGCTTCCAAAGCAAGCTTCACCTTAACTACCTTAAAGCCTAGAACCTTCTCCCTAACCTCCTAGCTTAAGGTGGAAGCTAAACCCTAACTAACTAGTTCTAGAGGCTTCTACCTAGCTAACTAGCTTACAAGGGAAGCTAACCTAATCCAAGCTTCTTAAGGAAGCTAAATCATTCCTAAGCCTATAAAAGGGACCCTAGGCTTCACTAGAAAAGGTTGTTGATTGTTGTTGAAAGTTGTTCCACTCTATCCTCTCTTCAACCCAACACTTGCCACCTCCAAACCCTAACTCTAATCCAATCAAGAAGCCAAAGTTCAAGATCTTTGAGTTCAATCAAAGCAAGAAGCCTTCAAAGCCTTTAGAAGCGAAGCCAGACTTCATCGGAGCATGTGATCCAAGCCGATCCGCGACTCAAGGAGCCGATGCGACGCTAGATTCGACGATCTCGTTCCCTTCTCAATTTCTTGTAGTCTTTGAGCAAAATGTAACAAATTGTTGAATAATAAAGGTGACAATTCTTTTAGCTTGCTTTTCAATTCAAGCATTATGATTCAATCTAGATTCTTGAATATGTTCTTTGTGATGATGCTTAAGTAAAACTCCGCTCGTGGAGGAGTCGAGACGATCGATAGAATGATGATGTTGACGAATCTTTAAACATTTTCTTAAGTCCTATAATGATTGTAAATTCTTGAAAATTGAATGATCGATGATCTAGTTTCGATGCGAAATGTTTTCTTGATTATTTTCGCACGGAACTAAAGATCAACGATCGATCATTTGATTTCCTAAAAGCTATCTTGTGAATGAGATTCATCGAAAGGACAAAGGATAAGATGAGGAAACCCTAGTTCTTCGCAAGATCCTTAATCCTCGATAAATCATCATCGATCTAGCATCAATTCGTTAATGGATAGGAAAAAGAAATTGCTAGTCTTCTTCACATCTATGATCTAATCGACTCCTACGAGCTACACTTCATTTCTTGAAACTTAAATCGATTGGAATTCTATCAATTCTTATTTCTTGAATTTTTTTGAATGCTTTCTTGATTTTTGATTAGATCTAGTTAATTCTTGAAATTCATTGATATAAATCATATAATCAAGTTTTCTTTTCTCTTCTCATAAATTTTCAATTCAAATAAAACAAATACGAACGAATCGCACAATCCCTGTGAACGATCCACACTTACTAACGAGCTATATAAGACACCGTTATTGATTGCGGTCAAATAATTTTTGGTTGTGACTTCTTTACAATTTTCATACCACACAACAAGAATAAGAATCAATCAAGCGCCTACATGCCTGGCATGTGAGGCGCTAGCGCTCTTGCGCTCAAAGCGTTAGCGCCCAAAGCACTAGCGCCCAGGCGCCTACGTGCCTGGCACATGAGGTTCTAGCGCCCTTGCGCCCAAAGAGCTAGCGCCCGAGCGCCCACGTGCCTGGCACGAAAGGCGCTAGCGCCCGAGCGCTCACGTGCCTGGCACGTGAGGCGCTAGCGCCCTTGTGCCCAAAGCGCTAGCGCCCGAGTGCCTACGTGTCTGGCACGCTAGCGCCCGAGCGCCCACGTGCCAGGCATGTGAGGCGCTAGCGCCCAAAGAACTAGTGCCCGAGCGCCCATGTGCCTGGCACGTGAGGTTCTAGCGCCCAAAGCGCTAGCTCCATTGTGCCCAAAGTGCTAGCGCCCTAGGCGATAGTGCCAGCGCCCGCGTGCCGTGAACGTGAGGCGATAGCGCCAGCGCCCGCGTGCCGTGCACGTGAGGCGCTGGCGATTTCTCCCACGCATCCTTTGGATTCCCTTTCCTTTATATAGGTATATGTATATATATGTATATATGTATATGTATATATATATGTATATATGTATATGTGTGTGTGTATGTATATATATAGATATGTACGTGTGTGTGTGTGTGTGTGTGTGTGTGTGTGTGTGTATATACATATACGCACACACACATACTCCACGACACTGTCCCTGTTAGAAAAAAATTCTAACTGGGCACTGCCCCGCACCCCGCAAGGGGGCTGCTAGCCCTCTTGACCCCCAGCCCGCTATCTAGGTAGCGGGACCCCCGTAAAAACTCTGCGGGGCCCTCGATATATCCAAAACCCCTTCAACACACGTATACTGTACATTGAGTTCGCATGACCTGTTTGACCCGTTAATCGAAGGTTCTCTCGCTCCAAATGCGAGGGGTAATTAACGGCAGCTTAGTCCGCGGCTGTCGGAGATTTGGATCCCCACAATCAATAAAGCCCGGCCTACCCTAGGCAGCGGAAATCTGTAATGCGCCTGACAAGCGCGCGCGTATTCCCATCTTAATGGTGTGACGAAAAACACCCTACAGATTCTGGCATGCCCGGTGGGACCTTTCTCTCCTCCCATATCTCGGGTTAAGCGTTCATGCGAACTCATTTAACATATATGCCGATGTTTGTACTGAAATAATGTTTTTTTCCATGCAGCAATCAACTTTCAACGACAATGACTCCTAAGATGGATCCAGCTTCTGATGTGACCCCGATTCCGTACGTGGTAAAGATCAATACTCGTGTGATTCTCCCCGCAAGCCTCAGTCGACAGTGGGAGGAACTGCCCCGCCAGTTTGGTTCCGTCATAATCTACCCTGCCGGAAGCGCTCATCTGGCAAAAATCCCGGCAAAACAGGTGGCCAAGCCGGTCTCAAGAGGCAAGAGGCTGAATGTTGTGATCGCTAAGGCACCACAACCGAAACTTAAGACGGTGTCTGAACAACTCTCTGGCTCTCCAGCTGGGGGCAAGACTTCCGGTACAAAGGGCAACATCAAACGTTGCGGACGAACTCAGGCGATGACTCCAACAAATGTACGATCGGGCGTCTTCTCTGGCCTCTCTATCACTCGGTCTATGGCGTCTTCCTGAAGAGCCGAAGCCTGCCAAGTGCTTAAAATGGAAAAGTTAAGGCAGAAGCGGTTCAGGTATCGAGCCAACAAGAGGGCCAAGATTTTGGCCAAGTGGAATCTTGTGAGGTTCCAACAGCAGGGTTACTCTGTGACGACGGCTAAGTCGGCCGTAAAGGTCAGCAATTCCTTCGAACCTCTGAAGTGGGTTCAGAAAAATGCCATGACTGCCAGAATCAAGAAGACAGCGGTCCGAACGTTGCTACGAAGAGACGTGTCCCGGCCCCAACAGAAAAAGTATGACACTGCCTCTTCAAGAGTCTATCAGGCGCTCTGTGCCGCGCGAAAACAGCGGGGCAAAACCAAAAAGGAAGCATCAGCACCATTCAAGAATCCGACCAGGCCAGCCGCCTTCAGTCGACTGCCCGTTACCGAAACAAGAGGGTCAAGACAGTGATCCATGAAATCAGCCGCCGATAATAAAAAGACGGCTGGACATGCTATCCATACGGTCTATATGGCGGGCGGGCGCCCTAGTGACAACCTTCGCAGTAAAAGAAAGGATGGGGCCACCACATCCCAAGCCCAATCTGGCTTGAATGTGGTTGCCGCTTCCCATGAACAGCCGCCTCCGCTGGATGATGAAAACCCTCTCGACGAGGATGATAGGCAGAAAGACCCCTTAGTCCATGTAGAGTCAAGCTCGAACAACGAGGAAGAGCCGACTTTTCTCCCCAAGACCGCGGAGCAAGAGCTGCTTCAAAATCTTCGAAAACAGTTCAGGAGCAAGGATAAAGAGATTGCCAAGCTCTATTCGAAAATTAACGACCTGACGAACGTTGTGATGCATCTTACGGCTCAAATTGCTCAAGCGCCTCCTAATCAAGCATAAGTCGCTACTCATGAGCCGGATGATGACAATCCGAAGCTGCCGATGCCTGTCCTTTTGGGTCCAAGATTGGTCGAGCCGCATGAAAGCCGGCCACATTCCACTTCTAGGGACACCTTGGCCCTGGATAGCACTATCCCGCTAACACAAGATCGGATAATAGATTTGGTCACCAGCAAGGTTAAAACATTGGTGGCCGAAGCTGAAGCTCAAAAAGAAATTGGCAGTAGTGGGCGGCCATATCCCGCACAGTACGATCTGATCGAGTTCCCGAGCAGCTACGTCATTCCTAAGTTCGGAAGATTTGACGGGACGGGAAATGCAAATCAGCATGTCGCCCACTTTAAAGTATCGTGCGGAAATACAAGGGGCAATGATGTGCTCCTTCTTCGTCAGTTTGTCAACAGCCTGACCGGTATCGCTTTTGACTGGTACGCGAGTATACCAGACGGGTCCGTCATTACCTTTGCCCAAATGGAGTCTCTGTTTCTGCAAAGGTTCATGAGTGTCGGTGATAAAATCTCCATCGCTGACCTTGTGAGGACCAAGCCAGGGAAGAATGAAAGCAACACCGAATTTATCGCCTGATGGTGTAATCTCACGGTCAAGTGCGAACCGCCGCTGGAGCAGGACCAGTCCGTCAGCCTTCTCATTGGGATCCTCAACAATTGGATGGTCCCATTCTTATGTACAGTAGGCCACAAGACGTTTCAAGAGCTAACCAAGAAAGTCCAAATGCTGGAATGCTCGAAGCAAGAGTCTATCCCGGACTCTCAGAGAGACAAGACTTGGAAAAGCAAGCGAGACGACAACCGTAGAAGCGGGAGTTCCAGCAGTACCAATGTCTTCAATGCGTCCGACAATGAAGAAAAGAGAAGGGCGGGCGAATCCAAAACCAACCGGTCTCAAAAGCCATTGCTGGGAGGAGATGGGCCTTCCCTAGAGGAGAAAAAGAACAAGGTTTGCTCTTTCAGGAAGGACAAGATCCGCAAGATATTTAAAGATGCCTTAAACAACGGTCTACAATTGCCGGAGTCGAAAAGACCTCAAGAAGCAAAAATGACCGACAATCCCATGTATTGCCCGTACCACCGAGTAGTGAGCCATGCGATCGAGGATTGCTATATCTTCAAGGACTGGGTCGAGAAGCAGTACAAGGCTGGAGAGATCGAGCTGTCCAAAAGTGTGTTAGTGAACAATCAAGTTGCAACCACCAACTTTATACAGACAGAAGCTGAAGCCTTCTGGGAGCAGACAGCCGAACCCGCTGCCCTGAGAAATGAAACGGACTCACCGCGGCCTCCATAGAGTACGCGCATATCTAATAAGACGAAGAAGATGCTAAAGCTACTTCAGAAAGAGCCCAGGATGGAATAGGAAGAGCAGAAGAAGCCTACCATTCCAGCTGCCAACGCAGCTCCATCAGGCTCAAAATCGAAGAAACTCAAGAAGAAGAAAAGTGAAGCTCGGCGCGAAAAAGATTCCACAGGGAGATCGACCATTCAAAAATATATTGATTCTCTCGAAGACTATGAACAGAAGGAAAGAACTCTGATTCAATTGAAGGAGTTCCTCCCTATAGAAGTGGCTGAAATTCTGGAGGAGTTAAAAGAAGACTCCAATAAAGAGATCCCTATAGTGACCTACTACGCCATCCATCTTGACAGCGACTCTAAGGAAGAGCTTTGTTTTCCCGAAGAGGACGAGGAGCTCGCCACAAAGGCCAACCAAATCCAGCTTAGAAGCGGCAGGGCTCTACCGCCAAATTAGGGTAACGCCCCAAAAGGAAAGGAAAAACAGGTGGCTAATGAGGAAGATGGTAGAGAGCCGGCTAATGAAAACTCAAGTCCTTCCTTAGTGGACTACAATGTCTTGGCTCATCTCCGAAAGCTCACATCTCTCCTGAGCATCTACGATGCCTTGGTCCTATCTAAAGAGCTCAGAGATGTTCTCATTCATGCTCTACAAAACCCCGAGCGGTATCAGGATCGCTTTGTAGAAATTAATATGAAAGAAGCCCAGTACGCTCTACGTGTTGCCTCAATCACGTTTAAGGATGAAGACTTACTACTGGGAACGACTGACCATAATCGACCGCTTTACATGACCGGGTACAGTGATGGAGATCGGATTAATTGCATAGAGATTGATCCGGGATCCTCGGTGAACATCATGAACTTGCGGACTCTGAAGAGTTTGTCAATGGACGTCCGACACGTGTCAAGGGAAAGGATTATCATTCAAGGCTTCAATCAAAACTGCCAGCAAGTTCTGGGGTCTATAGCTTTGCCAATCAAATTTAGGGATCTGCAAATTGAAGCTAAGATATACGTGATCGACGCTGACACGTCTTATAAAATTCTCTTAGGACAGACGTGGCTCCATGATTACGGCATCATTCCGTCAACTCTCCATCAATGCATGAAGTATACAAAAAATGGCGAAGAAAGACGAATTGACGGAGACATCCAGCCGTTCGGTGTGCATGAAGTCCGATATGAAGATTTTCGGTATTTCATGAACCACCAAAATGCTAAGCCACAGCTGACCAAAGACAGAACAGCCCTGAAACTCAAAAGCAAGTCTGAGCCGGCTATCACTTTCAAGAGCATATACCCCCATGTGCGTCCGCGTTTTGCCAGTGACGTTGATGAATCCGATGCTGGAAGTCCGTCTTTCCGTAAGACTCGCCCTCATTTCGGTAGCAATACGGACGAATCTGATGCTGAAGGCCCATCCGACAGCAAAATTCGCCCTTGTTTAGGCAGCAATACTGAAGAGTCGGAGGAAGAGGACCCGCCTTGCAGCAGCTATGCAGATTGGACTCCCATGCAGCAAGCGAAACTATGAGAGACCTTCGAAATTGCAGAAGGGTCCCTGGCCATCACAAGGGTGCCGGAGTAGATATGAAAAGAGCTCGATGCATTATCAATCTCCATCGTGGATCAGCTGAAAACTTTCTACGTTCCCGGAAGGAAAAGTGGACAGAGGGGCATCCTGTTTTATGGGTCAAATCCTGTTGTGCACCCGGACGATTTGTCTGTCACGTGCCTTCCATATGAGAGATGCATAAGGGCCGTCCTCAATCCCAGATATTATGCGCCTGAGATGCGGGAATACTTCAAAAGGTGCGGGTGCTGGGTATATCAAACGGAGTCCGAAGCAAAGTTTTATGAAGGGCTATGACATCCGCCTCAGGTCCGAGCACACGATGGAAGAATTCCAGATAGACGGGGCATAGGCTTCATTCAACTTGATTCCAAAGCATGCTACATGATCCATATTGGTGAAGCCAGCGAAAGATCAAATGATGATGACGAGATAGCCGAGCCAGAAGAAGCTCCTCAAGAGCTCGAAGATGGCAGACAAGCAACCTTTGACGAGCTAACCGAGATTGACTTAGGAACGCCCGATAATCCAAGGCCGACCTACATCTGCTCACTCTTGTCAGAGGAAATGAAAGAGCAGATAATCGCCCTACTGCATGAGATCGTCGACTGCTTCGCGTGGACGTACAAAGAAATGCCTGGCCTTTCCCCTGAAGTGGCCGTGCATAAACTGGCTATATCTCCTGATGCTAAGCCAGTCAAACAAGCTCCTTGAAGAATGAGAAGGGAACTAGAAGAAAAGGTCATCGAGGAAACCAAGAAGCTCATCGATGCCGGCTTCATCAGGGAAGAGAAATATGCGGACTGGATCACATCCATAGTCCCAGTGAAGAAGAAAAATGGGCAGATCCAAGTTTGTGTCGATTTCAGGGACCTCAACAAGGCATGTCCTAAAGACGACTTCCCGCTACCGGTCATGGAAATGATGGTCGATGACACCTCAAGTTACGAGCTGTTCACCTTTATGGATAGCTCGTCTAGATATAATCAGATCAAGATATCACCTGAGGATGAGAAACACATAGCATTTCGAACCCCGATCAGAATATACTGCTACAAAGTGATGCCATTCGGACTGAAGAATGCAGTTGCTACAAATCAAAGGGCAATGACCAATATCTTTGATGACCTAATCCATAAAGTCGTCGAATGCTATGTTGATGATCTGGTCGTCAAGACTAAAGCCAAGGCCGAACACATCCAAGATCTTAGGACCGTTCTCACTAGACTGAGGGAGTACGATCTGAAAATGAATCCTCCGAAGTGCACTTTTGGCGTGTCATCGGGAAAATTCCTGGTTTTCATAGTCCGACATCGAGGGATTGAAGTTGACCCATCCAAGATAAAGGCCATCATGGAGATGTTCCCTTCGAAGAATCTGACGCAGCTAAGATCTTTTCAAGGCAAACTTGCTTATATACGAATGTTTATCTCAAATTTATCGGGGAGATGTAGGCCCTTCTCGAAGCTCATGAAGAAAGGAGCTCCTTTTGCCTGGGATGCCGAATGTCAAGAAGCGTTCGAAAGCACCAAACACTACTTGTTGCACCCTCCAGTGCTGGCTGCTCCCATTCCAAATAAATCGCCGATTCTCTACACTGCCGCACTAGATGAATCACTCGGTGCGCTCCTTGCCTAGAACAACGAGAAGGGAAAAGAGAATGCCCTCTACTACCTTAGTCGAACTTTAGTCGGGGCGGAACACAACTATTCCCCAATCGAAAAGCAATGCCTGGCTCTGATGTTCGCTGTAAAGAAGCTGAAGCACTATCTGCTCGCTCATCGGGTTATGCTGATCTCTAGGGTCGACCCGCTCAAACATTTAATGACCAAAGCAAGCCTAGCCGGTAAAATATCAAGATGGGCTGTCATGCTGCTTGAGTTTGACATAGTTTATACTCCTCAGAAAGTAGTAAAAGGGCAAACTCTCGCAGACTTCCTTGCTGCTCATCCCGTATCAGAGGGGTCACCACTTAATTGCGAACTACCCGACGAACAAGTGCTGCACCTCGAGGAAGATGAGCCATGTTGGGAGCTCTACTTCGACGGAGCCTCATCAATAAGGACCTCCAGCAAATCAAGCAACCCGGAGATAAAAGCAGGGATAGGATTGGTGTTCATTACGCCATCAATGGGAACCCTACGGCGTCCTTTTGCTCTCACCGAGCCTCGCACAAACAATGAGGCCGAGTATGAAGCTCTGATAGCTGGTTTGGAGCTCGCCATAGAAATGGAAATCCTTCGGCTACGAGTCTACGTGATTCCCAGCATGTCGTCAACCAAGTAAGCGGAAACTATAAGATATACAAACCCGAGTTAGCTCGGTACAGAAGCCGAGTGGTGGAACTCATGAAACAGTTCACTCACATTGAACTAATGAGAGTCCCTAGAGCGTTGAACGGAAAAGCCGACATACTCGCTCGCCTAGCTAAAGAGCTGGCTGATCCTGACATGGAAAAAATCCTAATCACAGTCAAAAGCCGGCAAATTCTGCCTCTAGCCACTTTGCATGAAGAAGAAAGCGTATAACAAGAGAACACTCCTACCGAAGAAGCTTCGATCATCCAAGACGAGCCAGATTGGAGAGAACCCTTCATAGAGTACTTCCGATACGACAAGCTACCCGAAAGAAAATCTGCGAGGATTCAGCTGAAGAAGAGAGCTCTCCGATACGTGTTTGTAAATGACAAGCTATACCGCAGGTCATACGACCAACTCTGGCTCAGGTGTCTGTCATTGGCCGAAGCCCAAAAGGTCATGAAAGAGGTTCACTTTGACGTTTGCGGTGCTCACCAATCTGGCCCCAAGATGCGACTTCAAATTAAACGGCTTGGGTATTACTGGCCCACCATGATACGGGATTGCAGAGAGCATGCAAAGAAATGTCATATCTGCTAAAACCACGGTGATTTCATTCACAAACACCCCAATCCGTTGCATCATACGGTGGCGTCGTGGCCCTTCGAAGTGTGGGGCACCGACATAGTTGGCCCAATTGATTCTCCGTCATCCAAAGGCCGCCGGTTCATATTGGCCGCAACTGACTATTTCTCCAGATGGGCTGAAGCTGTCCTGCTAAAAGAAGTCAAGACAGAAAATATTCTGACGTTCTTCCAGCATAATATTCTATACCGCTTCGGTACACCAAGAAGAATCATTTCTGACAACAGGCCTTCTTGCAAGATCTTCAAAGTCTCAAGGTTCGCTACTCAGCACAAGATAGACTAGAGATATTCCTCCATCTATAATCCAAGGGCCAATGGGCTGGCCGAAGCCTTCAATAAAACTCTGTGCAAGCTCCTGAGGAAAATGCTTCAGCCAACAAGAGAGACTAGAATTTCAAACTTCATGAGGCGTTGTAGGCATATCGTACCATGCACCGCACTCCAACTCAGTCCACTCCATACTCATTACTCTTCGGAGTGGAGGCGGTCCTCCCTCTCGAAGTCGAAGTTCCATGTTTAAGAATGGTCATCCAGCACGAGTTAACGGAAGAGGAAAATGTGATTCTTCAGCTCGAAGAGCTTGACGCCCTCGAAGAAAATAGGCTCGTGGTGCAGCAAAATCTGGAGCTATACCGAGCCCAAATATCACGGGCCTATAACAAGATGACCCGTCTCCGCGCTTTCAAGAAAGGCGAATTGATGTTGTTCCTCAAAAGGACGATCATCCCCAATCGACATATAAAAGGAAAATTCGAGCCAAACTGGGAAGGACCATACATCATCGAGAAAATGTTCGACGAAGGATTCTACCAACTAATAAGTGCCGAGGGAGAAAGGCCCATGCCACCTATCAATGGCCGATATCTCAAGAAATACTACGCGTGAACGCTCCAAGTCGCAGGCGAATTGAACACATCGGCCCTACGTTCAGGATCATAGATCCTGCAAAACCGTATACAATCTACGGGCGTAAATGACCCCTATCTCTCCCAAGTCCTACCGGTGAGACTACTTTTAATGTCCCAGAAAAACGGTATGTCCACAAGCAAAACAAGCATGGATGAAAACCCGAAAGGGCTCCGTGAGTAAAAACAGCAGGAATGCCAGCGAGTTTGTGAAAACCCGAAAGGGTGCAAACTCGTGAAAAGAGATAAAATACACTCGCAAAGTCCTCTCGACCTTGTGAGGAGGAAACCCCTGCGTGAGATCCTTACGACTCACAAAGGAGCAACACACTTAGGAATCCCTACGATTCCTAAGAAGAACATACACCTGCGAGATCCTCTCGACTCGTAGGGAGAAAATGCTTTCCCTTACGGCTCATAAAATTGAAAAGCCTTAGGTGACAGGGATCTAAACCTGTCTCCAGAGCCATCGCCCCCAACGGGCAACAGCAAATGATGAGTCACTCCCGGCGTTTCGCTTCAGTGTTAGCGGTGCTGATGCCAACCAAAAACCCAAATTCCAAGTCCCCAAACGGCTAATGATGAGTCGCTTTTGGTACCATATTCTGGTGCAGTGATGCAGACGCCAACAAAAATCTAATTTCTCAAAATTCTCCCGTCCCTACGGTTAGTCCCCAAAATAACTGCCGTATACAATCCATGGGCTCAAATAATTCTCAGCATACCCATGCCCCACCGCAATCAACAGTTACGTGGCTGGTCTCCGCCCTTGGAATTATTCTCTATTTGGGAAGACCCACTCATGTGTCCTCATGATACATGAGGAGAAAAAACTTACGGGATCCTCACGACTCGTAAGAAAACACCTTCGTGGGATCCTTACGATTCACAAAGGAAAAACACACTTGGGAGTCCTCACGACTCCTAAGGAGAAAGTACACCTATGAGATCCATTCGACTCGTAGGGAGAAAATGCTTTTATGGGACCCATACTATAACACTTTGAAATTCGTTTAGGTTAATTTCGCGTTAGTTAGTAATAATGCGTGTTTTCATAAAATCTCGTAAATTTTAATTTTTTTTCTTTTGAACTAAAATATAAGCAGTTCTAATTGTGATAAGAAGTGTTTTCATATATAAATAGGTTTAATTAATTATAATTTAGCTTGTGTTCACTTTAATTAGAAATTTTCCTTAATTACTTTTCCTAAACAAGGATTAGTGTAACTAGCATGCACACTTAGCGCATTTTGTAACATAGGTTAAGTGTTAGCTTGTAGCCATTTCTTTTCTTTCTTGCATGGTTCTTATCCACACATAAATCAAGTTAAAATCCCTAATTAAAATAAAATTTAAAGAATGGGAGGTATGGTTTGGGTTAGGTGAGGAATGGGCTTGACTTTTGACCATATCCCTCACTCATTTTTCTCTCTCCCTCTCATTTCTGAAATTTCCAGCAGAGGTAGCAGCAGCAGCAGCAACATCTTCATCTTCTTCTTCTTCTTTTGCTTCTCTTGCTATCCAAACACAAACCCTACACAAAAAAACTCACTTTCCTTCACAAAAACCTTGAAATATGCCTCTTTTGTGGGTCTTAGTGACAAATCCTTGCCATTGAAGGCAAGTGCTGCAAGTTAGACTTCCCTAAGACCATTTGGAGCTATTAAACACACCCATATTACTTTATTGCTTAACTTGTGGTTTTATTAGCTAAAAATCGTATTTTTGTGCGTTTTAGTGCCTATGAGAAGGATTAAGTGAAGTTTATGATAAATTAGGGTTTTTATGGCTTGTTTAACCTAATTAGGTGTTGTTAATGTTGTTTTAACCAAGAAATGGTTTCAGATTACACTAAAACACCATAATGTTTTAGTTTAGTGTTAAATTAGCTTTTTAACTAAGTTTTGTGCTCTGTTGTGATCTGCTTGTAACCCGATTGCTTCAGGAAAAAATTGCAATTAATGGAGCATGTTCAGAACACACACATGAAGCACGGGAGCCCAATTCCCTAGGTTGGCCGCCGGAATATTCATTCTGGCCGCAAATTGCGGCCAAATGGGGGACCTGGGTGTCGGGGTTTGTTGAGTTGGTGTCTGCTACATTTTTAAGGCCTGTGGTATATGCAACTTTTTCTAACTCTGCTTGTATAAAAATCTGGAGCAAATTACCCTATTTCTAATACTTTTAACTTTTGCAACACGTGTGATACGTGAGTGGGTATGGTGATTTCCTGCGTGTCGGGATAGTTTCAGGCGCGTAATCACACGTTTTAGCGTATCGGACACGCACGCATTTAGTTCGCGATGCGAGTTTCTTGTTTGGTTCGATATCGCGTTTTTGCAGGATTTTAGCTTATGTGTATTACTTTGTGTAAATTTTAGGTTCGCAGGCGAGTACGTCGGGCGCCGCAAAGAAGGGGAAGCAAGTAGTCGGCTACACTTAGCATGAGACACGGTTAGTAGATTTAACATCTACGGGGAAATCACTCGTATGGCGTTATGCGTCAGGGCTTGATAGGGTATTGTAGTGGCATATTTACATTATATACATTGACTGTGCATGGATACTATTTGTTGCATACTATATTCCCTGCTATATAAGGACTTAGAATTGATAGAACACTGCACTGTTACTAACGGTTCATGTTGCACGAGCACTAAAGTGCATGTTACACACACACCGTTAGTAATTGCCATGACACTCACACTATAGAATTGCCATGAACAATATATTGTAGCTTACCTCATACATGATTCGACATGCATATCCATACTTGTGCATACATACCTTGGTACATCCATATTTAAACATTGAGTTTGGATTTCATGTGATTTCTGGATTTGAGAACCGTGGTATTATTTCAAGAAAGTATGCTTTATTTTAAAAACCCGGTTTCTCTTTATATGATATTTTAGTGCATCCGCCATGAGTTTTCTCGGTTCTAAAAGCTTGTGTGAGTATACCCGATTCGAGGAGTGGTAGGCACCGTCTGCGGGTACATTATGGACCCGGTATGGTACCCCGTGGCAAGAAGACTCGTATAGTTAGACGGTGAGCCCAGCGGAGGGACTACTACCTGCCGGTGACAGTTTGGAGACCCGACGGATATCCGGAGGATACCGTCTGGGGGTTATGACATGAGATACATGCTAAGGGCCGATTTGGTATGCGGCGCCTGAGAGATGAGGATTTGCGTGTCGATGCTGGACACGGGTATTTCTTGTTATTTTGAGGTGCCGATGTTGAGCACCCCACTTCTATGAGATTTACAGGATTGAGGGCCGGATAGGGTGACGGCGCCTGAGTTATCGGGATTTTGGGTGTTTTGGGTAGACACCGGGGTTTTCCACGTTGATATTCCTTGTTGATGATATTTATCCCCTGCTCAGCATTCATTGTTATGCATTGCATCATGTAGTTATAGTACCTGATAGAGTACTTTTGCATGATTATCGCATACCCAGCTCATCATATAAATGTTGTCTGATTACGCATGTTAGAGTATCGCAATACGTGCATACTCGTGATTACCTTTATATGTTATCTTCTATTCATGAGTTGGCAATTCACCCCCGTTGTGCCACAGTGTTTGCAGGTTGCCCCTCAGAGTAGTTGCGGCAGGGCTATCTCTTGTATCTTTTTGGCTACGGATACCACTGCAGTTGGTGTGTGTGCTGTTTTGTTGCTAGGTGGGTTTTGTGGTATCCGGTTACTTTCCATTTGTACACATTATTGTATCTATTATTCTCCATCTACTATTTATGTATTGACTTAGAGACCAGTGTGAGGACGATGTATATTATTTTTTACTCTGGTGTCGAGCTCGTTGTGAGCCGACTTATTTATGCAGTTTTATCTTTCATGATACTTGTTTTCACTTATATTGCTCATTTCTTCGCTACGGCGTCGTATACTATTCTTGTGGTCATTGTTTCCGCCGTTGGGTGTGATTGCTCCCGTTTGGGGATGTTATATTCTTATTATCAGTCATTTCACTTATATCATGTTTTGCACCCAGTTTCGGGGCTGGTTTTTTTTTAAAAAGGGGTGCTGCCGAAAATTTTTAAGAAATAACTTAAACTTTAAGATTTTTACTAAATTACTCAAGTTTGTCTAAATGTTTTAAACTCGTGTTTTCTTCACTCACTTTTTTAATGGTTTTGATTTCTGGGTTTCGGCTTACTTAGCCGCGTTACGCCTGTAGACGTTACGTGGTTAAGTGCCGGTCATGGGCCGAACTTTGGGTCGTGACAAAGTTGGTATCAGAGCGTAGGTTTTACCTTTCGGAGTGTAGGATGACCTTGGTATGATGGAGTAGCTAACTGAAGCAGAGTGGCATAGCGTGTGTATGTTCCACGGCATACCCACGACACGGTACTCTGCCTAAGTGACCTTAGAACTTATTGATTGAAATTCTTTCTTGATTATATACATTCTCGTGATTCGATTTCCATATCCTTATCAAATCCTATTTTCTTTTCAGCCATTATGCCGCCAAAGACTACAAGGGCGCAGAGAGCGGCCGCGAGAGCCGAGATTAGAGTTGACTCTTCTGAGACAATGACAGACCCGGGTAGTACACCCAATGTTCCTGAGCAAACTGTTCCTCCTTCGACAGACCAGATCGCTATGCTAGGGGCCGGTATGCAGGAGATGCGCCAGATGATAGGGTCGCTAGTTGAGACATTTCGAGCGCAGCGGCCAGAGGTAGTTCCACCAGTTGCGGGGACCGCGATGGTGCCTACAGTACAGGCAGTTGCCCCTGCAGCCTCAGAGGTTATCACTGTATCGCTATCAGAGTTTATGAGGCTGAAGCCTCCGGTCTTCACAGGCACCGATGCAGCCGAGGACCCACAGTCTTTTATTTATAGGATGGCCCGGATATGTCGTTCACTCAGATGCTCAGATGTGAGATGGGTAGAGTTCGCGAGCTTTCGCCTGGAAGGTCTTGCGCAGAAGTGGTGTGAGTCGGTAAAGAAGGGCAGAGCAGCAGGTCTTCCTCCTATGACCTGGGCTGAGTTCGTGACGGTGTTCCTTGCCTGCTTCCTTCCACAGAGTGTCAGAGATTCTAGAGCGCGTAGGTTCGAGTCTTTACGTCAGACTCCGGAGATGACAGTGGCAGAGTACGACGTACTTTTCACCGAGCTATCTGTTTACGCCCCATATTTAGTGGCTATTGAGGAGATGCGATTCAAGAGATTTGTTCGAGGCTTGATTACCCCGTTGTTTCTTGCGATCAGCGCACAACATTGCGAGGCCTATGCGGAAGCTGTTGATGCAGCCCTATTAGTCGAGGAGCACCTTGCTGAGACTTCGGTAGTTCCAGGGCCGAAGAGAGTTCGTACTGATACAGCAGCATAGAGACTTCCATTCGGACGCCGTGACAGGCATCGTATAGGTGGCAGAGACTCGGGGCGAGGTCAGATGTTTAGCTCTTATCCCCAGAAGGGTCAGCAGTCATCGCGTGGATGCTTTGGGTGTGGTAGTCCCCATCACCGCATCAGAGATTGTACCGAGATACTCTAGAGGGAGACGGCAGTACCGCCTGTCACTTTACCACCTTCACCACCCCAGAGTGCGTTGCCTCTTGCACCTGCTATTGCTCCGCGTCAGACTTACGCGCAGAGAGGTCGTGGCCGCAGAAGGTTCGTTCAGAGAGGACGGGGTGACCGAGGCAGAGGTCAGCCAGTTGCTAGTAGGGGACCGCCAGTCGCAGGTAGGGGACAGGAACGGGTGTTTGCTTTGACGCATCAGGACGGGCAGGTGTCCAATGCAGTGGTCTCAGGTATCCTTTCTGTATGTTCTGTTGATGCACACGTGTTGTTTGATCCGGGATCCATGCACTCTTACGTTTCCACACACTTCGTGCCGAGTTTGGGTAAAGAGTCTGGGTTGCTTGATCAGCCACTTACTGTGACCACTCCTGTGGGCGAGTCGTTTATAACTGGACACGTGTTCCGATCGTGTGTTGTCCGTCTTAGCGAGAGAGAGTTGCTTGTCGACTTAATCCTTCTTGAGATGTTGGACTTCGGTGTTCTCTTAGGCATGGACTGGTTAGCCACGTGCTATGCGTCTGTGGACTGCCGCGAGAAGACAGTTAGGTTTTGTTTTCCTGGCGAGTCGGCTTTTGTTGTGCAGGGGGACCGTGATGCCGCCCCTCACAGTTTGATTTCTTATCTTCGCGCTGGATAGCTTTTGAGGAAGGGATGTCAGGGATTCCTCGCTTATGTTTGCGATGCTTATGTTTGCGATACTAGAGCTACAGAGGTTCCGTTGGATCAGGTTCCGATCGTTAGTGAGTTCCCTGATGTGTTCCCTGACGAGCTTCCTGGGCCACCGTCTGAGCGCGATATTGCTTTCTGTATTGATTTGATTCCGGGAACGGGGCCTATTTCCTGTTGGAGATAGTGCCCTCAGAGTCAATTATTGGATCGCAGGTACGTGATTGCAATGATTGCGAAGGATCTATACCGGTAGGACAGTCTTACTCGAGATGATAGTATGCTATCTGGTTTGCCTTTATCAGTCGTGTACATATTCTGGTGACTGATTACATGTTACACTTTCATAGAGCCCTTAGGATCTTGCTTTACTACCAACAGTATGATGGCGATCATATACGTGAGACTTGGGTAGTTTATATGCATATCCTTAATCATGGTCCCTAGTCGTGGGAGTTTCGAGACAGGGCATCGATACTCCGGAGTAGACTAGTGTATACAGTCGAGACCCCGACGAGGGGCTGTGGCCGGTCTCACAAGCCACCGGTGTCAGTTGGATCACCTAAGATGTAAACAGGTGCTCATTGGGTTATGAGTACACCGGACAGGACTCGCCGGGAACCTGCTAGTTGGTATTATACATATCGTCAGATAGCAGTTCTCTGGTGACATGTGTACAGGTTAGTTCATCGACCTGAGGCCGTCATTTGTCTCGTGTGAGTTCCCACTGTGCTTTGATTTCTACCCTACCACGGCTCAAAGGAGTCGTGCAAACAGGTAGTTTTTGGGTACAGTCCCGAGCCATACGGAGGCACGTGAGCGGATCGGCAGGGGATTCATCTCTCCCGGTATTGGGGGCGAGGTCGTGCTGTGTCTAGGAGAGCCATTACACAAAGTCCATAGCCATGGCAGGAGATTTACTGGTAGGTACTCCAGTAGTATCTCAGGGTGTTATTGGGCTACACTCCGACACGACTTATACTGCTATTGGGGGTCTGACGTTACTAGCCCCCTAGGCAGATATGCGATACTCATAGACGAACGGACCGGACTGTATATACATTGTCACTGTTAGGCTCAGTAGGGTTTCCGGATGAGTTCGCTCATCGGCCTCCCTTGAGGTCAGTCCATGGGCAGCCGTTACGCATAGCTAGTGCCGCTGACGGTTTGTGGTTAAAACCACTGCCAGGGTACTGACGAGTCATTAGAGTCCCCCACAGACAATTTCCCAAGTTCGGGCGAAACGTTGTAGAGGCCGTATGGTTTTATGGCAGGGTTCGGAAAATGCACGTGCGTTTACGCACGTGTTATTTTTTGGGCAGATGATACTGGTCGGGTTTGGTTTAAGCCGGATCCGAGTATTGTATTGATTAGATATAATATCTTTGTCTCAGTTGCATTTGTATTCGGTCGTAATACAAATGCGGGTATATTTATACAGTTACGGGGTTATCCTGAAAGTTGTTTCAGGATCACTTTTAGAAGTTGCCAGTTTCCAGTTTTCTATCAGCCGTCTTTTAACATTCGGTTAAAGACGGATTTATCTTTTCTTGGATAAGGTTGAGTCGTGCTTCTAGAAGCTTCTAGATGGTGAGGTGGCTTAGTGACTCATCTTGGTATTAATTGTTGCATTAATGGTTAGATGATGTGTTATTATGACTCATCCTTTAGCATTAATATTTCTTGTAATGCTTAAGATATTTGATCTAGATATTTGTTCTTGTTGTCACCTCCCCCTCTCCTACACTCACCCCCCACATCCTATAAGATGGCCGACCCCTCCTCTCTCTCTCTCACTCTCTCACTTGATGTTTCATTTTTGGTAGAAAAAGATTATGATAGATTTTGGGGTGTATGGAATTTCACAGCTCATTTCATTCCATCACCCGATTCCCATGGCAACTTCATTTACCGATCGTCCACGGACTTGGAAGAAGTGAGACAAAGTCATCTATTCATTCTCTACATCAATCTTGGTCGTCTCTTTTAGCAAACTTGACGACCGAGTTGCCTCGAGTCATAGGCAGGAGCCCGTTTAAAGAATCAGAGACGTGGTGCCACTTGGATGAGCAGATCGGAGATCGACGAGATCGGAGCAGCCGCAACGGAGCGTGGGATGATGGTTAAAGAACGAAGGACTCGGATCGTTCGGTATAACCTTTCTACACTCTTTACAGTTTGTTAGTTTAGCAATAATGGCAGATCCGGGTTAAAGTATATGATAGCGCCAGTTAAAAAGTTTTGTTCCGCATTTGGCGTCTGTAGACGGCCGGGGCGCTACCGTAGACTTACAGTGGTATCAGAGCCTCACCATTTTGCTTTACTAACTTGTGCTAACGCGTTTAAAACTTCGATCGAACCGGATATCGAAAAACACAATTTTCAAGCTTCACAGTTTCTGTCGATTTTAAATGATGTCCTAAAATTATTCTACATATCTCAGAAATCTGTGCAGGGTTTTATTAGAACACCGTCCAAATTTGGGATCATGATTCGACAAGACTGCCGCGGAAACGCGGCCAAACCCATGGTTTGGCCGTGGATCCGCGGCCATTCTGTGTCATCATGCCCCCAAATTTACTCAGTGGGTTCTTCTCTGGAATTTGTGGTTTTTGTTATATATCTTTTGGGCCCAGATTTTGTTACTGTTCACCAGTTATTCGTGGGGCCCACTTTGTGATATTTAGTCGATCGAAATTTAAACACGTTAGTTTACAGTGCTTACATTATATCTCCGACCGGGAATGTCATTTCATCGGTAAACCGCGTCTGATTGCTATAGTTCTTTTAGACGGGTTTGCGAACGTGACATTCGCGTTGATGTTCTATGTTGTGCTGTGATGTTGCGGATTTGTCGTGGTGGATAGCAGTATGCAATGATAGTGCAGTTTGGATTTATTTGTACATTTGATATTGCGGGACGAGCGTCCAACTTGTGGACTGCCGTCACTGCCTGTTGTATAATATTCTTTTGGGGCACGACCAGGTTGCGGTCGATGTACCTGTTGTACTATTTTTCATTACTGTACTAGGTTTTGCCCCGCGATGGAGTGCACGGATAGCCGGGTTCTGGGGGGCAACGGGTCCGCATCTCATGGTTTTTGAGAGGCAGAGGGGCCCCACTCTAGAATTGGCACTATTCGCCGCACTCGTAAGGGGTACAGGTTGACCCAAGGAGGGGTGCCCAAGATTACCGGATTCCGTGAAGTGCAGGGTGGTCCATTCACCTTGCTGTAGATGGCTGCCTCGCTTTAGGTTTTGGCGGGTAACTTGCCGCACCCGTAGGGGTCTAGGTTTCATTGCACAGGCTATCCACACGACAGGGGAACGTCGGGTTTCAGCAGCGGCTCTGTGAAACCCGGGGATCCCAGATTATCTGTATTGTTCTGTGATGCTTATTAGTTTTCTGTAATGTTGCATATTATCACGCCTGGAGCGATTATTGTATATTGGTTTATATACTATAGATGTTGTATATGTTTTACACCCGCGCTAGTCCATTCCCCGCTCTGTCGTTAGTTAAGTAACCTAACGGGTGATGACGGGACCCAGTGACGAATGCGGATGGCATATACGTATATTTTATTTTCGTTCTTTTCTGGTGTGATTGATTGATGGGACTGCGTTGATTCTGATCAATGCAAAGTAAAACAAACCTGTTTGCAGTTGTTGGAACAAATTTAAAAGGTGTTATTGCAAAGACGTTTCCTTTTGTTTTGCATAGCGGTATTCAGTGGAATATCCCGCACCTCATTCGACGGGGCAAGGGTCGATATCCCTTCACCGGGACTGACCCCTTGGGCAGAAGTTTGCGTCAGGGTAATAACTTCACTATAGTCGATTACAAATTGCTTTGCATCGAGGAATTCAGTGGAATATCCTGCACCTCATTCCACGAGGAAAGAGCCGAGATCCCTTCATCGGGAGTGACTTCTTTAGCAAAAGGTTTTCGCCACTATATTTTTAAAAAAAGCTATCAGGTTCCTTCAGCGATATCAAGTTCACTACGTTAAAGGTTTTTTCGCCAAAAACCAGCCGTAGCCCTCCGTCACTTCTTTTGGGTATTCAGTAGTATTCAAGCTATGTATTTTGACCTAACGCCAAGGCATAGTGTTTGGTAGCTGCTGGGTATTCAATTGTTGCATAGATAGATGAGTTCGTTTGGGACAGCCGTTCTGCCATTTTGACCTAACGCCAAGGGCATGTGCGGGTAGGTTCAAATTAACAAGATAGTGACGGGTAGAACTTGGCATGTGACTTATGACATTTTGACCTAACGCCAAGGTTATAAAAGCATGGGGCAAAAATCATATCGGGAGTTTCTAAAGAAACTGAAACTTGCCAAGTATGCGCATACCTTCTGGAGTATGAGTAATGTGGATGCATTCCATCACGTTATCATGCGATGAGAGTTGGATCCCGATTCCCACTGATGAGTTGGTTTACTCTTCGGGTGATCCCGATTGATTCTTCTTTCAGGTTTGGAGGAGAATTTGACAGGACAGTGGGACATTTCCGGATTAGATAAAGTGATAACCATTCTGATCTAGGTTAGAGTGCACGCAGAGTGTTTCTTTTCTCTCTCTCTTTGGCAGCGACCTTTGACCGACCCTAGACTATGACTCAGTGACCAGGTTGACCGAACCTTCTTAAATTACTGGCTTTTGGATTGTCTGAGTTGCATAAGTCATTGCCACTCCTTCTTTTACCTTTTGAATTTCTCAGAACACCCGTATTACTACGGATATCCACTTCCATTGGATAGATCCATCGTATGGTTATATACGAACTCGAAGGGACTTCTTCGAGGATGGATCCAGGTTCAGGAGAAATAGAATTGGTTTATTCAGTTGTCTTTTATTATCACATTCTCTCAGGTTGCGAGGGCTCCTTGGTTTAGGAGAGTACACCTATTACGCTTATTGGACAGTCTTATTCCAAACCATAGGCAGGTGCCGAAAGGTAGGGAATGAAGAAAACCAATTAGCCTAAGTAGGGTGTGCAGAAGGTAATATGTAAAGACAAAATAAAGGGATTAGAAAGAGGGCAAAGTAAATTGCAACTGTTATCATTAACGACCAAACCGCGTACTTCATCGCCACTCCTATTTTCACCTTTAAAGGAATAAGGTATTATTCAGTTGTCTTTTATCATCACATTCTCTCAAGTTGCGAGTACTCCTTGGTTTAGGAAAGTACACCTATTATGCTTACTGGATAGTCTTCTTCCAAACCATAGGCTGGTGCCGAACGGTAGGGAAGGAAGAAAACCATTTAGCCTAACGATGGTGTACAGAAGATAATGACTAAAGACAAATAAAGGGATTTGGAGAGATGGCAATAAAATATGCGGTTGAAGTCATGAATTGGATTATGGAAGAGGCATTACTAAGAATACCAAGATACCCCTAAGAAACATTTTCATGTTTCAGTGCATTGTTAAAAGAAAACTGTTTTCCCGATTAGATACTCACTCCAAGGGTATGTATTTACCAGGTTTCATTCTCATATCTGTATGGTTTTACAGATGATGAGTGGGAGTAACTTATTGGGAATTAGGTGATTATCCTCATTATATCGGAATTCGTTGTAATTGGTGATATTTGAGGAAATCGCCAGGGTACAGTTTTCCACCTACGACGCACAGGTTTTGAGTTGTTCAACTCAGCGGACTCATACAGAGTATTGTATGTTGTCCAGTGTCCATCAGGACAAAGGGGTAGGTCCTCGTACTATGTTCTGTTTACTTATAACTTCTCTAGTATTTAGACAAGTGTTTCATAGAAATACAAGGTCTAAGTTTTGAGAAGTTGTGGGTATAAGAATAAAGTAGAGAACCAGATGTCGTAAGTATCGGGATTCTTCAAAGAGATCGAAGATGTAGATTCTTATGATTGGTATTCAGATGATAGTAATGGTTTTGAGAAAAGTGTTTCTTTTTCAGGTTGCTCATAATTGGATGGATTCCTAATTTGAGTAATGCTGATTAGCCTTTTTCCATTAAGTTGATTTGCACTGGAGACAGCTGCATGATTTGAATATGGTTCCAATTAAATAAAGTGCCAAAGTTTCTATATTGGATATAGAATGGTTCGTACCTTAAAAGATGTTAAGGTACGGGGAGTTATCCAGCTTATGCTTAAAACCAAACTCTGGATAACTCAGGGTCACGTTTCTGTAATGGCTGTTTGTGGGTTGACCCTGGCTATGACGAGGGTTGATATTCTACCATTTAGAAGATCAATAGTGATATTGTTCTTGACTCGCCACAGTTTTAGTAAAATGGATCTTTTTCAGAAAACAGTAGTGGGAGTATGGTAGAACTGGAAGTAATTCCAGAACCGCGAACGATTACGGAAAATTTAATAGGACCTATATATTCAATCAGGTTTGACATTCCATTAGCCACTCCGCAGATATGGTGGGTAACCTCAGACACCCGAGAGGTATTCCGGTAGCCTCAAGGACGGTGACAGGGAGGTTCTTATCTACCCAGACTTGACACCACTGTTGTTCCAGGCTATGAGACCCGGTAGGAGGGTTGTCGTAGTCAGTGGGAGCAGCGGAAGCATAGTGGGCAAGTAGCTTATGTCTATTTATAGACTTGAGCAGTTATAGCGGAGATAGATCATCTAATTTTGATGTGACAGTCATGGGTTTGACTTCAATCAGGATAGGGGATGGATCCGTTAAGAAGGTAGTAGGGTGTGATGTCATGGTATTTGGATGACATACACAGAGTAGGAAGTAAAATTCCTATACTACGATCGGTTGTACTGTGGTCGTCACACAATTGTTTCTCCAGACAGGATATGGATATAATATTTGACATACTGGTTTCTAGATCTATGTTTTTTTTTAGATCTGGATTTGGGTAGTTTCCTAATGTGGGTACTTTGACAGTATTCTAATGGTTTTTAGAATAGATGACTCCTAGCATGGTGGTGCACCTGCAGGTAATGGAGTCACCGTCTCTAAAGGTGTCTTACAGACTAAAGGGAAGAGGGATGTGCATGATTGGCAGATCACCTGCTTAGGCAATTGAGTCAATCGTGAGATGTCAAGTACCACACCAGATGTTGTTTTTGCACTAGATGCAATAAGTTTGTATTCATCCAATCCTGGAGAAACATAAGGAAGCAGTTATAGAACATAAGTACATGTTCTACGGATTTGATGACGGCAGTCTCCTTCGGGAGACGATTATCATTCCAGGCTTCAAAGGTGACATGGATGACAGAGTGATTGTCAGAGTTATAGTTTTTCCCTCTGACGAAGAGGGACAGTATTGTGGACAGGTGGTCCAAGAGGATACTGTGGGTGGCATGGTGCCGGATACTGATTAGGTTCAGTGATCGATACAGTCTAAGAAGTTTGGATTTGGAGTTCATTAATGAACTAGGTCCCATCAGATATCCAGACATATTCTAAGACAGGTATTACTCAATTCGGGAGATGGCTTTCTCCGTGAATTTGAGATTAAGAGAGATATAGAAAGAAACATCCTGGCGGATCCACTCACTGAGGCTATTTCTCGAACACAATAGTTTTACAAACGGGCTTTATGAAACTGATTAGTAGAGGAGTTGGATGTTCGGTTTCACACGGGCTGTGAGTAGTCGACATTGCAATAATTAACCTTGAGTGAAAATGGGAGATTGTTGGAGATAGTGCCCTCAGAGTCAATTATTGGATCGCAGGTACGTGATTGTAATGATTGCGGAGGATCTAAACCGGTAGGACAGTCTTACTCGAGATGATAGTATGCTATCTGGTTTGCCTTTATCAGTCGTGTACATGTTCAGGTGACTGATTACATGTTACACTTTGATAGAGCCCTTAGGATCTTGCTTTACTACCAACAGTATGATGGCGATCATATACGTGAGAGTTGGGTAGTTTATATGCATATCCTTAATCATGGTCCCTAGTCGTGGGAGTTTCGATACAGGGCATCGATACTCCGGAGTAAACTAGTGTATACAGTCGAGACCCCGACGAGGGGCGGTGGCCGGTCTCACAAGCCACCGGTGTCAGTTGGATCACCTAAGATGTAAACAGGTGCTCATTGGGTTATGAGTACACCGGACAGGACTCGCCGGGAACCTGCTAGTTGGTATTATACATATCGTCAGATAGCAGTTCTCTGGTGACATGTGTATAGGTTAGTTCATCGACCTGAGGCCGTCATTTGTCTCGTGTGAGTTCCCACTGTGCTTTGATTTCTACCCTACCACGGCTCAAAGGAGTCGTGCAAACAGGTAGTTTTTGGGTACAGTCCCGAGCCATATGGAGGCACGTGAGCGGATCGGCAGAGGATTCATCTCTCCCGGTATTGGGGGCGAGGTCGTGCTGTGTCTAGGAGAGCCATTACACAAAGTCCATAGCCATGGCAGGAGATTTACTGGTAGGTACTCCAGTAGTATCTCAGGGTGTTATTGGGCTACACTCCGACACGACTTATACTGCTATTGGGGGTCTAACGTTACTAGCCCCCTAGGCAGATATGCGATACTCATAGACGAACGGACCGGACTGTATATACATTGTCACTGTTAGGCTCAGTAGGGTTTCCGGATGAGTTCGCTCATCGGCCTCCCTTGAGGTCAGTCCATGGGCAGCCGTTACGCATAGCTAGTGCCGCTGACGGTTTGTGGTTAAAACCACTACCAGGGTACTGACGAGTCATTAGAGTCCCCCACAGACAGTTTACCAAGTTCGGACGAAACGTTGTAGAGGCCGTATGGTTTTATGGCAGGGTTCGGAAAATGCACGTGCGTTTACGCACGTGTTATTTTTCGGGCAGATGATACTGGTCGGCTTTGGTTTAAGCCGGATCCGAGTATTGTATTGATTAGATATAATATCTTTGTCTCAGTTGCATTTGTATTCGGTCGTAATACAAATGCGGGTATATTTATACAGTTACGGGGTTATCCTGAAGTTGTTTCAGGATCACTTTTGGAAGTTGCCAGTTTCCAGTTTTCTATCAGCCGTCTTTTAACATTCGGTTAAAGACGGATTTATCTTTTCTTGGATAAGGTTGAGTCGTGCTTCTAGAAGCTTCTAGATGGTGAGGTGGCTTAGTGACTCATCTTGGTATTAATTGTTGCATTAATGGTTAGATGATGTGTTATTATGACTCATCCTTTAGCATTAATGTTTCTTGTAATGCTTAAGATATTTGATCTAGATATTTGTTCTTGTTGTCACCTCCCCCTCTCCTACACTCACCCCCCACATCCTATAAGATGGCCGACCCCTCCTCTCTCTCACTCACTCTCTCACTTGATGTTTCATTTTTGGTAGAAAAAGATTATGATAGATTTTGGGGTGTATGGAATTTCACAGCTCATTTCATTCCATCACCCGATTCCCATGGCAACTTCATTTACCGATCGTCCACGGACTTGGACGAAGTGAGACAAAGTCATCTATTCATTCTCTACATCAATCTTGGTCGTCTCTTTTAGCAAACTTGACGACCGAGTTGCCTCGAGTCAGAGGCAGGAGCCCGTTTAAAGAATCAGAGACGTGGTGCCACTTAGACGAGCAGATCGGAGATCGACGAGATCGGAGCAGCCGCAACGGAGCGTGGGATGATGGTTAAAGAACGAAGGACTCGGATCGTTCGGTATAACCTTTCTACACTCTTTACAGTTTGTTAGTTTAGCAATAATGGCAGATCCGGGTTAAAGTATATGATAGCGCCAGTTAAAAAGTTTTGTTCCGCATTTGGCGTCTGTAGACGGCCGGGACGCTACCGTAGACTTACATTTCTATACCGCCTTATCGGATGGCCCGGGCGGAGCTTAGAGAGTTGAAGGGTCAGTTGCAAGATTTGCTGGATAAGGGACTTATTCGACCCAGTGTGTCTCCTTGGGGTGCTCCGGTCTTGTTTGTCAAGAAGAAGAACGGCAGTTTGCGTTTTTGTATCGACTACCACCAGCTGAACAGGGTTACCATGCGGAACAGATTTCCTTTGCCACGCATCGACGACTTGTTCGACCAGCTTCAGGGTGCAGGATACTTTTCGAGGATCGACTTGAGATCAGGCTACCATCAGCTGCGGGTTCGACAGGAGGATATTCCGAGGACGGCTTTCCGCACGTGTTACGGCCATTATGAGTTTTTGGTGATGTCGTCCGGACTCACTAATGCCCCAGCAGCATTTATGGACTTGATGAACCGTATTTTCAGGCCGTATCTTGATTTGTTCATCATCGTATTCATTTACGATATTTTGGTGTATTCCCGGAGCCGAGAGGAGCATGAGCAGCACCTATGGATCATATTGCAGACCTTGAGGGAGCACCAGCTTTTCGCAAAATTCTCCAAGTGCGCATTCTGGCTTAACAGCGTAGACTTCTTGGGTCTCGTGATTACACGAGATGGTATATGTATGGACCCGAAGAAGATCGAGGCCGTTCAGCGTTGGCCCAGACCCGCATCAGTTATGGAGATTCGCGGCTTTTTAGGACTGGCCGGTTACTACAGGAAATTTGTTCAGGACTTCTCCCGCATTGCTGCAACGTTGACCGGGTTGACCCGGAAGGGAGTTCATTTCGATTGGACGGAGGAGTGCAAGCATAGCTTTCAGCAGTTGCGGACTCATTTGACTACAGCGCCAGTGTTATCATTGCCTTCAGGATTGGACGGATTTGTGGTCTATTGTAACGCTTCTCAAGTGGGGCTAGAGTGCGTATTGATGCAGCACGACAGGGAGATCGCGTATGCTTCTCGGCAGCTGAAGAAACACGAGCAGAACTACCCCACTCACGATTTGGAGATGACTGCAGTGGTCTTTGCACTCAAGATCTAGCGACATTACCTATACGGCGAGTCGTGCCAGATATTCACTAATAACAAGGCTTAAAGTATATATTTCAGCAACGAGACCTAAATCTTAAACAGGGCCGTTGGATGGAGTTAGTGAAGGACTACGATTGTGAGATCCTTTACCACCCGGGCAAGGCGAATGTAGTGGCGGATGCTTTGAGTAGGAGGCCCGGGGGTAGTCTATCTTGTTTGAGCGCAGTGCAGAGGCAGTCGTCGGCAGATTGGCAGATTTTATGCGACAGCCGAGTGCAGTTCGAGTTCACGCCGATTGGGGGACAGCTTGAGCATGTTCGTGCACGCCCACGGTTGCTTGACCATATACATGAGGCAGAGTACAGTGATGAACGTTGTTCAGAGATCATAGTACAGATTGGACATGGAAAATTTTCCGAGTTCGTGATTGATGATCAGGGGATACTGCGATTTGGGACTAGACTGTGCGTACCAGATGCTGAGGGAATGCGGCGTGAGATTCTTGAAGAGGCACATTGATCGGTGTACAGTGTTCATCCGGGTTCCACCAAGATGTACCGTGATATGAGAGATGTTTACTGGTGGGATGGAATGAAGAGGGACGTCACAGACTTCGTGTCAGGATGCCTAACTTGTCAGCAAGTCAAAACCGAGCATCAGAGGCCCGCGGGAGAGCTACAGCCATTACCCATTCCGGAGTGGAAATGGGAGCAGATTTCTATGGACTTCATTATGGGTCTACCCAGGACTAGTCGAGGGTATGACTCCATTTGGGTGATTGTGGATCGATTGACGAAAGCGGCCCACTTCCTGCTGGTGAAGACCACTTTCGGATTTGCTCAGTATGCCCAGATATACATCGACGAGATTGTACGACTGCATGGAGTCCCGACATGTATCGTGTCCGACCGAGGCATCCAGTTTACCAGCCGACTATGGCAGAGGCTTCAGGAGTCTTTGGGCACCCGCTTGAGTTTCAGCATAGCATTTCATCCGCAGACCGACGACCAGTCAGAGTGGACTATTCAGACTCTCGAGGACATGCTCCGAGCGTGCATCTTAGACTTCGGAGGTAACTGGGATCATCATTTACCCTATGTAGAGTTCTCCTACAACAACAGTTTTCAGGAGACCATTTGGATGGCACCATTCGAGGCTCTATATGGGAGGAGATGCAGATCGCCCGTCTGTTGGACAAAGCTCAGTGAGAGCAGTATTTTGGGACCGCGGATTGTTGAGGAGACGACCGTGAAGATCCAGTTGATTCGCGATAGGATGAGAGCAACCCAGAGCAGGCAGAGATCTTATGCGGACCGTCGTCGGCGCAGACTTGAGTTTTCTGTTAGTGATCATGTTTTCTTGAGGGTCTCCCCAATGAAAGGTGTGGTGAGATTTGGGAAGAAGGGTAAGCTTAGTCCCAGATATGTGGGCCCCTTCGAGATCCTCGAGCGTGTTTGTGTAGTTGCGTATCGGTTAGCTCTTCCGCCCAGTTTCTCAAATGTTCACCCAGTATTTCATGTTTCGATGCTCCGCAAGTATCTTCATGATCCTTCACATGCGATTCAGCACCCGACGATCCAGCTGGAGCACGACCTTTCTTTTGCAGAGCAGCCGGTGGTCATCTTGAATAGACAGGTGAAGAAATTGAGATCGAAGGTTATATCCTCCGTCAAGTTCCTTTGGCATGGCCCGGGCAGCGAGGAAGTCACTTGAAAGACCGAGAGCGAGATGAGGAAGAAATATCCCTATCCCTTTGAAGGTACGCATAGCTAGATTTTTTTTTAAATCCGGGGACCCAATTTCTTTAAGGAGGGTAGATTGTAACGCTTTGAAATTCGTTTAGGTTAATTTCGCGTTAATTAGTAATAATGCGTGTTTTTCATAAAATCTCATAAATTTTAAATTTTTTTTCTTTTAAACTAAAAGAAAACCAGTTCTAATTGTGATAAGAAGTGTTTTCATATATAAATGGGTTTTATTAATTATAATTTAGCTTGTGTTCACTTTAATTAGAAATTTTCCTTAATTACTTTTCCTAAACAAGGATTAGTGTAACTAGCATGTACACTTAGCATATTTTGTAACATAGGTTAAGTGTTAGCTTGTAGCCATTTCTTTTCTTTCTTGCATGGTTCTTATCCACACATAAATCAAGTTAAAACCCCTAATTAAAAATAAAATTTAAAGAATGGGAGGTATGGTTTGGGTTAGGTGAGGAATGAGCTTGACTTTTGACCATATCCCTCACTTATTTTTCTCTCTCCCTCTCATTCCTGGAATTTCCAGTAGAGGTAGCAGCACCAGCAGCAACATCTTCATCTTCTTCTTCTTCTTTTGCTTCTCTTGCTATCCAAACACAAACCCTACACAAAAAAACTCACTTTCCTTCACAAAAACCTTGAAATATGCCTCTTTTGTGGGTCTTGGTGACAAATCCTTTCCTTTGAAGGCAAGTGCTACAAGTTGGAATTCCCTAAGACCATTTGGAGGTATTAAACTCACCCATATCACTTTATTTCTTAACCTGTGGTTTTATTAGCTAAAAATCATATTTTTGTGCGTTTTAGTGCCTATGAGAAGGATTAAGTGAAGTTTATGATAAATTAGGGTTTTATGGCTTGTTTAACCTAATTAGGTGTTGTTAATGTTGTTTTAACCAAGAAATGGTTTCAGGTTAAACTAAAATACCATAATGTTTTAGTTTAGTGTTAAATTAGCTTTTTAACTAAGTTTTGTGCTCTGTTGTGATCTGCTTTTAACCCGATTGTTTCAGGCAAAAATTGCAATTACTGGAGCATGTTCACTAATCCTAGAACACACATACGAAGCACGGGAGCCCAATTCCCTAGGTTGGCCGCCGGAATATTCATTCTGGCCGCAAATTGCGGCCAGATGGGGGACCTGGGTGTCGGGGTTTGTTGAGTTGGTGTCTGCTACATTTTTAAGGCCTGTGGTATATGCAACTTTTTCTAACTCTGCTTGTATAAAAATCTGGAGCAAATTACCCTATTTCCAATACTTTTAACTTTCGCGACACGTGTGATACGTGAGTGGGTTTGGTGATTTCCTGCATGTCGCGACGTGTCGGGGTAGCTTCAGGCTCGTAATCACACGTTTTAGCGTATCGGACACGCACGCGTTTAGTTCGCGACACGAGTTTCTCGTTTGGTTCGATATCGCGTTTTTGCAGGATTTTAGTTTATGTGTATTACTTTGTGTAAATTTTAGGTTCGCAGGCAAGTACGTCGGACGCCGCAAAGAAGGGGAAGCAAGTAAACGGCTACACTTAGCATGAGACACGGTGAGTAGATTTAACATCTACGGGGAAATCGCCCATATGGCGTTATGCGTCAGGGCTTGATAGGGTATTGTAGTGGCATATTTAAATTATATACATTGACTGTGCATGGATACTATTTGTTGCATACTATATTCCCTGCTATATAAGGACTTAGAATTGATAGAACACTGCACTGTTACTAACGGTTCATGTTGCATGAGCACTAAACTGCATGTTACACACACACCGTTAGTAATTGCCTTGACACTAACACTATAGAATTGCCATGAACAATATATTGTAGCTTACCTCATACATGATTCGACATGCATATCCATACTTGTGCATACAGACCTTGGTACATCCATATTTACGCATTGAGTTTGGATTTCATGTGATTTCTGGATTTGAGAACCGTGGTATTATTTCAAGAAAGTATGCTTTATTTTAAAAACCCCGTTTCTCTTGATATGATATTTTAGTGCGTCCGCCATGAGTTTTCTCGGTTCTGAGAGCTTGTGTGAGTATACCCGATTCGAGGAGTGGTAGGCACTGTCTGCGGGTACATGGTGGACCCGGTATGGTACCCAGGGGCAAGAACACTCGTATAGTTAGACGGTGAGCCCAGCGGAGGGACTACTACCTTCCGGTGACAGTTTGGAGACCCGACGGATATCCGGAGGATATCGTCTGGGGGTTATGACATGAGATACATGCTGAGGGCTGATTTGGTATGCGGCGCCTGAGAGATGAGGATTTGCGTGTCGATGCTGGACACGGGTATTTCTTGTTATTTTGAGGTGCCGATGTTGGGCACCCCGCTTCTATGAAATTTACAGGATTGAGGGCCGGATAGGGTGACGGTGCCTGAGTTATCGGGCTTTTGGGTATTTTGGGTAGTCGCCGGGGTTTTTCCACGTTGATATTCCATGTTGATGATATTTATCCCCTGCTCAGCATTCATTGTTATACATTGCATCATGTAGTTATAGTACCTGATAGAGTACTTTTGCATGATTATCGCATACCCAGCTCATCATATAGATGTTGTCTGATTACGCATATTAGAGTATCGCAGTACGTGCATACTCGTGATTACCTTTATATGTTATCTTCTATTCACGAGTTGGCAATTCACCCCCGTTGTGCCACAGTGTTTGCAGGTTGCCCCTCAGAGTAGTTGCGGCAGGGCTATCTCTTGTATCTTTTTGGCTACGGATACCACTGCAGTTGGTGTGTGAGCTGCTTTGCTGCTAGGTGGGTTTTGTGGTATCCGGTTACTTTCCATTTCTACATATTATTGTATCTAGTATTCTCCATCTACTATTCATGTATTGACTTAGAGACCAGTGTGAGGATGATGTATATTATTTTGTACTCTGGTGTCGAGCTCGTTGTGAGCCGACTTATTTATGCAGTTTTATCTTTCATGATACTTGTTTTCACTTATATAGCTCATTTCTTCGCTACGGCGTCGTATATTATTCTTGTGGTGATTGTTTCTGCCGTTAGGCGTGATTGCTCCCATTCGGGGATGTTATATTCTTATTATCAGTCATTTTACTTATATCATGTTTTGCACCCGGTTTCGGGGCTAGTTTTTTTTTTAAAAACGGGGTGCTGCCGAAAATTTTTAAGAAATAACTTAAACATTAAGATTTTTACTAAATTACTCAAGTTTGTCTAAATGTTTTAAACTCGTGTTTTCTTCACTCACTTTTTTAATGGTTTTGATTTCTGGGTTTCGGCTTACTTAGCCGCGTTACGCCTGTAGACGTTACATGGTTAAGTGCCGGTCACGGGCCGAGCTTTGGGTCGTGACACTTACGGCTCATAAAATTGAAAAGTCTTAGGTGATAGGGACCTAAACCTGTCTCCTAAGCCATCGCTCTCCAACAGGAAAAGGCAAATGATGAATTTCTCCTGGCACATGTGCTTCAGTGTTAGCAACGCTGATGCCAACCCTAATACCAAAATTCCAAACTCCAATCCAATTGACCTCTAAGTCTTTAAACTGGGAATAGATGATCCCTAAAGTCGTTAAACTAAGAACGAGGGAAATCTCCTCATGGCAAATGATGATTCGCTCCTGGTACCATATTCCAGTGAAGCGATGCTGATGCTAAACCAAAACCAAAATCCCCAAATCCTGTCATGACAGATGATGATTCGTTCCTGGTACCATATTCCAGTATAGCGATGCTGATGTCAACCCAAATCATATCAAGTCAGCAAGACAACCAACAACCACCCTGGCGGAATCATGCTCCACCTCGGAAACAAGTCAAATCCTGACACCGCAGAAAGCGGAGCAAGTCAAATCAGAACATTCGACCGAACAAGTCACTAAAAGGGCAGCATCGACCGTCCACGTCGCTAAAAGGGCAGCACCGATTGTCCACGTCGGTAAAAGGGAAGCATTGACCATCCAAGTCGCTAAAAGGGCAGCACCGACCGTCCAAGTCGCAAAAAGGGTAGCATCGACCGTCCACATCACTAAAAGGGCAGAATCTACCGTCCACGTCGGTAAAAGGGCAGCATTGACCGTCCAATTCGATAAAAGGGCAGCACCGACCGTCCAAGTCATAAAAAGGGCAGCATCGACCGTCCACATCGCAAAAAGGGCAGCATCGACCGTCTACGTCGCTAAAAAGGTAGAACCGTCCGTCCAAGTCGCTAAAAGGACAGCACCGACCGTCCACGTCGCTAAAAGGGCAATATCGACCGTCTAAGTCGCTAAAAGGGCAACACCAACCGTCCAAGTCGCAAGAAGGGCAGCATCGACCGTCCACGTCGCTAAAAGGGCTGCATCGACCATCCAAGTCGCTAAAAGGGCAGCATCGACTGTCTAAGTCGCTAAAAAGGCAGCATCGACCGTCCAAATCGCTAAAAGGGTGTAAGTCCACGTTGCCAATCCCGGTTCTTGCGGGGAGGCGGAAACGGTATAAAAAAAAATTAGCGCATTAGGCAACATGGACTAACAAAAGTCGGGATCTTTTCTAAACTAAACTAGCTACCAAGCTAAAGAGAGTTAGCTACTCGGAAAAGATGTTATACCTAACTTGAACTCCTTCTTCTTGAAACCTTTGTAGAGCTTGGATGGTGCTTTCCTCGTCGCCTTCTTCCGTCAAAGATGGATCCACCTGAGGGTTCAACCTTCGGGCTCCTTTCTCGAACTTTGAGAGAACTAGGGTCTTTGGCTTGCTAGACCTCTAACCCTAGAGTGAGTAGAGAGTGGTTTTGGGGTGTTTTTATCTCAAGGAGGGGGTTTCTCAACACATGAGAGTGAGTCTCCTTGAACTAGAGGAGGAGGAAGAAGAAGAGAGGAGAGAGAAGTGTTATGATAGAATGAAACTCTTTTTTTTACAACCATGACAAAATATGAAATGAATTATCAAATTAATAATAATAATCTAAATGAAATAGTTGATGGATGGTTTGGAATGACAATTATCATTACACACATTAAATGGTTTTGCTAGAATCAAAGAGCATCTTTGATATGTAATGATGATAGTCAAAGTTTCAACCATGGTTAACAAGTCAACCTTGGTCAACAAGTCAACAAACCCAGCCATGACACAATTTCATTTAATTAATATTATTAATTGATATATCATAAATTCATTAGGGTTTGGAAAAAGACGACTGTCAACTGTGCATACACACCCGTTCCGAAACCCTAATGAAAATCCTCTTCCTCTGCCTCAATCAACTGTGCATACACACCCGCATTCTTGTTCCGAGGAACATGAATACAAAGAGATAAAACTAACCCCAAAACATATACTAGTATCTGGCTCAAACCAGAGCCCGCTAGTAATATCCGTCCGGACTCCAAACGTGCACAAGTGCGCGGATGAGAACGAACCCTGTCGCAAAACCATGCGACCTCTACTCTGTTTTGCCTAAAGGCGAATAGCCCTCTGTGTGGGACTCTAAAGACTCGACACTACGCTGGCAGTGGGTTTAACCACAGACTGCAAGCGGCACTAGCTATGCGTAACGGTCCCCAGGTAGATGCCGATAAGAAGACTGACGAGGTGAACCCTATCTGAACTCCTACTGAGTCTGAATGTGACAGTCTCCGTACAGTCCGGTCTGTTCGTCTGATACATCACATGGGGGGCCTAGGGGGCGGTAAACGTCAGTCCCCTAATAGCGGTACAAGTCGTGTCGGAGTGAAGCCCAAAACACCCTGAGATAACACTGGAAGCCTACCAGTATATCTCGCTTGCCATGGCTCTCCTAGACACAGCGGGATGTCAACCCCCAATACTGGGAGAGACGAATCCTATCTAACCGTCACTGCCTCCAAGTGCTTCGGGACTGCACCTAACCACTACCTGTTTGCACCACTCCTTTGAGCCGTGGTAGGGTAGTAATCAAAGTGCAGTGGGAACACACTCGAGGCGAAGTGCCAGTGTCAAGTCAGCGGACTAAGCTGTACTCATGTCACCTGGGAACTTATAACTGACGATAGGTATAATACCAACTAGTCAGTTCCTGACGAGTCCTGTCCAGTGTACTCGTAACCTAACGAGCACCCGCATACTATTTCAAGTACGACGTACTGAAGGCTGTGGGACAGACCGTCTCCCATACTGGGATGAGAAGCGCATGCACTAGTCTACTCCGGAGTATCGATGCCCTGTCTCGATAGTCCTGCGACTAGGGACCTGCGTAAGGATGTGCTTATAGATTACCCAGCCCCCACTAGTGTGACTGCCATCACAACGTTGGTAATCAAGCAAAGATCCTAAGGGCTCCACTAATGTGTATAGGTGATATACTAAAATAAACACATGTACACATTGAAGTAGAAACAAACCAAGTAGCATACTACTATTTTGAACAAGATTGTATATACAAGGTGAATATCCCAAGCTTCCATTAAGTAATATACAAACCAGTATGATACAGTAATGGCCTCTAGGGCATATACACTAACAAAGGGCACATCGACCGTCCATGTTGCTAGAAGGGCAGCATCGACCGTTCAAGTCGCTAAAAGGGCAGCATCGACCGTCCAAGTCGCAAAAAGGGCAGAACCGACCGTCCAACTCGTAAAAAGGGCAGCGCCAGCTTCCCAAAAAGCGGGAACCCAATCAAGTCGCCTCCATGTGAAAGTAAATCCATCAATTTCATGCACACGGCCTATATATGTTGTGTGCATTTATTGATGGGGGCACTTTGTTGGGGTCGAAATTTACACCCCGGTTGACCAAGTCAAAATCAAAGTCAACCCCAAGTCAAGTGAGCCAATGCCTGGGTCGAGCCCGAACACGAAGCATCCGGTCTTCCGCCATGCCAAAATAAAATTTTGTAATAAAGAATTTTGGTGTATTTCCTTTTTTTATTTTTTGAATAAATGTAAGAAAAATGGGCATAAAGCCAAATTTTTGTAAAGCCCATGACTTATGTGCAAAAAGAAATAGCAAATAAGGCATGAAATGGGCAAAATGCCATTTTTGTAAAGCCCAAGGGGCTATATGTAAAGTGTATAGCCTATAAAGGCAAAGATAATGAAAATATCTCAACAACTTTTTCTCTCTCCCAAAAAGGAATCCAGATCTGTGATCTTTCTCCTTCCTCAAGATTCTAAAACCTTCTTCTTTCTTTTGAATTAAATCAAGAGCTTTACTCTTCCTTTTCCAAAACTAAATAGTTTTCACCACGAAACCCACAAAGGGAGCTCGGATCTTCCATCAGATCTTAAAAAGGAGAGATTTTTAAAATCTCACCCCTCTTGTTCTTCAAGATCCGGCCAACAGAGTAGGAAGAAGGAGACCATCTCCATAGACCCCAATTTAGGGAAGATCTAGGGCTCAAGGGAGATGCCCCTTCATCGGCTCCAAAAATACCTTAGGAGTTTAACTCCTCAAAATACACACACACACACACACACAAAATAATAAGTATATTCTTTCTGGGAGTACAACTTCAAGTGAAGGGACCAACTCCCTTTTTGGGCCTAAGCGCCCAAAGCGCTAGCGCCCTTGCGCTCAAAGCACTAGCGCCCAAAGCGCTAGCGCCTAAGCGCCCTCGTGCCTGGCACGTGAGGCGCTAGCGCCCAAAGCGCTAGCGCCTGAGCGCCCATGTGCCTGGCACGTGAGGCGCTAGCGCCCAAAGCACTAGCGCCCTTGCGCTCAAAATGCTAACGCCCAAAGCGCTAGCACCCGGACGCCCACGTGCCTGGCGCGTGAGGCGCTAGCGCCCTTGCGCCCAAAGCGCTAGAGCCCAAAGCGCTAGCGCCCAGAAGCCCACGTGCCTGGTACGTGAGGCGCTAGCGCCCTTGCGCCCAAAGCGTTAGCGTCTAAAGGGCTAGCGCCCGAGCGTCCACGTGCCTGGCATATGAGGCGCTAGCGCCCAAAGAGCTAGCGCCCAAAGAACTAGCGCCCACGTGCCTGGCACGTGAGGTGCTAGCACCCAAAGCGCTTGCTCCATTGCGCCCAAGGTGCTAGCGCCCAAGGCGATAGCGCCAGCGGCCGAGCGCCCACGTGCCGTGCACATTAGGCGTTAGCGCTTTCTCCCACGCATCCTTTGGATGCCCTTTCCCTTATATATATATACGCGCGCACACATACTCTACGATACTGTCCCTGTTAGAAAAAAATTTCTAATGGGGCGTTGCCCCGCACCCCACAAGGGGGTTGCTAGCCCTCTTGACCCCCAGCCCGCTATCCGGGTAGTGGGACCTCCGTAAAAACTCTGCGGGGCCCCCGATATATCCAAAACCCCTTCAACACATGTACACTGCACATTGAGTTCGCATGACCTGTTTGACCCGTTAATCGGAGGTTCTCTCGCTCCAAATGCGAGGGGTAATTAACGACAGCTTAGTCCACGGCTACCGGAGATTCGGATCCCCATAATCAATAAACCCCGGTCTATCCTAGGCAGGGGGAATCTGTAATGCGTCTGACAAGCACGTGCATATTCCCATCTCAATGGGGTGACGAAAAACACCCTACAACTACTACCTGGAGCAATAGCAGAGAATGACTTGGTCTACAATGGTTGTAGTCTCCATCTCTTAGTGTAGTTTTTATTATATCATGCTTTAAACCCTAATAATCTAGTTAGATATTTGGATAGTGTAGCTTAGCACCATGTAAATTTGAAAATTTCATGCTTAATGCCGATTTTAACCTTGTCGTGGTGCTAGGATACACTTTCACAAAGCGCTCACATGCAAAGCATGTGAGCATTGAATACGAATAAATTAAAACCAAACTAGCCCTACGTATTAAACACGTGAGCGCTCAGGTGCAACGCACGTGAGCTCATCTGTTTGAAGCGCTAGCTTTAGATAGAATTAAATTCTATCTGGGGAAATATTTTTTCCTAATCTTTCTAAGATTAGGAAGATTTTCTCTGTTAAACAGAAAACCTTTGGATTTGAAATCCACCGGTGATTATAATATCTCCGACCAAATCAAAAGATAAAATCAAATTCGTTGTTAGGAAAATATTTTCCTGATCATATTAAAACTAACAGAAAATATTTTCTTTTAAAACAGAAAGCCACTGGATCAAAGATGTAATGGTGGAAAAAATTCCCTAAGTGATCTTTGAGATCAATTAAATCAATTGAGATATCTCAATGAGAGATTTTCTCAAACTAATCAACATTTTTTCCTCACCTATATAAAGGATCCGAGACTTCAAGTCTTATATACAGAAAACGCTCTATAAGCTTCTGCAAGAGAGAAAATCGTCTCTCCAAACTTCCACAAAAACAACCGAAAAGTTAATTCTCTTTTTAAAGAAAGATCATCTTGCTCCCTTCAAATCCTAGGTAAAGAAAGTAGAGAGATCAAAATATCTCCTTTACCTACCGTGTGAGTGTGTGCATATATATATATATATATATATATATATATATATATATATATATATAGTTTAACTCTCTAAAAAGATGAAATTAATTCTTTTTTGGGATCTGAGATCCACAAGATAAGTCTCCCACAAGTTGAAAATTTAATTTTCATCGAGAAGATCGTGTTCTTGAGAATCAAATATTCAGGGGAGAAAGAGGTTGAAAGAACAATGAAGGAAAGAACACGAAAATATATGGAGTTCATACTCCAGGAACTTAATTCTTTCATAATCAAGAACTTAGTTCTTAAAGAACCTGATCCCGGATCTTCAAAATATTGATCTTGGTGATCGTTAATAGTAAAAGTACCATAAAAAGAAGTTTGATGATTGAGCGCTTTTGGCGTGTCACGTTTTAAAGTTCTAAAGTTAACCGTAATCAGGACGGCGTCGCGTGTAGCTAGCCGCGATAAGTACGGGTCGTCCGCAGGGAGACGGTGCGTTTTACATTCTTGTTATCACGAGTTAATGTGTGTGGTGGAATGGTTCGATTCTAACCTATGTGTTTATATGCAAGGTATAAGTTGTTAGGATCAGATAGGATAGTGTAAGTTAGTGAATTCCATACTCAATCCTTTGAGCCGAATTTGACTGATGAAGCTATAGCAATCGGCAACAACGTGGATTAGGATGCTAAAGCACGGTATTAGTGAAATCCGGCTTATTGACCCTTGTGCGTCCGTTCTTGTAGCTTTGTTTTCGCCTCCGGCCAAACCGAATGCAACCGGTCGCGGTTAGGGATCACCGATACCTTGGTAGGGTAGGGTGCCTAACGGAGTGCTTGCGTAAGGTTTGGGTGGAGTTCAATGGAAAAATAACGGGCAAAGGAAATGAAAAACGAAAACCTTAACTTACACAACCAATCTTTTTCCTAACAAAAACAATATTCACAAACCATCTAAAACAACAACAACAAAGAGCAAATGAAAAGATAAAAAGAAAAGAAAAAGACAACAAGCAAGTAAGTAAAGGGCATGGTAATAAAATGCAAGTAAGTAAATGGCATGAATAAAATTGCAAGTAAGTAAAGAGATAGAAATACTAAGAACCAAAAGCGATATTAGAAACCATGGGTTCAATAGCCTAAACTTAAACTTGCAAGCTCAATGAAGAGCTTGCAAGATCAAGAGAAGGCTAAAAACTCAAGGCAAAATGAAGACAAAATGAAAGCTTTATTGATTCCTCAAGTGTTACAAACCATGAGTTCAATAACCAAAACTTAAATTTGCAAGCTCAATGAAGATGTTGCAAGATCAAGAGAAGGTAAAGAACTCAAGGAAAACTAGCTATGTACAAGAACTAAAAGAAAAGAGAAACAAAAAGTATACAAAGTATGACAATGTGAGCACCCCATCCCTTGCTCACTGGTCTGGCTTTTATAGGCACCAAAAAAGATTAAACAAGTAATAAAAATAAGGTGATGTGACAACAATGGATGGGCTAAAGAAAATTGGAGCATTTTTTCCACAGGAAAACCGGTGGAGCCGGATTTTGGAAGCATGTCGCCGGTTTTTGTCCAAGCAACTTGGCTTGTATTGGTGCGGTAGTCTTGTGTTTTCTCAACAATTCCACTAGTATTGCTTGATTTCTTTGTAGAAGCCTGGTTGTATTCAGTAGATTGGAAGGAAACTTGATGCTTTTTAAATCACATCAAAACTTTTAGCATTTATCACACATCACTTCTCACTTGTACCCACCTATGCCCCTTGCATCATGGCAGGCCCACCATGGTCCATGCCAAAGAGTTGTGTGCACACTTGCATTGTGTTGGACCAAAATTGTGTGCACACATTTATTTGCTAAAGAACTTTTTGGGTATCGATCGGTTTGCAGTTCCGGTTGCAGTGTCGGCTCACAAACGTTATATCCGTGATTTTGAGTATATTTCCAGTATTATGTCACGGATACCTGTAATTTGTATTTACTGAGCAGACACTGGTTAATAGTACTGATCTATACAAAAAATAGATAATGAATGAGTGGTATTGAAATGCAGTTTTCAACGTGATTGCACTGAGCTCGTGCAACAAGCCGTTAAACCTCTAGGTTCCCCTAGTAGGAGGAGTGTTGTCCCCTAAGGGTTTTCAGCGGATTACACCCATAAAATTCCGTCAAGCTAGTTTCACAAGTTAACGTTGATTCTACTCCTACAGCTTAGTATCTAGATTAGAAATTCTATCATCCTAAGTTAGAAATATTCAACCCATATGTTTCACGCCTCTAATTTATTCAATCCCAGATCCTATACGTTTTACAGTTTAGAAAGATCTCGGCTTCTCTTAAGTTTTCCTTCTAAAGTGCGGTCTCCAATCAGGGATTTTTATCATCTTTATGAAAAACATAAGTCTTATCTTTTACTCTTATCTTTCCTCCAAACATCGATCGTATGCCCCCACGTGTATGTAAATTTTCACCCCTACACTCAAGAATTCAATTCAAGCTATAGTACCCTTGCCCTAATACCTAATACTATTTCTTTTCGTTAAATGATGGACGGTTTTGCTCACACACCTTTCATGCGACTATTAATGCTTCTTGAGGTACTAACAGCCGATTACTGAATGTGTGAGCATAAAGTGTAAATAGCAGTTTCCAGGTCTTGACTTTATTTATTTTCTTTTCTTTTTTCTTTATTTTTCTTTTCCAAGACTGGATATATTTTTTTAATGATGCTCTTTTGTTGGTTAGCTTTAAATACCGTTTTTTTCTTTCATACTAGGTTTTAAGGAAAGAGTATTTCTAGGTATCCTCTACTATCCCAAGTTTCAAAGTGCGTGTATGTGCAGTTTGTAGGGTATATACTTTCTAAATTTAGACTCAAGAATAGAAACTATTTTTCAGACTTATCCTTCAGTAAAGCTTTCAATACTTTCCCTTCATCTTGACTTAACTCAAGAACTGAACTCAAGATTATCTACTTCTATAAAAAAAACTGTAAGGACATATAATTACCAAGCTTAAACAGAATGAGGGTTATTTTTAGGGTTTTCAATTCCTAAGCCTAGGATTTAGTTATTTCTAATGTATCAACTCAAATTTAGGAAATAGAAATCTAAGTTACCCTATTAGCTAACTTGACGACAAAATTTTTATATTTTTGTAAAAAAATTCAATTTTTATGGGTTTTCAAATGTGTATGCAAGTGCTGAATATACAATTGAATTCGAAGGTAGAAAGCTTACCGAGCACACCCCCAAACTTAAACTTGACAGTGCCCTCACTGTCAGACTACACCAAGAGGGTCAAAATTTTCGGCGCTCCCCACAAATTTTTTATACAAAAAGAAAAGCAAACCAAAAAAATATATACACAAAAAGATCCCTCCCAAACTTAAGTAAAACAGTGCTTCCACTATTTAAGCGATGAAGTTTAGGATTAGGGGGAGAAAACAGTATCAATCTATACAAGGCCTTATACAGGTCAAAAGTGAGCACTAACCATTCAAAAAATTTATCGCTATAATGTGCAGATTGGTGAAAGAATATGAAGAGGAAAGAAATAGAGAATATGCGAGACCGTATGGGGATAGAAGAGGAATACGGTCTCGATGGAGGAGAAGAATGGCGGAGGGGAGAAAGAAGTGGAATACGAACATGAGGGTGGAAATGGAGTGAATAAATTAGTACAATTTGTAATGACCGATGTATAGCAAGCGATTGTACTAATCAATCAACCCGACGAGAAATGGGGTCAAATCCCTTAAGATTCGTGAAAAAACATGGGTAGACCGAACTTGGTAAACCAGGCACGGGAAATGAAAGCGATATGGTGTTCATCTCAGAAAATTGCAATTTAATACCGCTCATTCATTATCTATTTTGCTATATATCGGTGCTTTTAACCAGTGTCTGCTCAGTAATTACATATTACAGGTGTTCGTGATTAAATACTGGAAACAAACTTAATATCACGAATATAACGTTTGGGAGCCAACACTGTAAACAGAACAGAAAACCAACCAATACCCAAAGAGTTCTTTTTACAAATAAATGTGTGCACAAAAATTTTGGTCCAACACATACAAGTGTGCTCATGACTCTTTGGCATGGACCATGATGGGGGGATGCCCTTGGCACAAATTGTGCGTGTATGAATAGGCAATAAATGCAATAAAGTTGTGATATGGTATTGGCATCAAGTTTCCCTCCATATTTCTGAATGCAAACCAGGTTTAAACAGACAAATCAAGCAGCATCATTATGATTGTGGAGAGCACACATGACCACCATACTAAGACGAGCCAATGTGCTCGATTTTGGACCGGCCACATGCCCAAATAATCCGACGTGCTCGGCCCCCTAGCTCCTAATTTCCCCATTTTTCTCATGGTCATTTCTTTAGATAACATCACCTTATTTCTATTGTTTATTTATTCAGATGTTAGGCCTATAAATATCAAAACAAAGTTGAGCAAAGGGATCATGTAATATAGTTTTGTTTTAGTTCTTTTTTTTTGTTTAGGCTTGAGAGTTGTGTGATCTTAACTTGGTCTCTTCTTCTTCTTCCCTCTTGAAGCTTTCTTTGGAAAGGTTCATTAAGGAGGTCGAACAAGTTACCAACATCTTGTAACTCACTTTTAAATGTCAATATATTTCTTTGTTATTGCTTTGTTTACTTGCTCTCTTTTCTTTACTTGCTATGTTTTTTCTTTTCATTATGCTTAACTAATCTTCTTTGGTTGTGGTTATGGTAAGGAAGTGAGATGAAAGGCTTTGCCTCCTCCTCCTCTTGTAATTGTTTTAAGTTCTTAATGTTGATTATAAACTTATTATTGTAACTTGGAAGGTTTGATATGGTATGTTGATTCGATGGTTACTTTGTAACCTCATCACATACCATATTCTCCCTAGAAACCCCATCTTGCAAGCCTAAGATTAGAATCAATTCGGTGTTAAGTTTGCTAAGTTTGGATGTGTTATTTTGTGATTAAATGACTTGACAAATCTTTCGGTTTCATATACCATATACCATCACAAACGCTTAGCACACTTAACACTGATATCATTTGATCTCGTTCACTAACTTGTGTTTTTGATGTTACGGTATGCTTGCTAACCCTTGTGTTGAGTGTTAATACCCCAAGCTTGGACATACAAACGGTAAGTGAACAAACGGACTCGTTTCATATTTTGCGGTGAATACCGGAAATTGATGACTTGTGCTCCGCAACCGCCTTGACAAGTCATGCTTCATGCCGGGATCTACGTAGGGACAGACAACTCATGATCAAGGGAAGCATCGAAGGAATCGTCGGGATTCGACCTTCCAAGCCAAAGCCATGTCCAATTTCTTTCTTAACTTCTTTCTTTGTTTTCCTTGTTTTCGTAATTTTTATTTTTGTGGCAACCAACCCAATTCGTTAATTTGTTGAACCTTAAATCACAAGACCTAATACACAATTCCCTGCGGATCGACCCGTACTTGCCGGCTTTGCTACAACGCGCCGTGCACTTGCGATTTATAAATATTTAAAACGAGAACGATCTCGCGTGCGCAATCCGTTTCCTTAATATCATATCAGTTTCCAAAACATACATGTTTGCACGCGGGTGAACTCCCAACAAGTTTTTGGTGCCGTTGCCGGAGAGTTGGTAGTTATTAGGAATTGTTATTTCTGGTTCGTACTAACTCACTAACTTTTAACTCAACTTTTTCAAAACTAACAATACAAAATTTTTTCTACTTTGTTCTCTGTCCTTCAGACCTGCTAGCACTCTGTGATTCAACTAAAGAATCATGGTAGACCATTAGAATACTAATATTTCCTGGATGAGCCACACAAAATTCGAGCACAAACACTCGGAATTTGCCGGCGACATTGACGAAATATCCGAGCTCGCCGGCCCTTTGTGGGTGTTTTTAATTTTTTGTTCTTGTGTGATCTCCAGTGTGTTGTCAGTACTCTAGTGGTATTGTTTGATTTTTATAATTTTGAGTGTGCAGGAATTAGGACATATATATCGCTTTTTGACACTAAATATCGTATTTTCCGACATTTCAGGTCTTTTACGGACTTACGACCAGCGATCATGCGGAGCGAGGCTCAAACTCAATTTCAAGACATTAGTGACGTATATTGCCAAAGATCCGGGTAGTTTGACCCGCGCAAGCGAACAATCAAAGACTCAGATCACTTTCAAAGGGGTTTTCTTAACCAAAATCACATCGGTACGTATTTCCTAACACATTCCTCTTGAATCCGACGCGGTCCAATATTTCTATCTTCTGCAGGATTCTTCGCACAAATTTGCCACCAATTGCACAGAGAACTAACCGTATTTTTTGCAGCTCTTACGGATTTAAGGGAAAAAAGTCCAAACAAGATACGGTAAAGGATTTCATCACCTTTTCTCCGTAGCCCAAAAATCACAAAACTGCATTCTTGCATACCCACAGTAATTTAAAATCAACTAGAACTTTGACTCTAAGGACTTCATGCTCATTAGGAGAAGTTAGCTGTGTTTAGAACACCGCTTAACGGTATATTGTTCACGGGGTGTCTAGGCAAGTGTTCAAGAGAAAGAGTTATCTAATTAAGGTACTTCGCGAAAGCGTTGGAAAACCTCCCATTCTCTCTTGCACTTACCTGGCTTCGTGATCCGTATATCTTAAGCCTGTTTCTCGACACGGTTTTACTTCAACAATCAGGTTCTTGAGCAGGTCTAGTTGACTAGCATAATATAGACTGCTAGGGGTGTGATATTCTTTGTTTTTATGATATTTGTGAATTCATGTTAATATGGGTGATACATGATTTAATTCATTTTTTCACGATTCTTATTCTTTTGTTTATACTCAATCCTAATTCGTTTGTTCGAATTATCACGATTCTTCCCACATTCATGAAAACCGTCCTTTTCTAGGGGGTGACCAATCGTCCCAGAGTTTTGCTAACGGTCACCCACCTAACACTCTTGAACCCAGTCCCACTTCAATTAGAGACCTAATGATTGAATATTTAGAGAAAGAGGTCGACAGATTGACAGCTTTAGGATCCCCACCATCACAACCCTCCTTACCTGAAACGACTGACACATCATTAGGGTATGATAGTGAGATAGATGCTAGATTGACCACTTTAGAGAAGGGTATTGAAGTGATGACTGCGGTCGAGAATCAAACAGCTTCTACGCTAGCCCTGTGCATACAACATTCTGAGCAATTGTTTCTTGCTCAAGCTCAATCATTGGCTAGAATAGAGGAACACGCGAAACATTTAGTTGTAAGGATTCTAAGGAGTGAACACAGTCAATCGGAACCCAATAGTGTTGATATCTGTCATCTAGGAAGTCACCCAAGTAAGATAAACGATCAATTGAATTTTGATGATTTCATAGATAATGATACGATTGAATTGACTGAGTGTTACCAGGACGCACAAGAAAACCCTCCGAGGCAGACTGATGCTTTTTGTAATCCAATTTTAAATGAGGGGCCTTGTGAATTTGTTGGATATGGTTTGGATAGATTGTCATAAGAGATCAATGATCAGGAACCCACAAATTTTTTATCACCTAGTGGTATTGTTTCGGAAGATATTTTCGTGTGGGAACTTACCTTTTTGGATGACATATACCTATCCATTTGTGAATGTGATAAGGAAGAAATGGTATTGGGAGAGTTAGAAAACCATAATGATAAGAATAGGATTGTGAAAAATCATAGGGAGGAAGACAGCCTTGAAAACCATTCTTTCATAGCAAGTTTTGAAGAAATTTTTGCGGATGAACTTGATATTCTTGGTGAGTTTGAGTCAGGATCAATTTAGGAACATCCTAAAAACCTTTCTTTTGCTGAACTTTTTGCGGATGAACTCCAATTTTTACACGAACTTGACTTTGGAACTCAACGCGTGCTTTTTGAACATTCAATTCATCCGGGCAACAATTCTTTGACCTCTTCAAAACTTCATTTTCACTTTCAACATCTTCCAATCCATACATTTACACGCCCATGCCCTTCACTAACATCTAACATATACCTCTTCTTTTCTTTTTTCTTTTGTATATACATATTCTTTTACCAGCCATTGCACTATATAGACAAAAAAAAATTATGGCTGGTATTAATTCCTGGACTAACTGATTGAAACGATTTTCCATTGTGTGTTGGCTTTTAGAAAATTGTATTTAGAAATCACAACCAAAAATTATTTGACTGCAATCAACTACGATGTCGGATGTAGCGCGTTAGTAAGTGCGGATCGTCCACAGGGAAAGTGAGATCGTTCAATTTCCGAATTAGATGAGTTGAAAATTTAAGGAAAAGAAAAGAAAACAATTCATGATTTGCATTTGAAGATCAAGAAATAAGAAAAATCTAAATCTAGAAAAGACATTAAAAACAAGAATTGAGATGTGTGATAATTTTCAACAACAATCAAGATTAGAAGTATGGCTCGTAGTAGTAGATCGGATATATAGGTGTGATGAGATCTAAAAATTACTAATTCTTATCCATTAATGAATTGATACTAGATCGATGCAAATTCATCGAGGTTTAAGGATCTTGCGAGGGAATTAGGGATTTCGCAACTCATCCTTTGTCCTTTCGATGGATCGCATTCAAATTCTAGCTTCTAGTTAATCAAATGGTCAATAGCTGTTCCCTAGTTTCGAGTGAACACGATCAAGGAAGCATCATCTCGAAACTAGGTTATTAATCATTTGATTCACTAGAATTTCCAAACATTATAGGATTTAAGAATTGTAAGAATATCTAAATCATAATCATCTTAAGATCGTCACAACTCCTACACGAGCGGAGATTACTCAAACATCATGATCACAAACACAATCACAAATTGAGATCTAATCATTATGCTTGAATTAAAAGATAAGCAAGAATATAGAAAATTCACCTTTATTTATCAACAAATTTCATTACAACTCTCTTGAATTTACAAAAGGTAGGAACTAGATCATCGATTTCGGCTTCGCTCGACTCATTGAGTAGCGGATCGGCGTGGATCTCTTGCTCCGTTGGAATCCGGCGTCGCTTCTAAAGGTTGAAGGCTCTCTTGCTTGAATTGCTCTCGGGATCTTGATCTTGATTTTGAATTGGGGTTTGAATTTGAGGCACAAGTTGTGTCACTCAACTTGTGGGTTGAAGATGGTGATGATTCCTGAACAATTTACACCCTAGATCTAGGCTCCATTTTATAGACCTCCAAATTCTAGATCTAGGATTGAAATTTGAATTCCTTCCACAAGTTTGTTAGCCAAAAGATTTAAATTTCCCTCCAAAAGTTTGTTACAAGATCCTTCTAGAAATAGTTTGTTAAGCCGAGCCTTCTAGAAAGGCCATGTGGAGCTTCTGGGGTCTTCTGGAAGCTTTGGCCGTTAGAGGAGAGCACGTGGCGAAATTTGAAGCGTTGATCTCATCAACAAGCCGCGGATCCGCGGCGCCAAGGGGGTTTGGGCCGCGGATCCGCGGTCCTTTGATGGCCCCACTGCTTGGAATTTCTTCTGTGGACTTGGGCTGATTTATGGGCCTTATTTTCATATGTTGATTTTTGTTTGGCCTTCTGTATTGCTACCAGATCTTTAGCCTTTGAGTTGGCGTTTCTTTTATCAGATCTTTTCCCAATTTTGGGCTTTTGCTTCTGGAATTTCCTGCATTAGACCCCAGACAAGAGTTGTGCAATACAAGGATGATGCGATGCCATGAAAAACACAGTCAATTTCCCTAAAAGTGCCGGTTTTAGTATACAGTACAAGTAATCCAGTATTTTACATGTGTTTTGCTAATATGTGCGATATGAATACCGGATACCTATACATGAATGCAAAAGGTAGGGAAATTGCCGTGTTAGAAATGCAGTATTTTCGACTGATCAAATTCCCCCAAACTTATTTTCGATCATCTCGATCGAACTGTTTTATTAAAAAGAGAAGGAGAAAATAAAGAAAGAGAAAAACTAGCACACTTTCGTAGGCAACACGATTGCACTGAGCACGTGCAACAAGACTTTAAACCTCTAGGTGTCCCTAGTAGGAGGAGTGTTGTCTCCTGAGGGTTTTCAGCGGATTACACCCACAAAATCCAATAATAAATGGAAGATCATGAATATTACATTTAAAGAAAAGAATTGTAAAAGAAAAGCGTTGAAAATTAGGGTTTCCAACTAAGCTATCTTTTCGGTTGTCATGAGCCCTATCTTAATGGTCATGAAAAGATGTCAGAAATCACGTCCTCTCTCAATAAAACATCGTCTTATTCTTCATTCCTATCTTTCTTCCAAACATCGATTATATCACCCTGCATGTGTGTAAAGGACATCCCTACACCCGGAGAATTCAATTCAAGCAATCATACTCTTGCACATCAGCCTCGGTACTTTTTAATTAGATGTGCTTACACACTTTCATGCGATCGTTAATACTTCTTGAGGTACTAACCGATCGATTACTCATGTGCTTGCTTATTTGGTGTATTTTCCTCGTCTTGCACCACCTCAGGTATAGCAGTGACTCCCAGACCAGTTGGCCTTAGGGCACTAGGTGAAAAGGCACCCTTGCTATATATTTTTTTTATTTCCCTTGGTGATAACAAAACCAGTGTCCATTTTTCTCACCACTTTCTTCATTTTTTTCCTTCATACATCGGCTTTAAGACAAGAGCATTTCAAGGTATTCTCTACTATCCCGGGCTTTAAGACGTGTGTAAGTGTGAATAGCAGGGTATCAACGTTCAAAATGTTTGGCTTTCCAGAATAGAAACTATTTTTCAGACTTAGTTTTATCCTCAAATTAGTGACTTCCTTGATCTTACTAACCCTTGGGACAACGGCTCATAACTACTTATTACTAGTTCGTATAAGAAAACTTCTAATTTTCTTAGTTTTCTTAATTTTTTTCTAATCTCATGGATGTAATTGTTCACTATCTAATCTTTTATTATCTTAAATATTAAATATTTTTATATTTTGAAAATTTTGAAATTTTTATGAGTTTTTTTTTTTGAAAATTTTTGAATTGTTATAGGTTTTAATGGGTTTTGAAAAATTATTTACAAAAAATTATGAACCAAAAGAAAAATATTTACACAAAATTTTTATGGATTTTGAAAATTTTTGAATTTTTATGGTTTTTTTTTTTAGAAATGTTTTGTGCTTATGCAAATGATATGCACATGATGCAAAAGTAAGCACAAACCTCCCCCAAACTTGTTTTCAACAGTGTCCTCACTGTTGCCTTCAGCTAAATCTACAAAACCTGTAAGCCTGGGAGGAATTTATTAGTGGGGGCAAAATATATAAGTGAAGACCCTCCCCCAAACTTATTCTTTTCACTCACCTCCATTCAAAAAGATGATGCAGTAATATACAGGACATGGAGGTAAGACGGAGGAATTTTAATCAAGATAAACTGGCTCCTGTAAGAACAGAAACTCCTCCGTGGGGTCAGTGGAAAAATACGGCTTTAGTCTATGTCCATTCACTTTGAAAAATGTGCCGTTTTTAACATTTTCTACCTCTACTGCCCCATGCGGGTATACAGACCGCACAACAAAAGGTCCCTTCCACCGAGATCGAAGCTTACCCGCGTGAAGGTGTAATCGTGAATCATAAAGAAGGACTTGCTGACCAGGTGAAAATGTTTTCCTCAAAATGTTTTTATCATGAAAAACCTTGGTCCCATTCTTTACAATCACAGCGTTATCATAAGCTTCATCGCGGAGTTCGCTTAGCTCATTAAGTTGCAGCTTCCGAAAGTTGCAGGCTTGGTTTAGGTCAAAATTTATTTCCTTAATAGCCCACAATGCTTTATGCTCAATCTCGACTGGTAAATGACATGCCTTCCCAAACACTATCCTGTATGGAGACATCCCTAGGTCGGTTTTAAATGCAGTTCGGAATGCCCAAAGAGCATCCGTCAGTTTGGTCGACCAGTCTTTTCTATTTTTAGCAACAGTCTTCTCCAGGATTAGTTTGATCTGTCTATTCGAAATCTCAGCCTGCCCGCTCGTTTGGGGATGATATGGTGTAGAAAGTCGGTGGTTGATTGAGTATTTCCGCATCAGAGTCTCAAAAGACCTGTTGCAGAAATGTGTCCCATTATCACTAATGATAGCGCGTGGGTGTCCAAATTGCGAAAAGATATTCTCTTTGAAGAACTTAATGACAACTTTCCTGTCATTAGTGAGACATGGAATGGCTTCTACCCACTTTGAGACATAATCAACCGCCAGCAGTATGTACAAATTCCCAAAGGAGTTGGGAAAGGGACCCATAAAATCAATGCCCCAAACATCGAAAATTTCAACAACCAAGATGGGTTGCTGAGGCATTTCATTTATCCGGAAGATTCTACTCGTGTACTGGCATTGTGTACAGGTTTTGCAATAGTCAAATGTGTCCTTGAATAAGGTCGGCCAATAAAATCCACATTGCAAAACCTTTTCCGTCTTCTTTTTAGGACCGAAGTGACCCCCACAGGCCTGATCATGACAAAAAAAAAGAACACTTTTGAACTCTTCTTTCGGGACACACCGGCGGATGATTTGATCAGGACAATACTTAAACAAATATGGATCATTCCAGTAAAAGTGTTTTACTTGGGATAGAAAACAGTATTTGTCCTGTTTTGACCAATCGCTGGGTATAAGTCCCGTGACAAGATAGTTCACAATATCCCTGAACCATGGTTCATTGGATGCGTTCAAGAGTTGTTCGTCGGGAAATGAATCATTGATTGGCAGGGTCATGTTCATACCGGAATATTGCATTTTATACCGCCCATTTTTACGCTCGTTTGTTTATAGGCAGGTGCTTTTAATCAGTGTTTGCTACATAACTGCAGAATACAGGTTCTCGGCTCTGAACAGTGAATATCATGGAAAAGTACGACAAATTCCGGATTACTGCCAACAACAGATAAAACACGGGTCTCCGCTCTCTATCCGTGTGTTGCCACATACCAGTTTAAGGGACAAGATGGCAAATCGAATGTCATGTCATGCACAAAGCTCTAGGTCAACACAAGATCCAAGAAATCTACGCGGAGCTCGAGGAAATCATGGCAAAAGATTCACATCACATCACATTTTTGTTCTACTAAAATTCTGGAATAATTGTGAAGAGTTTCTGAGAAAAGTCATATACCACACTGAAGGGGACAACAAACCAGGGAACCCCACCAAACCCCACAACCTAACTCTCCTATATGGCCGCGGAACCGCGGCCAATAGGGGGTCTAGGCCGCGGTTCCGCGGCCGTACTGACTCCTTGATGTGTCGTTTTCTGGGGTTAGTTTGGGTACTTCATGTTGAGGCAGATTGTTGCCCTAGGTTTTCAGTTCACCTCCTATAAATACCCCAGAACTTGCCAAGCTTTGGTGTTCATTCTTTGTTCTTCTTTTTGTTAGGATTTAGTCTTTTTCTTCTTCTTCTTCTTCATCTTTTCTCCATGAAAATTGTAGTGAGAGCTTTTTGAGTGGAAGATCAATGAAGATGAGGGCTTTTGTATCATTCTCTTTTGTTTAACTTCCCCTTGAGATTCTTGCTTTCTCTTGATCATTCAACCTCTTCATTGAGCTTGAATGGTTAAGGGTTAGTTATTGATCTCAAGGGTCGTATTTTCTTATGGAATTAGCGCTTCATTTCACATGCGTTCTCTACCCTTCTCTTGATCTTGCAACCTCTTGATTGAGCTTGCAAGTTTAAGGGTTGGCTATTGATCCCATGCTTGTCTTGAGTTCTAGTTTCTTGTTCTTTTTATCGCTTTTTATTACTTGCTTATTATTATCTTGCTTTACTTTCTTGCAATTTAATTCCATGCACTTTAATTACTTGCTTGTAATCTTTTCTTTTCTTTGTTCTTTTCTTTTTGTTCTCTCTTTTTGGTTCGTTTTTGTGAATGGTTGTAATTATCATTGTTCAGAATAAATACGGTATTGTAAGTTAAGACTTTCTTTTCTCATTTCCTTTTCCCGTTATTTTCCATTGAACTCCGCCCAAACCATACGCAAGCGCTCCGTTAGGCACCCTACCCTGACAAGGTAACGGTGATTCCTAACCGCGACCGGTTGCGTTCGGTTTGGCCGGAGGCGAAAGCAAGAGACAAGAACGGAAGGACAAGGGTAAATAAGCCGTATTCCATGAATACCGCGCTTAAATCCCCTAATCCACGTTGTTGCCGATTGCTCTAGCTTCAATTGGTCAAGACTCGGCTCAAAGGTTTTGAGTACGGATTTCTTTAGCTTACAATTCCGTATCTTTTTCTTAACAACTTTATACTTGCAAATAAAACACATAGGTTAGTCTGAACAAACATATACACATTCTTTATTGACTCGTCTAAAACAAGAAAGGACATACAACCATCTCCCTGTGGATCGACCCGTGCTCAACCGGCTAGCTGCATAGCGACACCGTCTTGATTGCGGTTAACCGAAATCATTTCAATCAGGTCACAGGGGAAGAAGAGATGCGTGAAAGATGGTCGGCTACTACGTTTTCATATCCTTTCTTATCTTTGATAAGAAGATCAAACTCTTGTAACAGAAGGATCCAACGTGTTAGCCGACCTTTTGCATCTTTCTTTGCCAGAAGATGTTTCAAGGAGGAATGATCTGTGTACACAATTATTGGAGAGCCGATTAAGTAAGGCCTGAATTTTTCTAATGCAAATACAACCGCTAAAAGTTCTTTTTCGGTGGCTGTATAATTTATTTGTGCATCATTCAGGGTCTTACTCGCATAGTATATCATGTGTGGAATCTTTTCAATGTGTTGTCCTAAGACTGCACCTACTGCAAAGTCGGATGCGTCACACATCGGCTCAAAAGGGTAGTCCCAATTTGGAGACGATAGAACGGGGGCTGAAGTGAGGGAGTGTTTAAGTGAGTCAAAAGCTGTCTCACAGTCCGAGTCAAAGTGGAAGGTCGTATCGTTGGCCAGGAGAAGAGTTAAAGGTCTAGCAATTTTGCTAAAGTCCTTAATGAATCTCCTATAGAAGCCCGCATGGCCAAGGAAAGATCGAATATCTTTGACGCTTTTGGGATGAGGGAGGTTTTGGATGACATCAATCTTAGCTCTGTCAACCTCAATGCCTTTCTGTGAAATGACATGTCCAAGAACAATTCCTTCTTGGACCATGAAATGGCATTTTTCCCAGTTCAAAGTCAAATTCTTCTCTTTGCAACGAGTAAGAACAGCGTCAAGATTCGATAGGCAATCGGAAAAAGAGTCTCCAAAAATCGAGAAATCGTCCATAAAGATCTCCAGAAAATTCTCTACCATATCAGAGAATATCCCCATCATACACCGCTGAAAGGTAGCGGGAGCATTGCATAACCCAAAAGGCATGCGACTGTAAGCAAAGGTACCAAAAGGACAAGTAAAAGTGGTTTTATCTTGATCCTTTTTGGCGATGGGAACCTGATTATAGCCTGAGTATCCATCCATAAAGTAATAATACGCACGTCCAGCTAAGCGTTCCAACATCTGATCAATGAATGGTAGAGGAAAGTGGTCTTTACTCGTGGCGGCATTGAGTTTACGGTAATCAATACATACACGCCACCCAGTTTGGGCGCGTTTCTGAATCAACTCATTTGCCTCATTGGTAACAACAGTGATGCCAGATTTCTTAAGGACGACATGTATAGGACTCACCCATTGGCTATCGGAGATTGGGTATATGATACCACTATCAAGGCATTTGACGATCTCTTTCATCACCGCTTCCTTCATGACGGGGTTCAACCGTCTCTGTGGTTCTCGGGTTGGTCTGGCATCATCCATCAAGTGTATATGATGTTCGACAATCAAGGGACTAATCCCTTTGATGTCCGCCATGGTCCAATCAAACGCCTCCTTATTAGATCTCAATACCGATAAAAGTGCATTCTCTTGCTCTGATGCTAGAGAAGCGGAAATGATAACCGGTAAAGACTCATTCTCACCTAAATATGCATATTTAAGGTGAGAGGGTAAAGTTTTGAGATCTAATTCTGGCGGAGAAATAATAGAAGGTGGGATCATCGAATGATTTTCGGAGTCACAAAGAAGCTCATAGCCTATAAAAGATACAGACTCGGATGGTGATGAGTCAGGAGTGGCAGACTCAAGCATGGAAATGGTGTCCTCACTAAGATCATGTGTCAGGTCAAACAGTGATGCGGCAGTGTCGTCGAGATCTGTAAAGCAAAGTTCCTCAACTCCGCAACTTTCGGGAGCAATCTCGTGGACAGAGCACACATCAAGGATATGAGCAGAGGGTTCTGATGGCTGACTTCCAATTTTGTAGATGTTTAGTTCAATGGTCATATTTCCAAATGATAAGTTCATTGAACCATTTCTACAATTAATGACAGCATTGGAAGTGGCAAGGAAAGGTCGACCCAAAATCACCGGAATTTGGCTCCGGGGGTTTTCTACAGGCTGTGTATCGAGAACAATGAAGTCTACGGGGAATACAAATTCCCCGACCTTTATCAACACATCCTCTAGTTCACCCCGAGGTTTGGTGATTGACCGGTCTGCCATTTGGAGAGTGCAGTGAGCAGGTTTCAACTCTCCAATCCCTAGCTGCTCATAGACAGAATATGGAAGTAGGTTAACACTTGCGCCAAGGTCTAAAAGAGCACGGTTGATGTTTTTACCCCCAATAGAAATCGATATCGTAGGACATCCTGGGTCCTTAAGTTTCTTTGGTAGCCGAGGGATAAAAGCAGTGCTAATGTTATTGGACATGAAGACCTTCTTCGGCACTTGAGTCTTCCTCTTCCTAGTGCACAAGTCCTTGAGAATTTTCGCATATGCGGGGACTTGTTGAATCGCATCTAGGAGAGGGATGTTGATGTTAACCTGTTTGAACATTTCCATAATTTTCTCCATATGAGGACTCGATTTGTTAGCCCTTAACCGGTTCGGGTAAGGTGCTTTAGCAATGAGCGCTGGGTCCATTATAGGAGAAGGAAGTGGGGGTAGACGTGATTCCGAAAGAGGAGTGGGCTGAGATGGTGAGCCTAGAGGGAAATGGAGAATAGGCTCGCGAGAAGGCGGTGGGGTAGGAGAACAAGAATCAGACGTAGAAATGTGTGTGTGAGGAAAGGTCTCAGCCGGGGCATTGATAGGATTTTCAGTATCATCAACTTCTTCCCCAACATGGTTATCCAGCACTCTCCCAGATCTTAACGTTGTGACAGCATTTACATTGTAATGCCCAGGATTCGGTAGGGGTTGAGACGGAAGTTTCCCTTTTTCTCTCGCACTCATTTCGGCCTTAAGTCGTGCAATTTCAGCTTCCATCGTTCTGATACTCTCAGCTTGGGACGCTGAGTTTTTCTTTATCTCACCAACGGAAGACCTAACCTCGACCGACACTTCCATGAAATTTGACAAGAGTGATTTCATGGTTTAAGAAACTTGAGAGAACTCGTCAGAACAGGTCAACTGCATAGGATTAGATGGTGCAGGAGTGTTGACCTGGTTTTGAAAATTTTGTGACTGGTAGGGGTGCTGAGTGAGATGAAGTGGTTGCTGTTGTGGAGGAAGAGCCCTTTGGAATTGATTAGGGTTTGGAACCGTGTTTTGGGATTGGTTCCAAGCAAAATTCGGGTGATTCCTCCAACCCTGATTGTATGTGGAAGAAAAAGGGTCGTTTCTAGGTCTTTGAAATGCGGCATTGGTATGCTCGAGACCTTGAAACTGAGAGTTTAATGGACATTCTTCCGTCAAATGAGAAGGATCAGAACAGCACCCACAAACAGTTTTGGGGAGCGACATTGGGTTCAGGGAGGCTGCTAAAAATTTGTGTTCTATAGCGTCAAGCTTCTTTTGCATAGCTGCCATCTCAGCTCGAACACCTATGGACACGTCTATTTGGTGTACGCCACCCCTACTTGATGGCTGGGTTCCAGTCTCCCACTGTAGTGACTTTTCAGCGAACTCTTCTAAAAATTTCCACGCTTCCCCATCATCCTTGGTCATAAAGGAGCCTTGACACATGTTTTCAAGGTTTTGTTTAGTGATAGGGTTACTGCCCTCATATATGATTCGGCAAAATTCCCATCTCGGGATGCCGTGATGTGGGCATTGAACCAAAAGATCCTTGAATCGTTCAAAGCATTTAGAGAATGGTTCTGCCGGAAGCTGGGAGAATTGATATAGTTCGCTACAGATTCGAGATGTCTTTTGCATAGGGTAGAATTTCTTAAGGAATGCCGCAACGAATTCTTCCCAATTCGTTATGGAATGTGCGGTGGTGTTATATAGCCACTTCTCGGCTAAATCGCACAAGGTAAATGGAAGAAGTCGTAGACGCATGGCATCCACAGAAAGTTGTGATGTACCCATCATTGCGCATATGTTTTCAAATTTGGTGATAAAAACGTACGCATCTTCAGTCTCGAGACCGTGGAATTTGGGTAGAAGGTTGATGTACTGGGGCTTAATCTCAAAGTTATCCCCGTTGGCTGGTGGAATGGATAAGCAGGTCGAGAGAGGACCTCGCAAAGGGTAGCACCTCTCTTGGAGAGAGATACGGGGAGGATTTTGCGCACCAACGGACGGCGGCAGAGTAGCGGTAAAGAGGTTTGATGGAGACTGATCCATCGGTGTGGGTGTGGTGGTGGGTAAAAGAAAGGTAAATGGAGAAATACCGACTTCGGAGTCGATCGAGGGGACGCGGACAAGTCGGGCACTAAAATCCCGTGTCCAGCTTATCTTGCACTAAAAGGGGTTAGTACAAGTGGCAGCGTGATTTATAATTAGGGGAAATGAAGTGAATGCGGTGTTTGTTTTGAAAAATGATACGGATTTTGAAAAGATGATGCAAGCACAACAAATGCAACAAGCAAAACCCTAATTCTATTGGTCACCTAGGTCAGGCTCTAGACCGCTCCTAACTGCCAAAAGACAAGTCGCAGGATAAAATCCTCCACTGCCTCTTTGTCCCCCTGTGGCCAGGTAAGTGCCAGGTAAGTGGGAAGGTACTCCACTACGTAAGTAGTGGGCCTAATTAATAACCACTAGCCTTCGACACACTTTCCTTAGACACCACAAGAAAATGCAGATAAGCAATGAATTACCCACGGCCTTCTTCTGTCCTAAGTGAGTGTGACGGTCCTTAGAGTCATCTCTAGATATTTTTTAATTAATAAGGGTAATGCGGATGCAGGTTTGTGATTTTTGGGACCTAGGAAGGGTAATGAACTCCCCACCTAATCTGGATTTGGTCGTGCCCCTTAATGTCCGTATTAATTATGCAAACAACCACAAAATCAAAAACAAGCACAATTTATTTTGCTTTTTGCGGCGCTGCGATTTTTGCAAAAAAGCCTGCAACAAATTGTTAATTGGAGCAGATTTAGGAAGGAAATAAGAAAGTTAGAGGTTACGTGTTAAAAATTGTACAGAGATCTCCTAGAACTGCCGCGCTTCCGCCGCACAAGTCGCCTAATGCCGCGGTTCCGCCGCGCCTTGAGCTCCTCTCTGCACCAAATTTTACCAGAGCACTCCTGATCACTTCCCTAGCTCTCTGGAATTCTCCAAATAATTTTCCAATTTCACAGCAAGCTCCAGATTTCTTTGCAATTAACCACAACAACTCGTTTAGTGTTCTGCACGAGTTTTGATCTAAAAAATATTGATGGAATAAACTTTTCAACTCAAATTTCAAAAAATGAACAAATAGCACACGATCCCCGGCAACGGCGCTATTTTGATTGAAACGATTTTCCGTTGTGTGTTGGTTTTTAGAAAATTGTATTTAGAAATCGCAACCAAAAATTATTTGACCACAATCAACTATGATGTCGGATGTAGCGCGTTAGTAAGTGCGGATCGTCCACAGGGAAAGTGAGATCGTTCAATTTCCGAATTAGATGAGTTGAAAATTTCAGGAAAAGAAAAGAAAACAATTCATGATTTGCATTTGAAGATCAAGAAATAAGAAAAATCTAGATCTAGAAAAGACATTAAAAACAAGAATTGAGATGTGTGATAATTTCCAACAACAATCAAGATTAGAAGTATGGCTCGTAGGAGTAGATCGGATCTATAGATGTGATGAGATCTAAAAATTACTAATTCTTATCCATTAATGAATTGATACTAGATCGATGCAAATTCATCGAGGTTTAAGGATCTTGCGAGGGAATTAGGGATTTCGCAACTCATCCTTTGTCCTTTCGATGGATCGCATTCAAATTCTAGCTTCTAGTTAATCAAATGGTCAATAGTTGTTCCCTAATTTCGAGTGAACACGATCAAGGAAGCATCATATCGAAACTAGGTTATTAATCATTTGATTCACTAGAATTTCCAAACATTATAGGATTTAAGAATTGTAAAAATATCTAAATCATCATCATCTAAAGATCGTCACAACTCCTACACGAGCGGAGATTACTCAAACATCATGATCACAAACACAATCGTAAATTGAGATCTAATCATTATGCTTGAATTAAAAGATAAGCAAGAATATAGAAAATTCACCTTTATTTATCGACAAATTTCGTTACAACTCTCTTGAATTTACAAAAGGTAGGAACTAGATCATCGATTTCGGCTTCGCTCGGCTCCTTGAGTCGCGGATCGGCGTGGATCTCTTGCTCCGTTGGAATCCGGCGTCGCTTCTAAAGGTTGAAGGCTCTCTTTCTTGAATTGCTCTCGGGATCTTGATCTTGATTTTGAATTGGGGTTTGAATTTAAGGCACAAGTTGTGTCACTCAACTTGTGGGTTGAAGATGGTGATGATTCTTGAACAATTTGCACCCTAGATCTAGGCTCCATTTTATAGACCTCCAAATTCTAGATCTAGGATTGAAATTTGAATTCCCTCCACAAGTTTGTAAGCCAAAAGATTTAAATTTTCCTCCAAAAGTTTGTTACAAGATCCTTCTAGAAATAGTTTGTTAAGCCGAGCCTTCTAGAAGTGCCATGTGGAGCTTCTGGGGTCTTCTGGAAGCTTTGGCCGTTAGAGGAGAGCACGTAGAAAAATTTGAAGCGTTGATCTCATCAACAAGCCGCGGATCCGCGGCGCCAAGGGGGTTTGGGCCGCGGATCCGCGGTCCTTTGATGGCCCCACTGCTTGGAATTTCTTCTGTGGACTTGGGCTGATTTATAGGCCTTATTTTCATATGTTGATTTTTGTTTGGCCTTCTGTATTGCTACCAGATCTTTAGCCTTTGAGTTGGCGTTTCTTTTATCATATCTTTTCCCGATTTTGGGCTTTTGCTTCTGGAATTTCCTGCATTAGACCCCAGACAAGAGTTGCGCAATACAAGGATGATGCGATGCCATGAAAAACACAGTCAATTTCCTTAAAAGTGCCGGTTTTAGTATACAGTACAAGTAATCCAGTATTTTACATGTGTTTTGCTAATATGTGCGATATGAATACCGGATACCTATACATGAATGCAAAAGGTAGGGAAATTGCCGTGTTAGAAATGCAGTATTTTCGACTGATCACTAACCATGTCGTTTAGCGTGTGAATACTGTAGTTAATCTTTGTTTTTCCTAGTTTTTTTTAAATAAGATCCCACCCGTTAGGGGGTGAGTGTTGATTTTTGGGGACAAGGCAGATTTCATTTTTTGTTTGAGTATGATTGTAAATAAATAGGGTTTATTTATTATGTGTGGGGGGGGGTTTAAAATGCCATTTATATTTCCTGCAGCCCATGACCCCGACCCTCTATCCTCATTTCTCAAACAGCAGCCTCTTCTTTCTTCTCTATCCCCGCAGCCTCCTCAAAAACCCTATCCCCTCTCCTCGGATCTTGGCCGGCGACTTCACTATAAAATCCGGCGAGCTCGGCCTCCTTGTCTCCGATCTCCGTTTGGCTTCCTCAGTGCTGTAAGCTTTTCTCTTCCCCCCTCTCCTATACTGTTAATTTTCTGCAAATCCACACAACCCACGGATCATGGCCCCTTTCGAATTAGAGCGAAATTTTGTTGATGTATTTACCCATGAGGTGTTCGGAAGCTATTTCCATGATGCGATACGACAGTTGAGGTGGGAATTTCTATTGTATGGAGAAGAGGGTTTATGTTCTTGCGAACACTTGGTTGATGAGTTCTATGTTGCGCTTAGAAATGGAGAGATACTCCAGGATCCGATTAGATTTCACTTTCAGGATAGACGGAGGGTATTTTCAGCAGATACAATATCCAACGTCATTAATATCCCTATCCGATCTGGTTTTCAAAAACCATTAGAGCTGGCCCAGTATAGAACGATTGTGGGTGATAGGTGCGAGCTACGAGATGCTGGGCTAAATGCCCAGCAGATTTATAGGAACGTCTATACGGCATGCCGCTGGGCTTACCGTAACGTCAGGGGGATCGCTCGAGTTTCATCTTTTCCAGCGATTATGGGGCACATGGTTCATTGCTTAATGACCAGAGATTACCAATTTTGCATGGCGAGCATGCTTTTCGCCACAATCAAGGGAAGTGTCTCCGCGCGCAAATCTTTACTTCCCGTCCTCGTTACACAGATTTGTCGATACTATATGGAGGACGATGACTTCGCGGCCTGCCTCACGATGTATGACACCGTCCCGGTGGAGATAGAGAGGATCTCACCAGGCTACACAGACCCCCAGAGTGAGCAGCAGATTTGGTCCCCCACCGACCCCAGCGAGCATGCGGCTCTGCAGACTTCATCAGAGATCTACTTAAGAGAGGACGTTCCGATAGATCCCTACGAATTACACAAAATGGAGGTCCGTGGCATCAAGACTTTGATCAGGCAAAATAAAGAAATAAAAGAACAGCTCAGCCAGATCTTAGCAAACCAAGAAGAAGCGAGCGGAAGTAGCAGAGCCAAGGGCAAAGCCAAGCGACGATGAGTACATCGTCAGATTCAGTTTGGGGGTGAAGCTTTTTGGTTGTATTTTGTATCTGCATATAGTTTTCATGTGCATATTGTAAGTCCATGCTACCTCTCCCGGTACTTTCGGGCATGCGGAATTTGGTGAAAAACAATTTTCTAGAGGTGGTAACATGGACTCAAAACCGGATCTTTGTTAAACATCTAACTAACAACCTAACTAGGAGTTGTTAACTACTCGGTTAGGGGGTTATACCTTACTTTCTTGAACTCCTTCTTGAAACCTTTGTAGAGCATGGATGGTGCTTTCGTCGTCGCCTTCTTCCGTCAAAGATGGATCCACCTGAGGGTTCAACCTTCGGGCTCCTTTCTCGAACTTTGAGAGAACTAGGGTCTTTGGCTTGCTAGACCTCTAACCCTAGAGTGAGTAGAGAGTGGTTTTAGGATGTTCTTATCTCAAGGAGAGGGTTTCTTAACACATGAGAGTGAGTCTCCTTGAACTAGAGGAGGAGGAAGAAGAAGAGAGGAGAGAAAAGTGTTATGATAGAATAATCAATAAACTTTTTACAACCATGACAAAATATGAAATGAATTATCAAATTAATAATAATAATCTAAATGGAATAGTTGATGGATGGTTTGGAATGACAATTATCATTACACACATTAAATGGTTTTGCTAGAATCAAAGAGCATTTTTGATATGTAATGATGATAGTCAAAGTTTCAAACATGGTCAACAAGTCAACCTTGGTCAACAAGTCAACAAACCCAACCATGACACAATTTTATTTAATTAATATTATTAATTGATATATCATAAATTCATTAGGGTTTGGAAAAAGACGACTGTCAACTGTGCATACACACCCGTTCCGAAACCCTAATGAAAATCCTCTTCCTCCGCCTCAACCAACTGTGCATACACACCCGCATTCTTGTTCCGAGGAACATGAACACAATGAGATATAACTAACCCCAAAACATATACTAGTATCTGGCTCAAACCAGAGCCCGCTAGTAATATCCGTCCAGACTCCAAACTTGCACAAGTGCGCGGATGAGAACGAACCCTGTCGCAAAACCATGCGACCTCTACTCTGTTTTGCCCAAAGGCGAATAGCCCTCTGTGTGGGACTCTAAAGACTCGACACTACACTGGCAGTGGGTTTAACCACAGACCGCAAGCGGCACTAGCTGTGCGTAACGGTCCCCAGGTAGCTGCCGATAAGAAAACTGACGAGGTGAACCCCATCTGAACTTCTACTGAGTCTGAATGTGACAGTCTCCGTACAGTCTGGTCTGTTCGTATGATACATCGCATGGCGGGCCTAGGGGGCGGTAAACGTCAGTCCCCTAATAGCGGTACAAGTCGTGTCGGAGTGAAGCCCAAAACACCCTGAGATAACACTGGAAGCCTACCAGTATATCTCGATTGCCCTGGCCAGGGACTACTCGTGTAATGGCTCTCCTGGACACAGCGCGATGTCAACCCCCAATACCGGGAGAGACGAATCCTGTCCAACCGTCACTGCCTCCAAGTGCTTCGGGACTGTACCCAACTACTACCTGTTTGCACGACTCCTTTGAGCCGTGGTAGGGTAGTAATCAAAGTACAGTGAGAACACACTCGAGGCGAAGTGACGGTGTCAAGTCAGCGGACTAAGCTGTACTCATGTCACCTGGGAACTGATAACTGACGATAGGTATAATACCAACCGGTCAGTTCCCGACGAGTCCTGTCCAGTGTACTCATAACCTAACGAGCACCCGTATACTATCTCCAGTACGACATACTGATGGCTGTGGGACAGACCATCTCCCTCACTGGGATGAGAAGCGCATACGCTAGTCTACTCCGGAGTATCGATGCCCTGTCTCGATAGTCCTGCGACTAGGGACCTGTATAAGGATGTGCTTATAGATTACCCAGCCCCCACTAGTGTGACTGCCATCACAACGCTGGTAATCAAGCAAAGATCCTAAGGGCTCCACTAATGTGTATAGGTGATATACTAAAATAAACACATGTACACATTGAAGTAGAAACAAACTAAGTAGCATACTACTATATTGAGCAAGATTGTTTATACAAGGTGAATATCCCAAGCTTCCATTAAGTAATATACAAACTAGTATGATACAGTAATGGCCTCTAGGGCATATACACTAACAATCTCCCACTTGCACTAAGGCCATGTACTGGCGTATCGAAGACCTATCATCTCGATCAGCCGCTCGAACTGAGTCTGGGGCAAGGCCTTGGTGAATGGATCTGCAGTGTTTTCTTCTGAAGCGACCCTCCGAACCTCGATCTCCTGGCGATCCACGATCTCCCTGATCAGGTGATACTGCCTCAAGATGTGTCTGGATTTCTGATGGGACCTAGGTTCCTTCGCTAAAGCTATAGCCCCATTGTTGTCGCAATACAGAGGTATTGGATCAACAATGGACGGAACCACCTGAAGTTCTTTCAAGAACTTCCTCATCCAGACGGCTTCTTTTGCAGCATCAGATGCAGCGATGTATTCCGCTTCCATCGTCGAGTCTGCAACGGTTTCCTGTTTGGAACTCTTCCAACACACCGCCCCTCTATTGAGGGTAAAGACAAAACCCGACATGGACTTGGAATCATCCTTGTCACTCTGGAAGCTGGAGTCAGCAAAGGCCTCGATCTGGAGGTCTTTTCCGCCATACACCAAAAACATCTCCTTAGTCCTTCTCAGGTACTTGAGAATGTTCTTTACCGCTATCCAGTGTTTCTCCCCAGGGTTTGACTGATACCGGCTTACCACACTTAGTGCATAAGCTACATCCGGTCTGGTACACAACATCGCATACATTATAGAGCCTACCGCAGAAGCGTAGGGTATAATAGACATGCGATCCCTCTCCAAATCAGTCTTGGGAGACATCTCTTTAGAGAGGGTGATCCCGTGACAAGCCGGTAGGTTACCGCGTTTGGAATCTTCCATGCTGAATCTTTTCAGTATGGTGTCGATGTACCTGGACTGTGAAAGTCCTAATATCCTCTTGGATCTATCACGAAGGATCCGGATCCCCAGGATGTATGAGGCATCACCCAGGTCTTTCATGGAGAACCTGTGTGACAAGAACCCCTTGACAGATTGTAGCATAGGAATGTCATTTCCTCTCAAGAGAATGTCATCCACGTATAAAACGAGGAATACTACAGTTCTCGCTACAAATCTACTATAGATGCATGGTTCATCTGGATTTTTGATAAAGCCAAATTCCTTGACTGTCTCATCAAAACAGATGTTCCAACTCCGCGATGCCTGCTTTAGTCCGTAAATAGACTTAAGCAACTTGCACACCTTTCCGCTGCTCCCACTCTGAATGAAACCCTCTGGCTGGTCCATATAGACACACTCCTCTAAATTTCCATTTAGAAAAGCTGTCTTTACGTCCATCTGCCAAATCTCATAATCGTGGAAGGCAGCAATGGCAAGAAGGATCCGAATGGATTTCAGCATAGCTACTGGAGAAAAGGTCTCGACATAGTCCAAACCAGGTCTTTGACGAAAACCTTTTGCAACCAGTCTAGCTTTATAGGTCTCAACCTGTCCATCTACACCAATCTTCCTTTTGAATATCCACTTGCATCCTACGGGTTTTACCCCGTCTGGAGCAACGTCCAACGTCCATACTTTGTTGGTGTACATGGACTCCATTTCGGTCCACATTGCATCCAGCCATTTTACCGAGTCGACGCTCTGAACGGCTTGCTGGAAGCTAGTAGGCTCATCATAATCTATGATGCAATCCTCTCTATCCCCGTCTATGAGAAAACCGTAGTATCTCTCGGGCGGATGAGACTGCCTACTACTCCTGCGGAGCGGCATAGGAATGTCCTGTTCTTTTGAACCCACTGGTTCCACTAAGCTTTCAGTAATAGTCTGTGGTTCTGGAATTTCTTCCAGTTCTACTGTGCTCCCACTTATCTGGTTTTACAAAAACTCAGTTTCCAAGAAGTAGGCATGAGAGAAACAAAAACCTTTTGTTCCTCTTCGCAGTAGAAGAAATATCCCTTGGAGTTCTTTGGATATCCCACGAACTTGCACTGTAATGAGCGTGCCTCGAGTTTGTCCGCATGCTGCTTTTTAACAAAAGCTGGACATCCCCATGTCATAATGTGATTAAGATAGGGCCTCTTTCCACATCACATCTCATATGGTGTGGTAGGCACAGTCTTAGTAGGAACTCGGTTCAAAAGGTATGCAGCTGATTCTAGCGCATACCCCCAGAATGATCGCGGTAACTCAGCATAACTCATCATAGACCGTACCATATCCAATAGGGCCCGGTTCCTTCTCTCCGATACACCGTTATGTTGCGGAGTGTATGGAGGAGTAAGCTGAGAGAGAATTCCATTCTCTTTTAAGTAATTCAGGAACTCGGCACTTAAGTATTCTCCACCTCGATCCAATCTTAGAATCTTGATACTTTTGCCGGTTTGTTTTTCTACTTCATTCTTATATTCCTGGAACTTTTCAAAGGCTTCGGACTTATGTTTCATTAAGAAGACATAACCGCACCTTGAAAAGTCATCCGTAAAAGTAATGAAGTAAGAATAACCGCTTCGCGCATGTGTATACATTGGACCGCACACGTCGCTGTGTACGAGTCCCAAGAGCTCGCTTGCTCTTACTCCGTGTCCAGTGAACGGAGTCTTTGTCATCTTTCATTTGAAACAGGATTGACAAGTGGCATACGATTGATATTCGAACGGATTCAAATATCCTTCTGTATGTAACTTAGTCAACCTTCTCTCATTGATGTGACCCAGTCTACAATGCCATAAGAAAGTCTGATTGATATCTAGAGACTTTCTTTTGTGTGTATTCTGGACATTGAAAATCTGTGGTTGGTTTAACACGTATATACCATTGCTCAGTGTACCTGACCCAATCAGAACTTGATTAAGGTGAATGTTTACAACATTACTTACAAACGCAAATTCATAACCTTCTTTAGAAACCAAAGATACAGAAATGATATTACAAGTTGCGTTGGGTACAAAAAAGCAATTGCGCAAAACCAAAACATGTCCATCTGACATTCCCAGGTGATAGTCCCCCACGGCTTTAGCATCCATGCTAGCTCCGTTTGCAACTCTGAGGGTCATGTCACCTGCCTTCAAAACCCTACGGTTTCTCAACGCCTGCAAAGAATTACATATATGAGATCCTGATCCGGTATCCAACACCCAGGAAGTAGAGTTTATTGAAAGACAGTTTTCAATAACATACACACCTGAAGCTGAAGCCGCAACCTGCTTCAGTTCCTGTGTCCTGGCCTTCCAAGCCCTGCAATCTTTCTTCTAGTGTCCACTCTTATGACAATAGAAGCATTCTTCTTTACCCACAAGCTTCCCCGCTATTTTTGTTGCCTTTTCCTTTCCCTTCGTATCCACTTTACTAACACCGCCCCTTGGTTTGGCGGGGGCTTTCCTCTTCTTTCCCTTGGCTTTCGCCTTGGACCTAGAAGAAGAAGATGCTCCTACAAACAAAGTGGATGTTTCCCTACCTTTCTGTAGGGTGCCCTCTGCGCTCCTCAGCATGTTGAGGAGTTCTGAAAGTTCAACTTCTTTTTCTTGTAAGTTGAAGTTCAGTATAAACTGGGCGTAAGTGGAAGGAAGGGACTGGAGAATTAAGTCCATATAGAGCTCACTCTCCAACGTGGTCCCAAGTTCCGTGAGCTCCTCAATGTAGCCAATCATCTTAAGCACGTGTTCCGCTACCGATGATCCGACGGCCAATTTTGCCGAAAATAACTTCTTCGACACTTCGTATCTTGCGATACGAGACTGCTCTCCATACAGTTCTTTTGTATGAAGAAATATGGATTCCAGGTCCATATTCTCGTGCCTCCTCTGATGTTCGTTTTCCAAAGAGGCAAGCACGAGGCACTTGGCCTTCGCGCAATCAATCTCCCAAGTCTTACGGATTTCCTTATCCACGACGCTGGAGGTGGGACCTGGGACGGGGGGAGCTTTGGTGGTAAGAAGATACCCCAGCTTGTCGTAAGTGATTGCCATCTTGACATTCCTGAGTCAATCTTTGTAGTTTGGCCCTGTCAGTATGTTTTTATCTAGAAGTAACTTAAGTCCAGTCATGTCGATTGGTCGCTGCAATTAGGAGAGAGAGAAGAAACACTCAGCACGATGCTCTTACAAGTTTAGAATGGTTTTTAGTTTGTCTAAACAGGATGGCTCCCACTGTCTCTCGAATCCCTCCTCAAACCATAAATGAAGAATTAGTCGGGATCAATCCCACCGCACAATACTTGCTTAACCGTTCAGCCAGGCCAGTGTCGGTACTTCGAGGGAGGTTTTCCAACGCTTTCGCGAAATTCCTTAATTTAAGAACCTCTTTTCCCTGGGGGCGTAGCCCCGCTAACATCTTTCTAGACACCTACTAGGTTTATAGCATTGATCGTTTAGTGAAAAATTTCCCGAGGAGTAGCATATACTCACAGTAGGATCAGGATCCAAATATCATTGCGTGACGAAACTGAAGGAATCCTACCAGAATCATCACACTCCAAATGGTATGCAAATCTAGCAAGTTTCAGTACTTATGAAACTCCCGATGTGGATTTTTGCCCCATACTCTTATGACCTTGACTTTGGCCAACAAATCATAAGTCACATGTCAAGTTCTACCCGTCGTTCTCCAGGTTAATTTGAATCCACCCGTACCTACCCTTGACTTTGGCCAACAAGGCAGTACGACTGTTCCAAATCAACGCATCTATCTATGCTGCACATGAATACCCAATAGCTACCAATCACTATGCCTTGACTTTAGCCAACAAACATAGCTTGAATACTATAGACTATTCATGTGAAACGACGGAGGGCTACGAATGGTTTTGGCGAAACCGTGAACGTAGTGAACTTGATATAATCGATGGAACGAGATAGCTTTTAAAAGGAGTGGCTCAAGCTCCGCATTTAAAAGTTAGTTTTGAAAAGAACCGAGTGGTTTTTCGAAAGTGTTCCAACGACTTTTGCTTGGTTTATTATCTTGCATTAGTTCTTTTAATGCGTGATATTCTTGCATTAGTTCTTTTAATGCGTCCCATCATTTAATCCTACCATTGCAGAAAACAACCAAAATATGACGTACGCTTATGCCATTCGCATTCGCCACGGGGCCCCGTCATTACCCATTAGGTTACTTAACTAACGACAGAGCGGGGGCTGGGCTAGCGCGGCTGTAAAACATAAGCAACGCCTAAATAATATCATATATAGATATATTGCAATGATAGACATTTCAGATCACAGATGAACACATTGGATATACTAGGAACCCACAATTCGTATGAGCCTGTAACGAAAAGCAGATTACACGGTCGCGGTGAATAGCCAATACCCCACCCAAGACCCCTACGGGTGCGGCAAACTACCCGCTAAGTACCCGAAGCAAAGCAACCTCCCTCAACCCCGTGAGTAGGCCACTCGGCACTTCGGCATACCCGGTAGTTTGTGCACCCCCTCCATGGGTCTATCCTAGGAGCAAAAATAGTAAAAAGAAATTATACAATGACGGCTACAACCCCGACCCGGTTGTGCAGCCATACAAATAATTATTACATCAATTTACAAATTTACATGAATTGAAAGAAAAGAAAACTCTCGTTTCACAACCCCCGGCTATTCACCCGCGACAATCCAATGAATTCATATACACATTCCAATGACATTACAGATCACGGATTTGTATAACCCCCACTAATCGACATATAGCGATTAGCAGACGTTCAATACAAATATCACATCACAGAAAAACCTGTCAGCTTAAGTCTTTTAGAAGTTCGATCAAAAATACGGATTTATAGGCCCCAAATACAAAATTTTCGTTCTGGAAAATCTGGGCAGAAAATACATATTCCAAAAATCCCAAAATAGCCCCAGAAATACATTGCACCAAAGTTGGACCCCGGCCGAGTCAACTCGGCCGCGGAACCGCGGCGGGAGCGTGCTCCCGCCGCGTTTCCGCGGCGCTTTGAACGGTTCGTGGGACCAAATTTGGTGGTTATTCTTTAAAAAGCCTGAGCCTATTTTTAAGATGAAATTTATCAACTTTTGAACAGAATAAAAATCGGCAGAAACTTGACATTTTTGGGTTCGTTTTGCGACTTTTCTTTGATCGATCTTCTAGCTACTTTGCTAACATGTTAGATAGAGTTTAACTAGGCTCTGATACCACTGTAAGTCCACGCTACCTCTCCCGGTACTTTCGGGCATGCGGAATTTGGTGAAAAACAATTTTCTAGAGGTGGTAACATGGACTCAAAACCGGATCTTTGTTAAACATCTAACTAACAACCTAACTAGGAGTTGTTAACTACTCGGTTAGGGGGTTATACCTTACTTTCTTGAACTCCTTCTTCTTGAAACCTTTGTAGAGCTTGGATGGTGCTTTCGTCGTCGCCTTCTTCCGTCAAAGATGGATCCACCTGAGGGTTCAACCTTCGGGCTCCTTTCTCGAACTTTGAGAGAACTAGGGTCTTTGGCTTGCTAGACCTCTAACCCTAGAGTGAGTAGAGAGTGGTTTTGGGGTGTTCTTATCTCAAGGAGAGGGTTTCTCAACACATGAGAGTGAGTCTCCTTGAACTAGAGGAAGAGGAAGAAGAAGAGAGGAGAGAAAAGTGTTATGATAGAATAATCAATAAACTTTTTACAACCATGACAAAATATGAAATGAATTATCAAATTAATAATAATAATCTAAATGAAATAGTTGATGGATGGTTTGGAATGACAATTATCATTACACACATTAAATGGTTTTGCTAGAATCAAAGAGCATCTTTTATATGTAATGATGATAGTCAAAGTTTCAACCATGGTCAACAAGTCAACCTTGGTCAACAAGTCAACAAACCCAACCATGACACAATTTCATTTAATTAATATTATTAATTGATATATCATAAATTCATTAGGGTTTGGAAAAAGACGACTGTCAACTGTGCATACACACCCGTTCCGAAACCCTAATGAAAATCCTCTTCCTCCGCCTCAACCAACTGTGCATACACACCCGCATTCTTGTTCCGAGGAACATGGACACAATGAGATATAACTAACCCCAAAACATATACTAGTATCTGGCTCAAACCAGAGCCCGCTAGTAATATCCGTCCGGACTCCAAACGTGCACAAGTGCGCGGATGAGAACGAACCCTGTCGCAAAACCATACGACCTCTACTCTGTTTTGCCCAAAGGCGAATAGCCCTCTGTGTGGGACTCTAAAGACTCGACACTACGCTGGCAGTGGGTTTAACCACAGACCGCAAGCGGCACTAGCTGTGCGTAACGGTCCCCAGGTAGATGCCGATAAGAAGACTGACGAGGTGAACCCCATCTGAACTCCTACTGAGTCTGAATAGGACAGTCTCCGTACAGTCCGGTCTGTTCATCTGATACATCGCATGGCGGGCCTAGGGGGCGGTAAACGTCAGTCCCCTAATAGCGGTACAAGTCGTGTCAGAGTGAAGCCCAAAACACCCTGAGATAACACTGGAAGCCTACCAGTATATCTCGATTGCCCTGGCCAGGGACTACTCGTGTAATGGCTCTCCTGGACACAGCGCGATGTCAACCCCCAATACCGGGAGAGAATAATCCTGTCTAACCGTCACTGCCTCTAAGTGCTTCGGGACTGTACCCAACTACTACCTGTTTGCACGACTCCTTTGAGCCGTGGTAGGGTAGTAATCAAAGTACAGTGGGAACACACTCGAGGCGAAGTGACAGTGTCAAGTCAGCGGACTAAGCTGTACTCATGTCACCTGGGAACTAATAACTGACGATAGGTATAATACCAACCGGTCAGTTCCCGACGAGTCCTGTCCAGTGTACTCGTAACCTAACGAGCACCCGTATACTATCTCCAGTACGACGTACTGATGGCTGTGGGACAGACCATCTCCCTCACTGGGATGAGAAGCGCATACGCTAGTCTACTCCGGAGTATCGATGCCCTGTCTCGATAGTCCTGCGACTAGGGACCTGTATAAGGATGTGCTTATAGATTACCCAGCCCCCACTAGTGTGACTGCCATCACAACGCTGGTAATCAAGCAAAGATCCTAAGGGCTCCACTAATGTGTATAGGTGATATACTAAAATAAACACATGTACACATTGAAGTAGAAACAAACCAAGTAGCATACTACTATATTGAGCAAGATTGTTTATACAAGGTGAATATCCCAAGCTTCCATTAAGAGATATACAAACTAGTATGATACAGTAATGGCCTCTAGGGCATATACACTAACACATATTTCTTGCATTTCAGCACTTACATATTGTATTTTTCTTTTCTTTTGCACGTAGTTGCATTTCATATCTGCTTTTGTATTGCATTGTATTGAAAAATTTATAAAAATTCAAAAATATAAAAACTTTGTCATGTTAGCTAATGGGGGAACTTAGATTCAAAGTATGATGGTTTGGTTAATAAGTTGAAATAACCACATCCTTTTTATGAGACCGACAACCCGAAAAATAACCTTCCTTTGTGTTTAACCATAGCTTATATACGTCTTTTATAACACTTTACACGTGTCATATGTGTTTTGAGAATTTGATAAATGTCTGATATATCTGAAAAACTTTTTAAAATTGATAAACATCGTTAGGATCAAGCAGGTTTGTTCTAAGTTAAGCAAAATATCAAGAATAGTTCATACAGTGAAGTAGATATGAAGAATTCTATAGAGGTTTTAACAAAAGATATAAGTCTGAAAAATAACCCATCTGAAACTTTGTTGGAGTAATTATACACCTTATCCACATGTAACGTCTTCGGATTTAAAAGAAAAAGCTGGCTATATCTCCGTTTTCACTCAGTGCAGAATTATTTAAAATAAAATGAGTCTTTTGTTTTGTGGCCTTGGTAACTTGGGTAATTAAGTCCTTGGGATGTCTCCACACCTAATGCCCTAAAACCTTCTGGTTTGGGAGTCATTGACCCAAAACTCGCTAAGTTTCTAATCGCCAGATAAAACAAGCTAAGCTAGTGTTCTCTTCGAGTTAAAAGTCCTTACAGTTCTTTATGGGAGAATATCTTGGCGGAGACGAATTTTCTATTAAAACAATTTTTTCACGGAGATATGAAGGTTTGTATTTATTAAGACGTTTTGCACGATAACGAAATGTGTGTATAAACAAAAACAGGTGAAAGGGTGGAGTGCAGTATAAGACTTAGCTTCTCTGTTAAAATTGATATATATTCTGACTTGAAACCTAACTGGAGAATAAAACTTGAGAAAATCTTAACTCCTTTCAAAACTCGTGTGATCCTTCAGAAGTTTATCCTGGTCTGTAATTATGACATGATGACCCTAATCAAAGTTCTTAAAACCTTATGGACACTATCTGTACAATCACGTAAAGACACGTATGAGCTTATGTTAAACAAATTGTGAGGAGTTAAAAATTGGGGTTAACGTTTCTGACTTGGGTAATAGAACTTCTAACTTTGATCTTTAACCTTAAGATTAGAATAAACAGTTTTTCCGAAATGATAACTTGACTGGATTTTATGGGTATAATCCGCTGAAAACTCTCAGGAGACAACACTCCTCCTAATAGGGACACCTGGAGGTTTAACGGCTTATTGCACATGCTTAGTGCAATCGCGTTCCCTACGAAAGTGAGGCTAGGATTTTTTTTGTTTTGCTCGGGACGAGCAAAAGATAAGTTTGGGGGTATTTGTTCATCTCAGAAAACTGCATTTTAATACCGCTCATTCATTATCTATTTTGCTATTTATCGGTGCTTTTAACCAGTGACTGCTCAGTAATTATAGATTACAGGTGTTCATGATTAAATACTGGAAACAGACTCAATATCACAGATATAACGTTTGGGAGCCGACACTGCAAACAGAAAAGAAAACCAACCGATACCCAAAGAGTTTTTTTTTACAAATAAATGTGTGCACAACAATTTTGGTCCAACACATACAAGTGTGCACATGACTCTTTGGCATGGACCATGATGGCGGGATGCCCATGGCACAAATTGTGCATGTATAGTGTGATGTGCATTGAATGGGCAATAAATGCAATAAAGTTGTGATGGGATATTGGCATCAAGTTTTCCTCCATATTTCTGAATGCAAACCAGGTTTAAACAGACAAATAAAGCAGCGTCATTGTGATTGTGGAGAGCACACATGACCACCATACCAAGACGAGCCCATGTGCTCGGTTTTGGACCGGCCACATGCCCAAATAATCCGGCGAGCCCAACCCCCCCAGCTCCTAATTTCCCCATTTTTATCATGGTCATTTCTTTATGTCACATCACCTTATTTCTATTGTTTATTTATTCAGATGTTAGGCCTATAAATACCATAACAGAGTTGAGCAAAGGGACCATGTAATATATAGTTTTGTTTTAGTTCTTTTTTTTGGTTTAGGCTTGAGAGTTGTGTGATCTTAACTTGGTCTCTCTTCTTCTTGCCTCTTGAAGCTTTCTTTGGAGAGCTTCATTAAGGAGGTTGAACAAGTTACCAACATCTTGTAACACACTTTCAAGTGTCAATATATTGCTTTGTTATTGCTTTGTTTACTTGCTCTCTTTTCTTTACTTGCTTTGTTTTTCTTTTCATTATGCTTAACTAATCTTCTTTGGTTGTGGTTATGGTAAGGTAGTGAGATGAAAGGCTTTGCCTCCTCCTCCTCTTGTAATTGTTTTAAGTGTTTAATGTTGATTATAAACTTAGTATTGTAACTTGGAAGGGTTGATATGGTATGTTGATTCCATGGTTACTTTGTAACCTCATCACATATCATATTCTCCCCACAAACCCCATCTTGCAAGCCTAAGGTTAGAATCAATTCGGTGTTAAGTTTGCTAAGTTTGGATGTGTTATTTTGTGATTAAATGACTTGACAAATCTTTCAGTTTTATATACCATATACCATCACAAACGCTTAGCACACTTAACACTGATATCATTTGATCTCGCTCACTAACTTGTGTTTTTGATGTTACGGTATGTTTGCTAACCCTTGTGTTAAGTGTTGATACCCCAAGCTTGGACATACAAACGGTAAGTGAACAAACGGACTCGTTTCGTGTTTTGCGGCGAATATCGGAAATTGATGACTTGTTCTCCGCAACCGCCTTGACAAGTCATGCTTCATGCCGGGATCGACGTAGGGACGGACAACTCATGATCAAGGGAAGCGTCGAAGGAATCGTCGCGATTCGACCTTCCGAGCCAAAGCCACGGCCAATTTCTTTCTTAACTTCTTTCTTTGTTTTCCTTGTTTTCGCATTCTTTATTTTTTTGACAAACAACCTAATTCGTTAATTTGTTGAACCTTAAATCACAAGACCTAATACACAATTCCCTGCGGATCGACCCGTGCCGGCTTGCTACAACGCGCCGTGCACTTGCGGTTTATAAATATTTAAAATGAGAATGATCTCACGTGCGCAATCCATTTCCTTAATATCATATCAGTTTCCAAAACATACGCGTTTGCGCGCGGGGGTGAACTCCCAACATACGGTGTCTTCAAAGTCGGAATGATGGAAAGTATGGAGGGGAGTGATCAAGGAAGGGTATCAGGTAAAGGTTCAGGAGGGTGTACACAGTCAGTGAAAGGGGCAGGATGAATTGGAAAATCCGACACATCAAGTAAAACTGGTTCATCCTCAAAACTATCCTCAAAATTCAGCTTATCCATGGATTTATCATCAATATCTAGATGCATATGAAGTTCGGGAAAAACAGCTGATGACTCGGGATGATGTCCACACGGAAGTGAAAGGACATGATGAATTGGTGAGAAAAACTCATCCAAAGTTGTGGGTTCATCATCCAAAATATTCCTAGCGTCAATATCCTCAATCAAGTGGAAACCAATTTTCTCAGACACCTCATCAAAATCATGGATTTCAATCAATTGTATTTCTAGGATGGAGGTGTAGAGCTCAAAGGGATTGGGTGTGGTTTCACTTGACAGGGTCCCTTCACAATCGGGTAAATCAAACACTACAAAGTCGTACAACTCATTAAATGTTCTATCTGCAATTGGTGAATCATTTAGGACACACGATAGACTATCAAAACTGGAGTTGTGGAATTCAATTTGCAATGGGTAGGTTTGATTTGGAAAGGTGTACCGCTCACTCTCACTACTCAAATTCTCAATCTGTCCTATCGCCTCATCATACATTGGAAAATTTGGAGCTAGTTGGAAACTAGCTACCGGGTCACTAGGTTGTATGAGGACGGTCATGGATGCATTCAAATCCATCATCTGTTTGTAAGACGCTACCCGAAAGTCTTCCAATGACTGTTCCAGACTAGACATGGGTTGTGAAGGGGTTTTAGTAAAAGATTCAAACTCGTTTGAATACTGGAAACTCCTAAAAGGCTATTCAGAGGACATGTCTAGTGAGGGTGCAAAAGTCGGGTAGGATGGATAGGAATCGAATGGTTGGAAAGGACTAGAATCAACATTTGGATAAGAAGGTGATCAGAATTGTTGATCAAATGAATTGGAAGTGGTGAAAGGAGTGAAAGATCGGCTACGGGATTGTTCAATATGTTCAGCAATGGACATAGGTCTTGCAGTTACAACTGGACTCTCAAAAGGGGTATCAACGTAAGAAGGTGGGGGAGGTTGAAATGGTTGATACAAGATGGATTGTGGAGTCCAGTTGTTTGTCCTAAATGCGTCTATCCGATCTTTCAAAGAGATTTTGGGCATGGAGGAATCGTTCGAAGTTCGACCAAAACAAGAACCATAAGAAGTAATGTCTGTTTGTGGGTACCAAAGTTCAGCAAGTGTTTTTCGAGGTGGGGTGCCCATGATATGAAGAGGAGAAGAAGAAGAGGAGAGGGAAAAAATGTGGTTTTTTTTTTATATTTTATTTTTTAGTTATTAACAGAAGAATGAAATATACACACAAAAAAAATAATCACGACACAAAATACCACACACCTAATCGGTCTAGGGTTCACCTAGGTCAACTAGATTTGCTCAAGAATTTGATTATCGAAGTAAAACTGTGTCGAGAAACGGGCTCAAGATATACTGATCACGAGGCCAGGTAAGTGCAGAGATAAGAGGAGGTTTTCTAATGCTTTCACGAAGGTCCTTGATTAGATAACCCTTTCTCTTTTGGCAATTTCACCGTGAACACTTTCCTACACACCCCGTGAATGATATACCGTTAAGCGGCGTTCTAAACACGATTACTTCTCCTAGTGAGCGTGAATTCCTTAGAGGCTTAAAGTCTAGTTTCTTTTAAAATTTATGCAAGTAAAAGTTATGCTCAATTCGTGATTTGTGGGCCACGGAAAAGGTGATGAAATCCTTTACCGTATGTTGTGGAGTTCGCTTGTCCTTAAGTCTGTATTAATGGATGCAATGTGCAATTCAATAAAAAAAATTATTCAAAGAATCAAACAATCATTTTTTACGTTTATGCACAGTACTGCAACAAATACGAGTTAGTCGTTTTCAGCATTTGACAGCGAACTTGCAAAGAATCCTGCGAAGATAGAATATTGGGTGCGTCGGATTTGAGAAGAAGGTGTTAGTAAAGTACGTACCGATAAATTTTTGGGTTAAGAAAACCCCGTTGAAGTGGATCCGAATAGCTTAGAAAGTACGCTTGCGCTGGTCAAACTACTCGGTTCTTTGGCACTGTACTTCGCAATCACCTTAACTTTGAATGTACACTTTGCTCCACACAATCGCAGTTCGCAAATCTGTCAAATCTACAAATGTCGGAAAACGGATTTTTAGTGCAAAAAAGCGATATGAATGCCCAAACTACTGCACACTAAAAATTATAAAAATCAAGCAATAAAATGGGACAATAATAGAATACTGGAGCAGAGAGAAAAATTTTGGAGCCAAAGGGGGTGCTTGGGCTAGCGGCGCCGGAATTTTGGTGGGTCTCGCCGGTTTTCTCTATGAGTTGGGGCTCTAACCTTCTTCTGCTGTCTCAGTGTTCTACTAGTGTTTCGATGTAATTGTTTAATTTTTCTAATTAGCCCCAGAATGCTAGCAGGTCAAAAATCCAGAAAACAAAAAAGTTAGAATTGTTAATTTTTGTTTTGGTTTTGAAAATTTTTGAATTCTTTTTAATTTGTTTTGTTTTTAAAATGGTGTTAGATGATATAAACAAGATTAACCCGAAATAACAAGAATGAAAACGTTACCGTCTCCCCAGCAACGGCGCCATTTGATTGAGCGCTTTTGGCGTGTCGCATTTTAAAGTTCTAAAGTTAACCGCAATCAGGACGGCGTCGCATGTAGCTAGCCGTGATGAGTATGGGTCATCCATAGGGAGACGGTGCGTTTTACGTTCTTGTTATCAAGAGTTAATGCGCGTGGTGGAATGGATTGATTCTAACCTATGTGTTTATATTCAAGGTATAAGTTGTTAGGATTAGATAGGATAGTTTAAGTTAGTGAATTCCGTACTCAATCCTTTAAGACGAACTTGACCGATGATGCTAGAGCAATCCGCAACAACGTGGATTAGGGTGCTTAAGCATGGTATTAGTGAAATCCGGCTTATTGACCCTTGTCCGTCCGTTCTTGTTGCTTGGTTTTCGCCTCAGGTCAAACCGAATGCAACCGGTCACGGTTAGGGATCACCGATACCTTGGTAGGGTAGGGTGCCTAACGGAGCGCTTGCGTAAGATTTGGGCGGAGTTTAATGGAAAAATAACGGGCAAAGGAAATGAGAAACGAAAACCTTAACTTACACAACCAATCTTTTTCCTAACAACAACAATATTCATAAACCATCAAAAACAACAACAAGAAAGAGCAAATGAAAAGATAAAAAGAAAAGAAAAGGACAACAAGCAAGTAAGTAAAGGGCATGGTAATAAAATGCAAGTAAATGGCATGAATAAAATTGCAAGTAAGTAAAGAGATAGAAATACTAAGAACCAAAAGCGATATTACAAACCATAGGTTCAATAGCCTAAACTTAAACTTGTAAGCTCAATGAAGAGGTTGCAAGATCAAGAGAAGGCTAAGAACTCAAGGCAAAATGAAGGCAAAATGAAAGCATTATTGATTCCTCAAGTGATACAAACCATGAGTTCAATAACCAAAACTTAAACTTGCAAGCTCAATGAAGAGGTTGGAAGATCAAGAGAAGGCAAAGAACTCAAGGCAAACTAGCTATGTACAAGAACTAAAAGAAAAGAGAAACAAAAAGTATACAAAGTATGACAATGTGAGCCCCCCATCCCTTGCTCACTGATCTGGATTTTATAGGCACCAAAAAAGATTAAACGAGTAATAAAAATAAGGTGATATGACAACAAGGGATGGGCTGAAGAAAATTGGAGCATTTTTTCCACAGGAAAACCGGTGGGGTCGGATTTTGGAGACATGTCGCCGGTTTTTGTCCGAGCAACTTGGCTCGTATTGGTGTGGTAGTCTTGTGTTCTCTCGACAATTCCACTATTATTGCTTGATTTGTTTGTAGAATCCTGGTTGTATTCAGTAGATTGAAGGGAAACTTGATGCTTTTTAAATCACATCAAAACTTTTACCATTTATCACACATCACTTCTCACTTGTGCCCACTTGTAACCCTTGCATCATTGCAGCCCCACCATGGTCCATGCCAAAGAGTTGTGTGCACACTTGCATTGTGTTGGACCATAATTGTGTGCACACATTTATTTGCTAAAGAACTTTTTGGGTATCGATCGGTTTGCAGTTACGGTTGCAGTGTCGGCTCACAAACGTTATATCCGTGATTTTGAGTGTGTTTCCAGTATTGTGTCACGGATACCTGTAATCTGTATTTACTGAGCAGACACTGGTTAATAGTACTGATCTATACAAAAAATAGATAATTTATGAGTGGTATTGAAATGCAGTTTTCTGAGATGAACATTTGACTTCTCTAAAAAAACAGAAGCAGAGATTAAATTTCTAAGGATACATCACCTCGCGTGATATCTGTATGAGCGCTCTAAAAGAAATAATGAAGGGAACACCCCACGTGACATCCACATGAGTATACAGAAGGCCCATGTGAAGACTGCGCCTCACGTGTCATACGCATGGGAGCTCATTAGAAAAGACTCGGTGCCTCACGTGTCATACACGTTAGCGTTTTAAAAATACCAGAGCTTGAGCGCCTCATGTGATATCCACATGAGCGCCAAAGTCTAAGCATCCTACGTGATATGCACATGAGCGCCAGAACCTAATCTGGATATTATATCCACAGTTTAAGTGACTAAGTGCTTAGCACAGATAGGGCAACGCCCCAGCCTGAGCGTCTCACATGATACGCGTGAGCCTTATAAAGTAAGTGTTTAGCACTGAGTGGAAAATATAAGCACAATATCCAGCCCAAAAAGGGGCTAGGCTTTTCTGAAGTTAAACTTCCGTGATTATAAATCAGATGAGCCCATATGCTCACGGTGACCGAACCTATATGCTCACCCTTATGAAGCTGATCTTAATAAGATCAATGCTCTTTAACTGTATGTCTGAGTTGATCTTAGTCTTATATGGGACTAGCGTGTCGTTAGCCCATACACTCATATATTTAAGTCGATCTGAATCTGAAACAAGATTAACGATCCTTAAACTTCTGAACTGATGGAACATATGATCTAGGTTTAAATCCAAATCTTATATATATATATATATACGGATTTGAACTAATCTGCGCCCGTAGGGCGACGACATAAACTAGCCTCCATATACAATCCACGGGCAACTATAATAAACGGTATATAATACAACACGAAGTGACCTACTGGAGCAGGTGAAAGTTGTTATCTCAACACGATAATGTAATTAACTGCAGGGGCTTACGCTTGCAGGGAAAAGCATCCCTATAATCAAAAAACCCTCAAAGAAAGGGAATCTGATAAAGACACTACATCGGCCGCATCTGTCCAAACCTCCGATATACGGTGCCATAAATCAACTTGAAATCTTAGAAAAGGTGGACGGATATGTTCCATATAGTATTTGCCCCCGTATTCAGGCTAAACGTCTCCAACTTCTCAGTCCAGTTTTCGACGGTAAACAGTAGCGTGTCGAGAACAAAAAACTTTTGATCCTCAACGTGGTAGAAGTTAAACCCATGCTAATGCTTGGGATAACCCACAAACTGCTCATTACTGAAACTTGTCTTGGGTTTGTCCGGATTCTGCTTTAAACATAAGCAAGACAACCCTATATCTTAACAAACTTAAGACATGGTCTCCTTCCATTTTATATTAGATATAGAATCTTAGGCACTTATTTAGACAAAATTTTATTCAATTAGTATGTAGTTGTTTCTATTACATACCCCAACATGAAAGAGACAACTCAGAAATACTCATCATAGAGCACACCATATCCAATAAGGTGTGAATCCTCCTCTCCGGTGCTCCGTAATGTTATAGTATATGCAGAGGAGTAAGCCGAGAAAGAAATAAATTCTCTTTTAAACAATCACGGAATACCGAGCTTAAGTATTCAGCTCCTCGATCATATCGAAGAATCTTGATACTTTCACTCGTTTGGCTCTCTACTTCATTCTTATACTCTATGAACTTTTCAAAAACTTCAAACTTTGCGTTTCAACTGGAACATGTGTTCAAAACTAGAGAACTCATTGGCGAACAAAATGATGTATGAGTACCCACCCTTTGTCTGTGTAGACATCAGACCACGTACATCACTATGCATAAGCCCTAAGAGTTCACTATCTCTTATTTTGCGTGTTGTAAGTTGAGAACTATATTTTGGATAAAAATAACTATACCGTTATTCTATGCACCTAACCCAATAAACTTTTGATCAAGATAAATGTTCATAACATAATTTTCAAAATATTTTTATATCCTTCTTTATCTAATAAAATACGGATAATATTTTTAAAAGTAAAATTGGTGCACAACAACAGTAATTCAAAACCAAAAGTTTGTCGCTAGGCAAAACCAGGTGACATTTCCTAATAGCAACATTTGCTCCGATTTACAATTCTGAGGATCAAATCACCATTTTCCAATACTCTGCTTCTTCTTAGCATCTGTAATATCTTACAAATATGAGCTCATGATCCGGTATCATATACTCAAGAAGCAGAGTTAATTGAGAAACAGTTTTACAATTAACACACTAGACGATAAAGCATCATTATTCTTCAAAGGGTGGTTAGGTATTCCCTGCAATGCCTCTTCCAATGCTCAGGCTCATGACAGAAGTTGCAATCTCCTTTCCCTTTTTCTGCAACCCTTTTGATACCTCTATGCCTTACCTTCTTTACACCATTCTTAGGCTGGTTGGTTTTCTTCTTTCTCTTCCTTTTAGCTTCAATCTTAGGTTTGGAAGAAGACTATCCAATAAGTGTAGCTGGTGTATTTTCTTTATTAAAGGAGTTCTCAACTTGAGAGAAGGTGGAAGGGAGAAACAATAGAATTATATCAATAAACAATTCATTTTCTCTCAAACTATATCAGTGGACATCCTCGACCGAAACAATTTCTTCAAGTTTGTATCTAACCATACGAGATGGTCTTTTATGCAATCTGAATCTTCGTATCAGATACAGAGGATTCTGGATTAAGTAAAGGGGAAGTAAGAGCGGTAAGGACATATGCGACCTCATGCTAAATTAAGGCAATCTTGACATTCCAAAACCAAACATTATAATAAGGTTCGGTTAACTTGGTTTTACGAGTTTTAGTTGAAGGTCGGTCATGGTCGCTACCGAAAGAGATAAAAGAAACACTCAGTGTGCGCTCTTGCAAGATTAGAATGGTTTATTAGTTCATCTAATCAAGATGGCTCCCACTGTTTTGCGAGTTCTCCCTTAAAATCTTATAAGAGAAAAAACTAGCCAGGATCTTTCAAACCCCACAAATCACTAACCGGTCGACCAGGTAAGCGCAATTACTAAGAGGGAGGCTCCCTGTGCTCTCGCACAGACCTAATTGAATAACCCTTGTTCTTTTGAGGCGTAACCTCGTAAACACTATCCTAGACACCTACTGAGTTAGCTCAATGAGAAAGTGAGATTCACCCGGGAATAACTTTTATTCCAGTGGGTATTAAGATCCAATTATCATGGCGTGGCAACGTTGACAAAGGCTAACAAATCACCACACACCATAGAAGGTATGCAATCACATTGCAAGTATCAACAATTGAAACTCCCGATATGGCTTTTACCCCAAGCGGCTTATGACCTTGATAAAAGCCAACAAATCATAAGTCACTAGTCAAGTTCTACCAGTTATTTCGGGATTAATTTAAACCCATCCGCACAACCCTTGACAAAGGCCAATAAGGTCGTACGACTGTCCTAACCAATTTCATTGTATGAGGTAAACAACCATCACTTAGCTACCGTACACTACGTCTTGACAAAGGCCAACAAACGCAGTACGTGTAAGTCTACGGTAGCGCCCCGATCGTCTTTCAGACGCCAAAATGCGGAACAAAAACTTTTATAACTGGCGCTATCGCATACTATAACCCGGATCTGCCATTAACGCTAAACTAACAATCTACAAAGAGGGAAGAAAGGTTATACCGAACGATCCGAGTCCTTCGTTCTTTAACCATCATCCCACGCTCCGTTGCGGCTGCTCCGATCTCGTCGATCTCCGATCTCCTCGTCCAGGTGGCACTACGTCATCGGATCTTTAAACGGGCTCCCGCCTCTGACTCGAGGCAACTCGGTCGTCAAGTTTGCTAAAAGAGACGACCAAGATTGATGTAGAGAATGAGTGGAATACTTTGTCTCGCTTCGTCCAAAACCATGGACGAACGGTTAATGAAGTTGCCGTGGGAATCGGGTAATGGAATGAAATGAGCTGTGAAATTCCATACACCGAAACTATCATAATCTTTTTAACCAAATGAAGTGAAGTTGAGAGAGAGGAGGGCCGGCCACATATATAGAGGTGGGGGGTGAGTGTAGGAGAGGGGGAGGTGACAATAAGAAAATATCTCAAGTGTAAACATAAAGTGTGAACACACTTAATGAAATGATGAATCATTAACCTAGTCATCAAGCATTAATGGAATCATTAAATGCAACCCTTAAACACCTCACCACTTCTAGAACCTTCTAGAAGCTTCCACACTCATCTCAAGAAAAGATAAATCCGTATTTAACCAAATGTTAAATACGGCTGATAGAAAACTAGAAACTGGCAACTTCCAAAAGTGATCCCGAAACGAATTTCAGGATAACCCCGTAACAATATAAATATACCCGCATTTGTATTACGACCGAATACAAATGCAACTGAGACAAAGATATTATATCTACTCTATATAATACATGGATCCGGCTTAAGCCAAAGCCCACTAGTATTATCTGCCCGAAAAATAACACGTGCGTAAACGCACGTGCATTTTCCGAACCCTGCCATAAAACCATATGGCCTCTACAACGTTTCGCCCGAACTTGGGAAACTGTCTGTGGGGGACTCTAATGACTCGTCAGTACCCTGGCAGTGGGTTTAACCACAAACCGTCAGCGGCACTAGCTATGTGTAACGGCTGCCCATAGACTGACCTCAAGGGAGGCTGATGAGCGAACTCATCCAGAAACCCTACTGAGCCTAACAGTGACAATGTATATACAGTCCGTTCTGTTCGTCTATGAGTATCACATATCCGGCCTAGGGGGCTAGTAACATCAGACCCCCAATAGCTGTATAAGTCATGTCGGAGACAAGCCCTGAACACCCTGAGATACTACTGGAGTACCTACTAGTAAATCTCACCTGCCTTGGCCAAAGACTTGGTGTAATGGCTTTCCTAGACACAGCGCGACCTCCACCCCAATACCGGGAGAGACGAATCCCCTGCCGATCCGCTCCCGTGCTTCCATGTGGCTCGGGACTGTACCCAAAAACTACCTGTTTGTACGACTCCTTTGAGTCGTGGTAGGGTAGAAATCAAAGTACAGTGGGAACTCACATGAGACAAATGACGACCTCAGGTCGATGAACTAACTTGTACACATGTCACCAGGGAACTGCTATCTGACGATATGTATAATACCAACTAGCAGGTTCCCAGCGAGTCCTGTCCGGTGTACTCATAACCCAATGAGCACCTGTATACATCTTAGGTGATCCAACTGACACCAGTGGCTTGTGAGACCAGCCACCGCCCCTCGTCGGGGTCTCGACTGTATACACTAGTCTACTCCGGAGTATCGATGCCCTGTCTCGAAACTCCCACGACTAGGGACCACTATTAAGGATATGCTTATAGACCACCCAACACTCACGTATATGATCGCCCTCATACTGTTGGTAGTCAAGAAAGATCCTAAGGGCTCTATCAAAGTGTAATCGTGATCAGTCACCTGAACCTATACACGACTGATAAAGACAAACCAGATAGCATACTATCATCTCGAGTAAGACTGTCCTACCGGTATAGGTCCTCCTCAATCATTGCAATCACGTACCTGCGATCCAATAATTGACTTTGAGGGCACTATATCCAACAATCTCCCACTGGCACTTAAGGCTAATTATTGCGATGTTGCGTACTCACAGCCCGTGTGAAACCAACACCCAACTCCTCTACTAATCAGTTTCACAAAGCCCGTTTGTAAAACTATTGTGTTCGAGAAATAGCCTCAGTGAGTGGATCCGCCAGGATGTTTCTTTCTATATCTCTCTTAATCTTAAGTTCGCGGAGAAAGCCATCTCTCGAATTGAGTAATACCTGTCTTAGAATATGTCTGGATATCTGATGGGACCTTAGTTCATAAATGAACTCCAAATCCAAACTTCTTAGACTATATCGAAAACTGAACCTAATCAGTATCCGGCACCATGCCTCCCACAGTATCCTCTTGGACCACCTGTCCATAATACTGTCCCTCTTCGTTAGAGGGAAAACTATAACTCTGACAATCACTCTGTCATCCATGTCACCTTTGAAGCCTGGAATGATAACCGTCTCCCGAAGGAGGCCGCCGTCATCAAATTCGTAGAACATTTACTTATGTTCCAAAACTGCTTCCTTATGTTTCTCCAGGATTGGATTAATACAAACTTATTGCATCTAGTGCAAAAACAACATTTGGTGTGGTACTTGACATCTCATGATTGACTCAACTGCCTAAGCAAGTGATCTGCCAATCATGCACATCCCTCTCCCCTTTAGTCTGTAAGACACCTTTAGAGCGGGTGACTCCATCACCTGCAGGTACACCACCATGCCAGGAGTCATCTATTCTAAAAACCATTAGAACACTGTCAAAGTACCCACATTGGGAAACTACCCAAATCCAGATCTAAAACCATAGATCTAGAAACCAGAATGTCAAATATTATATCCATATCCTGTCTGGAGAAACAACTGTATGACGACCACAGTACAACTGATCGTAGTATAGGAATTTTACTTCCTACTCTGTGTATGTCATCCAAATACCAGGACATCACACCCTACTACCTTCTTAACAGATTCATCCCCTATTCTGATGAAGTCAAACCCATGACCGTCACATCAAAATTAGATGATCAATCTCCGCTATAACTGCTCTAGTCTATAAATAGACATAAGCTACTTGCCCACTTTGCTTCCGCTGCTCCCACTGACCACAACAACCCTCCTACCGGGTCTCATAGCCTGGAACAACAGTAGTGTCAAGTCTGGGTAGATAAGAACCTCCCTGTCACCGTCCTTGAGGCTACCGAAGTACCTCTCAGGTGTCTGAGGTTACCCACCAAATCTGCGGAGTGGCTAATGGAATGTCAAATCTGATTGAATCTATTGGTCCTATTAAATTTTCCGTAATCGTTTGCGGTTCTGGAATCACTTCCAGTTCTACCATACTCCCACTACTGTTTTCTGAAAAAATCCATTTTACTAAAACTGTGGTGAGTCAAGAACAATATCTCTATTGATCTTCCAAATGATAGAAAGTCAACCCTCGTTGTAGCCTGGGCCAACCCACAAACTGCCATTACAGAAACGTGCCCTGAGTTATCCAGAGTCTGGTTTTAAGCATAAGCCGGACAACTCCCCGTACCTTAACTTCGTTAAGATACGAACCATTCTATATCCAATATAGAAACTTTGGCACTTATTTAATTGGAACCAGATTCAAATCATGCAGCTGTCTCCAGTGCATATCAACTTTAATGGAGAAAGGCTATTCAGCATTACTCAACATAGGAATCCATCCAATTATGAGTAACCTGAAAGAGAAACAAGTTTCTCAAAACTTTTACTATCATCTGAATACCAATCACAAGTATCTACATCTTCGATCTCTTTGAAGAATGCTGATACTTGCAACATCTGGTTCTCTACTTTATTCTTATACCCATAACTTCTCAAAACTTAGACCTTGTATTTCTACGAAACACTTGTCTAAAAACTAGAGAAGTCATAAGTAAACAGAACATAGTACGAGAACCTACCCCTTTGTCCTGATGGACACTGGACAACATACAATACTCTGTATAAGTCCGCTGAGTTGAATAACTCAAAACCTGTGCGTCGTAGGTTGAAAATTGTACCCTGGCGATTTCCTCAAATATCACCAATTACAAAGAATTCCGATATAATGAGGATGATCACCTAATTCCCAATAACTTCCTCCCACTCATCATCTGTAAAACCATACAGATATGAGAATGAAACCTGGTGAATACACACCCTGGAGTAAGTATCTAATCGGGAAAACAGTTTTCCATTAACAATGCACTGAAACATGAAAATGTTTCGTAGGGGTATCCTGGTAATCATAGTAATGCCTCTTCCATAATCCAATTCATGACTTTAACCATATATTTCTTTGCTATCTCTCCAAATCCCTTTATTTGTCTTTAGTCGTTACCTTCTGTACACCATCGTTAGGCTAAATGGTTTTCTTCCTTCCCTACCGTTCGACACCAGCCTATTGTTTGGAAGAAGACTATCCAGTAAGCATAATAGGTGTACCCTCCTAAACCAAGGAGTACTCGCAACTGAGAGAAGGTGATGATAAAAGACAACTGAATAATAACTTATTCTTTTAAAGGTGAAATAGGAGTGGCGATGAAGTACGCGGTTTGATCGTGAATGATAACAGTCGCAACTTACTTTGCCCTCTTTCTAATCCCTTTATTTTGTCTTTACATATTACCTTCTGTACACCCTACTTAGGCTAATTGGTTTTCTTCATTCCCTACCGTTCGGCACCTGCCTATGGTTTGGAAGAATACTATCCAATAAGCGTAATAGGTGTACTCTCCTAAACCAAGGAGCCCTCGCAACCTGAGAGAAGGTGATAATAAAAGACAACTGAATAAACCAATTCTATTTCTCCTGAACCTTGATCCATCCTCGAAGGAGTCCCTTCGAGTTCGTATATAACCATACGATGGATCTATCCAATGAAAGCGGATGTCCGTAGTAATACGGGTGTTCTGAGAAATACAAAGGGTAAAAGAAGGAGTGGTAATGACTTATGCAACATAGACAATCCAAAAGCCAGTATTTTTAAGAAGGTTCGGTCAACTTGGTCACTGAGTCATAGTCTAGGGTCGGTCAAAGGTCGCTGCCAAAAAAAGAGAGAGAAAAGAAACACTCTGCGTGCACTCTAACCTAGATCAGAATGGTTATCACTTTATCTAATCCGGAAACCTCCCACTGTACTGTCAAATTCTCCCCCAAACCTGAAGGAAGAATCAATCAGGATCACCCGAAGAGTAAACCAACTCATCAGTGGGAATCGGGATCCAACTCTCATCGCATGATAACGTGACGGAATCCACTCACGTTATCACACTCCAGAAGGTATGCGCATGCCTGGAAAGTTTCAGTTTTTTTTAGAAACTCCCGATCTGATTTTTACCCCATGCTCTTATGATCGTGACTAAGGGCCAACCCATCATAAGTCACATGTCAAGTTCTTCCCGTCATTATCTTGTTAATTTGAACCCACTCGTACTCGCCCTTGACTAAGGGCCAACAAGGTTGTACGACTATCCCAAACCAACGCATCTATCTATGCAACATATGAACACCCCAGCAGCTACCAATCACTATGTCCTAGCTAAGGGCCAGACCAACATAGCTCGAATACTACTGACCATTCATATGAAATGACGGAGGGCTACGGCTGGTTTTTGGCGAAAAACCTTTAAAGTAATGAACTTGATCTCGTTTGAAGGAACCTGATAGCTTTTTATAAAAGTATAGTGGCGAAAACCTTTGCTAAAGAGGTCACTCCCGGTGAAGGGATCTCGGCTCTTTCCTCGTGGAATGAGGTGCAGGATATTCCACTGAATACCACGATGCAAAGCAACATGTAATCGACTATAGTGAAGTTATTACCCTGACGCAAACTTCTGCCCAAGGGGTCAGTCCCGGTGAAGGGATATTGGCCCTTGCCCCGTCGAATGAGGTGCAGGATATTCCAACCGAATACCACTGTGCATAACAAAAGGAAACATCTTTGTAATAACACCTTTTAAATTGTTCCAACAACATCCAAACAGGTTTGTTTTCCTTTGCATTGATCAGAATCAACGCAGTCCCATCAATAATCACACCAGAAAAGAACGAAAATAAAATGTACGTATATGCCATCCGCATTCGTCACTGGGTCCCGTCATCACTCGTTAGGTTACTTAACTAACGACAGAGCGGGGACTGGACTAGCGCGGGTGTAAAACATATGCAACATCTAATAGTATATAAACCAATATACAATAATCGCTCCAGGCGTAATAATATGCAACATTACAGAAAAGTAATAAGCATCACAGAACAATACAGATAATCTGGGATCCCCGAGTTTCACAGAGCCGCTGCTGAAACCCGACGTTCCCCTGTCGTGTGGATAGCCTGTGCAATGAAACCTAGAACCCTACGGGTGCGGCAAGTTACCCGCCAAAACCTGAAGCGAGGCAGCCCCCTTACAGCATAGTGAATGTACCACCCATCACTTCATGGAATCCGGTAACTTGAGCACCCCTCCTTGGGTCAACCTGTACCCCCTACGAGTGCGGCGAATAGTCTGCCAATTCTAGAGTGGGGCCCCTCTGCCTCTCAAAGCCATGAGATGCGGACCCGTTGCCCCTCAGAACCCGGCTATCCGTGCACTCCGTCGCGGGGTAAAACCTAGTACAGTAATGAAAAATAGTACAACGGGTACATCGACCGCAACCTGGTCGTGCCCCAAAAGAATATTATACAACAGGCAGTGACGACAGTCCACATGTTGGACGCTCGCCCCGCAATATCAAATGTACAAATAAACTCAAACTGCACTACCATTGCACACTGCTATCCACCACGACAAATCCGCAACATCACAGCACAACACAGAACATCAACGCGAATGTCACGTTCGCAAACCCGTCTAAAAGAACTATAGCAATCAGACGCGGTTTACCGATCAAATGACATTCACGGTTGGAGATATAATGTAAGCACTGTAAACTAACACATTTAAATTTCGATCGACTTAATTTCCCGAAGTGGGCCCCACGCAAATCTGCTGTACAGTAAAAAATATTGGGCCCAAATGAACAGTTCCAGAAACACAATTTCCCAAGTAGAATCCACAGAAGAAAGATGGTCCACTGATTCACCTAGACGGCCGCGGTTCTGCGGCCAAAGCATGGCTTTGGCGGCGGTTCCGCGGCCGTACGGTCGGATCAGTGGGTCGAATTTCTTCTGTGTTCTTTAAAAAGCCTGCTTGACTTTCTGAGATGCTCAAAAAAAATTTTAGACCAGATTTAAATTCAACAGAAACTTTAGACTTGAAAATTGTAGTTTTTGAAAATCCGTTCGATCGATCTTTTAAACGCGTTAGCACAAGTTAGTAAAGCTTAATGGCGTGGCTCTGATACCATGTAAGTCTACGGTAGCGCCCCGGCCGTCTTTCAGACGCCAAAATGCGGAACAAAAACTTTTATAACTGGCGCTATCGCATACTATAACCCGGATCTGCCATTAACGCTAAACTAACAATCTACAAAGAGGGATAAAAGGTTATACCGAACGATCCGAGTCCTTCGTTCTTTAACCATCATCCCACGCTCCGTTGTGGCTGCTTCGATCTCGTCGATCTCCGATCTCCTCGTCCAGGTGGCACCACGTCATCGGATCTTTAAACGGGCAACCGTCTCTGACTCGAGGCAACTTGGTCGTCAAGTTTGCTAAAAGAGACGACCAAGATTGATGTAGAGAATGAGTGGAATACTTTGTCTCGCTTCGTCCAAAACCATGGACGAACGGTTAATGAAGTTGCCGTGGGAATCGGGTAATGGAATGAAATGAGCTGTGAAATTCCATACACCGAAACTATCATAATCTTTTTAACCAAATGAAGTGATGTTGAGAGAGAGGAGGGCCGGCCACATATATAGAGGCGGGGGGGTGAGTGTAGGAGAGGGGGAGGTGACAATAAGAAAATATCTCAAGTGTGAACACAAAGTGTGAACACACTTAATGAAATGATGAATCATTAACCTAGTCATCAAGCATTAATGGAATCATTAAATGCAACCATGACTCACTTAAACACCTCACCACTTCTAGAACCTTCTAGAAGCTTCCACACTCATCTCAAGAAAAGATAAATCCGTATTTAACCAAATGTTAAATACGGCTGATAGAAAACTGGAAACTGGCAACTTCCAAAAGTGATCCCGAAACGAATTTCAGGATAACCCCGAAACAATATAAATATACCCGCATTTGAATTACGACCGAATACAAATGCAACTGAGACAAAGATATTATATCTACTCTATATAATACATGGATCCGGCTTAAACCAAAGCCCACTAGTATTATCAGCCCGAAAAATAACACGTGCGTAAATGCACGTGCATTTTCCGAACCCTGCCATAAAACCATACGGCCTCTACAACGTTTCGCCCGAACTTGGGAAACTGTCTGTGGGGGACTCTAATGACTCGTCAGTACCCTGGCAGTGGGTTTAACCACAAACCGTCAGCGGCACTAGCTATGCGTAACGGCTGCCCATGGACTGACCTCAAGGGAGGCTCATGAGCGAACTCATCCAGAAACCCTACTGAGCCTAACAGTGACAATGTATATACAGTCTGGTCTGTTCGTCTATGAGTATCGCATATCCGGCCTAGGGGCTAGTAACGTCAGACCCCCAATAGCTGTATAAGTCGTGTCGGAGACAAGCTCTGAACACCCTGAGATACTACTGGAGTACCTACCAGTAAATCTCACCTGCCTTGGCCAAGGACTTGGTGTAATGGCTTTCCTAGACATAGCGCGACCTCCACCCCAATACCGGGAGAGACGAATCCCCTGCCGATCCGCTCCCGTGGCTCCATGTGGCTCGGGACTGTACCCAAAAACTACATCTTTGCACGACTCCTTTGAGCCGTGGTAGGGTAGAAATCAAAGCACAGTGGGAACTCACAAGAGACAAATGACGACCTCAGGTCGATGAACTAACCTGTACACATGTCACCAGGGAACTGCTATCTGACGTATGTATAATACCAACTAGCAGGTTCCCGGCGAGTCCTGTCCGGTGTACTCATAACCCAATGAGCACCTGTATACATCTTAGGTGATCCAACTGACACCTGTGGCTTGTGAGACCGGCCACCGCCCCTCGTCGGGGTCTCGACTGTATACACTAGTCTACTCCGGAGTATCGATGCCCTGTCTCGAAACTCCCACGACTAGGGACCACTATTAAGGATATGCTTATAGACCACCCAACACTCACGTATATGATCGCCCTCATACTGTTGGTAGTCAAGAAAGATCCTAAGGGCTCTATCAAAGTGTAATCGTGATCAGTCACCTGAACCTATACACGACTGATAAAGACAAACCAGATAGCATACTATCATCTCGAGTAAGACTGTCCTACCGGTATAGGTCCTCCTCAATCATTGCAATCACGTACCTGCGATCCAATAATTGACTTTGAGGGCACTATATCCAACAGTACGAATACTAAATACTCTACTTATCTGAAATGACAGAGGGCTGCGACTAGTTTTGAAGAAAACTTTTAACGTAATGAACTTGATATCAGTGAAGGAACCGAGTAATTTGAAAACTAAGTTGTTTTGAAAAACGGATTGGTTCCTACAATATCATATTAGGTTTATTCTCTTTACATTAATCATATTAATATAGTCCCATCATTTAGATAAAAACTCTTTTTATCAAATATCCTATGTTTCACACCAAGCATAAAATAGATAGAATATTTCTATATTCCAATTGCAATCGCCACAGGGTATCGGGTCTTCACTGTTAGGTTAGATAACTAACAGCAGGGCGGACGCAGAACTTTTGCAATTGAAAATCATATAGAAATATCTTATGCAAGTAATCACATCACAGGCATATAAAATCATCACAGGCAAGTAATCACATCACACACATGCGGTAAACATCACAGAAAATAGAATATTCAGATATACTAGGAATCTATCCTTTCGTTTGAGCCGCAAACTAAACGCGACATTCCACGGTCATGTGAATAGCCCGTACAAAACCAAACCAAAACCTCTACAAGTGTGGAAATCCACCCGTCAATCCTAGAAAGAGATGATCCGGTCTCAACACCTTGAGAAGGCCACCTGACGCATTCTAGAACCCGGCGGCTCGAGCACTCCTCCGCGGGACAACTTGTATTATATATATTACAAATAGGAATCGAAAGTCCGAATAAAAGAATAATACATTTGGCAGTCCACAGAATACATGAATTAAAAAGACAACTTTTGTATACAACACATTCACACGAGGGGTTATTCAAACACGACAATCCAAACCAAACTATACATACCAACATCACATTCTAAAATGTGCAATCTAGTTTAATTGATCACACATCAATTAGGCTACGTTTACTAACACATATCCTTATATTACAAACACATTCGATTAAACACTTTAATCAAATGACTTTGCAATCCTTTAATCCGTCAATTTTCCCCCGGAGATGCGTACGTCGCAAGAAAACCTGGCGCACACATCCCCGGCCAAACCCCTCCCCCCATGAGATCCCCAAAACCCGAGCCCGCCAAGTGGACTGGTTCAACCAAAAACTTAGGGCCGAACTGTGGCTGGTTCATCCCCAAGTTTAGGGCCGAACTAGGGGCTGGTTCAGACCCAACTTGGGCCGAACCGAAGCACAAAGTAATTTTTTTTTAAAAAAAGGTGGAAGGGGATAATTGATGTATTAAGGAAAACAATTGCTAGTAAATGGATCGGCTCTGATACCATGTAAGTGTACGGTGCTAGGGTCATAACACTTGCAGACCGCGGCGGAATATAGAACAAAAATTTCTAACAATAGCACCAAACACTACATCAAAAATCATCTAAGAACTAGCAATTGTAAAAGATCAAGAGAGCTAATCTAGGGGTTTTAGGGGTTACAACCATTGCAGCGTGTCCACTCTCTAGTGAAAGATCCAAACTGGGCTCCTTGATGTAGAGATCGAGCTTGATCTACGATCTCCTTGACGAAGACGATCCACCTTGAAAGCGACCCACCCAAGCCTCCAGTTCACTATAGAACACTTCTAGTGTGAAGCTACTAGCTCTCACAAATTGCAAGTAAATAAGAGGTAGAAGAAGATAATGGAAAATTCTCTCTTTTCTTCTCTTTCTCTTTTTCTTTTTCTCTTGAAAAAAATGGAAGAAGAAGATGAATGAATAATCAATCTCTTTTTTCTCTCTCCTCTACTCTTATGTTGTAGGGTTACTAGGCACACGCACAAGGGTCTATGAGGCATCAACCATACCCGATTTAAAATTTAGCCATGTCGAACAACCCTTAACAAGATCTTTAAACTAGAGATTAGGCGAAAACAAGCATGTTAAACACTTTAACACTAAGTGAGAGGGATTACAAACTTTGTAGATCCTGTCCTTCACTTCTTAAGCTCCGTGTTGAGGTCGCTTCGCTGCGATCATCGTGCATCCGGACTCTAGAGAGGCTCCACGAAGAGAAAGATGTAAGCTTGCTTCCGATCTTCGATAACAAAGATGATCTACCTTGAAGTTTCATTAACGCAAGATCTCACTCACTAAATGAAGTGAACACCCTCATCTAAATGGCAAGGATAGATGAGGATGAAGAAGTAGGATTTATGCTCTCATTTGTTTTCTATTTCTCACTCATTTTCATCACCTTTGAAAAAGCTAGAAAGCTTTTCCATGAAGAACTCAAGGAAGAAGATAAAGAATAATTGCCAATCCTTTTTGTGATGAATAATGAAAAGATGATAATGATTAATAATGCAACCATGGTCAATGTAACTTTTGTAGAGATTTAACTAGGGCTAGGGTTTGGGTTGAGTTAAAGAATGGGTCACTTTAAAATATCTTTGCAAAAACAAAATGGAAACCTTCTAGAAGCATCAAGAAGGAACTAACCCAAAACAAACCCTAACCTTTTTTAATCTCCACTAAACATGTTGCATTAGTAATCATATTATGTTACAATATTATATATCACATATATAATATTTATTGTAACAAAATAAAATAATACAATTAACATATATCGCATATATATCAATGTATTACCCGAGTGAGAAAAAGAATCTTTTAGTGAGTTTATATTAGTTAATGTAATTTAATATATCACATATATAATTATACATTAAATCATCGAATGAACACTTGATCCGACAATCCGGCTATATCGCATATAACCGACTAATATATCATTTACCGATTCATCGAATCAACACTTGATCTGATGACCCGGCTGATATCATATATCGCGAGAATAGAATATGGTATCTCATATCGCATTATCCTCGATCATGCACATATCACATATGTGCCCCTACTCCGTTTTGCCTGAGTCAAGAAACCTCTGTGTAGGACTCTAAAGAATCGTCAATACGCCGGCAGTAGGTGATGATCATATCAAACACCCACAAGCTGCAAGCGGTCAGCTAAACGTAACAGCCACCCAGGTATTGAGCGATCAAAAGATCAATAAGAAAGCATGTACATTCTCCTGCGAATCCAATCAGTAACACTCCCGTACAGTCCGGTCTCGTCGTCTGATATGTTGCATATCTCGCCTATGGGTGGTAAACGTCAGACCCCAGTAGCTTGATAAGTCATGTCGATATGAGGTCTATAACAGTTCGAGAAACTACTGATAACACTTACCAGTAAATCTCAGCAACCCTGGCCAGGGATTTCCAGTTATAGCCAATCGAACACAGCACAACATCAATTCCCTATACCGGGAGAGACGAATCCCCTCCTATCGCTCATTGCCTCCATGTGATTCGGGACTGTACCCAAAAGCCACCTTTTTGCATGCCCTCTTGGACGTGGTATGATGGAAATCAAAGCACAGTGGGAATCACACAAGACTCTATGACGATCTCGGATCAACAGACTACTATGTACCAGTGTCACCGGAGAACTGCCATCTGACGTGAGGTATAATACCATCTGGGAGTTCTCGATGAGTCCGTCCAGTGTACCCAGTCTCTACTGAGCACCCGTACACCATCCTTGATGTCAAACACCGATGGATATGGGATCATCCATCGCCCATCATATGGGTCAAGATGCGTATACGCTAGTCTACTCTGGTGTATCGATTCCCTCCCTCGATACACCCTCAACTAGGAACAGTTATAGGATGTACTCACCGACTACCGTGGCCCTACTAGTATGATCTCATCATAGTCCTAGCAGTCGAGTACATATCCTAAGGGCTTTATCAACATGTAACATAGAGACAATCAGAGTACATGTTAAGATAAAGTACAACCAGATAGCATACTATCATGTCAAGCAAGAAAGTCCTCCCTATATATGTCCAAGCATCCATTACAATATACATCATATGTACAGTAATGGCCTTTAGGGCATACATATAACTAACAATCTCCCACTTGCACTAGGGCCATCTGTTGTGGTATCACATACCCAACAATTAGCTGTGGTTGAAGTATCCCATACTCAACCATCCCATAAAAGTCTCTACTGGGAAAAAGGCCTTTGTGAGTGGATCCGTGCTGTTGCCCTCTGTGTCTACTCTCCTAACCTCGATCTCCCTGGAGATCAACCATCTCCATGATCAGGTTGTTGGAGATAGTGCCCTCAGAGTCAATTATTAGGTCACAGGTACGTGATTGTAATGATTGAGGGAGGACCTATCCCGGTAGGACAGTCTTACTCGAGATGATAGTATGCTATCTGGTTTACCTTTATCATCGTGTACTGCTTTAGGTGACCTGACACGTCGCTATTACACGTTGATAGAGCCCCTAGGATTCTTGCTTGACCACCAGCAGTATGAGGGCGATCATATAAGTGGGAGCTGGGGGTCTATAAGCATATCCTTAAAAGGTCCCTAGTCATGAGAGTTTCGAGACAGGGCATCGATTCTCCATAGTAGACTAGTGTATACAGTCGAGACCCCGACGAGGGGCGGTGGCCGGTCTCACAAGCCACTGGTGTCAGTTGGATCACCTAAGATGTATACAGGTGCTCATTGAGTTATGAGTACACCGGACAGGACTCGCCGGGAACATGCTAGTTGGTCATATACCAGACGTCAGATGGCAGTTCCCTGGTGACATGTGTGCAGGTTAGTTCATCGACCTGGGGATCGTCATTTGTCTCGTGTGAGTTCCCACTGTACTTTGATTACTACCCTACCACGGCTCAAAGGAGTCGTGCAAACAGGTTTTAGTTGGGTACAGTCCCGAGCCACATGGAGGCAGTGAGCGTATCTTCAGGGGTTCGTCTCTCCCGGTATTGGGGGTGAGGTCGTGCTGTGTCTAGGAGAGCCATTACACGAAGTCCTTGGCCAAGGCAAGGAGATTTACTGGTAGGTATTCCAGTAGTATCTCAGGGTGTTCTGGGCTACACTCCGACACGACTTGTACCGCTTTTGGGGGTCTTACTTTTACCAACCTCCTAGGCCCGCCATGCGATACTCATAGACGAACGGACCGGACTGTACGGATATTGTCACTGACAGGCTCAGTAGGGTTGTCAGGCTGAGTTCACTCACAGACGTCCCTTTTAGTCAATACTTGGTAGCCCGTTACGTATTGGCTTATACCTCTGACGTGCTAGTGGTTAAATCCACAACCGAGGTGTTGACGAGTCTTTAGAGTCCCCCACATTCAGTTACTCAGCTTTCGGGCGAAAGGTTGTAGAGGCCGTATGGAGATATGGCAAGGTTCGATCAGATACGTGCGGTATTGCACGGATCAGGATCGGACAGTTTGTACTATAGGCCGTATGGTTATATGGCAGGGTTCGATCAGATACGTGCGGTATTGCACGGATCAGGATCGAACAGATGTTACTAGCCGGCTTTGGTTTAAGCCGGATCCTAGTATAGTACAGTGTAGATTTTGTCTCATTGCATTTGTATTTCGGTCGAAATACAGATGCGGGTGTGTATGCACAGTATCGGGGTTTTTCCTGTAATTTATTACGGGACCAGTTTTCCGGAGTTGCCATTTTGCTTTCCGTTTCGGCCAATTTCCTTTGTTCCGTTCATTGGCCGAAGATTGGTGGAGGAGGGTTTATTTGCATTGTTGCAAATAGGCATTAGTCGAGGGGGTTATTTGCATCTTGTTACATCATGATGGTTTTCATGATGAGCACCATACCTTGACCTTTTTGACTTGATCACTTCATGATGGCTTGACTTTGTAAGCATCATGGTTGTTGATGATTAGTGTGTGGAGTATGGGTTTGATTTAGTGATCATTTCTTTTCATGATGAGTTTTCTTTTCTCTCTCTTGTATGATATGAGAAGGGCTCCCAATTTTTTTTACATTCTCTCCACTCTCTCATTTTCTCTTCACCACCATTTACATGGCCGGCCACTAGTGGGAGGGGGCTGTCCAAAAATTCTTGGGGTGGGATTTTTGTCATTCTAGCTTTGTAAAATTCCACATGTTTCATCTCCACAAGCTTGTATCATCCCTCCACCTAAAATGGCATCTCCATGAACCCCAAAGTGAGACTTGAGGACTACATATTCTACAGCGAACCTTGGGCACGTCGAGTAGCCGGCTTCGTGCCCGAGTTGCCTCGGCATTGAGGTGGGAGCCCGTAAAAGAAGTAGGCGATGTGGTGCGCTTCCGGCGACGAGGAGGAGACGGGACATTCCGCAGGGGATCGGGACGATGACGAGAAGACCGGAGGACTTGGATCGTCGGTATATCTCTTTCCCATCTTTTAGTTAGCTAGGACTAGTTAATGGTTCGATCCGGGTGTTTAGTGCGCGGTGGTGCCGGTTTGCTAAGTCCGCAAAAATTAAAGTTTTTCACCGCTTCCGCATTCCGGCGTCGGATTGACGGCCGGGGCGCCGCCGTGCACTTACAGTGGTATCAGAGACTCGCCATTAACTTAGTCTAGCTTGGTTTAATGTGTTTGCATTTCCGATCGATCAAAAAGTTCCAAAACTGCATTTTACCTTCGCATCAGTTTCTGTTGAAAATTTTTGGTCTCGAAAAATTTTTCAGGTTGTAAAATATTGATGTACTGGAAAATCTAAGAGCTCTGTAAAAATTCGACGAAGTAACTCCACAGTGGGAGCGCGGAACCGCCGCGAAAACCCCCTTCCCGCCGCCCTTCCGCCGCACACTGTGGAGAACACTTCACCAATTTTTTACAGAGGCCTTCTGGGCTTAAAATATGGGTTTTGGAATATTAAAATTGGGCCCAGGATTTCTGTGACTGCTACAGTTTTGTTTTGGGGCCCACTTGTTAATATTCGATCGGTCGGATATTTTAAACACATTTTTCACAGTATTTACATTATATCTGCGACCGTGAATGTCACTTGATCGGTAAATCCGGTCTAACTGCTATAGCCCGGTTAGACGGATTTGCGAACGTGACTTTCACGTTGATGTTTTGTTTTTGCTGTGATGTTGCGGATCGGTCGTGGGGGATAGCCTGGATGCAATGCTAGTACAGTTTTGTTGTATTATGTACATTTGATATTGCGGGGCGAGCGTCCGACATGTGGACTGCCGTCACTGCCTGTTTGTATTATTCTTTTGGGGCACGACCTGGTTGCGGTCGATGTACCCGTTGTATGTATATTTTATTTTCTGTACTAGGCTTACCCCGCGGAGGGGTGCACGGATAGCCGGGTTCTAGAGGGCAACAAGCCCGCATCTCATGGCATTGGGACGGAGGGGGCTTCACTCTAGGATTGGCGGGCTATTCGCCGCACTCGTAGGGGGTACAGGTTGACCCAGGAGGGGTGCCCAAGTTGCCGGATTCCATGAAGTGCCGGGTGGTCCATTCACGTCGCTGAAGGGGGCTGCCTCGCTTCAGGTTTTGGCGGGTAACTTGCCGCGCCCGTAGGGGTCTAGGATTTCATTGCACAGGCTATCCACACGACCAGGGGAACGTCGGGTTTCAGCGGCTCTGTGAAACCCGGGGATCCCAGATATCTGTATTGTTTCTGTGATGCTGTACATTTCTGTGATGTTGCATTTTATTCACGCCTTGAGCGAATATAATATATTGGTATATATATTAGTAGATGTCGTATATGTTTTGCATCCGCGCTAGTCCAGTCCCCGCTCTGTCGTTAGTAAGCTAACCTAACGGGTAATGACGGGACCCAGTGGCGAATGCGGATGGCATATACGTACATCAGTATATTTTCGTTCTTTTTGGTGTGATCAATTGATGGGACTGCATTGATTCGGATCAATGCAAGTTTAAAAACAAACCTAATCTGATGTTGTTGGAACACTTTTCAAAAAGCTGTTATTGCAAGGACGTTCACTTTTGTTTTGCATCGTGGTATTCAGTTGGAATATCCTGCTCCTCAGTCGACGAGGCAAGGGCCGAGATCCCTTCACCGGGAGTGACCCCTTGGACAGAAGTTTGCGTCAGGGCATTAACTTCACTATAGCCGATTACTTTTTCTTTGCATCGCGGTATTCATTTGGAATATCCTGCACCCCATTCTACGGGGAAAGAGCCGAGATCCCTTCACCGGGAGTGACCTCTTTAGCAACGGCTTTCGTCACTATATTTTTAAAAGCTATCCGTTCCTTCAACGATATCAAGTTCATTACGTTAAAGGTTTTCGCCAGAAACCATTCGTAGCCCTCCGTCGTTTCATATGGGTAGTCAATAGTATTCAAGCTGTGTTTGTTGGCCATAGTCAAGGCACAGTGTTTGGTAGCTGTTGAGTGTTCATATGCTGCATAGATAGATGCGTTGGTTTGGGACAGTCGTATAGCCTTGTTGGCCCTAGTCAAGGGCTTGTACGGGTGGGTTCAAATCAACCTGGATAATGACGGGTAGAACTTGACATGTGACTTATGATTTGTTGGCCTTAGTCAAGGTCATAAGAGCATGGGGCAGAAATCACATCGGGAGTTTCAAAAGAACTGAAACTTGCCAGATATGCGCATACCTTCTGGAGTGTGATACCGTGAGCGGATTCCGTCACGTTATCATGCGATGAGAGTTGGATCCCGATTCCCACTGATGAGTTAGTTTACTCCTCGGGTGACCCCGACTAATTCTTCTTTCAGGTTTGGAGGAGAATTTGAGGTACAGTGGGAGGATTCCAGATTAGATAAATTGGTGACCATTCTGATCTAGGTTAGAGTGCACGCTGAGTGTTTCTTTTCTCTCTCTCTTTGGCAGCGACCATTGACCCGACCCTAAGACTATGACTCAGTGACCAAGTTGACCGAACCTTCTTAAACACCGGCTTTTTGGATTGTCAGAGTTGCAGACCTCATTGCCACTCCTACTTTTACCCTTTTCTCCAGGACACCCCGTATTACTACGAACGTCCACTTCCATTGGACAAAACCATCGTATGGTTAGATACGAACTCGAAAGAATTTATTCGAGGATGGTTTCCGGTTCTGGAGAAAACGGATAGGATTATTTTGTTGTCTTTTCCTTTTACCCTCTCTCAGGTTACGAGTACTCCTTGGTTTAGGGGTAGTACACCTATTACGCAAATTGGATTGTCTTCTTCCAAACCTTAGGCTGGTGCCGACCGGTAGGGAATGAAGAAAACCAATTAGCATAACGATGGTGTGCAGAAGGTATTAAGTTCAGACAAAGCAAGGGATTAGTAAGAGGGCAAAGTAAATTGCAACAGATTTTCACGACCAAACCAAATATTTCTTTACCACTCCCACATCACCTTTGTATTTCTCCAGGACACTCCGTATCACTACGAAGATCCACAGTTTATTTGGATACTCCATCGTATGGTTATATACGAACTCGAATGGAACTTGTTCCAGTTCGGGGATGGATTCTGGTTCAGGAGAAATAGGAATAAGGTTTATTCGGTTGTCTTTTATCTTCACCCTCTCTCATTGCGAGTGTTCCTAGGATTGGGACAGTACACCCATTATGCTTATTGGATAGTCTTCTTCCAAACCATAGGCTGGTGCCGAACGGTAGGGAAGGAAGAAAACCATTTGGCCTAAAGGGGTGTGCAGAAGGTAAAGACTAAAGACATATGAAGGGATTTGGAGAGGTGGCAAAGAATTATACGGTTACAGTCGTGAATCTGGAAGAGGCATTACTAGGAATACCGGGATACCCCATCGAAACATTTCGATGTTTCAGTCTCACTGTGTAATGTTAAAGGAAAACTGATTTCCCGATTAGATACTTACTCCAGGGTATGTATTTACCAGGTACGATTCTCACATCTGTATGGTTTTACAGATGATGAGTGGGAGTAAGTTATTGGGAATTGGGTGATTATCCTCATTATATCGGGATTCGTTGTAATCAGTGATATTTGAGGAAATCACCTGGGCTGTTTGCCGGTCGGCAAATATTTGGTTTTGAATATCCGCTGTTACGCACCAATTTCAAAATGATATATCTGTACGTCTATTTTCATAGAGTGAGATATACCTTTCTGAAATTATGTCTACGACATTTACCTATATCAGTGGATGGTTAGATAAGGAGCATTAAACAGCGGTGTAATTCTTCTTAACCATAAGTACAGTTTTCAACCTACGACACACAGTGAAAGAGTTATCAGACTCAAGGGACTTATACAGAGTATTGTATGTTGTCCAGTGTCCATTAGGACAGAGGGGTTGGTCCTCATACTATATTCTGTTTACTTTTAACTTCTCTAGTTCTTAGACATGTGTTTCGTAGAAACACAGGGTCTAAGTTTTGAGGAGTTATAGGTATTTGAATAGAGTAGAAAACCAGGTGTAGCAAGTATCGGGATTCTTCAAAGTGATCGAAGATGTAGATACTTGTGTATGGTATTCAGTTGATAGTAATGATAAAGAGATCTTGCTTCTCTTTCAGGTTACTCATAATTGGAAGTATTCCTAAGTTGAGTAACGCTGATCGGCCTCCTTCCATTTAGTTGACATGCGCTGGGGACAGCTGCATGATTTGAATCTGGTTCAATTAAATCAGTGCCTCTGTTTCTATATTGGATATAGAACAGTTCATATCTTAACGATGTTAAGGTACGGGGAGTTGTCCGGCTTATGATTAAAACCAGACTCTGGATGACTCAAGGCACGTTTCTGTAATGGCTGTTTGTGGGTTGACCCAGGCTATGACGAGGGTTGACTTTCTACCATCTGGATGAACAATAGCAACATTGTTCTAGACTCGCCACAGTTTTATTAAAAATGGATTTTTTCAGAAAACAGTAGTGGGAGTATGGTAGAACTGGAAGTGATTCCAGAACCACAAACGATTACTGAAGATTTGATAAGGAACCTAAAGATTCAATCTGGATTGACATTCCATTGGCCACTCCGCAGATACGGTGGGTAACTTCAGGCACCCGAGAGGTACTACGGTAGCCTCAAGGACGGTGACAGGGAAGTTCTTGTTTACCTACAATTGCCATTGCTGTTGTTCCAGGGTGCGAGACCCGGCGGGAGGATGAGTATAGCGTCGTTCTAAACTAGTTTTAGGAGTGTACGTGTATATGACTCTGCCAGAGGGTTGTCGTAGTCAGTGGGAGCAGCGGAAGCATTGGTGGACAGGTAGCTTATGTCTATTTATAGACTAAAGCAGATATAGCGGAGATAGATCATCTATTTCTGACGTGACAGTCATATGTTTGACATCATCAGAATAGGGGATGGATCTGTTGAGAAGGTAGTAGGGTGTGATATCCTGGTATTTGGATGACATACACAGAATAGGAAAAGAAACTCCTATACTACAATCGGTTATACTTTGGTCGTCACACAGTGGTTTCTCCACATGGGACTTGGATTTTACATCAGACATACTGGTTACTAGATCTATGGTTTTAGATCTAGATTTGGGTGGTTTCCCAATCTGGGTACTTGACAGCATTCTAAGAGTATTTAGGATGGACGACTCCTGGCACGGTAGTGTGCCTGCAAGTAATGGAGTCACCCTCTCCAAAGGTGTCTTACAGACTAAAGGGGAGAGGGATGTGCATGATTGGCAGATCACTTGCTCAGGCAATTGAGTCAATTATGAGATGTCAAGTACCACACCAGATGTTGTTCTTGCACTAGATGCAATAAGTTGACATTAATCCAATCCTGGAGAAACCGTCGGAAGCAGTTTTAGAACATAAGTGAATGTTCTAGGGATATGATAACGACAGCCTCATTCAGGAGACAGTTATCATTCTAGGCTTCCAAGGTGACATGGACGACAAGGAGGTTGTCAGAGTTATAGTTTTCCTTCTGATGAGGGGCAGTATTTTGGACAGGTGGTCCAAGGCAATACTGAGGGTGGCATGGCACAGGATACTGATTAAGTTCAGTTGACGATACAGTCTAAGAAGTTTGGATTTGGAGTTCATTTATGAGCTATGTCACATCAGACATCCAGACACATTCTAAGACAGGTATTGCTCATTTCGGGAGATGGGTTTCTCCGCGAACTTGAGATATAGAGAGACATAGAAAGAAACAACTAAGCGGATCCACTCACTGAGGCTATTCCTCGAACGCAATAGTTCCGCAAACGAGCTTTGTGAGACTGACTAGTAGAGGAGTTGGATGTTCGGTATCACACGGGCTGTGAGTATGCGACATCGCAATAATTAGCCTTGAGTGCAAGTGGGAGATTGTTGGAGATAGTGCCCTCAGAGTCAATTATTAGGTCAAAGGTACGTGATTGTAATGATTGAGGGAGGACCTATCCCGGTAGGACAGTCTTACTCGAGATGATAGTATGCTATCTGGTTTACCTTTATCATCGTGTACTGCTTTAGGTGACCTGACACGTCGCTATTACACGTTGATAGAGCCCCTAGGATTCTTGCTTGACCACCAGCAGTATGAGAGCGATCATATAAGTGGGAGCTGGGGGTCTATAAGCATATCCTTAAAAGGTCCCTAGTCGTGAGAGTTTCGAGACAGGGCATCGATTCTCCATAGTAGACTAGTGTATACAGTCGAGACCCCGACGAGGGGCGGTGGCCGGTCTCACAAGCCACTGGTGTCAGTTGGATCACCTAAGATGTATACAGGTGCTCATTGGGTTATGAGTACACCGGACAGGACTCGCCGGGAACATGCTAGTTGGTCATATACCAGACGTCAGATGGCAGTTCCCTGGTGACATGTGTGCAGGTTAGTTCATCGACCTGGGGATCATCATTTGTCTCGTGTGAGTTTCCACTGTACTTTGATTACTACCCTACCACGGCTCAAAGGAGTCGTGCAAACAGGTTTTAGTTGGGTACAGTCCCGAGCCACATGGAGGCAGTGAGCGTATCTTCAGGGGTTCGTCTCTCCCGGTATTGGGGGTGAGGTCGTGCTGTGTCTAGGAGAGCCATTACACGAAGTCCTTGGCCAAGGCAAGGAGATTTACTGGTAGGTATTCCAGTAGTATCTCAGGGTGTTCTGGGCTACACTCCGACACGACTTGTACCGCTTTTGGGGGTCTGACTTTTACCAACCCCCTAGGCCCGCCATGCGATACTCATAGACGAACGGACCGGACTGTACGGATATTGTCACTGACAAGCTCAGTAGGGTTGTCAGGCTGAGTTCACTCACAGACGTCCCTTTTAGTCAATACTTGGTAGCCCGTTACGTATTGGCTTATACCTCTGACGTGCTAGTGGTTAAATCCACAACCGAGGTGTTGACGAGTCTTTAGAGTCCCCCACATTCAGCTACTCAGCTTTCGGGCGAAAGGTTGTAGAGGCCGTATGGAGATATGGCAAGGTCCGATCAGATACGTGCGGTATTGCACGGATCAGGATCGGACAGTTTACTATAGGCCGTATGGTTATATGGCAGGGTTCGATCAGATACGTGCGGTATTGCACGGATCAGGATCGAACAGATGTTACTAGCCGGCTTTGGTTTAAGCCGGATCCTAGTATAGTACAGTGTAGATTTTGTCTCATTGCATTTGTATTTCGGTCGAAATACAGATGCGGGTGTGTATGCACAGTATCGGGGTTTTTCCTGTAATTTATTACGGGACCAGTTTTCCGGAGTTGCCATTTTGCTTTCCGTTTCGGCCAATTTCCTTTGTTCCGTTCATTGGCCGAAGATTGGTGGAGGAGGGTTTATTTGCATTGTTGCAAATAGGCATTAGTCGAGGGGGTTATTTGCATCTTGTTACATCATGATGGTTTTCATGATGAGCACCATACCTTGACCTTTTTGACTTGATCACTTCATGATGGCTTGACTTTGTAAGCATCATGGTTGTTGATGATTAGTGTGTGGAGTATGGGTTTGATTTAGTGATCATTTCTTTTCATGATGAGTTTTCTTTTCTCTCTCTTGTATGATATGAGAAGGGCTCCCAATTTTTTTTACATTCTCTCCACTCTCTCATTTTCTCTTCACCACCATTTACATGGCCGGCCACTAGTGGGAGGGGGCTGTCCAAAAATTCTTGGGGTGGGATTTTTGTCATTCTAGCTTTGTAAAATCCTACATGTTTCATCTCCACAAGCTTGTATCATCCCTCCACCTAAAATGGCATCTCCATGAACCCCAAAGTGAGACTTGAGGACTACATATTCTACAGCGAACCTTGGGCACGTCGAGTAGCCGGCTTCGTGCCCGAGTTGCCTCGGCATTGAGGTGGGAGCCCGTTAAAGAAGTAGGCGATGTGGTGCGCTTCCGGCGACGAGGAGGAGACGGGACATTCCGCAGGAGATCGGGACGATGACGAGAAGACCGGAGGACTTGGATCGTCGGTATATCTCTTTCCCATCTTTTAGTTAGCTAGGACTAGTTAATGGTTCGATCCGGGTGTTTAGTGCGCGGTGGTGCCGGTTTGCTAAGTCCGCAAAAATTAAAGTTTTTCACCGCTTCCGCATTCCGGCGTCGGATTGACGGCCGGGGCGCCGCCGTGCACTTACACAGGTGATACTGCCTAAGAATTATATTTGGATTTCTGATGGGACGGTAGTTCCTTGGCTAAAGCCACAACTCCATTGTTACACAATGGTAGGAACGAAGTTCATCTCATGAACTTATATTTATCCAGACTGCCTCTTTGGTAGCATCCTTGGTAACGATGTATTTTGCCTTTAATCGTCTAGTAAGTCACGGTATCTAGCTTGGAACTCTTCCAACATACCGTCCCTCCACTAAGGGTAAAGACAATGCCTGCGACTGACATTCAGTCGTCCTTATCACCCTGGAACCTTTCCAGTGATTCTCCCCAGGATCGATTGATACCATCTCACTACAACTAGTGAGTATCCTAACATCCAATTAGATCTATCTCATAGATCCAAAACCCAGGATTTAGGAGGTATCACTTTGATCCTATATGGAGAATCCTTGTGATAAGCGGAGATTGACCGATCATAGCATGGGAAACTCTTTCCCTATCAAGAGTATGTCATTCACGTACTATACGAGGATCACCACCATACTCCCTACTACCTTTTTGTATATACAAGGTTCATCTACCATTTTGATGAAGTCAAACTCTTTGACTACCATATCAAAACAGACGTTCCAACTCCGCGATGCCTGCTTTATCACATAAAACATCTTGCACACGTTTCCACTACTCCCACTGTCTATGAAGCCCTCTGGCTGTGTACTTATAGACGCTCTCTTCTAAAACATCATTTAGAAAAGCAGTCATGACACCCAACCACCAGATATCATAGTCATGGTATGTAGCCATGGCAAGTAGGATCTGGATGGACTTAAGCATAGCTTTTAAAGTCTCAACTTTTCCATGTACATCAAGTAATCTTCTCAAGATATACTTGCTCCTGATGGGGATTTAACCCTTCAGATAAAGCAACCAAAGTCCATACTTTGTTGGTGTATAAGGATTCCATCTCAGATCGCTAAACATCCAGCCATTCTTACAGAGTCCCGCTCCTGATGGCCAGCACAAAACTTAGTTGGGTCATCCTCTCATGATGCAATCCTCGCTCCCACTGTCATAGAGAAACTGATGTATCTCTCAGGTGAGTGAGGAACCCTACTAGATCGGCGGAGAGGCTGAGGTTCGTTGGTTACTATTGAATCATTTGGTTCTACCAAATCATCAGCTGCAGTTTGTATAGCTGGAACTCTTTCCAGTTCTACCTCATGACCACTAATTTCTTCTCAAGAAATTCCCTTTCACAAAGGTGGCATGTTGAGAAACAAAACATCTTTTGTTCCTCAGTTAGGTAGAAGATATTCCCTTGCGTGCTTGGGATATCCAACAAAATTCCACAGATCTGACTTTGCCTCGAGCTTGTCCGGATTATTCTTTTAGACATAGGCTGGACAACCCCAAATCTTAACAAACTTAAGATATGGGCTCTTCCCTCTCCATATCTCATATGAAGTGGTAGACAACTGATTTGATTTGAACCCTATTCAATAGGTATGCAGCTTCTCAAGTGTATAACTCCCAAAAGGAGATAGGAAACTCAGTAGTACTCATCATAGAGCACACCATATCACATAGGGTGTTATTGCTCCGCCCCGATATACCATCGTGCTATGGTGTATACGGCGGAATAATGCTGAGAGAGAATCTCATTCTCCTTTAGAATCGTCCAGGAATTCCGTGCCCAAGTATTCTCCTCCCTGATCTCATCAAAGGACATAATACTTATACCCGTTTTTGGTTCTCTACTTCTAACTTATATTCTGTGAATATCTCAAAAGCTTCGGACTTGTGTTTCAACAGGAACATATGTCTGAATCTTGAGAGATAATCAGAGAATGTAATGAAGTATAAAGAACCGGTCTTGGCATCTGTAGACAGGGGACCTTCATATATCAGCATGTATCAATCCCAAGAGTTCAATAACTCTTTCTCTGTTTCCAGTAAACAGAGCTATGGTCATCTTATCTTTGTGACATGACCGGCAAGTTTCACAAGATGTAAATTCAAACTAATTTAAATATACATCTAAATGTAACTTCAGCTATTCGGGTCGCATTGATATGACCTAGTCTACAATATTTCAAGAAGGATCCGTTCATTTCTGAACTCTTCCTCTTGTGTGTGTTCTGTATACTAAGAACTGTAGTTTGATTTAGAACGTCAATGCTTTTAGATAACGTGCCTGAACCGATCAACTCTTGATATAGGAAATGTTCAAAACATTATCCAACAATTCTTTACTAATAAAGAGACTGATATGATGTTGTATATCAGGTTCGGTATCTAATAACATTCGTTCTGAATCAATATATTCTGATAATACAGGGTGATAGTTACCAACAGACTTGGCTGCAACACTTACACATTTTCTATCTCATGAAACTTATCACCCGTTCTCAATTCTCTACCTATTTGTAGCCCATGGAACAAATTACATTTGCGCAATCCTGATCCGGTATCTCATACACAGGACGTAAAGGATACTGAGAAACAGTTCTCTGTAACGAACACACCCGAAGATGATGCATCAACATGTACTTTCTTCGTTTGGGCGGCACGGGAATTCTGGTAATCCTCAATTTCCTGCTCTGTCTTATAACAATTATAAGTTGGAGCGGGACCAACGTTCCCCAGCTCAGTATAACAAGCGGGTTCGGTTAATACATCCGTATTATTATCTTGATTAAGGCGTGACATGGTCACTACCTGGAGAGAGAGAGAGAGAAGAAAACACTCAGCGTGCGCTTTTACAAGATTAGATTGGTTATCAATTTATCTAATCAGGATGTCTCCCACTGTTTTAGTCAAATCTTCCTTCAAACCCTAAAAGGAAAGACTAGCCGGGATTAGTTACACCCTACAAGTTCGCCAATCTTTCAGCCAGGCCAGTGCCGGTACTTTGAGGGAGGTTCTCCGCGCTTTTGCACGGACCTAATTAAAATAAACCTCGTTTTCCCAGGGGTGTAACCCCGTTAACATCTTTCTAGACACCTACTTGATCGGCTAATTGTAATGTGTAAAACTCTCCCAGGAGCAACTCTTACTCGCAGCGGGTATCGGGATCCGACTATTTCATAGAAGGTATGCAATCTTATTGCAAATTTCAACACTTGAAATTCCCAATAATATTTTACCCCTAGCGTCCTATGACCTTGACGAATGCCAACAAACCATAAGCTACTGGTCAAGTTCAAGTTGTTCAACCCGTCATTTCCCGATTGAATTAAACCCACCCGTACGGCCCTTGACGAAAGGCAACAAAGTCGCACGAGTACCCTAACTCAATCGCATCATATGCTTATACAGATAAGAATAAATAGCTACCGCACACTACGCCTTGACGAAAGCCAACAAACGCAGCACGAATACTATGAAGTACTTATCTGAAATGACAGAGGGCTACGACAGGTTTTTAAGAAAACCCTTTGCGTAATGAATCTTGATATCGTTGTAGAATCGAGTGATTTTAAATGGATTGTTTTTTAGGCTTTTCTAGTTTTTCTAAAGAGGTCACTCCCGGTAAAGGGATCGTCGGCTCTTTCCTTATCGAATAAGGTGCAGGATATTTCACAAATACCGCTATGCAAAGCAAAAACTATAGAAGCAATCAAAAGACAAACCGAGTGTGTAGCATCTGCTAGTTTCACTAAAGAGGTCACTCCCAGTGAAAGGATCTCGGCTCTTTCCTTATCGAATAAGGTGCTGGATGTTCTACAAGGAACACCGCTATGCAAAGCAAGAACTAGAGATACCAGTTTGTAAACAAGTTTCTACAACATCTTTAGGTTTCTTTTAGTTTCATTAATCTCATTAATGAAGTCCCATTTTAACTATGCTTCACAAGCATCACTTTTGAAACGAAATCTGCAATATAACATATATCTCATATATATAATATAAACATTCGTCTCAGGCAGTAATATGATCTCATCACAGAACATTGCAGCAGAAGAACATATATGAAATATTGGATATACTAGGACGTCCGTGTTTTAATACGAGCCTGTATAAAACACGGATTCCACGGTCGCGATGAATAGCCAAACCCACATCCCTAGACCCCTACGAGAGCGGAGCGGCAAGCAACACTGCCAATTCTAGGGTTAGGAGACCCGGTCTCGACTCCTCGAGATGGTCTCCCACTGGACCCTAGAACCCGGTTACTTGTGCTCCCCACCTTAGGTCTACCTAATGCGGAAAAGTAAATAATATACATGGTGACATCATCCTTAGCCCGGAAGTGCCCTAATAAAAGAATATTACATACAAATGAATTTTATATGAATGAAAATGAAAAACTCCCATCTCACATAAAACCCCCGGCTATTCAAACACGACGATCCAATATAACATATCACAGCAACACATAATATCTCATATCATCAATGTAAGTAAATATGCGTATCCCAATTGTCGTTGATGTATAGCAATGAAACCGGTGATACACCACATATTACACTTACGGTCGCAGAAAAGAAAGTGTAAAACTACAACAGTTGGAATCCGCAACCTCCTTAGACATCGCATGCCTAACCAAATGAATTCCTTAGACATCGCATGCCAAACAATTATAACCCCTGCATTTTAGTCTCATTATCGAAAACTCTTTTCAATATCAAGTCGGGCAATTCAACAAAATTCCCGACATCCTGATCGAATGCTCGTCGCAAACTTTAGTAGACGGCCGCACCACTGGATGCCGTCGACGAAGTGCACTAAGGCGGAACACCGCTGCCGCGAGCACCTGAACGGATGCTTTTGGCGACGGGGTTCTCCTGCAGTCACTTGGTTGGGGCTATGAGTTCTGGCTGTCTATTAAGTTTACCCGGCGAGTATCCGCGTACACTACGTGATTGCGACAGACTTTTGATCACATCAAAATTCCGTGGCAACCGATCTTCTGAGACTGAACTACTAGATTTATAACATTCAAATTAGTTATCTCATAACTACTTGTGGATTCCAAATATTGTATCACATTCCAGATAAATAGACAATGTTAAACTTTCCGATCGAATAATCAAACACCCAAGTTTTCCCAAACAGTTCTCAACACTTGAAATTAGTTTAAAAACATCCATCACATGCCACAGTACCAATGGTTCAGCCGTAGAAGGGTCAAGCCAACGCCTCACATGTGGCACGCCATACTGCCCCAAACCCTAAGGTTTAGAGGCGGTTCAGACGGTCATATAATCGAGTTAAGGTTTGTGTTCTTCTAGAGGGTCCACCGCGTTACTTGCACGACTTAGAACGTTCTTAAACTACGGAAAAATCCAACACTTGGAAATTTTCCGGCAGGGGAAAAAGTGAGTCATTGATATCCGTTCGAACTTTTTAACACGTTCTAAAAATTACCCGAACAAACTAAACAAAGTTAAATTATCCGATCGAATCAACGAGTCCCCAATACAACCCAGAAAATACAACTCTTGAGTATAAATTAAAAATTCCCAGAAGAATCAGGAAACACATACGGAGGTTACTGTGCAAACAGTGAAAAATAAGTCTACTGTTTAGCCGCGGAACTGCCGCCAAAGCCATGGTACGGCCGCGGTTCCGCGGCGCTTTAGTGGTATTTGGGGCACGTGTTTCACAGTAACTCTTGTATTTCCCTGCTATTTTTTTTAGCATTTTTAATACAGAAAAAATCACAATTTTAGAAAATTTCCAGAGAGGGGTAAAAACTAGGGTTTCGGGGTTTGATCGGACTTTAAACTTCATCTAGATTTCGCCTAAAGTTCTAACCTGGCTCTGATACCACTGTAGGGTTACTAGGCATACGCACAAGGGTCTATAAGGCATCAACCATGCCCAATTTAAAATTTATCCATGCCGAACAACCCTTAACAAGATCTGAGACTAGGCGAAAACAAGCATGTTAAACACTTTAACACTAAGTGAGAGGGATTACAACCTTTGTAGATCCTGTCCTTCACTTCTTAAGCTCCGTGTTGAGGTCGCTTCACTGCGATCATCGTGCATCTGGACTCTAGAGAGGCTCCACGAAGAGAAAGATGTAAGCTTGCTTCCGATCTTCGATAACAAAGATGATCTACCTTGAAGTTTCATTAATGCAAGATCTCACTCACTAAATGAAGTGAACACCCTCATCTAAATGGCAAGGATAGATGAGGATGAAGAAGTAGGATTTATGCTCTCATTTGTTTTCTATTTCTCACTCATTTTCATCACCTTTGAAAAAGCTAGAAAGCTTTTCCATGAAGAACTCAAGGAAGAAGATGAAGAATAATTGCCAATCCTTTTTGTGATGAATAATGAAAAGATGATAATGATTAATAATGCAACCATGGTCAATGTAACTTTTGTAGAGATTTAACTAGGGCTAAGGTTTGGGTTGAGTTAAAGAATGAGTCACTTTAAAATATCTTTGCAAAAACAAAAAGGAAACCTTCTAGAAGCATCAAGAAGGAACTAACCCAAAACAAACCCTAACCTTTTTTAATCTCCACTAAACATGTTGCATTAGTAATCATATTATGTTACAATATTATATATCACATATATAATATTTATTGTAACAAAATAAAATAATACAATTAACATATATCAATGTATTACCCGAGTGAGAAAAAGAATCTTTTAGCGAGTTTATATTAGTTAATGTAATTTAATATATCACATATATAATTATAAATTAAATCATCGAATGAATACTTGATCCGACAATCCGGCTATATCGCATATAACCGACTAATATATCATTTACCGATTCATCGAATCAACACTTGATCTGATGACCCGGCTGATATCATATATCGCGAGAATAGAATACTGTAAGTCCATGTCACGCACCCCACGAACTTGCGGGGAGGCGGAATATATGAAAAACGATTATCAAAGCTTAGTAACACGGACTTGAGCGCATGAATCGTTATCTAAACCATTGCTAACTTTCTACTAGAGGTTTAACTACTCGGATACGAAGTTATACCTCACGTTACTTGTCCTTCGGATCTTCATCGCGGTCCTCCACTCCTCGTAGGCTCCTTGGAACATCGGAACCTCAACGGCCTTCTCGAATCAAAGACGATCCACCCGAAAGCTCTTACGCCAAGCTTGATCTCAAACTTAAGATAACTAGGTTGCTTAAAGTGCTCAAAAGGTTCGGACTTGTGTTTCAACAGGAACATATGTCTGAATCTTGAGAGATTATCAGAGAATGTAACGAAGTACAAAGAACCAGGCTTGGCATGTGTAGACAAGGGACCTACATACATCAACATGTATTATCCCAAGAGTTCACTAACTCTCTCTCTGTTTCCAGTAAACGGAGCTATGGTCATGTTATCTTTGTGACATGACTGGCGAGTTTCACAAGATGTAAATTCAAACTGATTTAAATATGCATCTATATGTAACTCTAGCTAGTCGGGTCACATTGATATGACCTAGTCTACAATGCCTCAAGAAGGATTCTTTCATTTCTGAACTCTTCCTCTTGTGTGTGTTCCATATAATAAGAACTGTAGTTTGATTTAGAACATCAACGCTTTTAGATAACGTGCCTGAACCGATCAACTTTTGATATAGGAAATGTTCAAAACATTATCCAACAATACAAAATTTTATCATTTCTTTACTGATAAAGAGACTAATATGATTTTGTATATCAGGTTCGGTATCTAATAACATTCGTTCAGAATCAATGTATTGGTAATACAGGGTGACAGTGACCAACAGAGTTGGCTGCAACACTTGCCCCGTTTTCTGCCTCATGAAACTTATCACCCGTTCTCAGTTCTCTACCTTTCTGTAGCCCTATGTAACAGATTACATATCTGGGATCCTGATTTGGTATCAAATACCCAGGACGCAGAGGATACTGAGAAACAGTTCTTTGTAATGAACACACCCGAAGATGATGCATCAGCATGCACTTTCTTCGTTTGGGCGGCACGGGAAATCTGGTATTCCCCAATTTCCTGCTTTGTCTTATAACAATTATAAGTTGGAGCGGGATCAACGTTCCCCAGCTCAGTATAACAAGCGGGTTCGGTCAATATTCCGTATTATTATCTTGATTAAGGCGTGATATGGTCGCTACCTGGAGAGAGAGAGAAGAAAACACTCAGCGTGCGCTCTTGCAAGAATAGATTGGTTTTTATTTTATCTAATCAGGATGGCTCCCACTGCTTTTTATCAAATCTTCCTTCAAACCCTAAAAGGAAAGACTAGCTGGGATTAATTACACACTACAAGTTCGCCAATCTTTCAGCCAGGCCAGTGTCGGTACTTTGAGGGAGGTCCCCCGTGCTTTCGCACGAACCTAATTAATGTAAACCTCGTTTTCCCAGAAGCGTAACCTCGTTAACACCTTTCTAGACACCTACTTGATCGGCTAATTGTAATGTATAAAACTCTCCCAGGAGTAACTCTTACTCACAGCGGGTATCGGGATCCAACTATCTCATAGAAGGTATGCAATCTCATTGCAAATTTCAACACTTGAAATTCCCGATAATATTTTACCCCTAACGTGCTATGACCTTGACGAAAGCCAACAAACCATAGCCCGCTAGTCAAGTTCAGCCCGTACATTTCTTGATTGAATTAAACCCACCCGCACGACCCTTGACGAAAGCCAACAAAGCCGCACGACTACCCTAATCCAATCGCATCGTATGCTAGCAGATATGCAGCATATAGCTACCGCACACTGCACCTTGACGAAAGCCAACAAATGCAGCACGAATACTATATACAACTTATCTGAAATGACGGAGGGCTAGGTTTTTCTGAAAACCTATTGCGTAATGAACTTGATATCGTTGTAGGATCAAATGATTTTTAAAATGGAGTGTTTTTTAGGCTTTTCTAGTTTTGCTAAAGGAGTCACTCCCGGTGAAGGGATCGTCGGTCCTTTCCTCATCGAATGAGGTGCGGGATATATCATATATATCACTGTGCAAAGCAGAACTCTTAAAAGCAATCAAAAGACAAACCGAGTGTGTAGCATCTGCCAGTTATTGCTAAAGGAGTCACTCCCGGTGAAGGGATCTCGGTCCTTTCCTCATCGAATAAGGTGCTGGATATATCATATATACCTCTGTGCAAAGCAAGAACTGTAGCTACCTGTTTTATTTTGAAATTCGATTCTACAACATCTTAGGTTTCTTTTATTTCATTAATCACATTAATGAAGTCCCATCATTTAAGTACCTAAACATCACAGATAAATACGACGTACACTTATGCCATCCGTATTCGCCTCGATGTCCCCTCGTGCACCGTTAGGTTAGGTAACTAACGACAGAGCGGGGCAGGGCTAGCGCGGGTGTAAAACATAAGTAACGTCTATATAATATATCATATATACTATATACTTAATCTATCACAGAACATCACATGATCACATCACAGATATCGCAGCAGAAGAAACATATGAAATATTGGATATACTAGGACGTCCGTGTTTTTAATACGAGCCAGTATAAAACACGGATTCCACGGTCGTGATGAATAGCCAAACCCACACCCCTAGACCCCTACGAGAGCGGCAAGTAACCCTACCAATTCTAGAGTTAGGGGACCCGGACTCGACTCCTCGAGTTGGTCTCCCACTGGACTCCAGAACCCGGTTACTTGTGCCCTCCTCCTTGGGTCTATCCTAGTGCGAAAAAGTAAATAATATATAAAGGGTGACTACTTCCGCAACCTGGAAGTGCCCCAAATAAAAGAATATTACATACAAGTTTTTACATGAATGAAAATGAAAAACACTCATCTCACATAAAAACCCCCGGCTATTCAAACACGACGATCCAATATAACATATCCAGCAATACATAACATCACATGTCATCAACGTAAGTAAATATGCGCATCCCAATTGTCGTTGACATATAGCAACGAAACCGGCGATATCACATATTACACTTACGGTCACAGAAAAGAAAGTGTAAAACTACAACAGTTGGAATCCGCAACCACCTCAGACATCACATGCCTGACCAAATGAATTACTTAGACATCGCATGGCTAACAATTATAAACCCCGCATTTTAGTCTCAAAATCGAAAACACTTTTCAATACCAAGTCGGGTAATTCAACAAGATTCCCGACACCCTGATCGAATGCTCGTCGCAAACTTCAGTAGACGGCTGCACCCCCGATACCGTCGACGAAGTGCACCAAGGAGGAACACCGCTACCGCGAGCACCCGGATGGATGCTTTCGGCGACGGGGTTCTCCTACAGTCACTTGGTCAGGGCTATGGCGTGAGGCTGTCTATTAAGTTTACCCGGCGAGTATCCGCGTACGCTACGTGATTGCGACGGACTTTTGATCACATCAAAATTCCGTAGCAACCGATCAAGTGAGACTAAACTGCTATGTTTATAACATTCATTCAGTTATCTCATAACTATTGTGAATTCCAATTATTGTATCCCATTCCAGATAAATAGAAAATGTTAAACTTTCCGATCGAACAATCGAACACCCAATTTTTCCCGATACAGATCAACACATGAAATAAGTCTAACAACATTCCGTTCGTGCCTCAGTACCAACGGTCCAGCCGTAGAAGGGTCAAGCCAACGCCTCACATGTGGCACGCCGTACTGCCCCAAACCCTAAGGTTCAAAGGGCAGTTCAAGACGGTCACATAATCGAGTTAAGGTTTGTTGTCTTCTAGAGGGTCCATCGTGTTACTTGCACTACTTAGAACGTCGTTAAACTACGGAAAAATCCAACACTTGGAAATTTCCCGACAGGGGAAAAATTCGGTATTTATATCCGGTCGAACTTTTTAACATATTCTAAAATTTATCTGGAAAGCCACATAGACAAAATCTGATAATCCGATCGAACATTCGAATCCCCAAAACAACCCAGAAAATTCAACTCTTGAATTAATATTAAAAATTCCCAGAAAATCCAGCATAATTTAATAAGAGTTACTGTGCAAACAGTGGAGGATTACGTCATCAATAGGCCGCGGAACCGCCGCATAAGCCATGCTTATGCCACGGTTCCGCCGCACATTATACTGTTCATTGGAATATTTTTGCGCCGTAATTCTTATATTTCCCTGCTGAATTTTTTAGCAATTTTTAATTTGGAAAAATCCCAGTTTTTGAAAAAAGGACAGAGAGCTATTTTGGAGTTGGGTTTCGGGTTCGTTCGGGTTTCAAATTCCGTCTAGACTTCGCCTAAGGCTCTAGCTAGGCTCTGATACCACTGTAGGGTTCCTGGGCACCCCAAGGAGGTCTCACAAGGCATCAACCATGCCAATTTCAAAAATTATGGTGCCGAGAAACCCTAGTGTACGGATCGTTGGCTAGATGTCTAAGCGAAAAAGCAACTAGTTAACTACTTTAACTAAGTGAACGGAAATACAACCTTTGTAGATCCGGTTCTCTACCTCCATAGCTCCGCAACGAAGTATCCTCGCTGTCCAAATCGAAATCCGGGCTCTTGCGTCGGCTTCATCGGAGAAGAAGCGGGCTAGGTCATCGACGACGTGCCGAAGATGATCTACGTCGAAGCATCACTAGATCAAGCTCCACCTTCACCAAGCCATGAAAACTTGTGAAGGAAACACACTCTACTACTTGGCAAGAGGTAGAGGATGAAGAAATAGGAAGTGGGTAAACTTTAGAATTGGATTTCTCACTCATCTTCATCAATCACCATTGATGAAGAAAGGTTTTCTTCAAGAAGAAGAAGAAGAGGAAGATGATAATTCTTATGATAAGTTAATTAAAAGGAATAATAAAAATGAATACTTATCATATCATTAACCATGGTAATATGTAGAGAATCAATCATGGTTAAAGGAATGGTTAGGGTCAAGCTAGAGACAAAATGGTCACTTAGTCAAAGTGTTCATGAAACTTCATGAAAACAACAAATGAAAGCCACCATTTCATTTCCTTTTCTTTTATTCATTTATCAAAAATAAATGGATAATTAAATAAGATAAATGAATAACAAATAATAAACCCTAACCATTTCATTAACCAAGGTTTAATACTTTACACTTAACCAAAAAGCATGTATCATCAAACATGATACAAGCAAGTGCACAAAATCATATCGCATATATAATGCGCACATCCGAGTGAGAAAATCTATCTTAAGTGAACCAATACTGGTTAACGCAAAGTAATATATCAAATATATAATTATGCATTAAATCATTAAATCAACACTTGATTCAATGATCCGGTCATGTCGCACACAACCGACTAGAATTCAATGTATCGGCTTATCGAATCAATACTTGATTCGATAACTAGGTTATATCGCATACAACCAATCGATACATTTATCGCGAGAATGGAATGCGGTATCACATACACGTATTATTCTCGGTCCCGCACATATCTCATATGCGCTCCTATTTCGTTTCGCTTGAGCCAGGAAACCTCTGTGTAGGACTCTAAAGACTCGTCAATACGCCGGCAGCGGATGATGATCATATCAAACATCCACAAGCCGCAAGCGGTCTGCTAAACGTAACGGCCACCCGGGTATTGAGCGATCTGAAGATCGATGAGCAAGCCCGCTCACACTCCAGTGAATCCAACCAGTAACACTACCGTACAGTCCGGTCTGATCGTCTGATATGTCGCATATCTCGCCTAGGGGTGGTAAACGTCAGACCCCAATAGCTCGATAAGTCGTGTCGATATGAGGTCTATAACTATTCGAGAAACTACTGGTAACACTTACCAGTAAATCTCAGCAACCCTGGCCAGGGATTTCCTGTTATAGCCAATCGAACACAGTGCAACATCAACTCCCTATACCGGGAGAGACGAATCCCCTCCTATCGCTCATTGCCTCCATGTGACTCGGGACTGTACCCAAAAACCACCGTTTTGCACGCCCTCTTGGACGTGGTAAGATGGAAATCAAAGCACAGTGGGAACCACACAAGACTCTATGACGATCTCGGGTCAACAGACTACTCTGTACCAGTGTCACCAGAGAACTGCCATCTGACGTTAGGTATAATACCATCTGGGAGTTCTCGGCGAGTCCGTCCAGTGTACCCAGTCTCTACTGAGCTCCCGTATATCTCCTCTGATGTCAAACACCAATAGATATGGGATCATCCATCGCCCATCTGTATGGGTCGAGAAGGTACACGCTAGTCTACTCTGGTATATCGATGCCCTGTCTCGATACACCCACGACTAGGGACTTTGAAGGATGTACTTATAGACTACCATGTCCCCACTAGTATGATCCGCATCATAGTCTAGGTAGTCAAGTACAGATCCTAAGGGCTTTACCAACATGTAACAGAGAGACAATTAGTGTACACGTTAAGGTAAAGATCAACCAGATAGCATACTATCATGTCGAGCAAGAAAGTCCTCCCTATATATGTCCCAGCATCCACTACAATATACATCCTATGTATAGTAATGGCCTCTAGGGCATACATATAACTAACACGGACATGTGTTTCTGATGAAACACAAGTCTGAAGCTTTTGAGAAATTCAGAGAATATAAGCACGAAGTAGAGAACCAAACGGGCAAAAGTATTAAGATTCTTTGATCTGATCGAAGAGGTGAATACTTAAGCAATGAGTTCCTAGATTATCTAAAAGAGAATGGAATTCTCTCTCAGCTTACTCCTCCTTATACACCACAGCACAACGGTGTATCGGAACGAAGAAATCGCACCCTATTAGATATGGTGCGCTCTATGATGAGCACTGCTGAATTACCTATTTCCTTCTGGGGTATGCGCTTGAGACTGCGGCATACATACTGAATAAAGTTCCTACCAAATCTGTGCCTACCATCCCATATGAGATATGGGAAGGGAAGAGACCATATCTTAATTTTGTTAAGATATGGGGTTGCCCGGCCTATGTTAAAACACACAATCCGGGCAAGCTCGAGGCAAGGTCTGTCCTATGTAAGTTTATTGGATATCTTAAGCATTCGCGAGGGTATATCTTCTACCACTCCGAGGAACAAAAGGTGTTTGTTTCTCGACATGCCACTTTCTTAGAAAAAGGTTTTCTTATGAAACAGATTAGTGGCATTGAGGTAGAACTGGAAGAAGTTCCGGCAGAACAAACTACAACAGATAATTTGGTAGAACCAGAGGATTCAGTAGTACCCAACGAACCCCAGCCTCTCCGCCGATCTAGCAGGGTTTCTCATCCACCTGAGAGATACTACGGTTTTCTCATTGATGGTGGAAGCGAGGATTGCATCATGGAAGATGATGACCCAACTAGTTTCGAGCAGGCCATCACGAGTGGTGACTCTGTGAAATGGCTGGATGCAATGCGATCTGAGATGGAATCCATGTACACCAACAAAGTATGGATTTTGGAAAATGCTCCTGAAGGGGTAAAACCCATTGGGAGCAAGTGGATTTGTAAAAGGAAATTTGGTGTAGATGGAAAAGTTGAGACTTTCAAAGCTAGACTTGTAGCAAAGGGATTTCGTCAACGACCAGGTGTGGATTATGACGAAACCTTTTCTCCAGTGGCTATGCTTAAGTCCATCCGGATCTTACTTGCCATTGCTGCATACCATGACTACGAAATCTGGCAAATGGATGTTAAGACCGCCTTTCTAAACGGTGATTTAGAAGAGTGGGTGTACATGACTCAGCCAGAGGGCTTCGTAGATAGTGGGAGCAGCGGAAAGGTGTGCAAGCTGCTTAAATCCATTTATGGGTTAAAGCAAGCATCGCGGAGTTGGAACATCTGTTTTGATGTTGTAGTCAAAGAGTTTGACTTCATCAAAAATATAGATGAACCTTGTATCTATAAGAAGGTAGCAGAGGGTAAGGTTGTCTTCCTCGTATTATACGTGGATGACATACTCTTGATAGGAAATGATATTCCTATGCTGCAATCAGTCAAGCTCTTCTTATCACAGAGATTCTCAATGAAAGATCTAGGTGATGCCTCCTGCATATTGGGAATCATGATCTATAGAGATAGATCTAAACATATATTGGGATTGTCCCAATCCAGGTACATTGACACCATACTAAAGAGGTTTAGTATGGAAGAATCCAAGCGTGGGAACCAACCCACGATCTCTGGACTCACTCTCTCCAAAGAGATGTCTCCCAAGACTGATTTGGAGAGAGCTCGCATGCAAGGGATACCCTATGCTTCGACAGTAGGCTCTATCATGTATGCGATGCTATGTACCAGACCCGATGTAGCATACTCACTAAGTGTAGTGAGTCGGTATCAAGCAGATCCTGGAGAGAGTCACTGGACAGCTGTGAAGAACATTCTCAAGTACTTACGAAGGACTAAGGAGATGTTCTTGGTGTATGGTAACGGAGAACTCCAGGTGGAGTCCTTTACCGATTCCAGCTTCCAAAGTGATAAGGACGACTCTAAGTCGCATTCGGGTTTTGTCTTTACCCTCAATGGAGGGGCGGTATGTTGAAAAAGTTCCAAACAGGATACCGTTGCAGACTCGACGATGGAGGCTGAATACATCGCTGCCAACGATGCTGCCAAAGAGGCTGTCTGGATCAAGAAGTTCATTAGTGAACTTGGTGTGGTTCCATCCATTGAGCATCCAATACCTCTGTATTGCGATAACAATGGAGCTGTGGCTTTGGCCAAGGAACCCAGATCCCATCAGAAGTCCAGACATATTCTGAGACGGTATCACCTGATCAGGGAGATAGTTGATCGCCGGGAGATCGAGGTCAGGAGAGTAGATACGAAGGACAACACTGCGGATCCATTCACGAAGGTTATTCCCCAGATACAGTTTGAGAGATTATTCGGGATGCTAGGTATGAGATACTACAGCAGCTGGCCTTAGTGCAAGTGGGAGATTGTTAGTTATGTATATGCCCTAGAGGCCATTGTTGTACATATGATGTATATTATAATGGATGCTTAGATATATATAGAGATGACTTTCTTGCTCGTCATGATAGTATGCTATTTGGTTTCACTTTATCTTAACAAGTTGACTTGTACTGGTTTTCTGTTTTTCTCTCACATGTTGATAAAGCACTTAGGATCTGTACTCGACTACTGGGACTATGATGAGATCATACTAGTGGGGCCACAGTAGTCGATGAGTACATCCTATAACTGTTCGTAGTCGAGGGTATATCGAGACAGGGCATCGATACACCAGAGTAGACTAGCGTATACGCATCTTGACCCATATGATGGGCGATGGATGATCCCACATCCATCGGTGTTTGACATCAGAGATGGTGTACGGGTGCTCAGTGGAGACTGGGTACACTGGACGGACTCGCCGAGAACTCCCAGATGGTGATATGCCACACGTCAGATGGCAGTTCTCCGGTGACACTGGTACAGGGTAGTCTGTAGACCCGAGATCGTCATAGAGTCTTGTGTGATTCCCACTGTGCTTTGATTTCCACCTTACCACGTCCAAGAGGGCGTGCAAAACGGTGGCTTTTGGGTACAGTCCCGAATCACATGGAGGCAATGAGCGATAGGAGGGGATTCGTCTCTCCCGGTATAGGGAGTTGATGTTGTGCTGTGTTCGATTGGCTATAACTGGAAGTCCCTGGCCAGGGCTGATATAGAGATTTACTGGTAAGTGTTACTAGTAGTTTCTCGACCCGTTATGAGCCACACATCGACACGACTTATCGGTTACTGGGGTCTGACGTATACCACCCCTAGACTTGATATGCGACATATCAGACGAACAGACCGGACTGTACGGGAGTGTTACTGATTGGATTCACAGGAGAACGCACAGGCTAGCTTGTTGATCTTCTGATCGCTCAATACCGGCACGGCTGTTATGTTTAGCTGACTGCTTGCAGCTTGTGGGTGTTTGATATGATCATCACCTGCTACCGGCGTATTGACGATTCTTTAGAGTCCTACACAGAGGTTTCTTGGCTCAGGCGAAACGGAGTAGAGGTACATATGTGATATGTACAGGACCGAGAATAATGCGATATGAGATACCGTATTATATTCTCGCGATATTTAGATATGAACCGGGTCATCGGATCAAGTGTTGATTCGATGAATCGGTACATGATATGTTAGTCGGTAATATTCGATATAGCCGGATCGTCGGATCAAGTGTTGATTCGATGATTTAATGTATAATAATATATATGATATATTGTATTACATTATCTAATATTGGCTCGCTTTATTATTTCATTTTCTCACTGGATGATACATTGATATATATGCGATACATGTTAATTGTATTATTTTCTTTTGTTGCAAATATATAATATATATGTGATATATATTATTGTGACATGATATGATTTATTATTAAACATGTTTAAGGATGATTAAATGAGGTTAGGGTTTGATTAGGGTTAGTTGCTTCATGCACCTTCTAGAAGCTTTATCTTTTGTCATGGTTAAAATATTTTTTGATGACACATTGCTAACCAAACCAAACCCTAACTCTAGTTGTTTCTCTACACATTATTAGCCACTCATCCTTGACCATGGTTTATATATCAATCATATACATTTCTTTCTATTCATCACAAAAGGATTTATCATTATCTTTTCCATTATCATCTTCTTCTCTCTTGAAAAAGCTCACTAGAAATTCTTTATGTGATGAATAAATATGAGAAAATGATTTAAAAAGAAAGCAAAAATACTACTCTCTCATCCTCATCTCATCTAGCCCATGAGATTAGTGTGTTCATCTCTTTAGAGTGAGAAAGCTTGAGTCTTTGCAACTTCGACGTAGATCATCGGAAATTTGGAACACTTCAAGCTAGCATGGATTGTTCGAGTCGTGGAGCCTCTCATGAGTCCGGGAGATCGTGGATCGCGGCAAAGGGACTTCTACTCGGAGCTTGTGAAGCGAAGGAGCGGACTACAAAGGTTGTAATCCCTCACACTTAGATAAAAGTTATCATCTTGCATGTTTAACCCTAATAATCTAGCAAAGATCCTGGCTTTGGGTTGTTCGGCACGTCTAAATTTTTATCCGGGCATGTTTGATGCCTTATGAACCTTCACAAGAGTGCCTAGGAACTCTACAGACACTACGCTGGCAATGGGTTTAACCACAGACCGTAAGCGGCACTAGCTGTACGTAATGGTCCCCATGTAGATGTCGATAAGAAGGCCGATGAGGAAAACCATCCGAACCCCTACTGAGCCTGATGTGACAATCTCCGTACAGTCTGGTCTGTTCGTCTAAGACTATCGCATATCAAGCCTAGGGGGCGGCAAGCGTCAGTCCCCTAATAGCTTTATAAGTCGTGTCGGAGCGAAACCCATTACACTCTGAGAAGCTACTGGAATCTACCAGTATATCTCGCTTACCCTAGCCAGGGACTTTGCGTAATGGCTCTCTGACACAGCGCGATATCATCTTCTAATACCGGGAGAGACGAATCCTGTCTAACCACTACAGCCTCCAAGTGCTCAGGACTGCACCCAACTGCTACCTGTTTGCACGACTCCTTTGAGCCGTGGTAGGGTAGCAATCTAAGAACAGTGGGACACACTCGAGGCGAAGTAGCAGTGTCAAGTCCGCGGACTATGCTGTACTCATGTCACCTGGGAACTGTTAACTGACGATGGGTATAATACCAACCAATCAGTTCCCCTGCGAGTCCTGTCCGATGTACCCGTAACCTAACGAGCACCTGCATACTATCTCCAGTACGACGTACTGATGGCTGTGGGACAGACCATCTCCCCAACTGGGATGAGAAGCGTACACACTTAGTCTACTCCGAAATATCGATGCGCTATCTCGATAATCCAACGACCAGGGACCTATATAGGATGTTGCTTACAGACTACCCAGCCCCTACTAGTGTGACTGCCATCACACGCTGGTAATCAAGCAAAGATCCTATGGGCACTACTAATATGTATAAGTGATACGTTACAAGAAACATATGCATATATTAAAGTAGACACAAACCAAGTAGCATACTACCATTTTTAGCAAGTCTGTATATATAACTGTGAATATCCCAAGCTTCCATTAAGTAATATACAATCTAGTATGATACAATAATGGCCCCTAGGGCATATACACTAACAAATACGGTATCTCATATCGCATTATCCTCGGTCCTACACATATCATATATGTGCCCCTACTCCGTTTTGCCTGAGTCAAGAAACCTCTGTGTAGGACTCTAAAGAATCGTCAATACGCCGGCAGTAGGTGATGATCATATCAAACACCCACAAGCTGCAAGCGGTCAGCTAAACGTAACAGCCACCCAGGTATTGAGCGATCAGAAGATCAACAAGCAAGCCTGTACATTCTCCTGCGAATCTAATCAGTAACACTCCCGTACAGTCCGGTCTCGTCGTCAGATATGTCGCATATCTCGCCTAGGGGTGGTAAACGTCAGACCCCAGTAGCTTGATAAGTCGTGTCGATATGAGGTCTATAACTGTTCGAGAAACTACTGATAACACTTACCAGTAAATCTCAGCAACCCTGGCCAGGGATTTCCAGTTATAGCCAATCGAACACAGCACAACATCAACTTCCTATACCGGGAGAGACGAATCCCCTCCTATCGCTCATTGCCTCCATGTGATTCGGGACTGTACCCAAAAGCCACCTTTTTGCACACCCTCTTGGACGTGGTATGATGAAAATCAAAGCACAGTGGGAATCACACAAGACTCTATGACGATCTCAGGTCAACAGACTACTATGTACCAGTGTCACCGGAGAACTGCCATCTGACGTGAGGTATAATACCATCTGGGAGTTCTCGGCGAGTCCGTCCAGTGTACCCAGTCTCTACTGAGCACCCGTACACCATCCTTGATGTCAAACACCGATGGATATGGGATCATCCATCGCCCATCATATGGGTCAAGATACGTATACGCTAGTCAACTCTGGTGTATCGATGCTCTATCTCGATACACCCTCGACTAGAAACAGTTATAGGATGTACTCACCGACTACCGTGGCCCCACTAGTATGATCTCATCATAGTCCTAGCAGTTGAGTATATATCCTAAGGGCTTTATCAACATGTAACATAGAGACAATCAGAGTACATGTTAAGATAAAGTACAACAAGATAGCATACTATCATTTCGAGCAAAAAAGTCCTCCCTATATATGTCCAAGCATCCATTACAATATACATCATATGTACAGTAATGGCCTCTAGGGCATACATATAACTAACATATGTGTCATGAGAGGGTTTGAGAAAATGCATAGCATTTTCTTAAGTGACCCCTACAACCCACATGCCTCACATGTCACAAAGTGACAAAAGTTGTATGTGTAACATATACAATTTGCATGTTTGTATCAAATACAAAAGAGAGAGGAGTGTGTATGTATCTTATACATTTTAATACATTGGTGCCATATAGAGAGAGTGTGTGTGTGTACCATATGCACTTTAATACATTAGTATCATATACTAATGAGAAAGTGCGTGTATCATATACACAATACTAGTAATTGTTAGTTATATGTATGCCGTAGAGGCATTATTGTACATATGATGTATATTATAGTGGATGCTTGGATATATATAGAGAGGACTTTCTTGCTCGACATGATAGTATGCTATCTGGTTACATTTATCTTAACGTGTACACTAGTATTTATATTGTCTGTCTCTTACATGTTGATAAAACCCTTAGGATATGTACTTGATTACCAGGACTATGATGAGATCATACGAGTGGAGCCAGGGTGGTCCAAAAGTACATACTTTAATTGTTCCTAGCCGAGGGTATATCGAGAAAGGGCATCGATATTCCAGAGTAGACTAGCGTATACGTTTCTTGACCCATATGATGGATGAATGATCCCACATCCATTGGTGTTTGACATCAAAGATGGTATACGGGTGCTCAGTGGAGACTGGGTACACTAAACAGTACACGCCGAGGACTCTTATGTGGTAGTATACCTATCGCCAGATAGCAGTCCTCTGGTGACACTGGTACAGGTTAGTCTGTAGACCCGTGATCGTCATAGAGTCTTGTGTGATTCCCACTGTGCTTTGATTTCCACCTTACCATGTTCAAGAGAACGTGCAAAACGGTGGTTTTTGGGAATAGTCCCGAGTCACATGGAGGCAATGAGCGATAGGAAGGGTTTCGTCTCTCCCGGTATTGGGGGTTGATGTTGCGCTATGCTCGATTGGCTATAACTGGAAGTCCCTGTCCAGGGCTGCTGCCGAGATTTACTGATAAGTGTTATCAGTAGTTTCTCGAACCGTTATAGGCCAGACATCGGCATGACTTATCACGTTACTGGGGTCTGACGATTTCCACCCCTAGACTTGATATGCGACATATCAGACGAAGAGACCGGACTGTACGGTAGTGTTACTGATAGACTACATGGAGACTATGGACAAGCTTGCTTGTTGATCTTCATATCGCTCAATACCCGGGTAGCCGTTACGTCCAGCTAGTACCGCTGATGGCTTGCAGGTGACTGATATAATCATCACCTACTGCTGGCGTATTGACGAGTCTTTAGAGTCCCACACAGAAGTTCCCTGGTTCAAGCGAAACGAAGTAGGACACATATATGATATGTGTGTGGGCCTAATTAAATACGTGTATGTGATACCGTATTGTAATCTGGCAGTTATCTGTTATCGGTTCAGTTATATGTGATATAACCAGATTGTCGAATCAAGTGTTGATTTGATAATGTGATATACAGATAGATGATATTAGTCGGTCATATATGATATAACCGGATTATTAAATCAAGTGTTGATTTAATAATATGATATATTATATGTGATATAATTATATCTTAACTAATATCATTAGCTCACTAATTATTCTTCATTATATATATATTATTATATATGATATATATATATATGTGTGTGTATATATATATAATGAAGCATGGCATATGAATTTCTATTTTGTGAAAATAGAAATGAGGTGGAAAATGATAGCATGGTTGCAAGCATGGGATTTACTTTTGTTTATTCATCTTGACTCACTATTTAAGCATGGTTGCAATTTTATATTGCTTAATTCCATGCTTGAATGAGTGAGGGGTCAAGAGTTGCCATTCATTCTAGCTCATTCTCAAGACTTAGCCATTTTTCTTGAGTTGCTCTCTTGGTTGCTCTCTAGCTTCTTCTTCCTCCTCATGTCATGGTTCAAGCTTCAACCCTCACATGTGATGTGAACCATGAAGCTTGAATACAAACTTATGAGCTTTTAACATCCCCTACTTCATCATCCTACACTTGACTAGCGATCAAGTGTAGCGTGTTTTCTACGCTAAAAAGTTTAGTGTTGAGTTGGAGGGACTTCGCGTGGATCATCTTCGGCACGAAGGTCATCGGAGGACGCTCGTTCAAAGCCTCAAGTGGAGCCTAGTTGAGTCGCGGGACTACTATACGGAGCAAGTGAAGTGAAGGACCGGTCTACAAACGTTGTATTCCTTATTCACTTGATGTAAAGTTGTTTACTTTCTTGTATCGTCTAATTCTCTAGTTAAGATTCTAGGGTTTGGGTTATTTAGCATGGCAAATTTTTGAAAACGGCATGGATGATGCCTCCCGAAACCTCGCTGTCGTGCTATGCAACCCAACAGTGGTATCAGAACCAAGCTAAAGAATTAGGTGATGTTTATTAGAATCACGAAACCGAAAAAACTCCAAAACACTAAAACCAAAAATCAAGTTTCTGTCAATTTTAAAATGATCTTAGAAAATTATTTTAGCAACTGCAGAATGTTATATGTGATACAACTATAACACTGGAGAAATTTGAGACTGAACAACCGGATTTTAACCGGCGACATGCACAAAATATCCGGCCTCGCCGGTTTTTTAAACTCCTATTTGGCTCGAAATTTTTTGGTGTTCTCTGGGCTTGATTTTGGGGTTTCTGGTATCGTTTGATTAGCCTAGTTTTCATATGATGTTAACAGTTCTATTAGGGCTAATACAGAGTGTTTCATAGTCATAATTCTAACATCATTTCGGGTTAATTTAGACGATGTTAAAAAGTTCGAATGAATATCAATAACACATTTCTCCCTTACTGGAAATTTTCCAAAAGTTGGATTTTCTCCAAGTTAAAAACATTCAAAAACATGCAAGTAATTCTATGAACCCTCTAGAAGAACGAAACCCTAACTTGATTCTATGACAGTTGGAACCGCCACCAAAACCTAGGGTTTATGGTTGTTCCCCGGCGCCATAGGTGAGGTAAGGGTTGGCTCTTCTACGGTCGGTCCATAGGCACTGTGGCATGTTATGAGTATTTTTAAAATTGCGCTCAAGTGTTGAGCTCTTTAGGAAATTTTAGGTGTTTGTTAATTCTATCGGAATGTTTAAAATCGTCTAGCTATTTGTGGATTGTGATACAATATTTGGAATTCGAATGGTTAGACATGAAATCCGAAGTATGTGATATTTCGGGTTTACAATGTCTAAAGAGGTTGCGGATTCCAAATGTTGTAGTTCGACATTTTCTTTTCTGCGACCGTAAGTGTAATATGTGGTGTATCGCAGATTTCGTGGCTATATGTCAACGACAATTGGGGTACACATATTTACTTACGTTGATGACATGTGATGTTATGTGTTGCTGGGATATGTTATATTGGATCGTCGTGTTTGAATAGCCGGGTTGTTGTTTTTTTTTTTGCGTGAGATAAGAGTTTTTCATTTTCATTCATGTAAAAAAATTTAGTGTATATGCCCTACGGGCCATTATTGTATCATACTAGTTTGTATATTACTTAATGGAAGCTTGGGATATTCACATGTATATAACAGTCTTGCTAAACATGGTAGTATGCTACTTGGTTTTTCTATCTTAATATGTGAGTATATGTATTGATAGAGCTCTTAGGAACTTGCTTGACTACCAGCGTTGTGATGGCAGTCACAGTAGTGGGGGCTGGGTAGTCTACAAGCACATCCTTATTCAGGTCCCTAGTCATAGGATTATCGAGACAGGGCATCGATACTCCGGAGTAGACTAGTGTGTACGCTTCTCATCCCAGTTGGGGAGATGGTCTGTCCTACAGCCGTCAGTACGTCGTACTGAAGATAGTATGCAGGTGCTCGTTAGGTTACGGGTACACCGGACAGGACTCGCAGGGAACTGTTGGTTGGTTTTATACCCGTCGTCAGTTAACAGTTCGCAGGTGACATGAGTACAGCATAGTCCGCAGACTTGACACTGCTATTTCGCCTCGAGTGTGTCCCACTGTTCTTAAATTGCTACCCTACCACGGCTCAAAGGAGTCATGCAAACAGGTAGCAGTTGGGTACAGTCCCGAGCACTTGGAGGCAGTGGCGGTTAGACAGGATTCGTCTCTCCCGGTATTGGGGGTTGATATCGCGCTGTGTTAGAGAGCCATTACGCAAAGTCCCTGGACAGGGCAAGCGAGATTTGCTGGTAGGTTCCAGTAGTTTCTCAGGGTGTAATGGGCTTCACTCCGACATGACTTATACCGCTATTAGGGGACTGACGCTTGCCGCCCCCTAGGCCCGATATGCGATAGTCTTAGACGAACAGACCGGACTGTACGGAGATTGTCACATCAGACTCAGTAGGAGTTCGGATGGGTTTCCTCATCGGCCTTCTTATCGACATCTACCTGGGGACCGTTACGTACAGCTAGTGCCGCTTGCGGTCTGTGGTTAAACCCACTGCCAGCGTAGTAGTCGAGTCTCTAGAGTCCCACACAGAGAGTTTCCCTACTCCAGGAGAAACGATATAGAGGTCGTATGGTTTTACGACAAGGGTTCGGACGCATACATGTGTTTACGCACGTACGACATCCTGACAGTTTTTACTAGCCGGCTTTGGTTTAAGCCACTTTCTAGTATCCGGTTATTGGATTTATACAGTCTAAAGTTTTTTCATGTTTTCACGGATAGGAGGGGCGTTCTCGTAATTTCGCGAGAAGCTTCTAGAAGATGGTGACTTGAGGGTTAAGGTGGCATATGCATTAAATGAGATTAGTGAGTCATTTGAGTGATTCATCCATGTCATTAATGCATCATAAATGCTTAATGACTCATGGAGATGAATCACCCATTTGTATTTATGAAGCATGGTTGTTAAATCCTTTATTTTCTTTTATGGATAAATAATAATGCTTCATATATATTATGATAGATCATTATCTCATCTCATTCTCTTGCTCACTTTCTCTCTCCTCAAGCTCTCTCTCTTTAAACCCTAATCCTCCCCTCTCATGTGTTGAGACCAAGGATTAGAATAGACTACTTAATCCTTAACCATTCTCTATATCACCTAGGTTACTTAGATTAGCGATTTAAGAAACCTAGTTACCTCAAGTTAGAGGTGAAGCTTGAAGTAAAGCTCTCGGGTGGATCATCTACTACATAGAGAAGGCCGGAGAGGACGTGGAGAACGAAAAGACGAAGGACTCGGTTCTACAGGTATAATCACTTTTCATAGTAGTTGTTAACTTCTATGTTTCATGTTAGTTATTGTTTTGCAAAGATTCTCGGTTAGTCGGTGTTTACGCAAAGAATAAGATCGTTTTTTAAATTTCCGCCTCCCCGCAAGTCGTGGGGTGTTGTACATCGACTTACAGTGGTATCAGAGCCTCGCTAAACAATAATTAACTCATTAGCAAAGTCGTATGAATTTCGAACGCAAAACAAACCGAAAAAGACATCGATATCACAAGTTTCTGTCGATTTTAAAACAGACTCTAAAAATTTTTCAAGTTGCTGCAGAATAACAAGCAGAGAAATATAAGAAAACTGGAGAAAAATAGGTTTGTGAATCGGCCATACAGCCGCGGAACCGCGGCCGATCCCACCGATCTGCCGCGGATCAGCGGCCGAGTTGGGGCCGATTCAACCCAGTTTGCTCCGGTAACTCTTCTGTAATATTTGTGTATTTTCTGGAATGTTTTTTTTTTCTGCTCAAGTCTCAGGTGCACAGAGAAGTTTTGGGAGTAGAATCTGATATGTTTGCTCGATCGAAATTATACGATGTTTGCTAATATGATTATATCTGTGATTGTATAATGTGTTCGTAAACCTCCCCTAACTGCTAGTATGTCGGTTAGTAGGGGGTTGCACATTTCTGTAATGGTTTTTACTGTTTGTGGTTGTGAACTGTATTGGACTGTTGTGATGATTAGCCGGGGTTTGAGATGGATTGTTATATTCATTCATTCAATGTAATTGTAATATGTTGTAATATTATTTTGCGGGGCACATCCAGGTTGCGGTTGTAGCCACCGTTGTATTATTTCATTTTACTGTTTTTGCTCCTAGGATAGACCCAAGGTGGGGTGCACAAACCACCGGGTACTTTGAAGTGTTTAGTGGCCTACTCACTTTGTTGAGGGAGACCGCTTCACTTCGGGTATTTGGCGGGTAGTTTGTCGTACCCGTAGGGGTCTAGGGTGGGGTAATGGCTATTCATCACAACTGTGTAATCCGTCTTTTGTTGCAGGCTCTAAACAAACGCGGATTGCTTGCAAATCTAATAAAGTTCATATGAGATCTGAAATGCCTATTATTGCGTCTGACGAATGTACAATATCTATATATGATAGCTATTTAGACGTCACTTATGTTTTACACCCGCGCTAGCCTAGCCCCCGCTCTGCCGTTAGTTAAGTAACCTAACGGGTGATGACGGGACCCAGTGGCGAATGCGGATGGCATAAGAGGACATTGTATTTTCGTTGTTTTCTGCAATAATAGGTTAAATGATGGGACGCATTATTTATAATGCAAAGAAAATAAACCAAAAGTTGAATTGTTGGAACAATTTAAAAGAAACCACTCGGTTATTTTAAAACAAATGATATTTTTAAAATTGCGGAACTTTAACCACTCCTTTTAAAAGCTATCAGGTTCCTTCGGTCATATCAAGTTCACTACGTACACGGTTTCGCCAAAACCATTCGTAGCCCTCCGTCATTTCATTTGGGTATTCAGTAGTATTTAAGCTATGTATTTTGACCAACACCAAGGCATAGTGTTTGGTAGCTGCTGGGTATTCATTTATTGCATAGATAGATGAGTTAGTTTGGGACAGTCGTATGATCATTTTGGCCAACGTCAAGGATATGTACGGATGGGTTCAAATTAACAAGATAATGATCGGTAGAACTTGACATGTAACTTATGACATTTTGACCAACGCCAAGGTCATAAGAGCATGGGGCAAAAATATATATCGGGAATTTCTAAAGAAACTGAAATTTGCAAAGAGTTTCATACCATTTGGAGTTTGATGAATATTAGTAGGATTCCTTCAACATTATTATACGATGATATTTAGATCCCGATCCTACTGTGAGTATATGCTACTCATCAGGATATTCGTCACTTAACGATCAATGCTATAAACCAAGTAGGTGTCAAGAAAGGTGTCAGCGGGGTTACGCCCCCAGAGAAAAGAGGTTATTTAATTAAGGAACTTCGCGAAAGCATTGGAAAACCTCCCTCGAAGTACTGACACCAGCCTGGCTGAACGGTTAAGCAAGTATTGTACAGTGAGAATAGTCCTGGCTAATTCTTCTTTTATGGTTTGAGGAAGGATTCGAGAAACAGTGGGAGCCATCCAGTTTAGATAAATTAAAAACCAATCTAAACTTGCAAGAGCATCATGCTAAAGAGTTTTCTTCTCTCTCTCCTAAATGCAGCGACCCTGAAAATGACTGGACTTAAGTTACTTTTAGAGAAAAATATACTGACAGGGCCAAACTATAAAGATTGGCTGCAGAATGTCAAAATAGCTTTGACCTATGACAAATTGGGATACGTCCTCACCGCTAAGGCATCTGCTGTCCCTAGTCCCAAATCCAGTAATGCGGATAAGGAAATCCGCAAAACCTGGGATTTCGATTGCGCGAAGGCCAAGTGCATCATGTTTGCCTCGATGAACAATGAACATCAGAGGAGGCACGAGGATATGGAACTAGATGCCATATTTCTCCATACAAAGGAACTTTATGGAGAGCAATCTCGTATAGCAAGATACGAGACCTCAAAGAACTTGTTTCGAGCGAGGTTGGCCGTCGGATCATCGGTAGGAGAACATATCCTAAAGATGATCGGCTATATAGAAGAGCTCGCAGACCTTGGGACGACTTTGGATAATGAGCTCTATACAGACCTTATTCTCCAGTCCCTTCCTTCCACCTACGCCCAGTTTATTCTGAACTTCAAAATTCAAAAAAAAGAAGTTGAACTTCCGGAACTCCTTAACATGTTGAGGAGTGCAGAGGGCACCTTGCAGAAGGCAGGGGAAACACCCACTATGTTTGTTAGCGGTGCTTCTTCTTCCAGGTCCAAGGCAAGGGCCAAAGGAAGGAAGAAGAAGGCCGCCACCAAACCTAGAGGAGGTGTTAGTAAGGTGGGAGGGAAGGGAAAGAAAAAGATTGCGGTGCCGGTAGTGGCCCAGGATGAGTGCTTCCATTGTCACAGGAAAGGGCACTGGAAGAAAGATTGCAAGGCGTGGAACGCCAAGAACAAGGAACCGAAGCAAGCTGTGGCTTCGACTTCAAGTGTGTTTGTAATTGAGAATTGTCTGTCAATCAACTCTACTTCCTGGGTATTGGATACCGGATCAGGATCTCATATATGCAATTCATTGCAGGCACTGAGAAACCGTAGGGTGCTGAAGGAAGGTGATATGACCCTAAAGGTTGCTAACGGAGCTAGCGTGGGAGCTGTGTCCGTCGGGGATTATCACCTGGGATTGACGAGTGGACACATTTTGGTTTTACATAACTGTTTTTATGTACCTAGCTTAACGTGTAATATCATATCAGTTTCCTTGTTATCAAATAAAGGTTATGATTTCACGTTTGTAAGTGATGTTGTTAACATCCACCTTAATCATGGTTTGATTGGGTCCGATACACTAAATAACGGTATATATGTCTTAAACCAACTCCAGATTTTCAATGTCCAGAACACACTAAAAAGAAAGTCTCCAGATTTAAATAAAGCTTTCTTATGGCATTGTAGACTGGGTCACATCAATGAGAGAAGGTTGACTAAAGTTACATAGAGAAGGATATTTGGACTCGTTCGAATATCAAACTTATACCACTTGTCAATCTTGTCTCAAGGGAAAGATGACAAAGACTCCATTTACTGGACATGGAGTAAGAGCGAGCGAGCTCTTAGGACTCATACACAGCGATGTATGTGGTCCAATGTCTACACATGCAAGAGGTGGTTTTTCCTATTTCATTACTTTTACGGATGATTACTCAAGATACGGATTCATTTATCTGATGAAACATAAATCCGAGGCTTTTGAGAAATTCCAAGAGTATAAGAATGAAGTAGAAAACCAAACCGGAAAAAGTATCAAGACACTAAGATCTGATCGAGGTGGTGAATACTTAAGTGCCGAGTTCTTAGGTTACCTAAAAGAGAAAGGAATTCTCTCTCAGCTTACTCCTCCATACACTCCACAGCATAACGGTGTATCGGAGATACGGAATCGAACCCTATTAGATATGGTACGTTCCATGATAAGTAATGCTGAGTTACCGCGATCTTTCTGGGGTTATGTGCTAGAATCAGCGGCATATCTTTTGAACATGGTTCCTACCAAGACTGTGCCTACCACCCCATATCAAATGTGGAGTGGGAAGAAACCCTATCTTTAGTATCTGAAGATATGGGGATGTCCAGCTTTTGTTAAAAAGCAGCATGTGGACAAGCTCAAGGAACGATCAGTAAAGTGTAAGTTTGTGGGATATCCAAAGAACTCCAAGGGGTATCTATTCTATTACGCAGAGGAACAAAAGGTGTTTGTTTCTCATAATGCCCATTTTCTAGAATATCAGTTTTTAGAAAAGGAAATAAGTGGGAGCGAAATAGAACTGGAAGAAATTCCAGAACCACAAACTACTACTGAAAGTTTGGTAGAACCGGTAGTTCATGAAGAACAGGACATTCCCGCACCCCTCCGCAGGAGTAGTAGGCCGTCTCATCCGCCTGAGAGATACTACGGTTTTCTCATAGATGGGGATAGAGAGGATTGCATCATCGATGATGATGAACCTACAAGCTTCCAGCAGGGAGCGGCGACTCGGTATGATGGCTAGATCCAATGCGGACCGAAATGGAGTCCATGTACACCAACAAAGTATGGACTTTGGACTTTGCTCCAGATGGGGTAAAACCCATAGGATGCAAATGGATCTTCAAGAAAAAGATTAGTGTAGATGGACAGGTGGAAACCTATAAGGCTAGACTTGTTGCAAAGGGTTTTCGTCAAAGACCTGGTTTGGACTATGACGAAACTTTTTCTCTAGTGGCTATGCTCAAATCCATTCGGGTCCTTCTTGCTATTGCTGCCTTCCATGATTATGAAATCTGGCAGATGGACGTAAAGACGGCTTTTCTGAATGGAAATTTAGAAGAGTGCGTCTATATGGATCAGCCAGAGGGTTTCAATCAGAGTGGGAGCAGCGGGAAAGTATGCAAGTTGCTTAAGTCCATTTATGGACTGAAGGAGGCATCGCGGAGTTGGAACATCTGTTTTGATGAAACAGTCAAAGAATATGACTTTATCAAAAATCCAGATGAACCATGCATATATAGTAAAGTTGTAGCACGAACTGTCGTATTCCTCGTCTTGTACGTGGATGACATTCTATTGATAGGAAATGACATTCCTATGCTACAATCTGTCAAAGGATTCTTGTCACACAGGTTCTCCATGAAAGACCTGGGTGATGCCTCTTACATTCTGGGGATCCGGATCTATCGTGATAGATCCAAGAGGATGTTGGGACTTTCGCAGTCCAGGTATATCGACACTGTACTGAAAAGATTCAGTATGGAAGATTCTAAGCGCGGTAATCTACCGGCTTGTTACGGAATCACCCTATCCAAAGAGATGTGTCCTAAGACTGATTTGGAAAGGGAACGCATTTCTATTATACCCTACGCTTCTGCGGTAGGCTCTATAATGTATGCGATGTTGTGCACCAGACCAGATGTAGCTTACGCACTGAGCGTGGTAAGCCGGTATCAGTCAGACCCAGGGGAGAAGCACTAGATAGCAGTAAAGAACATTCTCAAGTACCTGAGGAGGACTAAGGAGATGTTCTTGGTTTACGGCGGAAAAGACCTCAGGATGGAGGCCTTTGCTGATTCAGGCTTCCAGAGTGATAAGGACGATTCCAAGTCCATGTCAAGTTATGTCTTTACCCTCAATGGAGGGGCGGTGTGCTGGAAGAGCTCCAAGCAGGACACCGTTGCTGACTCGACGATGGAAGCGGAGTATATAGCTGCTTGCGATGCCACAAAAGAAGCGGTCTGGATGAAAAAGTTCCTAACAGAACTTCAGGTGGTTCCTACCATTGTTGATCCAATAGCTCTGTATTACGACAACAACGGAGCTATAGCTTTAGCGAAGGAACCAAGGTCCCATCAGAAGTCCAGACACATCTTAAGGCGGTATCACCTGATCAGGGAGATCATTGATCGTCGGGAGATCGAGGTTCGGAGAGTTGCTACTGAAGAGAACATTGCTGATCCATTCACGAAGGCCCTACCTCAGATTCAGTTCGAGAGGCTACTCGAGATCATCGTTCTTCGATATGCCAGTACATGGCCGTAGTGCAAGTGGAAGATTGTTAGTGTATATGCCCTAGAGGCCATTATTGTATCATACTAGTTTGTATATTACTTAATGGAAGCTTGGGATATTCACATGTATATAACAGTCTTGCTAATCATGGTAGTATGCTACTTGGTTTTTCTATCTTAATATATGAGTATACGTATTGATAGAGCTCTTAGGATCTTGCTTGACTACCAGCGTTGTGATGGCAGTCACACTAGTGGGGGCTGGGTAGTCTACAAGCACATCCTTATTCAGGTCCCTAGTCGTAGGATTATCGAGACAGGGCATCGATACTCCGGAGTAGACTAGTGTGTACGCTTCTCATCCCAGTTAGGGAGATGGTCTGTCCCACAGCCGTCAGTACGTCGTACTGGAGATAGTATGCAGGTGCTCGTTAGGTTACAGGTACACCGGACAGGACTCGCAGGGAACTGTTGGTTGGTTTTATACCAGTCATCAGTTAACAGTTCCCAGGTGACATGAGTACAGCATAGTCCACAGACTTGACACTGCTATTTCGCCTCGAGTGTGTCCCACTGTTCTTAGATTGTTACCCTACCACGGCTCAAAGGAGTCGTGCAAACAGGTAGCAATTGGGTGCAGTCCCGAGCACTTGGAGGCAGTGGCGGTTAGACAGGATTCGTCTCTCCCGGTATTGGGGGTTGATATCGCGCTGTGTCAGAGAGCCATTACGCAAAGTCCCTGGCTAGGGCAAGCGAGATTTGCTGGTAGGTTCCAGGAGTTTCTCACGGTGTAATGGGCTTCACTCCGACACGACTTATACCGCTATTAGGGGACTGACGCTTGCCGCCCCCCTAGGCCCGATATGCGATAGTCTTAGACGAACAGACCGGACTGTACGGAGATTGTCACATCAGACTCAGTAGGAGTTCGAATGGGTTTCCTCATCGGCCTTCTTATCGACATCTACCTGGGGACCGTTACGTACAGCTAGTGCCGCTTGCGGTCTGTGGTTAAACCCACTGCCAGCGTAGTAGTCGAGTCTCTAGAGTCCCACACAGAGAGTTTCCCTACTCCAGGCGAAACGATATAGAGGTCGTATGGTTTTACGACAAGGGTTCGGACGCATACGTGTGTTTACGCACGTACGACATCCGGACTGTTTTACTAGCCGGCTTTGGTTTAAGCCAGTTTCTAGTATCCGGTTATTAGATTTATACAGTCTAAAGTTTTTCCTTGTTTTCACGGATAGGAGGGGCGTTCTCGTAATTTCGCGAGAAGCTTCTAGAAGATGGTGACTTAAGGGTTAAGGTGGCATATGCATTAAATGAGATTAGTGAGTCATTTGAGTGATTCATCCATGTCATTAATGCATCATAAATGCTTAATGACTCATGGAGATGAATCACCCATTTGTATTTATGAAGCATGGTTGTTAAATCCTTTATTTTCTTTTATGGATAAATAATAATGCTTCATATATATTATGATAGATCATTATCTCATCTCATTCTCTTGCTCACTTTCTCTCTCCTCAAGCTCTCTCTCTTCAAACCCTAATCCTCCCCTTTCATGTGTTGAGACCAAGGACTAGAATAGACTACTTAATCCTTAACCATTCTCTATATCACCTAGGTTACTTAGATTAGAGATTTAAGAAACCTAGTTACCACAAGTTAGAGGTGAAGCTTGAAATAAAGCTCTCGGGTGGATCATCTACTACATAGAGAAGGCCAGAGAGGACGTGGAGAACGAAAAGACGAAGGACTCGGTTCTACAGGTATAATCACTTTTCATAGTAGTTGTTAACTTCTATGTTTCATCTTAGTTATTGTTTTGCAAAGATTCTCGGTTAGTCGATGTTTACGCAAAGAACAAGATCGTTTTTTAAATTTCCGCCTCCCCGCAAGTCGTGGGGTGTTATACATCGACTTACAAAAAACTTGTATGTAATATTCTTTTATTGGGGCACTTTCGGGTTGAGGGTGTTGTCACCCTTGTTGTATATTATTTACTTTTCTGCATTAGGATAGACCCAAGTCGGGGAGCATAAGTAACCGGGTTCTAGAGTCTAGTGGGAGACCATCTCAAGGAATCGAGTCTGGGTCTTCTAACTTAAGAATTTATATTGTTGCTTGCCGCTCTCGTAGGGGTCTAGGGATATGGGATTGGCTATTCATCACGACCGTGGAATCCGTGTTTTTTACTGGCTTAATATAAAACACGGAAATTCTAGTATATCCAATATTTCATATGTTGACTTCTGCCGCTGATATTCTGTGATGTGATCACTTTATATGCGTGAGACGAATACTTTATTATTATATATATGATATATAATAAACGTTGCTTATGTTTTGCACTCGCACTAGTCCCGCCCCGCTATGTCGTTAGTTAAATAACCTAACGGTGCATAACGGGACACTGTGGCGAATGCGGATGGCATAAGCGTACGTTGTATTTTCGTTTCTACTGTGATGCTTAGGAAGCATATATGATGGGACTTCATTAATGAGATTAATGAAAAAGAAAAGAAACCTAAAGATATTGTAGAATCAAATTTGCAAAAAAGGTAGCTCTAGTTTTTGCTTTGCATAGCGGTATTCCTTGTAGAATATCCAGCACCTCATAAAATAGGGAAAGAGCCGAGATCCCTTCACCGGGAGTGACCTCTTTAGCAGAAACTAGCAGATGCTACAACCCACTCGGTTTTTTTTATTGCCTTTTTAGTTTTTGCTTTGCATAGCGGTATTCCTTGTAGAATATTTAGTACCTCATTCGATGGGGAAATAGCCGAGATCCCTTCATCATGAGTGACCTCTTTAGCGAAACTAGTAAAAGCCTCAAAAACACTCCTTTTCAAAATCACTCGATTCTACATCGATATCAAGTTCATTACGCAAAAGGTTTTCTTAAAAACCTGTCGTAGCCCTCCGTCATTTCAGATAAGTACTACTTAGTATTCGCGCTACGTTTGTTGACTATGTTAAGACTTAGTGTACGGTAGCTAATTAGTGCTTATCTGCTAAAGCATGAGATGCGATTGGATTAGGGTTGTCGTACGACTTTGTTGACTATGTTAAGGGTCGTACGGGTGGGTTTAATTCAATCAGGAAATGACTGGTTGAACTTGGCTAGTGCTTATGATTTGTTGACTATTTTAAGGTCATAAGTTGCTAGGGGCAAAATATTATCGGGAATTTCAAGTGTTGATATTTGCAATGAGATTGCATACCTTCTATGAGATAGTTGGATCTCGATACCCACTGCGAGTAAGAGTTACTCCTGGAAGAGTTTTACACATCACAGTTGGTCGATCAAGTAGGTGTCTAGAAAGGTGTTAACGGGGTTACGCCCCTGGAAAAATGAGGTTTATTTTAATTAGGTCCGTGCGAAAGCACGGGGAACCTCCCTCAAAGTACCAACACTGGCCTGGCCGAAAGATTGGCGAACTTGTAAGGTGTAATTAATCCCGGCTAGTCTTACATTTTAGGGTTTGAAGGAAGATTTGATAAAAACAGTGGGAGCCATCCGGATTAGATAAGATAATAACCAATCTAATCTTGCAAAGAGCGTACGCAAAATGATTATCCTTCTCTCTCTCCTGGTAGCGACCAATGGCATACCTTAATCAAGATAATAATATAGATGTATTGACCGAACCTACTTATTATACTGGGCTAGGTTCCGCTCTACCTTATGATTGTCATAAGTCTGAGCAAGGAATAGGGGAATATTCGAATTCCCACGCCACCTAAATGAAGAATAAGCATATTGATGCATTGTCTTCGGGTGTGTTCGTTATTAAGAACTGTTTCTTAGCTACCTCTACGTCCTGGGTATAGGATATCGGATCAGGATCCCACATATGTAATTTGTTACATGGGCTATAGACAGGTGGAGAACTGGGAAAGGGTGATATGTCTCTAGTGTTAGTTATATGTATGCCCTAGAGACCATTATTATACATGTGATGTATATTATAGTGGATACTTTGACATATATAAGGAGGACTTTCTTGCTCGACATGATAGTATGCTATCTGGTTGCTCTTTATCTTAACATGTACACTTATTGTCTCTATATTACATGTTGATAAAGCCCATAGGATGAGTACTTGACTACCAGGACTATGATGCAGATCATACTAGTGGGGCAAAGGTAGTCGGTAAGTACATCCTTCAATTGTTCCAAGTCGTAGGAGTATCGAGACGGGACATCGATATTCCAGAGTAGACTAGCGTATACGCTTCTTGACCCATATGATGGGTGATGGATGATCCCATATCCATTGGTGTTTGACATCAGAGAAGGTATATGGGTGCTCAGTGGAGACTGGGTACACTGAACGGACTCGCCGAGAACTCCTAGATGGTATTATACCTATCGTCAGATAGCAGTTCTCTAGTGACACTGGTACAGGTTAGTCTGTCGATCCGAGATCGTCATAGAGTCTTGTGTGATTCCCACTGTGCTTTGATTTACACCTTACCATGTTCAAGAGATCATGCAAAACGGTGGTTTTTGGGTATAGTCCCGAGTCACATGGAGGCAATGAGCGATAGGAGGGGATTTCGTCTCTCCCGGTATTGGGGTTGATGTTGCGCTATGCTTGATTAGCCATAATAGGAAATCCCTAGCTAGGGTTGCTGAGATCTAATGGTAAGTGTTATCGGTAGTTTCTCAAACCCTCATATCGGCATGACTTATTAAGGCTATTGGGGTCTAACGTTTACCACCCCCAGGCTGAGATATGCGACATATCAGACGAAGAGACCGGACTGTACGGTAGTATTACCTGATTGGATTCGCAGGAGTATGAGCAAGCTTGCTTGTTGATCTTCTGATCGCTCAATACCGGGGTGGCCGTTACGTTTAGCAGACCGGCTTGTGGGTGACTGATATGATCACCACCTACTACCGGCGTATTGATGAGTCGTTAGAGTCCTACACAGAAGTTTCCTGGCTCAAGCGAAACGAAGTAGGAGCACATATGTGATATGTGCGGTACCGAGATTAATACGAGTATGTGATACCGTATTCTATTCTCGCGATATGTGATATCGATCGGTTATATGTGATATAGCCGGGTTATCGGATCAAGTGTTGATTCGATAAGTTGATACATATGATATTAGTCGGTTGTATGTGATATAGCCGGATTATTAAATCAAGTGTTGATTTAATAATTTAATGTATAATTATATATTTGATGTATTAATTTACATTAACTAATCACTTAAGCATTTCTTTTTCTCACTAGTGTACATTTAGTATATATGTGATATATATTAATGTACATCTTTTGTGTCATGCTAGATTCCACATGCTACATGAGTGTATGAAACTCACACCATGCTTATAATAATGTGAGGGTTTTGTTTATTTAAAGTAAATCAAATTAGTTGGAAATTGTCACATGGTTGAAGCTTGTAGAAACTTGTGGAACCATTGACCAAGTCCACTAATTTTGTTTTATTTGAAGATATTTATTAACCCAACCATTATTGTTTACCCATGGTTTAGTCTCTACATGAGTTAGTATAGGATACTAACTCACCCATGGATGCTATTCCCACCACTTGATTCATTCTTCACTTGCTTCATTCCATGAGAGCTTTCTTCATCTCCTTCCTCAAGCATTCTAGCTTCATGGGAAGTCAAGAAAATTAGTGAGAAAATTATTTCTAAAGTGAGCAAAATTCCTACTTCATCCACCTCTTCTCTACTAGCCATTTAGATTGGGTTGTTTTTTCACTAGTTCATCATATTAGTGAAGAGGTAGCATGAGTTGGTGTCTCCTCGACGTAGATCATCTTCGGCCTCGAAGACTTCAAGCAAGCTTATTCCGTTCATCTTGTGGAGCCTTTCTAGAGTCCGGGAGTTCTCTACTTGGAGCGAAATGACTACTACACAGAGTTATTGAAGTGAAGGACCGGTCTACAAAAGTTGTATTCCTTGTTCACATAGATGTAAAGATGTTCACATGCTTGTTCGCCTAATTCTCTAGTTTAGATTCTAGCGTTAGGGTTCTTTAGTGCGCCATTTTTTTAAAAAATGACATGGTCGATGCCTCCCGAAACCCAGCGGCGACCTAGGAAACCCAGCATCTAGTAGTAGAGATGGTGCAATTGTTGCAACCAAAGCAGTTGGCAAATATCACCTTGTGTTACCAACAGGTAATACATTGATTCTTAGCGACTGTTATTTCGTACGAATAATATTGTGAATATTTTCCTAAATCAAGTGTTGATTGGGTAAGGTATGTTGTATAACAGTGTACACATTCTGAATCAAACTACAGTTCTAAACGTACAGAACACAGACAAGAAGAATAGTTCAGAAATGAATGAAGTCTTCTTGTGGCATTGTAGACTAGGTCAAGTCGATGAGACAAGACTAACTAAAGTTCCATAAGGATGCATATTTGAATCCATTCGAATTTATATCTTATGAAACTTGTTATTCATGTCTCAAAGACTAGGTGACCAAATCTCCGTTTACTGGAAACGGGGAAAGATCTACTGAACTCTTGGACAGATACATGGTGATGTATGCAGTCCTATGTCTACACATGCCGGGGATGGTTCCGCGTACTTTATTACATTCATCGATGTTCTCTCAAGATACGGACATGTGTTCTTGTTGAAACACAAAACTGAATCTTTTGAGAATTTCAAGGAATATAAGTACAAAGATAGGAACCAAATGGGTAAAGGTATTCAAATCCTTTGATATGATCAGGGAAGAGAATACTTGAGCACGGAATTCCGAGACTATTTAAAAGAGAATGAGATTCTCTCTCAGCTTACTCCTCCATATATACCACAGCACAATGGTATATCGGGATTGAGGAATCGCACCCTATGAGATATGGTGCGCTCTATGATGAGTACTGCTGAGTTGCCTATTTCCTTTCGAGGACATGCACTTGAGAAGATGCATACCTATTGAATAGAGTTCCGACCAAATCTGTTTCCTACCACTCCATATGAGATATGGAATGTGAAAAGACCATCTCTTAAACGAGTTAAGATATGGGGTTGTCCGGCCTATATTGAAAAGCAAAATCCGGACAAGCTTGAGGAAAGGTCAGTTCTGTGCAAGTTTGTAGGATATCCCAACCATTCGTGAGGGTATATCTTCTACCACACCGAGGAACAAAAGATGTTTTGTTTCTCGACATGCCACCTTTTTAGAAAAGGAATTTCTTGTCAAAGAAATTAGTGGCAATGAGATAGAACTGGAAGTAGTTCCAGCAAACACAAACTATAACTGATGATTTTTTGGAACCGGAGGATTCAATGGTCCCTGACGAACCGAAGCCACTCCGCAGATCTAGTAGGGTTTCTCATCCATCTGAGAGATACTACGGTTTTCTCATAAACAGTGGGAGCGAGGATTGCATCATGGAGATGATGACCCAACTAGTTTCGAGCAGGCCATCACAAGTGTAGACTATGTGAAATGGATGGATGCTATGCGATCTAAGATGGAATCCATGTACACCAACAAAGTATTGACTTTGGATGTTGCTCCTGAAGGGGTAAAACCCAACGGGAGCAAAAGGATCTTTGAGAAAGATAATTTGGTGTAGATGGAAAAGTTAAGACTTTCAAAGCTAGACTTGTCGCTAAGCTTAAGTCCATCAGGATCCTACTTGCCACTGCTGCATACCATGACTATGATATCTGGCAGACTGTGAGTCAAAACCGCTTTTCTAAATGGTGATTTAGAAGAGAGCATGTATATGACACCACCAGAGGGTTTCGTAGACAGTTGGAGCAACGGAAGCATGTGCAGGCTGCTTAAATCTATAGACGGGTTAAAGCAAGGATCGCGGAGATGGAACATCTGTTTTAATGAAGCTGTCAAAGAGTTTGACTTCATCAAAAAGATAGATGAATCATGTATAAATAAGAAGGTTGTAGAGAGTATGGTTTTCTTCCTCGTATTGTACGTGGATGACATACTCTTGATAGGAAAGGGTGTTCCTATGCTACACTCGGTCAAGCACCTCTTATCACATAGGTTCTCCATGAAAGATCTAACTGATGTCTCCTACATCCTGGGGATATAGATCTATAGAGATAGATCTAAATGGATTTGGGATTGTCCCAATCCAGGTACATAAACACCATACTAAAGGGGTTTAGTATGGATGATTCTAAGCATGGTAATGTACCCGCTTGTTCAGGAATCACTCTCTCCAAAGAGATGTCTCTCGAGACTGATTTGGAGAGCGCTCGCATACAAGGGATACCCTATGTTTTGGCAGACGGGTCAATCATGTATGCGATGTTATGTACCAGACCAGATGTAGCTTACTCACTAGGTATGGTGAATAAGTATCGAAAAGATCTTTGGGAAAACCACTGGATAGCTGAAGAACATTCTTAAGTGCTTGAGAAGGACTAAAGAGATGTTCTTGGTGTATGGTAATGGTGAACTCCAGATGGATTCCTTTACCGATTCGAGTTTCCAAAGTGATAAGGAAGACTAAAAGTCGGTCTCAGGTTTTGTCTTCACCCTCAGTGGAGGGACGGTATGTCGGAAGGGTTCAAAGCTATATACCGTAGCAGACTCGTTGATAGAGGCTAATTACATCGCTACCAACGATGCTGCCAAAGAGGTTGTCTGGATGAAATAGTTCATATGATGAACTTGGTTCCTACCATTGGGCATCAAGTACCTGTGTATTGGGATGAAAATGGAACTGTGTCTTTGGTGTAGGAACCCCGGTCCCGTCAGTGATCCAGACATATTCTTAGACAGTATCACCTGATAAGGGAGATAGTTGATCTCCGGGAGATCAAGGTCAGGAGATTTGACACAGAGGATAACACAGCGGATCCACTCACCAAGGCCATCCCCCAGATGCTATTCGAGAGAATTTTGGGACGTTGGATATGAGATACTACAACAACTGGCCTTAGTGCAGGTGGGAGATTGTTAGTTATATGTATGCCCTAGAGGCCATTATTGTACATATGATATATATTATAGTGGATGCTTGGACATATAGAGAGAGGACTTTCTTGCTCGACATGATAGTATGCTATCTGGTTACTTTTATCTTAATGTGTAGACTGGTATTTATACTGTCTGTCTCTTACATGTTGATAAAGCCCTTAGGATATGTACTTGACTACCAGGACTATGATGAGATCATACTAGTGGGGCCAGGGTGGTCCAAAAGTACTTCCTTTAATTATTCCTAGTCGAGAGTATATCGAGACAGGGCATCGATATTCCAGAGTAGACTAGCGTATACGCTTCTTGACCCATATCATGGGCGATGGATGATCCCACATCCATTGGTGTTTGACATCAAAGATGGTATACAGGTGCTCAGTGGAGACTGGGTACACTAAACTGGACTTGTCGAGGACTCCTATATGGTAATATACCTATCGTCAGATAGCAGTCCTCTGGTGACACTGGTACAGGTTAGTCTGTAGACCCGAGATCGTCATAGAGTCTTGTGTGATTCCTACTGTGCTTTGATTTCCACCTTACCATGTTCAAGAGAACATGCAAAATGGTGGTTTTTGGGTACAGTCTCAAGTCACATAGAGGCAATGAGCGATATGAAGGGTTTCTTCTCTGTCGGTATTGGGGGTTGATGTTGCGCTATACTCGATTGGTTATAACTGGAAGTCCCTGGCCAGGGCTGCTGCCGAGATTTACTGATAAGTGTTATCAGTAGTTTCTCGAACCATTATAGGCCAGATATCGGCATGCCTTATCACGTTATTAGGGTCTGACGATTTCCACCCCTAGACTTGATATGCGACATATCAGACGAAAAGACCGGACTGTACGGTAGTGTTACTGATAGGTTTCATGGAGACTATGGACAAGCTTGCTTGTTGATCTTCATATCGATCAATACCGGGTAGCCGTTACGTCCAGCTAGTACCGCTGATGGCTTGTAGGTGATTGACATGATCATCACCTATTGTTGGCGTATTGACGAGTCTTTAGAGTCCCACACAGAAGTTGTTAGTGTGATATGCCCTAGAGGCCATTATTGTATTGTATATTATATTTTAGAAGCTTGGGATATATACACAGATTTATAACAGTCTTGCTCAATATGGTAGTATGCTACTTGGTTTGTATCTATCTTAATATGTGTATATGTTTCTTTTGATATATCGCTAATACATATTGATAGAGCCCTTAGGATCTTTTTCTTGACTACCAGCGTTGTGATGGCAGTCACACTAGTGGGGGCTGGGTAGTCTATAAGCACATCCTTTTACAGGTCCCTGGTCGTAGGATTATCGAGACAGAGCATCGGTACTCCAAAGTAGACTAGTGTATACGCTTCTCATCCCAGGAGGGGAGATGGTCTGTCCCATAGCCATCAGTACGTCGTACTGGAGATAGTATGCAGGTGCTCGTTCGGTTACGAGTACACTGGACAGGACTCGTTGGGAACTGTTGGTTGGTATTATACCTATCGTCAGTTATCAGTTCCCAGGTGACATGAGTACAGCTTAGTCCGTTGACTTGACACTATCATTTCGCCTCGAGTGTGTTCCCACTGTTCTTAGATTACTACCCTACCACGGCTCTATTGAGTCGTGCAAACAGATAGTTGTTGGGTACAGTCCCGAAGCACTTGGAGGCAGTGACGGTTAGACAGGATTTGTCTCTCCTGGTATTGGGAGTTGATATCGCGCTGTGTCTAGGAGAGCCATTACACAAAGTCCCTGGCCAGGGCAAGCGAGATTTACTGGTAGTGTTTCCAGTAGTTTCTCAGGGTGTTCTGGGCTACACTCCGACACGACTTGTACCGCTATTAGGGGACTGACGTTTACCGCCCCCTAGGCCCGACATGCGATACTCTTAGACGAACTGACCGTACTGTACGGAGATTGTCACATTCAGGCTCAGTAGGAGTTCGGATGGGTTCACCTCATCGGTCTTCTTATTGACATCTACCTGGGGACCGTTATGTACAGCTAGTATCGCTTGCGGCCTGTGGTTAAACCCACTGCCAGCGTAGTGTCGAGTCTTTAGAGTCCCACATAGAGGGTTGTTCATCTTTGGGCGAAACAAAGTAAAGGTCGTATGGTTTTACGACGGGGTTCGTTCACATACGCGCACTTGTGCACGTTTGGTGTCCGGGCAGTTATTACTAGTAGGCTTTGGTTTTAGCCAGATCCTAGTATTTGTTTTGGGATTGGACTTGTCTCATTGTATTCGTGTTTCTTCGGAACATGAATGCGGGTACGTACGTACAGTTGACAGAGGCGGAGAGGAAGACACCTCATTAGGGTTTTTGACCATTGACTTGATCAAAACCCTAATGAGAATGAGAAATATGATTAATAATATTAATTAAGTATACTTGTATCATGGTTAGAATTGGTTTGACCATTTGGCTTGTTGACTTACATTGACCTAGATATTTTTCTTTTTGTTTTTTGTTAAGCATAAGATGCTTCTTGAAGCATGCTTAGCATTAAATATGAAATGATAATGGTCAAATCAATTCACCATCATAATTTTCTTAATTATTATTATTCTTATCATATATTTATCATATGAGAGCAAGGTTCATTCATTCTATCATTCTCTTTCTCTCTCATAGTTAGCTCTCCCTCTTCCTCTCTCAAAGCTTAAGTGTTTCATGTGTTGAAAATCATAATCTTTTGAGACTAAACCACCAAAACACCTCTCTACTCACTCTAGGGTTCTTAGTCTAGCAAGCCAAGCACTCTAGTTACTTCATTGTTGAGGTAGAAGCTCAAGGTAGAGGCCTTCGGGTAGATCTTTCTTTGGCAAAGAGAAGATGAAGAGAACGAGCCGTCTACACCACTCAAACGAGCTCACAAGAATAGGAAGCAACACAAGAAGAGAAAGAGTTCAAGCTTTTGGTATAACCTCTTAACCTAGTAGTTAAATCTCCTTGTATGTTTATTAGTTTTTGTTTAGCAAAGACCCTTCATGGTTAGTCTATGTTTTCTTGTGATAAAAATTTGATTTTTACTCTTTCCGCCTCCCCGTAAGTACCGGGGTAGGTAACATAGACTTACGGTGGTATCAGAGCCAGGCTAAACAACAACTAACATGTTAGCAAAGTCTTTAGAACTTCGATCCCGGAAAAATCGCAAAAAACCATCAAAAACTTGTGTTTTCTGCCTATTTTAAAACAGGTCTAAAAATATTTTCAGAGACCTGAAAAATAAGTGCAGGCTTTTTTAGGGACACCCAAGAAAAACGAGCTCGTGACTCGGTCATACTATCATGGAAGTACGGCGAAACCATAAGTTTCGCCGCGGATCCGCGACCGAGTCGACTCGGAGTCAACTCGTTTTTCCTGCAGATTGTCCAGCTTGATGTTTTATGATTTTTCAAATACTTTGTTTTTGCCCAGATTCTTTTGAGTACAGTGATGTATTTGGGGTAGTTTCAAATTAGAATATTGATCAAAATTCTATAAACTTTAGCTAATTGGATTATATTTGTAATGTGATATATGTACTGAACGTCTACTAATCGCTATACGTCGATTAGTGGGGGTTGTACATAGCTGTGATCTGTGATGTTGGATTGTGTATATGAACTTGTTGGATCGTCGTGGATGAATAGCCGGGGGTATGAGATGAGTGTTCATTTATCTTTCATTTGATGTAATTTGTAATTTGATGTAATATTATTTCATGGTCGCACATCCGGGTTAAGGTTGTAGCCACCATTGTATATTATTTCTTTTACTGTTTTTGCTCCTAGGATAAACCCAAGGTGGGGTGCACATACTACCGGGTACATTGAAGTGCTGAGTGGCCTACTCACGTTGTTGAGGGAGGCTGCTTCACTTTGGGTATTTGGCGGGTAGTTTGCCGCACCCGTAGGGGTCTAGGGTGGGGTTTGGCTATTCATCGCGACCGTGTAATCCGCCTTTCGTTGCAGGCTCGAACGAAACGCGGATTCCTAGCATATCCAATGTGTTCATCTGTGATCTGGAATAGCTATCATTGCGTCTGACGAATGTTTATATCTATATATGATATCTATTAGGCGTTGCTTATGTTTTGCATCAGCGCTAGTCCATCCCCCGCTCTGTCGTTAGTTAAGTAACCTAACGGGTGATGACGGGTCCCAGTGGAGAATGCGGATGGCATAAGCGTACGTCATATTTTCGTTGTTTTCTGCAATGGTAGGATTAATTGATGGGACGCATTATATTAATGCAAAGAAAATAAACCAAAGTTGAATCATTGGAACAATTTCAAAACCACTCGGTTTTTCCAAAACAGCAAAACTTTTAAATGCGGAGCTTAAACCACTCCTTTTAAAAAGCTATCACGTTCCTTCGATTATATCAAGTTCACTACGTTCACGGTTTTGCCAAAACCATTTGTAGCCCTCCGTCATTTCATATGGATAGTGTAGGGTTCCTAGGCACACTAGTGAGGTCTCCCAAGCCATCAACCATGGCAATTTCAAAAATTACGGTGCCTACAAACCCTAAACTACGGATCGATAACTAGATGTCTAGGCGAATAATGAACTAGTTAACAATTAACTAAGGGAATACGGAAATACAACCTTTGTAGATCCGGTGCTCCACCTCCACGGCTCCGCAACGAGGTCGTCTCCGCTGTCCAAATCAAATCCGGGCTCTAGAGTCGGCTTCGTCGGAGAATGGGCAAGCTAGGTCGTCGATGTCCATGCCGAAGATGATCTACGTCGAAGCATCGCAAGATCAAGCTCTCAACTTCACCAAGTCATGAAACTTGTGAAGTAAACACACTCTACTACTTGGCAAGAGGTAGAGGATGAAGAAATAGGAAGTGGGTTAACTTTAGAATTGGATTTCTCACTCAAAACATCAATCCACCATTGATGACCTCAAGCTTCTTCACTTGAAGCAAGGAAGAAGAAGAAGAAGAATGATATGATAAGTTAAAAGAATAAGAAAAGAAAATGAATTCTTATCATAATTTTAACCATGGTCAAGTGTAGAGAATGAATCATGGTTAGTGTGAATGGTTAGGGTTAAGGATGAGATAAGTATGGTTGACTTTATCAAAGCTTCATGAAGCTTCAACTAAACTCCAAATCTAGCAACCATTCTTTTCTCTTCTTTTCCAAAATGAATAAATAAATGAATAAATAAAGGAAATGAAACCCTAACCATTCTTTTAACCATGGTTTAATTCTTTGCACTTAACCAAGTAATCATGTATCATCAAACATGATACAATCAAATGCACAAAATCATATCGCATATGTAATGCGCACACCCGAGTGAGAAAATCCATTTAAAGTGAACCAATACTAGTTAATGCAAAGTAATATATCAAATATATAATTATACATTAAATCATTAAATCAACACTTGATTCAATGATCCGGTCATGTCGCACACAACCGACTAGTATAGAATGTATCGGCTTATCGAATCAATCCTTGATTCGATAACTAGGTTATATCGCACACAACCATTCGACACATTCATCGCGAGAATAGAATACGGCATCACATACACGCATTATTCTCGGTCCCGCACATATCTCATATGCGCTCCCATTTCGTTTCGCTTGAGCCAGGAAACCTCTGTGTAGGACTCTAAAGACTCGTCAATACGCCGGCAGCGGATGATGATCATATCAAACACCCACAAGCCGCAAGCGGTCTGCTAAACGTAACGGCCACTCGGGTATTGAGCGATCTGAAGATCGACGAGCAAGCCCGCTCACACTCCAGTGAATCCGACCAGTAACACTACCGTACAGTCCGGTCTGATCGTCTGATATGTCGCATATCTTGCCTAGGGGTGGTTAACGTCAGACCCCAATAGCTCAATAAGTCGTGTCGATATGAGGTCTATAACTGTTCGAGAAACTACTGGTAACACTTACCAGTAAATCTCAGCAACCCTGGCCAGGGATTTCCTGTTATAGCCAATCGAACACAGCGCAACATCAACCCCCTATACCGGGAGAGACGAATCCCCTCCTATCGCTCATTGCCTCCATGTGACTCGGGACTGTACCCAAAAACCACCGTTTTGCACGCCCTCTTGGACGTGGTAAGATGGAAATCAAAGCACAGTGGGAACCACACAAGACTCTATGACGATCTCGGGTCAACAGACTACTCTGTACCAGTGTCACCAGAGAACTGCCATCTGACGTGAGGTATAATACCATCTGGGAGTTCTCGGCGAGTCCGTCCAGTGTACCCAGTCTCTACTGAGCACCCGTATATCTCTTCTGATGTTAAACACCGATGGATATGGGATCATCCATCGCCCATCTGTATGGGTCGAGAAGGTACACGCTAGTCTACTCTGGTATATCGATGCCCCGTCTCGATACACCCACGACTAGGGACTTTGAAGGATGTACTTATGGACTACCATGTCCCCACTAGTATGATCCGTATCATAGTCCAGGTAGTCAAGTACAGATCCTAAGGGCTTTACCAACATGTAACAGAGAGACAGTCAGCATACACGTTAAGGTAAAGGGTAACCAGATAGCATACTATCATGTCGAGCAAGAAAGTCCTCCCTATATATGTCCCAGCATCCACTACAATATACATCCTATGTATAGTAATGGCCTCTAGGGCATACATATAACTAACAATCTCCCACTTGCACTAGGGCCATCTGTAGCAGTGGTTTGAAGTATCTCATACTCAACCATCCCATAAAAGTCTCTCTCTGGGAACAGGCCTTTGTGAGTGGATCCGCTGTGTTGTCCTCAGAGTCTACTCTCCTAACCTCGATCTCCCTGGAGATCAACCATCTCCATGATCAAGTGATACTGCCTTAGAATATGTCTGGATCACTGATGGGACGGGCGTTCCTTGGCATAAGCCACAACTCCATTGTCACACAATGGTGGGAACGTAGTTCATCTCATGAACCAATATACACCCAAACAGCCTCTTTGGTAGCATCTTAAGTAGCGATGTATCCAGCCTTTATCGTCTAGTATGTCACGGTATCTAGCTTGGAACTCTTCCAACATACCGTCCCTTTACAGAGGGTTAAGACAATGCCTGTGACTGACATTCAGTCGTCCTTATCACCCTGGAACCCTTCCAGTGATTCTCCCCAGGATCGGTTGATACCGTCTCACTACAGCTAGTGAGTATTCTAACATCCAATTAGATCTATCTCATAGATCCAAAACCCAGGATTTAGGAGGTATCACTTTGATCCTATGTGGAGAATCATTGTGATAAGCGGAGATTGATCGAGCGTTGCATAAGAAACTCCTTTCTTATCAAGAGTATGTCATCTACGTACTCTACGAGGATCACCACTATACTCCCTACTACCTTTTTTTTTATACAAGGTTCATCTACCATTTTGATGATGTCAACCTGTTCGACTAATCCATCAAAACAGATGTTCCAACTCCGCGATGCCTGCTTTATCCTATAAAGCATCTTGCACACGTTTCCGCTGCTCCCACTATCTACGAAGCTCTCTGGCTGTGTACTTACAGACGCTCTCTTCTAAATCATCATTTAGAAAAGCAGTCAAGACACCCAACCACCAGATATCGCAGTCATGGTATGTAGCCGTGGCAAGTAGGATCTGGATGGACTTAAGCATAGTCACTTGAAAAGGTTTCATCATGATCCACGCCTGGTCAATGACGAAAAGCTTTAACAAGTCTAGCTTTGAAAGTCTCAACTTTTCCATCTACACCAAGTAATCTTCTCAAGATATACTTGCTCCTGATGGGGATTTAACCCTTCAGATATAGCAACCAAAGTCCATACTTTGTTGGTGTATAAGGATTCCATCTCAGATCACTAAGCATCCAGCCATTCTTACAGAGTCACACTCTCGATGGCCTGCTCGAAACTAGTTGGGTCATCATCTCATGATGTAATCCTCGCTCCCACTGTCATAGAGAAACCGAAGTATCTCTCAGGTGGGTGAGGAACCCTACTAGATCGGCGGAGAGGCTGAGGTTCGTTGGTATCTACTGAATCCTTTGGTTCTATCAAATCATCATCTGCAGTAGTTCGTATAGCTGGAACACTTCCAGTTCTACATAACAGGCCTTGCCTCGAGCTTGTCCGGATTATGCTTTTAGACATAGGCCGGACAACCCCAAATCTTAACTAGCTTAAGATATGGGCTCTTCCCTTTCCATATCAAATATGAAGTGGTAGGCAACTGATTTGATTCGAACCTTATTCAATAGGTATGCAGCTTCTCAAGTGCATAACACCCAAAAGGAAATAGGTAACTCGGTAGTATTCATCATAGAGCACACCTTATCATATAGGGTGTATCTGCTCCGCCCCGACATACCATCGTGCTATGGTGTATACGGAGGAGTAATGCCGAGAGAGAATCTCATTCTCCTTTAGAATAGTCCAGGAATTTCGTGCTCAAGTATTCTCCTCCCTGATCGCATCAAAGGACATAATACTTATACCCTTATTTTGGTTTTCTACTTCTAACTTATATTCTGTGAATATCTCAAAAGGTTCGGACTCATGTTTCAACAGGAACATATGACTGAATCTTGAGAGATTATCAGAGAATATAATGAAGTACAAAGAACCGGTCTTGGCATTTGTAGACTGGGGACCTACATACATCAACATGTATCATCCCAAGAGTTTACCAACTCTTTCTCTGTTTCCAATAAACAGGGCTATGGTCATCTTATCTTTGTGACATGACTGGCGAGTTTCATAAGATGTAAATTCAAACTGATTTAAATATACATCTATATGTAACTCTAGCCAGTCGGGTCACATTGATCTGACCTAGTCTACAATACCTCAAGAAGGATTCGTTCATTTCTGAACTCTTCCTCTTGTGTGTGTTCCGTATACTAAGAACTGTAGTTTGATTTAGAACATTAATGCTTTTAGATAACGTGCCTGAACCGATCAACTTTTGATATAGGAAATGTTCAAAACATTATCCAACTATACAAAATTCTATCATTTCTTTACCAATAAAGAGACTGATATGATTTTGTATATCAGGTTCGGTATCTAACAACATTCGTTCAGAATCAATGTATTGTAATACAGGGTGACAGTGACCGACAGACTTGGCTGCAACACTTGCCCCGTTTTCTGCCTCATGAAACTTATCACTCGTTCTCAGTTCTCTACCTTTCTGTAGCCCTATGTAACAGATTACATATCTGGGATCCTGATCCGGTATCATATACCCAGGACGTAAAGGATACTGAGAAACAGTTCTGTATAATGAACACACCCGAAGATGATGCATCAGCATGCACTCTCTTCGTTTGGGCGGCACGGGAATTCTGGTAATCCCCAATTTCCTGCTCTGTCTTATAACAATTATAAGTTGGAGCGGGACCAACGTTCCCTAGCTCAGTATAACAAGCGGGTTCGGTCAATATTCCGTATTATTATCTTGATTAAGGCGTGATATGGTCGCTACCTGGAGAGAGAGAGAAGAAAACACTCAGCGTGCGCTCTGTCAAGAATAGATTGGTTATTATTTTATCTAATCAGGATGGCTCCCACTGCTTTTTATCAAATCTTCCTTCAAACCCTAAAAGGAAAGACTAGCCGGGATTAATTACACACTACAAGTTCGCCAATCTTTCAGCCAGGCCAGTGTCGGTACTTTGAGGGAGGTCCCCCGTGCTTTCGCACGAACCTAATTAATGTAAACCTCATTTTCCCAGAGGCGTAACCTCGTTAACACCTTTCTAGACACCTACTTGATCGGCTAATTGTAATGTATAAAACTCTCCCAGGAGTAACTCTTACTCGCAGCGGGTATCGGGATCCAACTATCTCATAGAAGGTATGCAATCTCATTGCAAATTTCAACACTTGAAATTCCCGATAATATTTTGCCCCTAGCAGCTTATGACCTTGGCTAAGGTCAATAAATCATAAGTGCTAGCCAAGTTCAACCCGTCATTTCCCGATTGAATTAAACCCACCCGCACGACCCTTGGCTAAGGTCAACAAAGTCGCACGACTACCCTAACTCAATCGCATCATATGCTTATACAGATAAGCACTAATCAGCTACCGCACACTACGCCTTGGCTAAGGTCAACAAACGTAGCACGAATACTAACCAGTACTTATCTGAAATGACGGAGGGCTACGACAGGTTTTTCTGAAAACCTATTGCGTAATGAACTTGATATCGTTGGAGAATCAAATGATTTTTAAAATGGAGTGTTTTTTAGGCTTTTCTAGTTTTGCTAAAGGAGTCACTCCCGGTGAAGGGATCGTCGGTCCTTTCCTCGTCGAATGAGGTGCGGGATATATCACATATATCGCTGTGCAAAGCAGAACTTTTAAAAGCAATCAAAAGACAAACCGAGTGTGTAGCATCTGCCAGTTATTGCTAAAGGAGTCACTCCCGGTGAAGGGATCTCGGTCCTTTCCTCATCGAATAAGGTGCAGGATATATCACATATACCGCTGTGCAAAGCAAAAACTGTAGCTACCTGTTTTATTTTGAAATTCGATTCCACAACATCTTAGGTTTCTTTTATTTCATTAATCTCATTAATGAAGTCCCATCATTTAAGTACCTAAACATCACAGATAGATATAACGTACACTTATGCCATCCGCATTCGCCTCGATGTCTTCTCGTGCACCGTTAGGTTAGGTAACTAACGACAGAGCAGGGCAGGGCTAGCGCGGGTGTAAAACATAAGTAACGTCTATATAATATATCATATATACTATATACTATATCCATCACAGAACATCACATGATCACATCACAGATATCGCAGCAGAAGAATCATATGAAATATTGGATATACTAGGACGTCCGTGTTTTCAATACGAGCCAGTATAAAACACGGATTCCACGGTCGTGATGAATAGCCAAACCCACACCCCTAGACCCCTACGAGAGCGGCAAGCAACCCTACCAATTCTGGAGTTAGGAGACCCGGACTCGACTCCTCGAGTTGGTCTCCCACTGGACTCCAGAACCCGGTTACTTGTGCTCCCCTCCTTGGGTCTATCCTAGTGCGGAAAAGTAAATAATATACAACAGGTGACAACTCCGGCAACCTGGAAGCGCCCCAATAAAAGAATATTACATACAAGTTTTTACATGAATGAAAATGAAAAACACTCATCTCACATAAAAACCCCCGGCTATTCAAACACGACGATCCAATATAACATATCCAACAACACATAACATCACATGTCATCAACGTAAGTAAATATGTCCATCCCAATTGTCGTTGACATATAGCAACGAAACCGGCGATATCACATATTACACTTACGGTCACAGAAAAGAAAATGTAAAACTACAACAGTTGGAATCCGCAATCATCGCAGACATCGCATGCCTGACCAAATGAATTACTTAGACATCGCATGCCTAACAATTATAAACCCCGCATTTTAGTCTCATAATCGAAAACACTTTTCAATATCAAGTCGGGTAATACAACAAGATTCCCGACATCCTGATCGAATGCTCGTCGCAAACTTTAGTAGGCGGCCGCACCCCTGATACCGTCGACGAAGTGCACCAAGGCGGAACACCGCTACCGCGAGCACCCGAACGGATGCTTTCGGCGACGGGGTTCTCCTACAGTCACTTGGTCGGGGCTATGGAGTGAAGCTGTCTATTAAGTTTACCCGGCGAGTATCCGCGTACGCTACGTGATTGCGACGGACTTTTGATCACATCAAAATTCCGTGGCAACCGATCAAGTGAGACTAAACTGCTACGTTTATAACATTCATTTAGTTATCTCATAACTACTTGTGAATTCCAATTATTGTATCCCATTCCAGATAAACAGAAAATGTTAAACTTTCCGATCGAACATTCTAACACCCAACTTTTCCCGATACAGATCAACACATGAAACAAGTCTAACAACATTCAGTTCGTACCTCAGTACCAACGGTCCAGCCGTAGAAGGGTCAAGCCAACGCCTCACATGTGGCACGCCATACTGCCCCAAACCCGAAGGTTCAAAGGGCAGTTCAAGACGGTCACATAATCGAGTTAAGGTTTGTGTCTTCTAGAGGGACCATTGCGTTACTTGCACTACTTAGAACGTCGTCAAACTACGGAAAAATCCAACACTTGGAAATTTCCCGACAGGGGAAAAATTGGGTATTTATATCCGGTCGAACTTTTTAACATATTCTAAAATTTATCCAGAAAGCCACACAGACAAAATTTGATATCCCGATCGAAATACCGAATCCCCAAAACAACTGCAGAAATTTCAACTCTGGGATAAATATTAAAAATTCCCAGAAAAACCAGCATTAATAATTATGAGATACTGTGTAAAAATTACTAAATAAAATGTCCGTACCGCCGCGCAACCGCCGCACGAGGCTAGCTCGTGCCGCGGAAGCGCGGCAAGATGAAGGAATTATGGGCACGAATTTCACAGTATATCATATATTAACCTGCTTATTTTTCTGAATATTTTTAATGTGGAAAAAGACCAGATTTTAAAAATTGAACAGAGAGCATGTTTGAATCGGGGTTTCGGGTTCGTTCGGACTTCAATTTCCGTCTAGACTTCGCCTAAGGCTCTAGCTAGGCTCTGATACCACCGTAGGGTTCCTAGGCACACTAGTGAGGTCTCCCAAGCCATCAACCATGGCAATTTCAAAAATTACGGTGCCTACAAACCCTAAACTACGGATCGATAACTAGATGTCTAGGCGAACAATGAACTAGTTAACAATTAACTAAGGGAATACGGAAATACAACCTTTGTAGATCCGGTGCTCCACCTCCACGGCTCCGCAACGAGGTCGTCTCCGCTGTCCAAATCAAATCCGGGCTCTAGAGTCGGCTTCGTCGGAGAATGGGCAAGCTAGGTCGTCGATGTCCATGCCGAAGATGATCTACGTCGAAGCATCGCAAGATCAAGCTCTCAACTTCACCAAGTCATGAAACTTGTGAAGTAAACACACTCTACTACTTGGCAAGAGGTAGAGGATGAAGAAATAGGAAGTGGGTTAAACTTTAGAATTGGATTTCTCACTCAAAACATCAATCCACCATTGATGACCTCAAGCTTCTTCACTTGAAGCAAGGAAGAAGAAGAAGAAGAATGATATGATAAGTTAAAAGAATAAGAAAAGAAAATGAATTCTTATCATAATTTTAACCATGGTCAAGTGTAGAGAATGAATCATGGTTAGTGTGAATGGTTAGGGTTAAGGATGAGATAAGTATGGTTGACTTTATCAAAGCTTCATGAAGCTTCAACTAAACTCCAAATCAAGCAACCATTCTTTTCTCTTCTTTTCCAAAATGAATAAATAAATAAATAAATGAATAAATAAAGGAAATGAAACCCTAACCATTCTTTTAACCATGGTTTAATTCTTTGCACTTAACTAAGTAATCATGTATCATCAAACATGATACAATCAAATGCACAAAATCATATCGCATATGTAATGCGCACACCCGAGTGAGAAAATCCATTTAAAGTGAACCAATACTAGTTAATGCAAAGTAATATATCAAATATATAATTATACATTAAATCATTAAATCAACACTTAATTCAATGATCCGGTCATGTCGCACACAACCGACTAGTATAGAATGTATCGGCTTATCGAATCAATCCTTGATTCGATAACTAGGTTATATCGCACACAACCATTCGACACATTCATCGCGAGAATAGAATACGGCATCACATACACGCATTATTCTCGGTCCCGCACATATCTCATATGCGCTCCCATTTCGTTTCGCTTGAGCCAGGAAACCTCTGTGTAGGACTCTAAAGACTCGTCAATACGCCGGCAGCGGATGATGATCATATCAAACACCCACAAGCCGCAAGCGGTCTGCTAAACGTAACGGCCACCCGGGTATTGAGCGATCTGAAGATCGACGAGCAAGCCCGCTCACACTCCAGTGAATCCGACCAGTAACACTACCGTACAGTCCGGTCTGATCGTCTGATATGTCGCATATCTTGCCTAGGGGTGGTTAACGTCAGACCCCAATAGCTCAATAAGTCGTGTCGATATGAGGTCTATAACTGTTCGAGAAACTACTGGTAACACTTACCAGTAAATCTCAGCAACCCTGGCCAGGGATTTCCTGTTATAGCCAATCGAACACAGCGCAACATCAACCCCCTATACCGGGAGAGACGAATCCCCTCCTATCGCTCATTGCCTCCATGTGACTCGGGACTGTACCCAAAAACCACCGTTTTGCACGCCCTCTTGGACGTGGTAGGATGGAAATCAAAGCACAGTGGGAACCACACAAGACTCTATGACGATCTCGGGTCAACAGACTACTCTGTACCAGTGTCACCAGAGAACTTCCATCTGACGTTAGGTATAATACCATCTGGGAGTTCTCGGCGAGTCCGTCCAGTGTACCCAGTCTCTACTGAGCACCCGTATATCTCCTCTGATGTCAAACACCGATGGATATGGGATCATCCATTGCCCATCTGTATGGGTCGAGAAGGTACACGCTAGTCTACTCTGGTATATCGATGCCCCGTCTCGATACACCCACGACTAGGGACTTTGAAGGATGTACTTATGGACTACTATGTCCCCGCTAGTATGATCCGCATCATAGTCCAGGTAGTCAAGTACAGATCCTAAGGGCTTTACCAACATGTAACAGAGAGACAGTCAGCATACACGTTAAGGTAAAGGGTAACCAGATAGCATACTATCATGTCGAGCAAGAAAGTCCTCCCTATATATGTCCCAGCATCCACTACAATATACATCCTATGTACAGTAATAGCCTCTAGGGCATACATATAACTAACAGATAGTCAATAATATTCAAGCTATGTTTGTTGGCCAAAGTCAAGGCATAGTGATTAGTAGTTGTTGGGTATTCATATGTAGCATAGATAGATGCGTTGGTTTGGGACAGTCGTACTGATTTATTGGCCAAAGTCAAGGGTAGGTACGGGTAGGTTCAAATTAACCTAGAAAATAATGGGTGGAACTTGACATGTGACTTATGATTTGTTGGCCAAAGTCAAGGTCATAAGAGCATGGGGCAAAAATCCACATCGGGAGTTTCTAAGGAAACTGAAACTTGCTAGTGTTGCATACCATTTGGAGTGTGATGATTTTGGTAGGATTCCTTCAGCTTTATCACACGATGATATTTGGACCCCGATCCTACTGAGAGTATATGCTACTCCTCGCGAAATTTTCTCACTTAACAATCAATGCTATAAACCAAGTAGGTGTCTAGAAAGGTGTTAGCGGGGCTACGCCCACAGGGAAAAGAGGTTATTTAATTAAGGAACTTCGCGAAAGCGTTGTAAAACCTCCCTCGAAATACCGACACCAGCCTGGCTGAACGGTTAAGCAAGTATTGTACGGTGAGATCAATCCCGACCATTTCTTCTTTTATAATTTGAGGAAGGATTCGAGAAACAGTGGGAGCCATCCTGTTTAGACAAACTAAAAACCACTTTAAATTTGCAAGAGCATCATGCTAAAGTGTTTCTTCTCTCTCTCCTAATTGTAGCAACCAAACATCATGACGGACCTTAAGATACTATTAGATAAAAATATATTGACATGGACAAACTACAAAGATTGGTTCAGGAATGTCAAAATGGCAATCACTTATAACAAATTGGGGTATCTCCTTACCACTAAGGCCCCTGCCGTCCCAGGTCCAGAATCCAGTGTCGCGGATAAGGAAATCTGTAAGACCTGGGAGATTGACAGCACGAAGGCCAAGTGCCTTGTGCTTGCCTTTATGGACAATGAACATCAGAGGAGGCACGAGAATATGGATCTTGAATCCATATTTCTCCATACTAAGGAACTATATGGAAAGCAATCCCGTATCGCAAGATACGAGACCTCGAAGAAGCTATTTTCAGCGAGGTTGGCCATCCGATATTCTGTAGCGGAACACATGCTTAAGATGATTGGCTACATTGAAGTGCTCGCGGACCTCGGGACCATGTTAGAGAACAAGCTCTACACTGACTTGATTCTCCAGTCCCTTCCTTCCACCTACGCCCAGTTTATCCTGAATTTCAACATGCAAGGAAAAGAAGTTGAACTTCCGGAACTCCTCAACATGTTGAGGAGTGTAGAGGGCACCCTACAAAAATTCAGGGAAACACCCCGCTTTGTTTGTTGGAGGAGCTTCCTCTTCTAGGTCCAAGGCGAAAGCCAAAGGAAAGAAGAGGAAGGCCCCCACCAAACCAAGGGGCGGTGTTAGTAAGGTGGAAGCCAAGGGAAAAACAAAGGTAGCGGGACAGATTGTGGGGAAGGAAGAATGCTTTTATTGTCACAAGAAAGGACACTGGAAGAAAGATTGCAGGGCTTGGAAGGCCAAGAACCAGGACCCGAAGCAAGTTATGGCTTCGGCTTCAGGTGTGTATGTTATTGAAAACTGTCTGTCAATCAACTCTAATTCCTGGGTATTGGATACCGGATCAGGATCTCATATCTGTAATTCTTTGCAGGCACTGAGAAGGCGTAGAGTTTTGAAGGCAGGTGATATGACCCTCAGAGTTGCAAACGGAGCAAGCATGGATGTGAGTCCATGGGGGACTATCACTTAGGGTTGACAGATGGACATGTTATGGTTTTGTGCAACTGTTATTTTGTACCCAGTTCGACTTGTAATATCATATCTGTATCTTTAATGTCTAAAGAAGGTTATGATTTTGCATTTGTAAGCAATGTTGTAAACATTCACCTTAATCATGTTTTGATTGGGTTCGGGTACATTAAGCAACGGGATATACGTATTAAACCAACCGCAGATTTTCAATATCCAGAATACACACAAAAGAAAGTCTCCAGAATTAAATCATTCTTTCTTATGGCATTGTAGACTGGGTCACATCAATGAAACACGATTGACTAAATTGTTAGTGTATATGCCCTAGAGGACATTATTGTATCATACTAGCTTGTATATTACTTAATGGAAGCTTGGGATATGCACAGTTATATTAACAGTCTTGCTAAACATGGTAGTATGCTACTTGGTTTATGTCTATCTTAATATGTGTATATGTTAGCATATCGAGAATACATATTGATAGAGCCCTTAGGATCTTTCTTGACTACCAACGTTGTGATGGCAGTCACACTAGTGGGGGCTGGGTAGTCTACAAGCACATCCTTTTTCAGGTCCCTAGTCGTAGGATTATCGAGACAGGGCATCGATACTCCGGAGTAGACCAGTGTGTACGCTTCTCATCCCAGTTGGGGAAATGGTCTCTCCCACAGCCATTAGTACGTTGTACTGGAGATAGTATACAGGTGCTCGTTGGCTTACGGGTACACAGGACAGGACTCGCAGGGAACTATTGGTTGGTATTATACCCGTCGTCAGTTAACAGTTCCAAGGTGACATGAGTACAGTATAGTCCGCAGAATTGACACTGCTGCTTCGCCTCGGGTGTGTTCCCACTGTTCTTAGATTGCTACCCTAACACGGCTCAAAGGAGTCGTGCAAACAGGTAGCAGTTGGGTGCAGTCCCGAAGCACTTGGAGACAGTGGCGGTTAGATAGGATTCGTCTCTCCCGGTATTGGGAGTTGATATCGCGCTGTGTTTGGAGAGCCATTATGCAAAGTCCCTGGCCAGGGCGGACGAGATTTACTGGTAGGTTTTCCAGTAACTTCTTGTCCTAACGATTTCTATTACCATTGGGGATAAGAACATCAGCCGCGCACTTTTGGATCTTGGTACCAGTGTTAACCTGCTTCCGTACTCAGTATATGAGCAACTAAGTGTAGGAGAGCTGAAACCCACACACTGCACTCTCCAAATGGCCGACCGATCGATCACCCATCCTAAGGGTGAGCTAGAGAATGTGTTAATCAAGGTGGGGGACTTCATATTCCCCGTTGACTTCATTGTTTTAGACACACAGCCTGTAGCTAACCCTCGGAATCAAATTCCGGTGATACTCGGTCGCCCATTCCTTGCAACCTCAAATGCTGTGATCAATTGTCGAAATGGTTCGATGAACCTATCTTTTGGAAACATAACAATTGAACTCAACATTTTTTAGTTGGGGAATCAGCCCTCCGAACCTAATGCTCATATACTAGACGTTTGCTCAATCCAAGAGATCACCCCAGAGGAGTGTGAATTCGAGGAGTTTTTGTTCGATCACGACAACCTTAACGCCACTAGTGTGTTCCTCTTCGAACCTGCTGCTGCTTCTGCGCCCGACAATGACTACGAGTGTTTCACTTTCTCGAACAATCTTAACCAGTCACCACCCGAGTTTGAATCCTTCGAATTTCTGGATGAGTTACCTGAACCATCCAACTTGGTCGCTTACACTCATTTTGAACCTTTGCTGGAATCATTTGAGTTCGAAACTTTTTCACCAATCTTGCCTTCAATCGTTTCACCTCCAACGCTCGAACTCAAGCCTTTGCCGTCTCACCTTAAGTACGCTTACTTGGGTGAGAACGAGACCCTCCCTGTTATCATCTCGGCTTCTCTAGCTCCCGAGCAAGAGAGAGCCCTTCTCGCGGTCTTACACAGCAATAGGCAAGCTTTTAGCTGGTCCATGGCGGACATCAAGGGGATTAGTCCCCTGATCGTTGAACATCACATTCATCTGATGCATGATGCCAAACCAGCCAGAGATCCACAGAGACGTCTCAACACAGTCATGAAGGAGGCTGTAAAAAAGGAGATCGTGAAGTGTCTGGATAGTGGTATCATTTACCCTATCTCTGATAGCCAGTGGGTTAGCCCCATTCACGTTGTCCCTAAGAAATCAGGTATCACGGTCATAACCAACGAGGCGAATGAGTTAATCCCTACTCGCACCTGTTAGTTATATGTATGCCCTAGAGGCCATTACTATACATAGGATGTATATTGTAGTGGATGCTTGGACATATATAGGGAGGACTTTCTTGCTCGACATGTTAGTATGCTATCTGGTTACTCTTTACCTTAACGTGTACACCGATTGTCTCTCTGTTACATGTTGGTAAAGCCCTTAGGATGTGTACTTGACTACCTGGACTATGATGCGGATCATACTAGTGGGGACTTGGTAGTCCATAAGTACATCCTTCAAGGTCCCTAGTCGTGGGTGTATCGAGACGGGGCATCGATATACCAGAGTAGACAAGCGTATACCTTCTCGACCCATATAGATGGGCGATGGATGATCCCATATCCAATGGTGTCTGACATCAGAGATGATATACGGGTGCTCAGTAGAGACTGGGTACACTGGACAGACTCGCCGAGAACTCCCAGATGGTATTATACCTTACGTCAGATGGCAGTTCTCTGGTGACACTGGTATAGGTTAGTCTGTAGACCCGAGATCGTCATAGAGTCTTGTATGATTCCCACTGTGCTTTGATTTCAACCTTACCACGTCCAAGAGGGCGGGAAAAAACGGTGGTTTTTGGGTACAGTCCCGAATCACATGGAGGCAATGAGCGATAGGAGGGGATTTGTCTCTCCAGGTATAGGGAGTTGATGTTGTGCTGTGTTCGATTGGCTATAACCAGAAATCCCTGGCCAGGGTTGCTGAGATTTACTGGTAAGTGTTACCAGTAGTTTCTCGAACTGTTATAGACCTCATATCGACACGACTTATCGAGCTACTGGGGTCTGCGTTTACCACCCCAAAGCAAGATATGCGATATATCAGACGAACAGACCGGACTGTACGGTAAGTGTTACTGGTTGGATTCACAGGAGTGTGAGCGGGCTTGCTCGTTGATCTTCTGATCGCTCAGTACCCGGGTGGCCGTTACGTTTGGCAGACCGCTTGCGGCTTGTGGGTGTTTGATATGATCATCACCTGCTGCCGGCGTATTGACGAGTCTTTAGAGTCCTGCACAGAGGTTTCCTGGCTCAACCGAAACGAAATAGGAGCGCATATGAGATATGTGTGGGACCGAGAATAATACCAGTATGTGATACTGTATTCTATTCTCGCGATTTGTATCATCGGTCGGTTATATGTGATATAGCCGGGTTACCGAATCAAGTGTTGATTCAATACATTGATACACTTGATATTAGTCGGTTATATGCGATATGACCATATCATTAAATAAAGTTTTGATTTAGTGATTTAATGTATAATTATATATTTGATATATTACTTTACATTGACTAGTATTGTTCTCTTAAGATGGATTTTCTCACTTGATGTGCACAAGTAGTATATGTGATATATTTTTGTGCACTGGTTTGTATCATGTTTGATGATACATGCAAACTTGGGTGTTTGTATGACTTACACCAAGTTTAGGTTTATGGTTAGGGTTTTATTTTCTTTATTTTTTTTAGTAAAACAAAATGGTGCTTTTCTTTCACTTTGGCTTGAAGCTTCATGAAGCTTCAAAGCATCTTTGAAAAGTCTAACCATTTTGTTTTATGCAAAAACCTAACCATTACCTAAACTATGGTTTGCTCTCTACATGAGTTTACTTAACCCATGGTTGCATTATGATAAGTCTTCACTTGATTTTTCATTTTTATTATTATTGATATTCTTTTCTTCTTCTTCTTCTTCTTGATGAAGAAAAGAAAACCTTGCTAGAAAATTTCAAGTGTTGAAATCAAGTGAGAAATCCAAATCCAAAGTGAACCCACTTCCTATTTCATCATCCTCTAACAATTGCCATGTAGTAGAGTGTGTTATCCTCACAAGTTTCATGACCTAGTGAAGATGGAGCTTGAGTTAGAGTTGCCTCGACGTAGATCATCTTCGGCATCAAAGTCAACGACCTAGCTCGCTCATTTCTCCGACGAAACCATCGCTAGAGTCCGTGATCCCGGTGATCGCAACGAAGGGACGTCATCACGGAGCTATAGAAGTGGAGGACCAGATCTACAAAGGTTGTATTTCCATTCACTTAGTAGCAAAGTAGTTTGCTTGCTTTTTCTTTCGCCTATCCTCTAGTTAACGATCTAGTTTAGGGTTTCTCGGCACCTAAAATTTGAATTGGACATGTTTGATGCCTTGTTGAACCTCTTGAGTGTGCCTAAGAACCCTACAGTGGCATCAGAGCCTAGCTAGAGCTTTAGGTGATGTGTAGACGAAGTTAGAAGTCCGTTCGAACCCGAAACCCTAATCGAATACCCCTCTCTGTACATTTTCTGAAACTGTGGATTTTTCCAAATTAAAAATTCTCAAAAATATCAGCAGGCAAATATAAGGGTTACTGTGAAAAATATGACTGTAATACGACTAAACCGCCGCGGAACCGCGGCCGTACCCTGGTATTGGCAGCGGTTCCGCGGCCGTATGTAAAGATCATGGAATCCTTTTTTCTCAGTAACCTCGGTTGGTGTTTGCTGATCCTTCTGGGAAATTTTATTTTTCACTCAACAGTTGAGTTTTCTGGGGTGTTTTGGGAACAGTTGAGTTTTCTGGGGTGTTTTGGGGATTCGATGATTCGATCGGAAACTTTAACTTTGTCTATGTGCTTTTCCGGATAATTTGGAATATGTTGAAAAGTTCGACCGGATATAAATACCCACTTTTTCCCCTACCGGGAAATTTCCAATTGTTGGATTTTTCCATAGTTTAATAACGTTCTAAGTAGTGCATGTAACGCAATGGATCCTCTAGAAGATAACAAACCTTAACTCGATTATGTGACCGTCTTAAACTGCCCTTTGAACCTTAGGGTTTGGGGCAGTACGGCGTGCCACATGTGAGGCGTTGCCTTGACCCTTCTACGGCTGGACCGTTGGTACTGTGGCATGAAATGAATGTTTTTAAACTTATTTCATGTGTTGAGCTATTTCGGGAAAACTTGGGTGCTTGATTGTTCGATCGGAAAGTTTAACATTTTCTATTTATCTGGAATGTGATACAATATTTGGAATCCACAAGGAGTTATGAGATAACTGACTTGAATATTATAAACATAGCAGTTTAGTCTCACTTGATCAGTTGCCACGGAATTTTGATGTGATCAAAAGTCCGTCGCAATCACGTTGCATACGCGGATACTCGCCGGTAAACTTAATAGACAGCTACACCCCATAGCCCCGACCAAGTGACTGAAGGAGAACCCCGTCGCCAAAAAGCATCCCTTCGGGTGCTCACGGCAGCGGTGTTCCGCCTTAGTGCACTTCGTCGACGGTATCGGGGGTGCGGCCGTCCACTAAAGTTTGCGACAAGCATTCGTTCTGGATGTCGGGAATCTTGTTGAATTGCCCGACATGATATTGAAAAGTGTTTTCGATAATGAGACTAAAATGCGGAGTTTATAATTGTTAGGCATACGATATCTAAGGAATTCAGATGGTTAGGCATGCGATGTCTAAAGAGGTTGCGGATTCCCACTGTTGTAGTTTTACACTTTCTTTTCTGCGACCGTAAGTGTAATATGTGATATCGCCGGTTTCGTTGCTATATGTCAACGACAATTGGGATACGCATATTTACTTAGGTTGATGACATGTGATGTTATGTGTTGCTGGATATGTTATATTAGATCGTCGTGTTTGAATAGCCGGGGGTTTTTTATGTGAGATGAGTGTTTTTCATTTTCATTCATGTAAAAAACTTGTATATAATATTCTTTTATTGGGGCACTTCCAGGTTGCGGAAGATGTCACCATTGTATATTATTTACTTTTCTGCACTACGATAGACCCAAGGAGGAAGGCACAAGTAACCGAGTTCTGAAGTCCAGTGGAAGACCAACTCGAGGAGTCGAGTCCGGGTCTCCTAACTCTAGAATTGGTAGGGTTACTTGCCGCTCTCATAGGGGTCTAGGGGTGTGGGTTTGGCTATTCATCGCGACCGTGGAATCCATGTTTTATACTGGCTCGTATTGAAAACACGGACGTCCTAGTATATCCAATGTTTCATATGTTTCTTCTGCTGCGATATCTGTGATGTGATCATTTGATATGCTGTGATGGATACTGTATATAGTATATATGATATATTATATAGACGTTACTTATGTTTTACACCCGCGCTAGCCCTGCCCCGCTCTGTCATTAGTTACCTAACCTAACGGTGCACGAGGGGACGTCGAGGCGAATGCGGATGGCATAAGTGTACGTTGTATTTATCTATGATGTTTAGGTGGACTTAAATGATGGGACTTCATTAATATGATTAATGAAAGAAAAGAAACCTAAGATATTGTGGAATCGAATTTTCAAAAACAGGTAGCTACAGTTCTTGCTTTGCGTCGCGGTGTTCCTTGTAGAACATCCTGCACCTTATTCGATAAGGAAAGGGCCGAGATCCCTTCACCGGGAGTGACCCCTTTAGCAATAACTGACAGATGCTACAACCCTCGGTTTGTCTTTTGATTGCTTCTATAGTTTTTGCTTTGCACAGCGGTATATATGATATATCCTGCACCTTATTCGACGAGGAAAGGGCCGACGATCCCTTCACCGGGAGTAACCCCTTTAGCAAAACTAGAAAAGCCTCAAAAACACTCCATTTCAAAATTCATTCGATTCTACAACGATATCAAGTTCATTACGCAATAGGTTTTCCTAAAAACCTGTCGTAGCCCTCCGTCATTTTAGATAAATCCTACTTAGTATTCGTGCTATGTTTGTTGGCCTGCGTCAAGGCGTAGTGTGCGGTAGCTAACTAGTATTTATCTGTTTATGCATATGATGCAGATTGGATTAGGGTACATGTGCGACTTTGTTGGCCTGCGTCAAGGGTCGTGCGGGTGGGTTTAATTCAATCAAGAAATAACGGGTAGAACTTGACTAGCGGACTATGGTTTGTTGGCCTGCGTCAAGGTCATAAGACGCTAGGGGCAAAATATTATCGGGAATTTCAAGTGTTGAAATTTGCAATGAGATTGCATACCTTCTATGAGATAGTTGGATCCCGATACCCACTGCGAGTAATTGTTACTCCTGGAAGAGTTTTACACATTACAATTAGCCGATCAAGTAGGTGTCTAGAAAGGTGTCAACGGGGTTACGCCTCTGGGAAAATGAGGTTTACTTTAATTAGGTCCGTGCGAAAGCACGGGGAACCTCCCTCAAAGTACCGACACTGGCCTGGCTGAAAGATTGGCGAACTTGTAGCGTGTAATTAATCCTGGCTAGTCTTTCCTTTTAGGGTTTGAAGGAAGATTTGATAAAAACAGTGGGAGCCATCCTGATTAGATAAAATAATAACCAATCTCATCTTGCAAGAGCGCACGCAGAGTGTTTTCTTCTCTCTCTCTCCAGGTAGAGACCATGTCACGCCTTAATCAAGATAATAATACGGATGTATTGACCGAACCCGCTTGTTATACTGAGCTGGGAAACGTTGGTCACGCTCCAACTTATAATTGTTATAAGAACGAGCAGGAAATAGGGGAATACTAGGATTCCCATGCCGCCCAAACGAAGAAAGTTCATATGATGCATCTCCTTCGGGTGTGTTCATTACAAAGAACTGTTTCTCTGTATCCTCTACGTCCTGGGTATTTGATACCGGATCAGGATCCTAGATATGTAATCTGTTACATAGGGCTACAGAAAGGTGGAGAACTGAGAACGGGTGATAAGTTTCATGAGACAGAAAACGGTGCAAGTGTTGCAGCCAAGTCTGTTGGTCACTGCCACCCCTGTATTCCAAATACATTGATTCTGAACGAATGTTATTAGATACCGAACCTGATATAAAAAATCATATCAGTCTCTTTATTAGTAAAGAAATGATAAAATTTTGTATTGTTGGATAATGTTTTGAACATTTCCTATATCAAAAGTTGATCGGTTCAGGCACGTTATCTAAAAGCATTGATGTTCTAAATCAAACTACAGTTCTTAGTATACGGAACACACACAAGAGGAAGAGTTCAGAAATGAACGGATCCTTCTTGAGGTATTGTAGACTAGGTCATATCAATGCGACCCGACTAGCTAAGTTGCACATAGATGCATATTTAAATCTGTTTGAATTTACATCTTGTGAAAACTTGCCGGTCATGTCACAAAGATAAGATGACCACAGCTCTGTTTATTGGAAGCAGAGAAAGAGTTAATGAACTCTTGGGATGATACATGGTGATGTATGAAGGTCCCCTGTCTACACATGCCAAGACCGGTTCTTTGTACTTCATTACATTCTCTGATAATCTCTTTAGATTCAGACATATGTTCCTGTTGAAACACAAGTCCGAATCTTTTGAGATATTCACAGAATATAAGTTAGAAGTAGAGAACCAAAACGGGTCTAAGTATTATATCCTTTGATGTGATCAAGGAGGAGAATACTTGAGCACGAAATTCCTGGATTATTCTAAAAGAGAATGAGATTCTCTCTCAACATTACTCCTCCGTATCAACCACATCACGTCGGTGTATCGGGGCGAAGCAATAGCACCCTATATGATATGGTGTGGTCTATGATGAGTACTACTGAGTTTCCTATTTCCTTTTGGGAGTTATGCGCTTGAGAAGCTGCATACCTATTGAATAGGGTTCAAATCAAATCAGTTGCCTACCACTTCATATGTGATATGGAAAGGGAAGAGTCCATATCTTAAGTTTGTTAAAATTTAGGGTTGTCCGGCCTATGCCTAAAAGCAAAATCCGGACAAGCTCGAGGCAAGGTCAGTTATGTAGAACTGGAAAGGTTCCAGCTATACAAACTGCAGCTGATGATTTGGTAGATCCAAAGGATTCAATAGATCCTAACGAACCTCAGCCTCTCCGCCGATCTAGTAGGGTTCCTCACCCACCTGAGAGATACTTTGTTTTCTCTGTGACAGTGGGAGCGAGGATTGCATCATGAGATGATGACCCAACTAGTTTCGAGCTGGCCATCAGGAGTGGGACTCTGTAAGAATGGCTGGATGCTTATCGATCTGAGATGGAATCCTTATACGCCAACAAAGTATGGACTTTGGTTGCTTGATCTGAAGGGTTAAATTCCCATCAGGAGCAAGTATATCTTGAGAAGATTACTTGGTGTACATGGAAAAGTTGAGACTTTCAAAGCTAGACTTGTTAAAAGTTTGCATCATTGACCAGGTATGGATTATGATGAAACCTTTTCTAAGTAGCTATGCTTAAGTCTATCCAGATCCTACTTGCCACGGCTACATACCATGACTACGATATCTGTCGGTTAGGTGCCATGACTGCTTTTCTAAATGATGTTTTAGAAGAGTGCGTCTATAAGTACACAGCCAGAGGGCCTCGTAGACAGTGGGAGTAGCGGAAACGTGTGCAAAATGTTTTATGTGATAAAGTAGGCATCGCGGAGTTGGAACGTCTGTTTTGATGTGTTAGTCAAAGAGTTTGACATCATCAAAATGGTAGATGAACCTTGTATAAACGAAAAGGTAGTAGAGAGTATGGTGGTGATCCTCGTAGAGTACGTGGATGACATGCTCTTGATGGGGAAGGAGTTTCCTATGCTGCGCTCGGTCAATCTCCACTTATCACAATGATTCTCCATATAGGATCAAAGTGATACCTCCTAAATCCTGGGTTTTGGATCTATGAGATAGATCTAATTGGATGTTAGGATACTCACTAGTTGTAGTGAGATGGTATCAATCGATCCTGGGGAGAATCACTGGAAAGGTTCCAGGGTGATAAGGACGACTGAATGTCAGTCGCAGGCATTGTCTTTACCGTTAGTAAAGGGACGGTGTGTTGGAAGAGTTCCAAGCTAGATACCGTGGTATACTAGATGATAAAGGCTGGATACATCGCTACTTAAGATGCTACCAAAGAGGCAGTCTGGATGTATATTAGTTCATGAGATGAACTTCGTTCCTCCCATTGTGTGACAATGGAGTTGTGGCTTATGCCAAGGAACGCCCGTCCCATCAGTGATCCAGACATATTCTAAGGCAGTGTCACCTGATCATGGAGATGGTTGATCTCCAGGGTGATCGAGGTTAGGAGAGTGGACTCAGAAGATAACACGGCGGATCTACTCACAAAGGCCTTTTCCCAGAGAGAGACTTTTATGGGATGGTTGAGTATGAGATACTGCAACCACTGCTACAGATGGCCCTAGTGCAAGTGGGAGATTGTAAGTTATATGTATGCCTTAGAGGCCATTACTATACATAGGATGTATATTGTAGTGGATGCTTGGACATATATAGGGAGGACTTTCTTGCTCGACATGATAGTATGCTATCTGGTTGCTCTTTACCTTAATGTGTATGTTGGAGATAGTGCCCTCAGAGTCAATTATTGGATCACAGGCACGTGATTGCAATGATTGAGGGAAGACCTATACCGGTTGGACAGTCTTACTCAAGATGATAGTATGCTATCTGGTTTATCTTTATCATCGTGTACTGCTTTAGGTGACATTACTGATCACTATTGCACATTGATAGAGCCCTTAGGATTCTTGCTTGACGGCCAGCAGTATGATGGCGATCATATATGTGGGAGCTGGGGTCTATAAGCACAACCTTAAAAGGTCCCTAGTCGTGGGAGTTTCGAGACTGGGCATCGATACTCCATTAGTAGGCTAGCGTATACAGACGAGACCCCGACGAGGGGCGGTGGCCGGTCTCACAAGCCACTGGTTTCAGTTGGTTCACCTAAGATGTATACAGGTGCTCATTGGGTTATGAGTACACCGGACAGGACTCGCCGGGAACATGCTAGTTGGGATTATACCCGACGTCAGATAGCAGTTCCCTGGTGACATGTGTACAGGTTAGTTCATCGACCTGAGATCGTCATTTGTCTCGTATGAGTTCCCACTGTACTTTGATTACTACCCTACCACGGCTCAAAGGAGTCGTGCAAACAGGTTTTAGTTGGGTACAGTCCCGAGCCACATGGATGCAGTGAGCGGATCTGCAGGGGTTCGTCTCTCCCGGTATTGGGGGTGAGGTCGCGATGTGTCTAGGAGAGACATTACACAAAGCCCTCGGCCGAGACAGGAGATTTACTGGTAGGTATTCCAGTAGTATCTCAGGGTGTTCTGGGCTTCACTCCGACACGACTTGTACCGCTTTTGGGGGTCTGACTTTTACCAACCCCCTAGGCCCGCCATGCGATACTCATAGACGAACGGACCGGACTGTACGGATATTGTCACTGACAGGCTCAGTAGGGTGTCAGGATGAGTTCGCTCATCGACGTCCCTTTTGGTCAATAGCTGGTAGCCCGTCACGTATGGCTAATACCTCTGACGTGCTAGTGGTTAAATCCACAGCCATAGTATTGACGAGTCTTTAGAGTCCACCACACACACAGTTACTCAAGTTTCGGGCGAAACGCTGTAGAGGCCGTATGGAGATATGGCAGGGTTCGATCATATACGTGCGGTATTGCACGGATCGTGATCGGACGGATTCTATTAGCCGGCTTTGGCTTAAGCCGGATCCTAGTATTAGATAGTGTAGATTTTGTCTCTTTGCATTTGTGTTCAGTGGGAATACAAATGCGGGCATGTATATGCAGTAGCGGGATTTTTCTGTAATTTATTACGGGATCAGTTTTCTGATGTTGCCAGTTTGCGTTCCGTTCCGGCCGGTTTTCCTTTGTTCCTTCACGGCCGGACTTTATTGATGGAGGGGGTTATTTGCAGTTTGCAAATAAATTATTTGTGGAGGGGTTTATTTTGATTGTGGCTTCTATCATGATGAGATTCTTTTCTAGTCTTTTTCATTGCTTTTTTATGATGGTTGGTGAAAGGATGTGAGCTTGAAATTGGTGTGACCATTTTCTCTTATATTCATTCCCTTTCTTCTCTTGATATTGATTCATTTTTTCCTCCACCATTCTAGAGTGGCCGGCCACATTATTGGGAGGAGAGGGGCTGTGATTTTTAGAGGGAAAAAATTATGATCTCATTTCATTCTTCTTGCCACAAAATACTAGTTCACTCAATAGTTCATTTTCTCCTCCACCATGGCAACTTCCAATAACCCTTAAGAGACATGTTTTCTACACTTGCCTACAGCATTCCTTGGAGGCATCGGCTAGCCAACTTCACGCCCGAGTTGCCTCGGTCTAGAGGTGGGAGCCCGTAAAAGAATCCGGCTACGTGGTGCCCTTTCCGACGAGGAGGTGACGGACGGAGATTCTGCGGGAGATTGGAGTGGAGACGAAGACCGAAGGACACGGATCGCTCGGTATAGCATTCTACCCTCTCTCTTGTTTGCTAGCATTAAGTTAATGGTTCGATCCGGGTTTATTGTCCGCGGTAGCGCCGGTTTAAAGTTAAGAAAAATTTTGATTCCGCATTTTGACCTCGAGTAGAAGGCCGGGGCGCTGCCGTGGCGCAACATGGTATCAGAGCCATGCCATTAACCTAGTCTAGCTTGCTCTAGTATGTTTAAACACTCGATCCAACAAAAATCCCAAAAACCGTATTTCGTGTGCATCAGGTTTCTGTCAAAATTTTTTGGGCTCTAAAAATTTTTCAGGTTGTTTCAGAAACATGTGCACAGAATTCTAAGAATACTGTAAAAATTTGGTGACCTAATCCCTCTACAGTGCCGCGGAACCGCAGCCATAACCCCATTTTGGCCGCGGTTCCGCCGCAGGAATATGGCATCATTTCACCATTTTTTTCCAGTAGGCTTCTTACTTGGAAATAGGGGTTTTGGGATATTCTTTTTGGGCCCAGATTTTCTGTGAGTGCTACAGTAGTGCTTTGGGCCCACTTCGATAAATTTGTTCGATTGGATATTTTAAACATGCTAGTTCACAGTATTTACATTATATCTGCGACCGTAAATGTCATTTGATCGGTAAATCCTGTCTATTTGCTATAGCCCTTTTAGACGGATTTGCGAACGTGACATTCACGTTGATGTTCTGTGTTGTGCTGTGATGTTGCGGATTGGTCGTGGGGGATAGCCTGGTTGCAGTGGTAGTACAGTTTTGTTTTATATGTATATTTGTTATTGCGGGGCGAGCGTCCGACATGTGGACTGCCGTCACTGCCTGTTTGTATTATTCTTTTGGGGCATGACCAGGTCGAGGTCGATGTACCCGTTGTATGTATATTTTACTTTCTGTACTAGGATTACCCCGCGGAGGGGTGCACGGATAGCCGGGTTCTAGAGGGCAACAAGCCCGCATCTCATGGCGTTGAGAAGGAGGGGGCTTTACTCTAGAATTGGCGGGCTATTCGCCGCACTCGTAGGGGGTACAGGTTGACCCAGGAGGGGTGCCCAAGTTACCGGATTCCGTGAAGTGCTGGGTGGTCCATTCACGTTGCTGAAGGGGGCTGGCTCGCTTCAGGTTTTGGCGGATGACTTGCCGCGCCCGTAGGGGTCTAGGATTTTCGTTGCACAGGCTATCTACACGATCAGGGGAACGTCGGGTTTCAGCAGCGGCTCTATGAAACCCGGGGATCCCAGATATCTGTATTGTTCTGTGATGCTGGTTACATTTCTGTGATGTTGCATTTTATCACGCCTTGAGCGAAATATTATATATTGATATATATACTAGTAGATGTTGTATATGTTTTGCATCCGTGCTAGTCCAGTCCCCGCTCTGTCGTTAGTTAAGTAACCTAACGGGTGATGACGGGACCCAATGGCGAATGCGGATGTCATATACGTACTTCATTATTTTCGTTCTTTATTGGTGTGATCAATTGATGGGACTGCGTTGATTCGGATCAATGCAAGCTAAACAAACCTATTCTGATGTTGTTGGAACATTTTTCAAAAAGCTGTTATTGCAAGGACGTTCACTTTTTGTTTTGCACAGTGGTATTCAGTTGGAATATCTTGCTCCTCAGTCGACGAGGCAAGGGCCGAGATCCCTTCACTGGGAGTGACCCCTTGGACAGAAGTTTGCGTCAGGGCAATAACTTCACTATAGCCGATTGCCTTTTGCTTTGCATCGTGGTATTCAGTTGGAATATCCTGCACCTCATTCTACGGGGAAAGAGCCGAGATCCCTTCACCGGGAGTGACCTCTTTAGCAAAGGTTTTCGTCACTATATTTTTATAAAAAGTTATCCGGTTCTTTCAACGATATCAAGTTCATTACGTTAAAGGTTTTTCGCCAGAAACCAGCCGTAGCGCTCCGTCATTTCAGATTAGTATTGCTTAGTATTCGTGCTACGTATGTCGTGCTCAGCCGAGGCGTAGTGTGCGGTAGCTCTGTAATGCTTTTCTGTCTTATGGATATGTGATTGGTTAGGACAGTCGTACGGTCATTTTGGCTCAGTCAAGGACTCGTGCGGGTGGGTCTAATGCAATCAAGATAATGACGGGTTGAACTTGACTAGGATCCTTTGATATGTTGGCTCAGTCAAGGTCACTTGGGTCCTAGGGTAAAAACCTACATCAGGAGTTTCTAAAGAAACTGAAACTTGCCAGGCATGCGCATACCTTCTGGAGTGTGGTGACGTCAGTGGATTCCGTCACGTTATCATGCGATGATAGTTGGATCCCGATTCCCACTGATGAGTTGGTTTACTCCTCGGGCGATCCCGACTAATTCTTCTTTCAGGTTTGGAGAAGAATTTGACGTTACAGTGGGAGGTTTCCTGATTAAATAAATTGATAACCATTCTGATCTAGGATAGAGTGCACGCTGAGTGTTTCTTTTCTCTCTCTCTTTGGCAGCGACCATGACCCGACCCTAGACTATGACTCAGTGACCAAAATTAACCGAACCTTCTTAAACACTGGCTTTCGGATTGTCAGAGTTGCAAACCTCATTGCCACTCCTACTTTTACCCTTTTCTCCAGGACACCCCGTATTACTACGAACGTCCACTTCCATTGGACAAAACCATCGTATGGTTAGATACGAACTCGAAGGAATTCGAGGATGGTTTCCGGTTCTGGAGAAAACGAATAGGACTATTCAGTTGTATTTTCCTTTTTACCTTCTCTCAGGTTGTGAGTACTCCTTGGTTTAGGAGATAGTACACCTATTACGCAAATTGGATAGTCTTCTTCCAAACCTTAGGCTGGTGCCGAACGGTGGGGAATGAAGAAAACCAATTAGCATAACGATGGTGTACAGATGGTATTAAGTTAAGACAAAGAAAGGGATTAGTAAGAGGGCAAAGTAAATTGCGACTGCTATTCACGACCAAACCAAGTACTTCTTCGCCAATCCTAAATCACCTTTGTATTTCTCCAGGACACTCCGTATCACTACGAATATCCACAGTTTATTGGATACTCCATCGTATGGTTATATACGAACTCGAAAGGAACTTGTTCCAATTCGGGGATGGATTCCGGTTCAGGAGAAATAGGAATAAGGTATATTCGGTTGTCTTTTATCTTCACCTTCTCTCGCATTGTGAGTGCTCTTAGGATTAGGACAGTACACCCATTATGCTTATTGGACAGTCTTCTTCCAAACCATAGGCTGGTGCCGAACGGTAGGGAAGGAAGAAAACCATTTGGCCTAAAGGGGTGTGCAGAAGGTAATGACTAAAGACATATAAAGGGATTTGGAAAGATGGCAAAGAATTATACGGTTACAGTTGTGAATCTGGATAATGGAAGAGGCATTACTAGGAATACCAGGATACCCCATCGAAACATTTCAATGTTTCAGTTTCACTGTGTACTGTTAAAAGAAAACTGATTTCCCAATTAGACCCTTGCTCCAGGGTATGTATTTACCAGGTTTGATTCTCACATCTGTATGGTTTTACAGATGATGAGTGAGAGTAAGTTATTGGGAATTAGGTTATCATCCTCATTATATCGGGATTCGTTGTAATTAGTGATATTTGAGGAAGTCACCTAGATTGTTTGCCAGACGGCAAATATTTGGTTTTGAATATCCGTTGTTATGCACCAATTTCAAATTGATATATCTATACGTCTATTTTTGTAGAGTGAGATGTACCTTTTTGAAATTATGTCTATGACATTTACCTATATCAGTGGATGGTTAGGTAAGGAGCATTAAACGGCGGTGTAATTCTTCTTAACCATAAGTACAGTTTTCAACCTACGACACACAGGGAATGAGTTATTAGACTCAAGGGACTTATACAGAATATTGTATATTGTCCAGTGTCCATTAGCACAGAGGGGTTGGTCCTCGTACTATATTCTGTTTACTTATGACTTCTCTAGTTCTTAGACATGTGTTTCGTAGAAATGCAAGGTCTAAGTTTTGAGGAGTTATAGGTATAAGAATAAAGTAGAGAACCAGATGTTGCAAGTATCAGGATTCTTCAAGATGATCGAAGATTTAGATACTTGTGTATGGTATTCAGTTGATAGTAATGGTTAAGAGAACATGCTTCTCTTTCAGGTTACTCATAATTGGAAGTTCTCCTAAGTTGAGTAACGCTGATCGGCCTCCTTCCATTTAGGTGACATGCACTGGAGACAGCTGCATGATTTGAATCTGGTTAAATTAAATCAGTGCCTCTATTTCTATATTGGATATAGAACAGTTCATATCTTAACGATGTTAAGGTACGGGGAGTTGTCCGGCTTATGCTTAAAACCAGACTCCGGATAACTCAAGGCACGTTTCTGTAATGGCTGTTTGTGGGTTGACCCGGGCTATGACGAGGGCTGACTTTCTACCATCTGGAAGATCAATAGTGATATTTTTCTTCACTCGCCACAATTTTTAAAAGAAATGGATTTTTTCAGAAAGCAGTAGTGAGAGTATGGTAGAACTGGAAGTGATTCCAGAACCGCAAACGATTACTGAAGATTTGATAAGAACCTAAAGATTTAACCTGGTTTGAGATTCCATTAGCCACTCTGCAGATATGGTGGGTGACCTCAGGCACGCGAGAGGTACTTCGGTAGCCTCAAGGACGGTGACAGGGAGGTTCTTGTTTACCCAGACTTTCCATTGCTGTTATTCCAGACTGTGAGACCCGGCAGGAGGATGAGTATAGCGTCGTTCTAAACTTGCTTTAGAAGTGTACGTGTATATGACTCTGCCAGAGGGTTGTCGTGGTCAATGGGAGCAGCGGAAGCATTGGTGGACAGGTGGCTTATGTCTATTAATAGACTAAAGCAGATATAGCGGAGATAGATCATCTATTTCTGATGTGACAGTCATAGGTTTGACTTCATCAGAATAGGGGATGGATCTGTTAAGAAGGTAGTAGGGTGTAATGTCCTAGTACTTGGATGACATACACAGATTAGGAAGTGATATTCCTATACTACGATCGGTTAAACTTTGGTTGTCACACAGTGGTTTCTCCACAAAGGACTTGGATATTATATCTGACATTCTGGTTACTGGATCTATGGTTTTAGATCTAGATTTGGGTGGTTTCCCAATCTGGGTACTTAAACGGCATTCTATGAGTATTTAGAATGGACCACTCCTGGCACGGTAATGTACCTGCAGGTGATGGAGTCACCCTCTCTAAAGGTGTCTTATAAACTAAAGTAGAAAGGGATGTGCATGATTGGCAGATCACTTGCTTAGGCAATTGAGTCAATCATGAGATGTCAAGTACCACACCAGATGTTGTTCTTGCAGTAGATGCAATAAGTTGATATCAATCCAATCCTGGAGAAACGATCGGAAGCAGTTTTAGGACATAAGTGCGTGTTCTAGGGATTTGATAACGGCAGCCTCCTTTAGGAGACGGTTATCATTCCAGGCTTCCATGGTGACCTGGACGACAGGGTGGCCGTCAGAGTTATAGTTCTCCCTCTGACGAGGGGCAGTATTTTGGACAGGTGGTCCAGGCGGATACTGAGGGAGGCATGGCTCAGGATACTGATTAAGTTCAGTTGACGATACAGTGTAAGAAGTTTGGATTTGGAGTTCATTTATGAACTAGGTCCCATCAGACATCCAGACATTCCAAGACAGGTATTGCTCATTTCGGGAGATGGCTTTCTCCGCGAACTTGAGATATAGAGAGACATAGAAAGAAACATCTGAGCGGATCCACTCACTGAGGCTATTCCTCGAACGCAATAGTTTCACAAATAAGTTTTGTGAGACTGACTAGTAGAGGAGTTGGGTGTTCGGTATCACACGGGCTGTGAGTATGCGACATCGCAATAATTAGCCTTGAGTGCAAGTGGGATATTGTTGGAGATAGTACCCTCAGAGTCAATTATTGGATCACAGGCACGTGATTGCAATGATTGAGGGAGGACCTATACCGGTAGGACAGTCTTACTCAAGATGATAGTATGCTATCTGGTTTATCTTTATCATCGTGTACTGCTTTAGGTGACATTACTGATCACTATTGCACGTTGATAGAGCCCTTAGTATTCTTGCTTGACGGCCAGCAGTATGATGGCGATCATATACGTGGGAGCTGGGGTCTATAAGCACATCTTTAAATGGTCCCTAGTCGTGGGAGTTTCGAGACTTGGCATCAATACTCCATTAGTAGGCTAGCATATACAGTCGAGACCCCGACGAGGGGCGGTGGCCGGTCTCACAAGCCACTGGTGTCAGTTGGTTCACCTAAGATGTATACAGGTGCTCATTAGGTTATGAGTACACCGGACAGGACTCACCGGGAACATGCTAGTTGGGATTATACCAGACGTCAGATAGCAGTTCCCTGGTGACATGTGTACAGGTTAGTTCATCGACCTGAGATCGTCATTTGTCTCGTGTGAGTTCCCACTGTACTTTGATTACTACCCTACCACGGCTCAAAGGAGTCGTGCAAACAGGATTTAGTTTGGTACAGTCCCGAGCCACATGGAGGCAGTGAGCGGATCTGCAGGAGTTCATCTCTCCCGGTATTGGGGGTGAGGTCGCGCTGTGTCTAGGAGAGCCATTACGCAAAGCCCTCAGCCGAGGCAGGAGATTTACTGGTAGGTATTCCAGTAGTATCTCAGGGTGTTCTGGGCTTCACTCCGACACGACTTGTACCGCTTTTGAGGGTCTGACTTTTACCAACCCCCTAGGCCCGCCATGCGATACTCATAGACGAACGGACCGGACTGTACGGATATTGTCACTGACAGGCTCAGTAGGGTGTCAGGATGAGTTCGCTCATCGACATCCCTTTTGGTCAATAGCTGGTAGCCCGTCACGTATGGCTAATACCTCTGACGTGCTACTGGTTAAATCCACAGCCATAGTATTGACGAGTGTTTAGAGTCCAACACACACACAGTTACTCAAGTTTCGGGTGAAACGCTGTAGAGGCCGTATGGAGATATGGCAGGGTTCGATCAGATACGTGCGGTATTGCACAGATCGTGATCGGACGGATTCTACTAGCCGGCTTTGGTTTAAGCCGGATCCTAGTATTAGATAGTGTAGATTTTGTCTCTTTGCATTTGTGTTCAGTGGGAATACAAATGCGGGCATGTATATGCAGTAGCGGGGTTTTCCTGTAATTTATTACGGGATCAGTTTTCTGAAGTTGCCAGTTTGCGTTCCGTTCCTGCCGGTTTTCCTTTGTTCCTTCACGGCTGGACTTTATTGATGGAGGGGGTTATTTGCAGTTTGCAAATAACATATTTTTGGAGGGGTTTATTGTGATTGTGGCTTCTATCATGATGAGATTCTTTTCTAGTCTTTTTCATTGCTTTTTTATGATGGTTGGAGAAAGGATGTGAGCTTGAAATTGGTGTGACCATTTTCTCTTATATCCATTCCCTTTCTTCTCTTGATATTGATTCATTTTTTCCTCCACCATTCTAGAGTGGCCGGCCACATTATTGGGAGGAGAGGGGGTGTGATTTTTAGAGGGAAAAAATTATGATCTCATTTCATTCTTCTTGCTACAAAATACTAGTTCACTCAATAGTTCATTTTCTCCTCCACCATGGCAACTTCCAATAACCCTCAAGAGACATGTTTTCTACACTTGCCTACAGTATTCCTTGGACGCGTCGGCTAGCCAACTTCGCGTCCGAGTTGCCTCGGTCCAGAGGTGGGAGCCCGTAAAAGAATCCGGCTACATGGTGCCCTTTCCGACGAGGAGGTGACAGACGGAGATTCCGCGGGAAATTGGAGTGGAGACGAAGACCGAAGGACACGGATCGCTCGGTATAGCATTCTACCCTCTCTCTTGTTTGCTAGCATTAGGTTAATGGTTCGATCCGGGTTTATTGTCCACGGTAGCGCCGGTTTAAAGTTAAGAAAAATTTTGATTCCGCATTTTGACCTCGAGTAGAAGGCCGGGGCACTGTCGTGGCGCAACAGTGTACACTGATTGTCTCTCTGTTACATGTTGGTAAAGCCCTTAGGATGTGTACTTGACTACCTGGACTATGATGCGGATCATACTAGTGGGGACTTGGTAGTCCATAAGTACATCCTTCAAGGTCCCTAGTCGTGGGTGTATCGAGACGGCGCATCGATATACCAGAGTAGAATAGCGTATACCTTCTCGACCCATATAGATGGGCAATGGATGATCCCATATCCATTGGTGTTTGACATCAGAGATGATATACGGGTGCTCAGTGGAGACTGGGTACACTGGACGGACTCGCCGAGAACTCCCAGATGGTATTATACCTTACGTCAGATGGCAGTTCTCTGGTGACACTGGTACAGGTTAGTCTGTAGACCCGAGATCGTCATAGAGTCTTGTATGATTCCCACTGTGCTTCGATTTCCATCTTACCACGTTCAAGAGGGCGTGCAAAACGGTGGTTTTTGGGTACAGTCCCGAATCACATGGAGGCAATGAGCGATAGGAGGGGATTTGTCTCTCCCGGTATAGGGAGTTGATGTTGTGCTGTGTTCGATTGGCTATAACTGGAAATCCCTGGCCAGGGTTGCTGAGATTTACTGGTAAGTGTTACCAGTAGTTTCTCGAACTGTTATAGACCTCATATCGACACGACTTATCGAGCTACTGGGGTCTGACGTTTACCACCCCTAGGCAAGATATGCGACATATCAGACGAACAGACCGGACTGTACGGTAAGTGTTACTGGTTGGATTCACAGGAGTGTGAGCGGGCTTGCTCGTTGATCTTCTGATCGCTCAGTACCTGGGTGGCCGTTACGTTTGACAGACCGCTTGCGGCTTGTGGGTGTTTGATATGATCATCACCTGCTGCCGGCGTATTGACGAGTCTTTAGAGTCCTACACAGAGGTTTTCTGGCTCAAGCGAAACGAAATAGGAGCGCATATGAGATATGTGCGGGACCGAGAATAATACCAGTATGTGATACTGTATTCTATTCTCGCGATTTGTATCATCGGTCGGTTATATGTGATATAGTCGGGTTACCGAATCAAGTGTTGATTCGATACATTGATACACTTGATATTAGTCGGTTATATGCGATATGACCGGATCATTAAATCAAGTATTGATTTAATGATTTAATGTATAATTATATATTTGATATATTACTTTACATTGAATAGTATTGTTCGCTTAAGATGGATTTTCTCACTTGATGTGCACAAGTAGTATATGTGATATATTTTTGTGCACTAGTTTGTATTATGTTTGATGATACAAGCAAACTTGGGTGTGTGTATGACTTACACCAAGTTTAGGTTTATGGTTAGGGTTTTATTTTCTTTATTTTTTTTGGTAAAACAAAATGGTGCTTTTCTTTCACTTTGGCTTGAAGTTTCATGAAGCTTCAAAGCATTTTTGAAAAGTCTAACCATTTTGTTTTATGCAAAAACCTAACCATTACCTAAACTATGGTTTGCTCTCTACATGAGTTTACTTCACCCATGGTTGCATTATGATAAGTCTTCACTTGATTTTTCATTTTTATTATTATTGATATTCTTTTCTTCTTCTTCTTCTTCTTGATGAAGAAAAGAAAACCTTGCTAGAAAATTTCAAGTGTTGAAATCAAGTGAGAATTCCAAATCCAAAGTGAACCCACTTTCTATTTCTTCATCCTCTACCACTTGCCATGTAGTAGAGTGTGTTATCTTCACAAGTTTCATGACCTAGTGAAGATGGAGCTTGAGTTAGAGTTGCCTCGACGTAGATCATCTTCGGCATCGAAGTCAACGACCTAGCCCGCTCATTTCTCCGACGAAACCATCGCTAAAGTCCGGGATCCCGGTGATGGCAGCAAAGGGACGTCATCACGGAGCTATAGAAGTGGAGGACCGGATCTACAAAGGTTGTATTTCCATTCACTTAGTAGCAAAGTAGTTTGCTTGCTTTTTCTTTCGCCTATCCTCTAGTTAACGATCTAGTTTAGGGTTTCTCGGCACCTAAAAATTTGAATTGGACATGTTTGATGCCTTGTTGAACCTCTTAAGTGTAGGGTTCCTAGGCACCCTAGTGAGGTCACACAAGGCATCGATCATGCCAATTTCAAAAATTACGGTGCCGAGAAACCCTAGACTACGGATCGTTAGCTAGATGTCTAGGCGAAAAGATAACTAGTTAACACTTAACTAAGAGATACGGAAATACAACCTTTGTAGATCCAGTTCTCCACCTCCATAGCTCCGCAATGAAGTCTCCTCGCTGTCCATAACAAGTCCCGGGCTCTAGCGTCGGCTTCATCGGAGAATGGACGGGCTAGGTCATCGACGACGTGCCGAAGATGATCTACGTCGAGGCATCGCTAGATCAAGCTCCAACTTCATCAAGTCTAGAGAACTTGTGAAGGAAACACACTCTACTACTTGGCAAGAGGTAGAGGATGAAGAAATAGGAAGTGGGTAGACTTTAGAATTGGATTTCTCACTTGTTTTCATCAATCACCATTGATGGAGCTTGCTTTTCTTCCTTGAAGAAGATGAAGAACAAGAAGCTAATTGTTATGATAAGTTATTAAAAATAAATGGAAAAAGAATACTTATCATAATATTAACCTTAGTTTAGTGTAGAGAATGGACCATGGTTAGATATGATGGTTAGGGTTAAGCAAGAGACAAGAATGGTGGACTAGGTCAAAGTTTCATGAAGTTTCAACTAAACAACAAAACTAGCAACCATTCTTTTCTCATCTTTTCAAAATAAATAAATGAATAAATAAACAAATGAATAAGATAATCAAAACCCTAATCATTAAGTAAACCATAGTTTAATCTTTACACTTAACCATGTTAATATGCATCATCAAACATGATACAAACATGTGCATAAAAGTATATCACATATACAACTTGCACAATCCAAGTGAGAAAATCCATTTAAAGTAAACCATTACTAGTTAATGCAAAGTAATATATCAAATATATAATTATACATTAAATCATTAAATCGACACTTGATTCAATGATCCGGTCATGTCGCACACAACCGACTAGTATACAATTTATCGGCTTATTGAATCAACGCTTGAATCGATAACTAGGTTATATCGCATACAACCATTCGATACATTCATCGCGAGAATGGAATACGGTATCACATACACGCATTATTCTCGGTCCCGCACATATCGCATACGTGCTCCTATCTCGTTTCGCTTGAGCCAGGAAACCTCTGTGTAGGACTCTAAAGACTCGTCAATACGCCGGCAGCAGATGATGATCATATCAAGCACCCACAAGCCGCAAGCGGTCTGCTAAACGTAACGGCCACCCGGGTATTGAGCGATCAGAAGATCGACGAGCAAGCCCGCTCACACTCCAGTGAATCCAACCAGTAACACTACCGTACAGTCCGGTCTGATCATCTGATATGTCGCATATCTCGCCTAGGGGTGGTAAACGTCAGACCCCAATAGCTCGATAAGTCGTGTCGATATGAGGTCTATAACAATTCGAGAAACTACTGGTAACACTTACCAGTAAATCTCAGCGACCCTGGCCAGGGATTTCCTGTTATAGCCAATCGAACACAGCGCAACATCAACTCCCTATACCGGGAGAGACGAATCCCCTCCTATCGCTCATTGCCTTCATGTGACTCGGGACTGTACCCAAAAACCACCGTTTTGCACGCCCTCTTGGACGTGGTAAGATGGAAATCAAAGCACAGTGGGAACCACACAAGACTCTATGACGATCTCGGGTCAACAGACTACTCTGTACCAGTGTCACCAGAGAACTGCCATCTGACGTTAGGTATAATACCATCTGGGAGTTCTCGGCGAGTCCGTCCAGTGTACCCAGTCTCTACTAAGCACCCGTATATCATCTCTGATGTCAAACACCAATGGATATGGGATCATCCATCGCCCATCTGTATGGGTCGAGAAGGTATACGCTAGTCTACTCTGGTATATCGATGCCCCGTCTCGATACACCCACGACTAGGGACTTTGAAGGATGTACTTATGGACTACCATGTCCCCACTAATATGATCCGCATCATAGTCCAGGTAGTCAAGTACACATCCTAAGGGCTTTACCAACATGTAACAGAGAGATAATCAGTGTACACGTTAAGGTAAAGAGCAACCAGATAGCATACTATCATGTCGAGCAAGAAAGTCCTCCCTATATATGTCCCAGCATCCACTACAATATACATCCTATGTACAGTAATGGCCTCTAGGGCATACATATAACTAACATTAAGTGTGCCTAGGAACCCTACAGCACCCAGACTGGGTGGCGAGTATGCATCGATTAAAGAAAACTCAACGCCGCAAACGCGGAACGACCACCTTCCGCTACCTTTCATTGACCAGATGCTTGAACGATTGGCCGGACATAGTACTACTGCTTTCTTGATGGCTACTCCGGCTATAATCAGATTCCCATCGCCGAAAATGACCAGGACAAGACCACATTCACTTGTCCTTTCGGCACGTTTACATATCGTCGCATGCCCTTTGGGTTATGCAACGCGCCCGCTACCTTCCAGCGGTGTATGATGGGAATCTTCTCAGACATAGTGGAAAAATTCTTGGAGATCTTCATGGATGATTTCTCCATTTTCGGCGATTCCTTTGATGAGTGTTTGCTGCATCTTGACGTTGTCCTTACCCAGTGTAAGGACAAGAATCTCACTTTGAACTGTGAGAAGTGCCACTTCATGGTGCGCGAAGGTATTGTCTTAGGACATATCATCTCGTAAAATGGCATTGAGGTAGATAAAGCAAAGATTGAAGTCATTTCCAATCTCCCTCCTCCCCGATGCGTCAGAGATATCCGAGCCTTCCTTGGCTATGCGGTTTCTATAGACGGTTCATCAAGGACTTTAGCAAGATTGCTAGGCCCTTGACTCTTTTGCTGGCCAAGGACACGCCATTCGACTTCAACTCGAGCTGTGTAACTGCGTTCGATTCATTAAAAAGCTCACTCACTTCTGCTCCCATTCTTTCTTCTCCTGACTGGACGCACCCATTTGAGATCATGTGCGATGCATCCGACTTTGCCATCGGTGCTGTCCTTGGACAACACATCAACAAGATGCCGCACGTAATCTATTATACCAGCCGAACCCTGAACGACGCCCAACTGAATTATACAACAACTGAGAAGGAATTCTTGGCTGTTGTATTTGCTTTAGAAAAGTTCAGACCCTACCTTATCGGCTCTCCAGTCATCGTCTATACGGACCATTCTGCTCTGCGCCATCTTTTTGCGAAGAAAGATGCAAAATCTCGGCTGATAAGTTGGATCCTCTTGCTTCAAGAGTTTGACCTTGTCATCAAGGACAAAAGAGGATGTGAAAATGTAGTCGCTGACCATCTCTCACGACTTCCTTCTTCCCCGTCGCTTCAAATTCCGATCAACGATGTTTTTCCGGATGAACAGCTCTTGACAGTATCTTGCGAACCCTGGTTCGCAGATATTGTGAACTATTTGGCCACAGGATTACTACCGACTGAATGGTCGAGTCAGGACAGACTTCGATCCTTATCCCAAGTAAAACACTTTTACTGGGACGAACCCTATCTGTTCAAGTACTGTCTCGACCAGATTATTCGTCGGTGTGTCCCTGACGATGAATTCAAGAGTGTGCTGTCATTTTGCCACGATCAAGCATGTGGCGGGCATTTTGGCCCCAGAAAGACAGCTGAGAAGATCTTGCAGTGTGGTTTCTACTGGCCACAACTCTTCAAAGATGCTCATGACTACTGCAAGACTTGCTCCCGGTGCCAACACTTAGGCTGGATATCCAGGAGGAACGAGATGCCGCTCCAACCAATCTTAGTTGTGGAGATTTTTGACGTTTGGAGGATCGATTTCATGGGGCCGTTTCCCAGCTCTTTTGGGAACTTGTACATCCTTCTCGCTGTTGATTATGTCTCTAAGTGGGTCGAGGCTATGCCCAGCCGGACTAACGACAACAAGGTTGTCGTTAGATTTCTTAAGGAAAACATTTTCTCCCGGTTTGGGCACCCCCGAGCGATCATTAGCGACAATGGAACCCATTTCTGCAATAAGATTTTCGAGGCCTTGATGCGGAAATATTCCATTAATCATAAGCTATCTACGCCCTACCACCCCCAAACCTATGGGCAAGCCGAAGTTTCAAATCAGCAAATCAAGCAGATACTGGAGAAGACGGTTTCCAAGAACCGTAAAGATTGGTCGTTAAAACTCACTGATGCCCTTTGGGCATTTCGAACTACTTATAAGATCGATCTTGGCATGTCTCCCTATCGGCTTGTGTACGGAAAGGCTTGCCACCTCCCTGTGGAAATAAAGCATCACGCATTTTGGGCGATAAAGGAGCTGAATCTGTCTCTCGAAGATGCGGGCAGCCATCGGAAGCTGCAGTTGAACGAATTGAGCGAGCTTCGGGATGAGGCTTACGAAAACACGGTTGTCGTTAAGAATCGAACGAAGGTGTTTCACGATAAACACCTTTTGCGCAAAACATTCGCACCTGGTCAACAGGTGCTGCTTTACGACACCCGGCTACATTTCCATCCAGGTAAGCTCAGATCTCGCTGGAAAGGGCCATATTTTGTGCGGAATGTGTATCCGCATGGCGCTGTGGATTTGGAGAATCCAAAGGACGGTTCATTTTTCAAACTAAACGGACACCGACTAAAACCGTACCTTAGCGCCGAACCAACAGAGGAGCTCCTGGTCTTACAGGAGCCGGTTTACCTTGCATAATCTTCCTCTGTCTACCACTAAACTTCGTTTATCCAGCCAAAACAGTGGACACTGTTCCAAATAAGTTTGGGGGTATGTATATACCATTTTGTATATATTTGTGGATATTCTTGTTTTTTTATATTATTCTTCTTTTCTTTAAAAACAAAAAGAAAAAAAATTTGTGTATATCTAACCGACAATTTTTGACCCTTCAATGAATTCTTCATGCAATGACAGTGAGGACACTGTCCAGTTTAAGTTTGGGGGTACGCTCGGTACGTATTTCTAACCTTTGCATTCATATGTATATTTTGCATCTGCATACTAAAATCCATAAAATCCATAAAAATCGAAAAAAATTCTAAAAACATAAAAACTTTTTTTGTCAAGTTAGCTAGTGGGAAAACTCAGATTCAACATTTTGACCGTTTTTGTTTGATAAGATAAGAATAACTAAATCTTATTTTTAGATTGTGAAAACGTGAAAGATAACTCTCCTTTGAAGTTAACTATAGCTGATATACGTCTTTACATCACACTACACGTGTCGTGAGTTTTGAAAATTAGATGACAAGTATATTATGTCTAAAAACTTTTAAATGGATAAATTATTTTCTGAGGATCAAATAGGTTTGTTCTGAAATAAGTAATATCAAGAATAGTTTATGAAGTGAAGCGAATATGAAGGAATGTTATTGATGCCTTAATTGGAACTAATTCTGAAAAATAATCCATCTGGAACTTAATTGGAATGATTACACACCGAACCCACTAAAACACGTCTTTTATCCAAAAAAATATTTGAACTGCCGGTTATATCTCCGTTCGCATTGAATCATCATGATTTTCACGCTAAATTGTCTTTTGTTTTTGGACCTAGGTAACTTGAATAATTAAGTCCGCTGGGGTGTCTCTACACCTAATGCTCTAAAGCCAACTGGTTTGGGTGCATTGGCCAAAGCTCGTTAAGAAGCCTAGAAAGTCCAGAATAAAACAAAGTCAAGCAAGTATTCTCTCCGAGTTAAAATTCCTAACGGTTCTTTGTGTGAGAATAATCTTGACAAAAGACAGGTTTTTATAAAAAAATATATTTCTAGCAGAGATATGAAGGTTCTATTCTATGATAAAGACTATTGCACGTTCACAGAGGTGTGTATGAAATGAAAACAAGGAAAAGGTGGAGTGAAAAATAAGACCTAGTTTCCTATTAAGGAAGATAGAAATTCTGAAATTGAAACCTTACTGGAAAACGAAACTTGAAAAATACTTAACTCTTGTGAGAAAAAGAGAGAGAGTTCTTAGATTGGCCTCAGACTCTTTTCTTTTGTGGAACTCTTTGCTCCTACTATTTTTTAGTGAAAGCGGAATCACAACTGTGCTTAAATCCCTACTTCCATCGAATCTCGTGCAGCAGGAACCATCCGACTTTATCTGGGCTTTATTTTGTGACATGATGACTTTAATCGATCCTTCTGGAACTTAACGACACTATTTTCACTGCACGTAAAGACATATAAAATCTTAAGTTAAATAAGAAGCGAGGTATGAAAAATAAAGGTTCGATAGTCTAGACTTAGGATAATAGAATTGTTATTTTCTGAAACAAAACCTTAGGGTTTGAATCATAGTTATTTTGCAAAACTAGCTTGACCGGATTTTGTGGGTAGTATCCGCTGTAAACCCTCAGGAGACAACACTCCTCCTACTAGGGACACCTAGAGGTTTAACGGCTTATTGCACATGCTCGGTGCAATCGCGTTCCCTGCGAAAGTGAGGTTAGGAATTTTTGTGAATAAATTGGCTTTGCTCGGGACGAGCAAATGATAAGTTTAGGGGTATTTGTTCATTGTTGTTAAGGATAAAGAAAAAGAGAACAAGAAAGAAACAAACAACAAATAACAACAACTAGATTAGCAATTGAAGATTACAAGCAATTATAATTAACAACATAACAAGACAAGTATGATAACAAAAAGAACTCTTTTATTCATCACTTCACTCATGAAACCTCACTACAAGATTTTAGTAGAAAAAAGATGAAAAGAGGAAGAACAACAACAAAGTATAACTAAAATTTTACACAAGAAATAAGCACCATTGGCTTGGCAAGTTCTGGGCTATTTATAGGCAAGAAACAGAGAACCTAGGGCAACATTCAGGATCAACATGAAAAGACCCAACTACCCCTGAAAAATCAGCATTTGCAGAGTCAATAAGGCCGTGGATCCGCGGCCTAAACGCCATGTTGGCCGCGGATCCATAGCCATAATGGGGAGTTGTCTCCTCGAATTTGGTGAGTTGCCATGTTCTTCTGTTATCTTCAGTGTGGTATATGTCATTTTTCAGAATCTCTTCACAATTGTTCCAGAATTTTAGCAGATCAAAAGGTGATTTGATGTGGATCTTTTGTCATGATTTTTCTCGAGCTCCGCGTAGATATGTTGGATCTTGTGTCGACATTGTGCTTTGTGCATGAAAATGACAATCGATTTGCCATTTTGTCCCTTAAACTGGTGTGCGGCAACATACGAATAGAGAGCGGAGACCCGTGTTTTATCTGTGGTTGGCAGTAATCCGGAATTTGTCGTGCTTTTCCATGAATTTCACTGTTAGAGCTGAGAACCTGTATCCTGCAATTAACTAGCAAACACGGCTCAAGAGTACCTACCGATAAACAATGTGATAAAAAATGGGCGGTATAAAAATGCAAAAATCTGATATGAACACTTCTCAAGGTGTAATGGGCTTCGCTCCAACACGACTTATACCGCTTTTAGGGGACTGACGCTTGCTGCCCCCCTAGGCCCGATATGCGATAGTCATTGACGAACAAACTGGACTGTACGGAGATTGTCACATCTGGCTCAGTAGGAGTTCGGATGGATTTCCTCATCGGCCTTCTTATCGACATTTACCTGGGGACCGTTACGTACAGCTAATGCCGCTTGCGGTCTGTGGTTAAACCCACTGCCAGCGTAGTAGTCGAGTCTTTAGAGTCCCACACAGAGAGTTTCCCTGCTTCGGGCGAAACGATATAGAGGTCGTATGGTTTTACGACAGGGTTCGGACACATACGTGTTTTTACGCACGTACGATATTCGGACAGTTTTTACTAGCGGGCTTTGGTTTAAGCCAGATTCTAGTGATGGATTATTGGATTTATACAGTCTCAATATTTCCGTGTTTTCACGGATGGGAGGGGCATTCTCGTAATTTGTTGAGAAGCTTCTAGAAGATTGATGAGTTGGAGGCTTAGGTGGAATTTGCATTAATTGGATTAATGACTCATGGTGTGATTCATCCAAAGGAGTTAATGATGCATTTATTGATTAATGACTCATGGGATGAATCACACAAGGTGAGTTAATGAAGCATGATGATATTATTATTTGTTATTCATTTAAAAAATATCTTATGCTTCATATATTTACAATGAGACATTTTTCCAAGATCGTTCTCACTCTCACCTTCCCTCTCCTCAAGCTCTCTCTCTCTTCAAGAACTAACCCTAACCTCTCATGTGTTGAGATCCAAGAGTTAGCAATACTAATAGATCCCTAATCCTCTTCTATATCCTCTAGGTTGCTTTGATTAATACTCATAGCCACTTAGTTACCTCAAGTGTGAGGTTAAAACTTGGAGAAGTAGCTCTCGGGTGGATCTTCTATCACAACGAGGAGGCCGACGAGGAGGTGGTCTACAAGAACAAGAAGGACTTGATTCATTAGGTATAATCATCTTTCATAGTAGCTAAACACTTCTATGTTGTTGTTAGTTAGGGTTTGGCAAATATCCGTAAAGTTAGTCGATGTTAGTTTAAACAAAATGATTGTTTTACCTATTCCGCCTCCCCGCATCGTGCGGGGTGTCTAACGTCGACTTACAGTGGTATCAGAGCCTTGCTAAACCATAACTGACTTGTTAGCAAAGTCGTTAGAAATTCGATCGCAAAACGAACCCAAAAATACGACTTTTTCACCATGTTTCTGCCGATTTTAAAACGGGGTATAAAAATTTTTCAGGGACTCTTAAAAATACAAGCAGGGAATTATACGATTAGATGGAGAAATTTGGAATCCTAACTCGGCCAAACCGCCGCAGATCCGCGGCCGAGTTGGAGCCGAGTCAGCCCAAAATTCCCCGGTAACTCTTCTGTGTTGATGTTGTATTTTCTAGGATGTTTTGTTTCTAAACAGGTTTCAGGTGCACAGAGAATTATTTGCAGAAGATTCATTTGTGTTTGCTTGATCGAAATTCTAAGATGTTTGGCTAACTTTATTATATCTGTGTTTTGTTTAATGTGTTCGTAAACCTCCCCTAACTGCTAGTATGTCGGTTAGTGAAGGGTTGCACATTTCTGTAATGGTTTGTGTTTGTGGACTTGTTAGATTGTCGTGAATGGATAGCCGGGGATGTGGGATGAGTGTTTCTTTCATTCAAATGTAGTTTGTAAATTGTTGTAATATTCTTTTGCGGGGTACATCCGGGATGAAGTTGTAGCCACCGTTGTATTATTTCATTTTACTGTTTTCTGCTCCAAGGATAGACCTAAGATGGGGTGCACAAACTACCGGGTACTTTGAAGTGTTTAGTGTCCTACTCACGTTGTTGAGGGAGACCGCTTCACTTCGGGTACTTGGTAGGTAGTTTGCCGTACCCGTAGGGGTCTAGGGTGAGGTTTTGGCTATTCATCGCGACTGTGAAATCCGTCTTTCTTTGCAGGCTCAAAAGGAATGCGGATTCATAGAAAATCCAATATGTTCATCTATGATCTGGAATGCCTATTATTGCGTCTAACGAATGTACAATATCTATATTGTTGGCTATAGTGCCCTCAAGGCAATTATCATAGTCGCGGACTTATGATTATGATGATTTAGGTATGACATATACCGATAAAACAGTCTTACTCAAGATGATAGTATGTTATCTGGTTTGTCTTTATCATCATGTACATGTTGATAGAGCCCATAGGATTTTTGCTTGACTACCAGCAATATGATGGCGATCATATATGTGGGAGCTGGGGTCTATAAGCACATCCTTAAATGTCCCTAGTCGTAGGAGTATCGAGACCGGGCTTCGATACTCCAGTGTAGACTAGTGTATACTGATCGAAACCCCGACGAGGGGCGGTGGCCAGGTCTCACAAGCCACTGGTGTTAGTTTGTTCACCTAAGATAGTATGCAGGTGCTCATTGGGTTATGAGTACACTGGACGGACTCGCCGGGAACCTGCTAGTTGGTATTATACCTATTGTCAAATAGCAGTTCCCAGGTGACATGTGTACAGGCTAGTCTGTCGACCTAAGATCGTCATTTGTCTCGTGTGAGTTCCCACTATGCTTTGATTACTACCCTACCACGGCTCAAAGGAGTCGTGCAAATAGGTTTTAGTTGGGTACAGTCCCGAGCCGCATGGAGGCAGTGATCGGATCGTCGGGGATTCATCTCTCCCGGTATTGGGGGTTGATGTCGCATTGTGTACGGGTGGCCATCACCAAAAATCCATGGCCATGGTGAACGAGAATTATCGATCCAGGATTTATAGTTTCTCAGGTGGTGATGGGTTACAAGCCGACACTAAATATCGCTTTGTTAGGGGTCTGACATTATCCACTCCCCTAGACTCGATATGCGATACTCTTAGACCAACAGACCGGACTGTACGGATATTGTCACTGTCAGGCTCAGTAGGGGTTCTGCATGAGTTTGCTCGTCAGCCTCCCTTTCGCTCAATACCAGGGTAGCCGTTACGTACAGCTAGTGCCGCTGACGTGCTTGTGGTTAAACCTACTGCCAGCGTATTGACGAGTCTTTAGAGTCCCACACAGAGGGTTTTCTCGGTTCAGGCGATATGGTGTACATGAGGTATATTGATACATACAGATGTCTGATTAAATATGTGCACTTGCTGTAGGGTTCCTAGGCACTCTAATGGAGTCTCACAAGGCATCAAACATGGCTAATTCAAATTTTACAAGTGCCTACAAACCCTAATACGGATAGTCAACTAGATATATAGGCGATGCAAGCATTTAAACGGAAATATAGCTAAAGGGAAGGGGCTACAACCTTTGTAGATCCGTTCCACCACTTCCTAGGCTCCGCAATGAAGTATCCTCGCTGTACAAATTGGATCTTGGGCTCTAGCGTCGGCTTCATCGGAGAAAAAGCGGGCTAGGTCATCGACGACGATGCCGAAGATGATCTACGTCGAGGCATCGCTAGATCAAGCTCGAACTTCACCAAGTCAAGAAAACTTGTGAAGGAAACACCCTATACTACTTGGCAAGAGGTAGAGGATGAAGAAATAGGAAGTGGGTAAACTTTAGAATTGGATTTCTCACTTGTTTTGGCTAGTTGCCATTGAAGAGGCAAGCTTTTTCTTCATGTAAGAAGAAGATGAAGAAGAAGAAGATGATATGATAAGTATTAAAGAAAAAAAGAAAAAGAATTAATTCTTATCATCTTCTAACCTTAGTTAAGTGTAGAGAATGAATTAGGGTTAGTTTAAATGGTTAGGGTTAAGTATAAGACAAGAATGGAGACTAAGTCAAAACTTCAAGAATCTTCAACTAAAAACAAAACAAGTAACCATTCATTTATCCTTTTCATTTTCCAAAATGGATATAAATAAATAAGATAAATGAATAAGTAATTAAGTAAACAAAACCCTAATCATTAACTTAACTATAGTTTAATTCTTTACACTTAACCAAATAAGCATGTATCATCAAACATGATACAATCATGTGCACAAAAGTATATCACATATACAACTTGCACAATTCAAGTGAGAAAATCCATTTAAAGTGAACCAATACTAGTTAATGCAAAGTAATATATCAAATATATAATTATACAATAAATCATTAAATCAACACTTGATTCAATGATCCGGTCATGTCGCATATAACCGGCTAGTATCCAATGTATCGGCTTCTCGAATCAATCCTTGATTCGATAACCAGGTTATATCGCATATAACCAATCGATACATTCGTCGCGAGAATGGAATACGGTATCACATACACGCATTATTCTCGGTCCCGCACATATCTCATATGCGCTCCTATTTCGTTTCGCTTGAGCCAGGAAACCTCTGTGTAGGACTCTAAAGACTCGTCAATACGCCGGTAGCAGATGATGATCATATCAAACACCCACAAGCCGCAAGCGGTCTGCTAAACGTAACGGCCACCCGGGTATTGAGCGATCAGAAGATCGACGAGCAAGCCTGCTCACACTCCTGTGAATCCAACCAGTAACACTTACCGTACAGTCCGGTCTGTTCGTCTGATATGTCGCATATCTCGCCTAGGGGTGGTAAACGTCAGACCCTAATAGCTCGATAAGTCATGCCGACGTGAAGTCCATGACATGTGTGAAACTACTGATAACACTTACCAGTAGGTCACTGCAACCCTGGCCAGGGATTTCCTGTTATGGCCAGTCGAGCATAGCGCAACATCAACCCCCAATACCGGGAGAGACGAATCCCCTCCTATCGCTCATTGCCTCCATGTGAATCGAGACTGTACCCAAAAACCACCTGTTTGCACAACTCGGTAGAGCCGTGGTAGGGTGGAAATCAAAGCACAGTGGGAGACACACAAGACTCTATGACGATCTCGGGTCAACAGACTAAGCTGTACCAGTGTCACCAGAGAACTGCCATCTGACGTGAGGTATAATACCATCTGGGAGTTCTCGGCGAGTCCGTTCAGTGTACCCAGTCTCCACTGAGCACCCGCATACCATCTCTGATGTCAAACACTAATGGATATGGGATCATCCATCGCCCATCGCATGTGTCGAGAAGATATACGCTAGTCTACTCTGGAATATCGATGCCCCGTCTCGATATTCCCACGACTAGGAACAATGAAGGATGTACTCATTGACTACCCAGGCCCCACTAGTATGATCTGCATCATAGTCCTGGAAGTCGAGTACACATCCTAAGGGCTTTATCAACATGTAATCAGAGAGACAGAGAATATACATGTTAAGATAAAGAGCAACCAGATAGCGTACTATCATGTCGAGCAAGAAAGTCCTACCTATATATGTCCCAGCATCCACTACAATATACATCCAATATACAGTAATGGCCTCTAGGGCATATATATAACTAACAATCTCCCACTTGCACTAGGGCCATCTGTAGCAGTGGTTGCAGTATCACATACTCAACCATCCCCTAAAAGTCTCTCTTTGGGAAAAGGCCTTCGTGAGTGGATCCGCCGTGTTGTCCTCTGAGTCTTCTCTCCTAACCTCGATCACCCCGGAGATCAACTATCTCCATGATCTGGTGATGCTTCCTCAGAATTTGTCTGGGTCACTGATGGGACCAGGGTTCCAGGGCCGAAACCACACTTCCATTGTCATACAATGGCAGGAACCTAGTTCATCTTATGAACCAATATACACCCAAACTTCCTCTTTGGTAGTATCTTCAATAGCGATGTTACCAGCCTTTATCGTCTAGTTTGCCACGGTATCTAGCTTGGAACTCTTCCAACATACTGTCCCTCTACTGAGGGTAAAGACAATGCCCATGACTGACATTCAGTCGTCTTTATCACCCTGGAACTCTTCCAGTGATTCTCCCCAGGATCGATTGATACTATCTTACTACAGCTAGTGAGAATCCTAACATCCATTTAGATCTATCTCATAGACCCGAATTCCAGGATTTAGGAGGTATCATCTTTATCCTGTTGGAGAATCCTTATGATAAGAGGAGATCGACCGATCGTAGTATAGGAAAATCTTTTCCTATCAAAAGTGTGTTGTTCACGTACAATACGAGGATGACCACCTTACTCTCTACTACCGTTTTGTATATACAAGGTTCATCTACTATTTTGATGAAGTCAAATTCTTCGACTTTGACATCAAAACAGATGTTCCAACTCCGCGATGCCTGCTTTATCCTGTAAAGCATCTTACACATGTTTCCGCTGCTCCCACTATTTACGAAGCCCTCTGGCGGTGTACTTATAGACTTTCTATTCTAAATCAGTATTTAGAAAAGCAGTCATGGCACCCAACCGCCAGATATCGTAGTCATGGTATGTAGCCGTGGTAAGTAGGATCTGGATAGACTTAAGCATAGCTACTGGAAAAAGGTTTCATCATTATCCACGCCTGGTCGATAACGAAAACCTTTAACAAGTCTAGCTTTGAAAGTCTCAACTTTTCCATCTACACCAAGTAATCTTCTCAAGATATACTTGCTCCTGATGGGGATTTAACCCTTCAGATATAGCAGCTAAAGTCCATACTTTGCTGGTGTACATGGATTCCATCTCAGATCGCTAAGCATCCAGCCATTCTTACAGAGTCCCTACTCTAGATGGCCTACTCGAATCTAGTTGGGTCATCATCTCATGATGCATTCCTTGCTCCCACTGTCATCGAGAAACCGAGGTATCTCTCAGGCGGATGAGGAACCCTACTAGATCGGCGGAGAGGCTGAGGTTAGTTGGAATCTACTGAATCCTTTGGTTCTACCAAATTATCTGCTGTAGTTTGTATAGCTGGAACCTTTCCAGTTCTACATTACAGACCTTGCCTCGAGCTTGTCCTGATTTTGCTTTTGACATAGGCCGGACAACCCCAAATCTTAACTATCTTAAGATATGGGCTTTTCCCTTTCCATATCACATATGAAGCGGTAGGCAGCTGATTTGATTGGAACCCTATTCAATAGGTATGCAAATTTATAAGTGCATAACTCCCAAAAGGAAATAGGTAACTCAGCAGTACTCATCATAGAGCACACCTTATCATATAGGGTGTGATTGCTCCGCCCCGATATACCATCGTGCTATGGTTTATACGGAGGAGTAATGCTGAGAGAGAATCTCATTTTGTTTTAGAATAGTCCAGGAATGCCATGCACAAGTATTCTCCTCCCTGATCTTATCATAGGACATAATACTTATACACGTATTTTGGTTCTCTACTTCTAACTTATATTCTGTGAATACCTCAAAAGCTTCAGACTTATGTTTCAACAGGAATATATGACTGAATCTTGAGAGATTATCAGAGAATATAATGAAGTACAAAGAACCAGTCCTGGCATGTGTAGACAGGAGACTTTACATACATCATCATGTATCAGTCCTAAGAGTTTACTAACTCTTTCTCTGTTTCCAATAAACAGAGCTATGGTCATCTTATCTTTGTGACATGACTGGCAAGTTTCACAAGATGTAAATTCAAACTGATTTAAATATGCATCTAAAATGTAACTTCAGCCAGTCGGGTCGCATTGATATGACCTAGTCTGCAATGCCTCAAGAATGATTCGTTCATTTCTGAACTCTTCCTCTTGTGTGTGTTCTGTATACGAGGAACTGTAGTTTGATTTAGAACGTCAATGCTTTTAGATAACGTGCCTGAACCGATCAACTTTTGATATAGGAAATGTTCAAAACATTATCCAACAATACAAAATTTTATCATTTCTTTACTAATAAAGAGACTGATATGATTTTGTATATCAGGTTCGGTATCTAATAGCATTTGTTCAGAATCAATGTATTAGTAATACAGGGTGACAGTGACCAACAGACTTGGCTGCAACACTTGCCCCGTTTTCTGTCTCATGAAACTTATCACCCGTTCTCAGTTTTTCTACCCTTTTGTAGCCCTATGTAACAGATTACATATCTGGGATCCTGATCCGGTATCGAATACCCAGGATACAGAGGATACTGAGAAACAGTTCTTTATAATGAACACACCCGAAGGAGATGCATCATATGCACTTTCTTCGTTGGGGCGGCATAAGAATTCTGGTATTCCCTATTTCCTGCTCTGTCTTATAATAATTATAAGTTGGAGCGGGACCAACGTTCCCCGGCTCAGTATAACAAGCGGGTTCGGTCAATACATCCATTTTATTATCTTGATTAAGGCGTGATATGGTCGCTACCAGGAGAGAGAGAGAAGAAAACACTCTGCGTGCGCTCTTGCAAGATCAGATTGGTTATATATTTTATTTAATCAGGATGGCTCCCACTGTTTTTATCAAATCTTCCTTCAAACCTTAAAAGGAAAGACTAGCCGGGATTAATTACACTCTACAAGTTCGCCAATCTTTCAGCCAGGCCAGTGTCGGTACTTTGAAGGAGGTTCCCCGTGCTTTCGCACGGACCTAATTACAGTAAACCTCGTTTTCCTAGAGGCGTAACCCCATTGACACCTTTCTAGACACCTACTTGATCGGCTAATTGCAAAGTGCAAAACTCTCCCAGGAGTAACAATTACTCGCAGTGGGTATCGGGATCCAACTATCATATAGAAGGTATGCAATCTCATTGCAAATTTCAACACTTGAAACTCCCGATAAAGGTTTTTACCCCTAGCACCTATGACCTTAACTATGGTCAACAAATCATAAGTGCTAGTCAAGTTCTACCCGTCATTTCGTGATTAGTTAGACCCACCCACATGACCCTTAACTAAGGTCAACAAAGTCACGCGACTGTCCTAACTAATCGCATCATATGCGGTGTAGGAAGACATCACTTAGCTACCGTACACTGTGCCTTGACTATGGTCAACAAACACAGCACGAATACTAAGTACTCTACTTCCTAAAATAACGGAGGGTTGCGAATAGTTTTTATGAAAACCTTTAACGCTTTGAACTTGATCTCGTTGCGAAATCAAATGGTTTTTAAATGGAATGTTTTTGAAGCTTTTCTAGTTTTGCTAAAGGGGTCACTCCCGGTGAAGGGATCGTCGGCCCTTTCCTCGTCGAATGAGGTGCGGGATATATCATATATATCACTGTGCAAAGCGGAAACTATAGAAGCGATCAAAGACAAACCGAGGGTTGTAGCATCTGCCAGTTATTGCTAAAGGAGTCACTCCCGGTGAAGGGATCTCGGTCCTTTCCTCATCGAATAAGGTGCAGGATGTTCTATAATGAACACCGCGATGCAAAACAAGAACTGTAGCTACCTGTTTTTTTATTTTGAAATTCGATTCCACAACATCAATTAGGTTTATTTTCTTTCATTAATCTCATTAATGAACATCCCATCATTTAAGTCCACCTAAACATCACAGATAAATATAACGTACGCTTATGCCATCCGCATTCGCCTCGATGTCCCGTCTGCACCGTTAGCTTAGGTAACTAACGCCAGAGCGAGGCAGGGCTAGCGCGGGTGTAAAACATAAGCAACGTCTATATAATATATCATATATACTATATATAATACTGTAAGTTCACGGCGGCGCCCCGGCCGTCAATCCGACGCCGGAATGCGGAAGCGGTGAAAAACTTTAATTTTTGCGGACTTAGCAAACCGGCACCACCGCGCACTAAACACCCGGATCGTAACCATTAACAAGTCTAAGCTAACTAGAAGATGGGTTAGAGATATACCGACGATCCAAGTCCTCCGGTCTTCTCGTCATGGTCCCGATCTCCTGCGGAAAGTCCTGTCTCCTCCTCGTCGCCGGAAGTGCACCACATCGCCTACTTTGTTTACGGGCTCCCACCTCAATGCCGAGGCAACTCGGGCACGAAGCCGGCTACTCGACGTGCCCAAGGTTCGCTGTAGAATATAATGTGGATTACATGTCTCATTTGGGATTATGGAGTTGCCCTTTTGTAGAGGAATTGAAGTGAACTTTTGGAGAGGGTTCTTGTGTGACTTTTGTAGAATGAAGAGAACCAAAAATTGCCACACCAAAATCAATCACCCACCATCCTAAAGAATGGCCGCCCCCCCCACTTCACAAGTGTGATTGGAGAGAGAAAGAGAAAAGGTCAAGGGGGTGGGTGGAACAATAATGAAAAAGGGAATCATGAAAGAACATGATAACAAATAAAAACCACACACAACCACAACCATCAAGTCCACAAAGTCAATCCATCATGAGAAGGAGAAGTCAATGATGGTGCACATCATGAAAACCATCATGATGCCAAAAGATGCAAAGAACCCCCTCCACAAATGCCTATTTGCAACAATGCAAATAAACCCTCCTCCACCAATCTTCGGCCAATGAACGGAACAATGGAAATTGGCCGAAACGGAAAGCAAACTGGCAACTCCAGAAAACTGATCCCGTAATAAATTACAGGAAAACCCCGATACTGTGCATACACACCCGCATCTGTATTTCGACCGAAATACAAATGCAGTGAGACAAAATCTACACTGTACTATACTAGGATCCGGCTTATACCAAAGTCGGATAGTAATATCTGTTCGATCCTGATCCGTGCAATACCGCACGTATCTGATCGAACCCTGCCATATAACCATACGGCCTATAGTACAAACTGTCCGATCCTGATCCGTGCAATACCGCACGTATCTGATCGGACCTTGCCATATCTCCATACGGCCTCTACAACATTTCGCCCGAAAGCTGAGTAACTGAATGTGGGGGACTCTAAAGACTCGTCAACACCTCGGTTGTGGATTTAACCACTAGCACGTCAGAGGTATAAGCCAATACGTAACGGGCTACCAGGTACTGACTAAAAGGGATGTCTGTGAGTGAACTCAGCCTGACAACCCTACTGAGCCTGTCAGTGACAATATCCGTGCAGTCCGGTCCGTTCGTCTATGAGTATCGCATGGCGGGCCTAGGGGGTTGGTAAAAGTCAGACCCCCAAAAGCGGTACAAGTCGTGTCGGAGTGTAGCCCAGAACACCCTGAGATACTACTGGAATACCTACCAGTAAATCTCCTTGCCTTGGCCAAGGACTTTGTGTAATGGCTCTCCTAGACACAGCACGACCTCACCCCCAATACCGGGAGAGACGAACCCCTGAAGATACGCTCACTGCCTCCATGTGGCTCGGGACTGTACCCAACTAAAACCTGTTTGCACGACTCCTTTGAGCCGTGGTAGGGTAGTAATCAAAGTACAGTGGGAACTCACACGAGACAAATGACGATCCCCAGGTCAATAAACTAACCTGCACACATGTCACCAGGGAACTGCCATCTGACGTCTGGTATATGACCAACTAGCATGTTCCCGGCGAGTCCTGTCCGGTGTACTCATAACCCAATGAGCACCTGTATACATCTTAGGTGATCCAACTGACACCAGTGGCTTGTGAGACCGGCCACCACCCCTCGTCGGGGTCTCGACTGTATACACTAGTCTACTAATGGAGTATCGATGCCCGGTCTCGAAACTCCCACGACTAGGGACCTTTTAAGGATATGCTTGTAGACCCCCAGCTCCCACTTATATGATCGCCCTCATACTGCTGGTGGTCAAGCAAGAATCCTAGGGGCTCTATCAACGTGTAATAGCGACGTGTCAGGTCACCTAAAACAGTACACGATGATAAAGGTAAACCAGATAGCATACTATCATCTCGAGTAAGACTGTCCTACCGGGATAGGTCCTCCCTCAATCATTACAATCACGTACCTGTGACCTAATAATTGACTCTGAGGGCACTATCTCCAACAATCTCCCACTTGCACTCAAGGCTAATTATTGCGATGTCGCATACTCACAGCCCGTGTGATACCGAACATCCAACTCCTCTACTAGTCAGTCTCACAAAGCTCGTTTGCGGAACTATTGCGTTCGAGGAATAGCCTCAGTGAGTGGATCCGCTTAGTTGTTTCTTTCTATGTCTCTCTATATCTCAAGTTCGCGGAGAAAGCCATCTCCCGAAAAGAGCAATACCTGTCTTAGAATGTGTCTGGATGTCTGATGGGACATAGCTCATAAATGAACTCCAAATCCAAACTTCTTAGACTGTATCGTCAACTGAACTTAATCAGTATCCTGCGCCATGCCTCCCTCAGTATTGCCTTGGATCACCTGTCCAAAATACTGCCCCTCATCAGAAGGAAAACTATAACTCTGACAACCTCCTTGTCGTCCATGTCACCTTGGAAGCCTGGAATGATAACTGTCTCCTGAATGAGGCTGTCGTTATCATATCCCTAGAACATCCACTTATGTTCTAAAACTGCTTCCGACTGTTTCTCCAGGATTGGATTAATGTCAACTTATTGCATCTAGTGCAAGAACAACATCTGGTGTGGCACTTGACATCTCACGATTGACTCAATTGCCTGAGCAAGTGATCTGCCAATCACGCCCGTCCCTCTCCCCTTTAGTCTGTAAGACACCTTTGGAGAGGGTGACTCCATTACCTGCAGGTACACTGCCGTGCCAGGAGTCGTCCATCCTAAATACTCTTAGAATGCTGTCAAGTTCCCTGATTGGGAAACCACCCAAATCTAGATCTAAAACCATAGATCTAGTGACCAGTATGTCTGATATAAAATCCATTTCCTTTGTGGAGAAACCACTGTGTGACGACCAAAGTATAACCGATCGTAGTGTAGGAGTTTCTTTTCCTACTCTGTGTATATCATCCAAATACCAGGATATCACACCCTACTACCTTCTCAACAGATCCATCCCCTATTCTGATGAAGTCAAACCCATGACTGTCATGTCAGAAATAGATGATCTATCTCCGCTACATCTGCTTTAGTCTATAAATAGACATAAGCTTCCTGTCCACCAATGCTTCCGCTGCTCCCACTGACTACGACAACCCTCTGGCAGAGTCATATAGACGTACACTTCTAAAACTTGTTTAGAACGACGCTATACTCATCCTTCCGCCGGGTCTCGCAACCTGGAACAACAGCAATGGTAATTGTGGGTAAACAAGAACTTCCCTGTCACCGTCCTTGAGGCTACCGTAGTACCTCTCGGGTGCCTGAAGTTACCCACCTTATCTGCGGAGTGGCCAGTGGAATGTCAATCCAGATTGAATCTTTAGGTTCCTTGTCAAATCTTCAGTAATCGTTTGTGGTTTTGGAATCACTTCCAGTTCTACCATACTCCCACTACTGTTTTCTGAAAAAATCCATTTTTAATAAAACTGTGGCGAGTCTAGAACAATATCGCTATTGTTCATCCAGATGGTAGAAAGTCAACCCTCGTCATTGCCTGGGTCAACCCACAAACAGCCATTACAGAAACGTGCCTTGAGTTGTCCAGTGTCTGGTTTTAAGCATAAGCCGGACAACTCCCCGTACCTTAACATCATTAAGATATGAACTGTTCTATATCCAATATAGAAACAGAGGCACTGATTTAATTGAACCAGATTCAAATCATGCAGCTGTCCCCAGCGCATGTCAACTAAACGGAAGGAGGCCGATCAGCGTTACTCAACTCAGGAATGCTTCCAATTATGAGTAACCTGAAAGAGAAGCAAGATCTCTTTATCATTACTATCAACTGAATACCATACACAAGTATCTACATCTTCGATCTCTTTGAAGAATCCCGATACTTGCTATACCTGGTTCTCTACTCTATTCAAATACCTATAACTTCTCAAAATTTGGACCCTGTGTTTCCGCGAAACACCTTTCTAAAAACTAGAGAAGTTATAAGTAAACCGAATATAGTACGAGGACCAAGCCCTCTGTCCTGATGGACCCTGGACAACATACAATCCTTTGTATAAGTCCCTTGAGTCTGATAACTCATTCACTGTGTGTCGTAGGTTGAAAACTGTACTTATGGTTAAGAAGAATTACACCGCTGTTTAATGCTCCTTACCTAACCATCCACTGATATAGGTAAATGTCGTAGACATAATTTCAGAAAGGTATATCTCACTCTATGAAAATAGACGTACAGATATATCAATTTGAAATTGGTGCATAACAGCGGATATTCAAAACCAATTATTTGCCGACCGGCAAACAGCCCAGGTGATTTCCTCAAATATCACCGATTACAACGAATCCCGATATAATGAGGATAATCACCCAATTTCCAATAACTTACTCCCACTCATCATCTGTAAAACCATACAGATGTGAGAATCGTACCTGGTAAATACATACCCTGGAGTAAGTATCTAATCGGGAAATCAGTTTTCCTTTAACATTACACAGTGAAACTGAAACATTGAAATGTTCCGATGGGGTATTCTGGTATTCCTAGTAATGCCTCTTCCAGATTCACGACTGTAACCGTATAGTTCTTTGCCACCTCTCCAAATCCCTTCATATGTCTTTAGTCTTTACCTTCTGTACACCCCTTTAGGCCAAATGGTTTTCTTCCTTCCCTACCGTTCGGCACCAGCCTATGGTTTGGAAGAAGACTATCCAATAAGCATAATGGGTGTACTGTCCCAATCCTAGGAACACTCGCAATGAGAGAGGGTGAAGATAAAAGACAACCGAATAAACCTTATTCCTATTTCTCCTGGACCAGAATCCATCCCCGAACTGGAACAAGTTCCATTCGAGTTCGTATATAACCATACGATGGAGTATCCAAATAAACTGTGGATCTTCGTAGTGATACGGAGTGTCCTGGAGAAATACAAAGGTGATGTGGGAGTGGTAACGAAATATTTGGTTTGGTCGTGAATATCTGTTGCAATTTACTTTGCCCTCTTACTAATCCCTTGCTTTGTCTGAACTTAATACCTTCTACACACCATCGTTATGCTAATTGGTTTTCTTCATTCCCTACCGGTCGGCACCAGCCTAAGGTTTGGAAGAAGACAATCCAATTTGCGTAATAGGTGTACTACCCCTAAACCAAGGAGTACTCGTAACCTGAGAGAGGGTAAAAGGAAAAGACAACTGAATAATCCTATCCGTTTTCTCCAGAACCGGAAACCATCCTCGAATAAATTCTTTCGAGTTCGTATCTAACCATACGATGGTTTTGTCCAATGGAAGTGGACGTTCGTAGTAAAACGGGGTGTCCTGGAGAAAAGGGTAAAAGTAGGAGTGGCAATGAGGTTTGCAATTCTGACAATCCAAAAGCCGGTGTTTAAGAAGGTTCGGTCAACTTGGTCACTGAGTCAAAGTCTTAGGGTCGGGTCAATGGTCGCTGCCAAAGAGAGAGAGAAAAGAAACACTCAGCGTGCACTCTAACCTAGATCAGAATGGTCACCAATTTATCTAATCTGGAAACCTCCCACTGTACCTCAAATTCTTCTCCAAACCTGAAAGAAGAATTAGTCGAGGTCACCCGAGGAGTAAACTAACTCATCAGTGGGAATCGGGATCCAACTATCATCGCATGATAACGTGACGGAATCCGCTCACGCTATCACACTCCAGAAGGTATGCGCATATCTGTCAAGTTTCAGTTGTTTTGAAACTCCCGATGTGATTTCTGCCCCATGCTCTTATGACCTTGGCGTGAGGTCAAAATATCATAAGTCACATGTCAAGTTCTACCCGTCATTATCCAGGTTAATTTGAACCCACCCATACATACCCTTGACGTAGGCCAAAATAGTAGTACGACTGTCCCAAACCAACGCATCTATCTATGCAACAGCTAAATACCCGGCAGCTACCAAACACTATGCCTTGGCGTGAGGTCAAAATACATAGCTTGAATACTACCGAATATTTAACTGAAATGACGGAGGGCTACGAATGGTTTCTGGCGAAAACCTTTAACGTAATGAACTTGATATCGTTGAAGGAACTGATAGCTTTTTAGAAATATAGTGACGAAACCCGTTGCTAAAGAGGTCACTCCCGGTGAAGGGATCTCGGCTCTTTCCCCATAGAATGAGGTGCAGGATATTCTAACTGAATACCACGGTGCAAAGCAAAAGTAATCGGCTATAGTGAAGTTAATGCCCTGACGCAAACTTTTTGTCCAAGGGGTCACTCCCGGTGAAGGGATCTCGGCCCTTGCCTCGTCGATTGAGGAGCAGGATATTCTAAATGAATACCACGATGCAAAACAAAAGTGAACGTCCTTGCAATAACAGCTTTTTGAAAAGTGTTCCAACAACATCAGATTAGGTTTGTTTTTAACTTGCATTGATCCGAATCAATGCAGTCCCATCAATTGATCACACCAAAAAGAACGAAAATATACTGATGTACGTATATGCCATCCGCATTCGCCACTGGGTCCCGTCATTACCCGTTAGGTTAGCTAACTAACGACAGAGCGGGGACTGGACTAGCGCGGATGCAAAACATATACAACATCTACTAATATATATACCAATATATTATATTTCGCTCAAGGCGTGAATAAAATGCAACATCACAGATAATGAACAGCATCACAGAAACAATACAGATATCTGGGATCCCCGGGTTTCACAGAGCCACTACTGAAACCCGACGTTCCCCTGGTCGTGTGGATAGCCTGTGCAATGAAAACCTAGACCCCTACGGGCGCGGCAAGTCACCCGCCAAAACCTGAAGCGAGGCAGCCCCCTTCAGCAACGTGAATGGACCACCCAGCACTTCACGGAATCCGGTAACTTGGGCACCCCTCCTGGGTCAACCTGTACCCCCTACGAGTGCGGCGAATAGCCCGCCAATCCTAGAGTGAAGCCCCCTCCGTCTCAATGCCATGAGATGCGGGCTTGTTGCCCTCCAGAACCCGGCTATCCGTGCACCCCTCCGCGGGGCAATCCTAGTACAGAAAGTAAAATATACATACAACGGGTACATCGACCGCAACCAGGTCGTGCCCCAAAAGAATAATACAAACAGGCAGTGACGGCAGTCCACATGTCGGACGCTCGCCTCGCAATATCAAATGTACATAATACAACAAAACTGTACTAGCATTGCATCCAGGCTATCCCCCACGACCGATCCGCAACATCACAGCAAAAACAGAACATCAACGTGAAAGTCACGTTCGCAAATCCGTCTAACCGGGCTATAGCAGTTAGACCGGATTTACCGATCAAGTGACATTCACGGTCGCAGATATAATGTAAATACTGTGAAAAATGTGTTTAAAATATCCGATCAATCAAATTTTAACAAGTGGGCCCCCAAGCAATACTGTAGCAGTTAAAGAAATTCTGGGCCCAATGTTATTATTCCAAAACCCCACTTTCCACCCCAGAAAGCCTCTGTAAAAAATTGGTGCAGTGATCCCCACAGTGTGCGGCGGAAGAGCGGCGGGAAGGGGGGTTGTGCGGCGGTTCCGCGCTCCCACTGTGGAGTCACTTCATCGAATTTTTACAGAGATCTTAGATTTTCCAGTACATCAATATTTTACAACCTGAAAATTTTTTCGAGACTAAAAATTTCCAACAGAAAACTGATGTGATCAAAATACGGGTTTTGGAACTTTTTGATCGATTGGAAATGCAAACACATTACACAAAGCTAGACTAAGTTAATGGCGAGGCTCTGATACCACTGTAAGTTCACGGCGGCGCCCCGGCCGTCAATCCGACGCCGGAATGCGGAAGCGGTGAAAAACTTTAATTTTTGCGGACTTAGCAAACCGGCACCACCGCGCACTAAACACCCGGATCGTAACCATTAACAAGTCTAAGCTAACTAGAAGATGGGTTAGAGATATACCGACGATCCAAGTCCTCCGGTCTTCTCGTCATGGTCCCGATCTCCTGCGGAAAGTCCTGTCTCCTCCTCGTCGCCGGAAGTGCACCACATCGCCTACTTTGTTTACGGGCTCCCACCTCAATGCCGAGGCAACTCGGGCACGAAGCCGGCTACTCGACGTGCCCAAGGTTCGCTGTAGAATATAATGTGGATTACATGTCTCATTTGGGATTATGGAGTTGCCCTTTTGTAGAGGAATTGAAGTGAACTTTTGGAGAGGGTTCTTGTGTGATTTTTGGAGAATGAAGAGAACCAAAAATTGCCACACCAAAATCAATCACCCACCATCCTAAAGAATGGCCGCCCCCCCCCCCCCACTTCACAAGTGTGATTGGAGAGAGAAAGAGAAAAGGTCAAGGGGGTGGGTGGAACAATAATGAAAAAGGGAATCATGAAAGAACATGATAACAAATAAAAACCACACACAACCACAACCATCAAGTCCACAAAGTCAATCCATCATGAGAAGGAGAAGTCAATGATGGTGCACATCATGAAAACCATCATGATGCCAAAAGATGCAAAGAACCCCCTCCACAAATGCCTATTTGCAACAATGCAAATAAACCCTCCTCCACCAATCTTCGGCCAATGAACGGAACAATGGAAATTGGCCGAAACGGAAAGCAAACTGGCAACTCCAGAAAACTGATCCCGTAATAAATTACAGGAAAACCCCGATACTGTGCATACACACCCGCATCTGTATTTCGACCGAAATACAAATGCAGTGAGACAAAATCTACACTGTACTATACTAGGATCCGGCTTATACCAAAGTCGGCTAGTAATATCTGTTCGATCCTGATCCGTGCAATACCGCACGTATCTGATCGAACCCTGCCATATAACCATACGGCCTATAGTACAAACTGTCCGATCCTGATCCGTGCAATACCGCACGTATCTGATCGGACCTTGCCATATCTCCATACGGCCTCTACAACATTTCGCCCGAAAGCTGAGTAACTGAATGTGGGGGACTCTAAAGACTCGTCAACACCTCGGTTGTGGATTTAACCACTAGCACTTCAGAGGTATAAGCCAATACGTAACGGGCTACCAGGTACTGACTAAAAGGGATGTCTGTGAGTGAACTCAGCCTGACAACCCTACTGAGCCTGTCAGTGACAATATCCGTGCAGTCCGGTCCGTTCGTCTATGAGTATCGCATGGCGGGCCTAGGGGGTTGGTAAAAGTCAGACCCCCAAAAGCGGTACAAGTCGTGTCGGAGTGTAGCCCAGAACACCCTGAGATACTACTGGAATACCTACCAGTAAATCTCCTTGCCTTGGCCAAGGACTTTGTGTAATGGCTCTCCTAGACACAGCACGACCTCACCCCCAATACCGGGAGAGACGAACCCCTGAAGATACGCTCACTGCCTCCATGTGGCTCGGGACTGTACCCAACTAAAACCTGTTTGCACGACTCCTTTGAGCCGTGGTAGGGTAGTAATCAAAGTACAGTGGGAACTCACACGAGACAAATGACGATCCCCAGGTCAATGAACTAACCTGCACACATGTCACCAGGGAACTGCCATCTGACGTCTGGTATATGACCAACTAGCATGTTCCCGGCGAGTCCTGTCCGGTGTACTCATAACCCAATGAGCACCTGTATACATCTTAGGTGATCCAACTGACACCAGTGGCTTGTGAGACCGGCCACCGCCCCTCGTCGGGGTCTCGACTGTATACACTAGTCTACTAATGGAGTATCGATGCCCGGTCTCGAAACTCCCACGACTAGGGACCTTTTAAGGATATGCTTGTAGACCCCCAGCTCCCACTTATATGATCGCCCTCATACTGCTGGTGGTCAAGCAAGAATCCTAGGGGCTCTATCAACGTGTAATAGCGACGTGTCAGGTCACCTAAAACAGTACACGATGATAAAGGTAAACCAGATAGCATACTATCATCTCGAGTAAGACTGTCCTACCGGGATAGGTCCTCCCTCAATCATTACAATCACGTACCTGTGACCTAATAATTGACTCTGAGGGCACTATCTCCAACAAATATCTGTCACAGAACATCACATGATCACATCACTGTTAAATCACAGCAGAAGAAACATATGAAATATTGGATATACTAGTACGTCCGTATTTTCAATACGAGCCAGTATAAAACACGGATTCCACGATCGTGATGAATAGCCAATCCCACACCCCTAGACCCCTACGAGAGCGGCAAGCAACCCTACCAATTCTAGGGTTAGGAGACCCGGACTCGACTCCTCGAGTTGGTCTCCCACTGGACCCCAGAACCCGGTTATTTGTGCTCCCCTCCTTGGGTCTATCCTAATGCGGAAAAGTAAATAATATACAAATGGTGACAACATCCGCAACCTGGAAGTGCCCCAATAAAAGAATATTACATACAAGTTTTTACATGAATGAAAATGGAAAAACACTCATCTCACATAAAAACCGCCGGCTATTCAAACACGACGATCCAATATAACATATTGATCGCACGCTTGTGGCGTGTCGGATGTTCAAAGAATTAAAGTATAACCGCGATCAGGACGGTGTCGCTATGCAGCTAGCCGGTTGAGCATGGGTCGGTCCACAGGGAGATGGTGGTATTTTACCTTCTTGTCTTAGACGAGTCAATAAAGAATCTGTATGAGTTTGATTCTAACCTATGTGTTTATTTGCAAGTATGAAGTTGTTAAGAAAAGATACAAGATTATAAGCTAAAGAAATCCGTACTCGAAACCTTTGAGCCGGGTCTTGACCAATTGAAGCTAGAGCAATCGGCAACAACGTGGATTAGGGGATTTTAAGCGCAGTATTCGTGGAATCCGGCTTATTTACCCTTGTCCTTCCGTTCTTGTCTCTTGCTTTCGCCTCCGGCCAAACCGAACGCAACCGGTCACGGTTAAGAATCACCGTTACCTTGTTAGGGTAGGGTGCCTAACGGAGCGCTTGCGTATGGTTTGGGCGGAGTTCAATGGAAAATAACGGGAAAAGAAAAAGAGAAAAGAAAATCTTTAACTTATAATATCGTATTTCTTCTTAACAATAATAATTACATTCATTCACAAAATGAACAAAAGAGAGCAAAAGAAAAGAACAAAGAAAAGAAAAGATTACAAGTAATTAAAGTGCATGGAATTAAATTGCAAGTAAGTAAAGCAAGAATGAAAAATGCAAGTAATAAATAAACAATAAAAAGAACCAGAAAGTAGAACTCAAGACAAGCATGGGATCAATAGCCAACCCTTAAACTTGCAAGCTCAATCAAGAGGTTGCAAGATCAAGGGAAGGGTAGAGAACGCATGTGAAATGAAGCGCTAATTCCATAAGAAAAATACGACCCTTGAGATCAATAACTAACCCTTAACCATTCAAGCTCAATGAAGAGGTTGAATGATCAAGAGAAAGCAAGAATCTCAAGGGGAAGAAGAAATACAAGAGAATGATACAAAACCCTCATCTTCATTAATATCCACTCAATGCTCTCACTACATTTCCATGGAGGAAGAATGAAGAAGAAGAAGAAGAACTATACAAAAAACTACAAAAGAGTGGACACAAAATTGGACCCTTGGCTTAGCTCAATTCTGGAGTATTTATAGGAGGGAAACTGGAAGTCTAGGGCAACCATCAGCCCATAAATGAAGTACCCAAAATGCCCCAGAAAAACGACGAAATGAGGCGCCTGTATGGCCGCGTTTCCGCGGCCAATACCCCCTATTGGCCGCGGAAACGCGGCCAAGTGGTGGAGTTGGTTGGTCAATTTTGGTGGCTTTCCCTGGTTTGGCTTTTCCTCGTGTTTGCAATCTTCATACTGCACAGAAGTCTTCCAGAATATCTGCAGATTTCTAAGTCCAAGATTGCATTATCTTTTTCACTTTTGACTTTATCTCCCTCGAGCTCCGCGCACCCATTGATTCTTGTGCTGCCCCCCTCGTGCTCTGTGCTTGTCCCAGACACGAATGACCACTGTCATATGTCTTGTCTCAGGAACAGGTACTCGGCACTGGACGGATATGGATGACCGGAACCCGGCTTTTATCTGCTGTCAACAGATGTTCTGCTTTTGGCGTAACTGTGGAGATTTTGTCATGATTTGCAATATTTGGACTGGAAACCTGTACTCTGTAAATATGTAACAAACACCGATTAAAAGCACCTACCTATAAACAACCGAGCGTAAAAATGGGCGGTATAAGATGCAATATTCTGGTATGAACAAATACCCCCAAACTTAACTTTTGCTCGTCCCGAGCAAAACCAATTATTCACAAAAATAAAATCCTAACCGCACTTTCGCAGGGAACGCGATTGCACTGAGCGCGTGCAACAAGCCGTTAAACCTCTAGGTGTCCCTAGTAGGAGGAGTGTTGTCTCCTGAGGGTTTTCAGCGGATTACACCCACAAAATCCCGTCAAATTAGTGTCATAAGTTAACAATGATTCTACTCCTACAGTTTAGTATTTACATCAGAAACTCTATTATCCTAAGTTAGAAATATCCAACCCTTATTCTTCACACCTCCTATCTATTTAACTTTAGATCTTGTACGTTCCAAAAAAGTTTAGAAAGATGTTGGTTCTCCTGAGTTTTCCTTCTAGAGTGCGGCCTTAAATCAGAGATTTTTGTCAACTTTACAGAAAACACAAGTCTTATTCTTTATTTCTATCTTTTATTCAAACATCGATTGTATACCCCTACGTGTGTGTATATTTGCACCCCTACACTTGAGAATTCAATTCAAGCTATAATACCCTTGCCCTAATACCTAATACTACTTTTTTTCATTAAGGATGGACGGATTTGCTCACACACCTTTCATGCGACTATTAATGCTTCTTGAGGCACTAACGGCCGATTACTGAATGTGTGAACATTAAAGCGTAAATAGCAGTTTCCAGGTCTTGACTTTATTCTATTTTTTTCTTTTTCTTTTTTTTCTTTTTCTTTTTTCAAGACCGGATATATTTTTCAATATGCTCTTTTGGTGTTTAGCTTTAAATACCGTTTTTTCTTTCATACTAGGCTTTCAGGCAAGAGCATTTCTAGGTATCTTCTACTATCCCAAGTTTCAAGGTGCGTGGTATGTGCAGTTTGTAGGGTATATACTTTCTAAATTTGAACTCAAGAAAAGAAACTATTTTTCAGACTTATCCTTCAGTAAAGCTTCAATACTTTCCCTTCTTCTTGACTTAACTCAAAAAACTGAACTCAAGATTACCTATTTCTCAAAAAAACTGTAAGGACGTATACTTACCAAAGTTAGACAGAATGAGAGTTATTTTAAGGGTTTTCAATTCCTAAGCCTAGAATTTAGTTATTTCTAACATATCAACTAATCTTTCAGAATAAAAATCTAAGTTACCCTATTAGCTAACTTGACGACAAAGTTTTTATATTTTTGGAAAATTTTCGATTTTTATGGGTTTTTAATAAGGTATGCAAATGCAAAATATACAAATGAATGCGAAGGAAGAAAGCTTACCGAGCACACCCCCAAACTTAAACTTGACAGTGCCCTCACTGTCAGGCTACACCAAGAGGGTCAAAACCGTCGGCGCTCTCCCTAAAAACAAATTATATACAAAACAAAAAAGGAAAAATATATACAAAAAAGTGTCCCTCCCAAACTTAAGTAAAACAGTGTTTCCACTGTTAAGCGTTGAAGTTCAGGATTAGGGGGGAAAGAACAGTATCAAGCTATACAAGGCCTTACACAGGCCAAAAGTGAGCACCAACCATTCAAAGATTTTATCGCTATAATGTACAGGTTGGTGGAAGAAGGCATAGAGAAAAGAGAGAGAGAATACGCGAGACCGTATGCGAAGAGAAGTGGGATACGGTCTCGGTATATAAGAAGAAGAATGGCGGAAGGGAAAAAGAAGAATACGAACTTGAGGGTGCAAATGGAGTAAATAGATTAGCACAATTTGTGATGACCGATGTGTGAAAAGTGATTGTGCTAATATATTTACTCGTCGAGAAATGGGGTCAAATCCCTCAAGGTTCGTGAGAAACCATGGGTAAGCCGAACTCGATAAACCAGACACAGGAAGTGAAAATGATACGGGTTCTTGCAAGGTCGGAATGATGGAAAGGATGGAGGAAAGTGGTTGAGGAAGGGTATCGGTTAAGGGTTCTGGAGGGTGTACACAGTCAGTGAAAGGAACAGGATGAATTGGAAAACCCGACTCATCAGCTAGAACTGTTTCATCCTCAAAAATATCCTCAAAATTTTCCTCAAAGTTAAGCTCATCCATGCATATTTCATCAAAGTCCAGACGCATATGGGGTTCGGGAAAAACATTTAATGACTCGGGATGATGAATTGGAGAGAAAAACTCAGTCAAATCTACGGGTTCATCATCCAAAATATTCCCTGCGTCAATATCCTTAATCAAGTGAAAATCAAAATTCTCTGACACCTCAACAAAAGCATGGATATCAATCAATTCAGGTTCTAGAGTGGAGGTGTAGAGGTCAAAAGGTTTAGGATCGGTTTCACTTGGAAGAGACCCTTCACAATCGGGCAAATCAAACACTACGAAGTCGCACAACTCATTCATCATTCTATCTTCAATTAATAAATCATGTGGGATACTCGATAGACTTTCAAAACAGGAGGTGTGGGATTCAATTTGGGATGGGTAGGTTTGATTTGGAAGGGGGTACATCTCACTCTCTCCACTCAAATTCACAGCCTGTCCTGCTGCCTCATCATACATTGAAAAAGTTGGAGCTAGTTGAAAACTAGCTACCGGGTCACTAGGTTGCATGAGGGCAGCCATGGACGCATTCAAATCCATCATCTGTTGGCTTGACGCTACCCTAAAATCTTCTAACGACTGTTCTAGACTAGACATAGGTTGTGAAGAGGTTTCAGTAAAAGATTCAAATTTGTTTGGATACTGAAAACTCCCAAACGGCGGTTCTGAAGTAATGTCTAGGGAAGGTGCAAAAGTAGGGTAGGATTGGTAGGAATTGAATGGCTGGACAGGAGTTGGATCAATATTGGGATAAGAAGGTGAATGGATTTGTTGATCCCAAGAATTTGAAGTGGTGAAAGGAGTGAAAGATCGGTTACGAGATAGTTCAATTCGTTCAGCAAGAGACATTGGTCTCGGGGTTACAACTGGACTTTCAAAAGGTGTATCAACGCAAGAAGGGGTGAATGTTTGAAATGGTTGATACGCAGTGGATTGCGGGGTCCAGTTGTTCGTCCTAGACGCGTCTATCCGATCTTTCAAAGAAATTTTGGGCATGGAGGGGTCGTTTGAAGTCCGTCCAAAGCAAGAACCGTAAGAAGTAATGTCTGGTTGTGGGTACCACAGTTCGGCAAGAGTTTTGCGAGGTGGGGTACCCATGATATGAAAAGAGAAAGAAAGAAAGGCAGAGAAAAGGAGAGGGAAAAGAATGTGATTTTTTTTTTTTTTTTTAGGTATTAACAAAAGAATGAAATATACACAAAAAAGAATATGGACAAAAACAATCACGACACAAAAATACCACACACCTAATCGTTCTAGGGTTCACCTAGGTCAACTAGACCTGCTCCAGAACTTGATTTTCGAAGTAAAACTGTGTCGAGAAACGGGCTCAAGATACACTGATCACGAGGCCAGGTAAGTGCAGAGATAAGGGGAGGTTTTCCAACGCTTTCGCGAAGTTCCTTAATTAAATAACCCTTTCTCTTTTGGCGGTTTCGCCGTTAACACTTTACTAGACACCCCATAAACAATGTACCGTTAAGCGAGGTTCTAAACACGGTTAACTTCTCCTAATGAGCGCGAAGTCCTTAAGGCTTAAAGTCTAGTTTCTTTTAAAATTTGTGCGGGTAAACGTTATGCTCAAGTTCGTGATTTGTGGGCCACGGAAAAGGTGATGAAATCCTTTACCGTATGTTGTGGGGTTCGCTTGCCCTTAAGTCCGTATTAATTGATGCAATGCGCAATTCAATAAAAATTCTATAAAGAATCAAAAAATCGTTTTTTTAATTTAAGCGCGGCACTGCTACAAATACGGGTTAGTCAATTTTTAGCGTTTGCTAGCGAACTTGCAAAGAATCCTGCAAAGAATAGTTTATTGGATGCGTCGGATTTGAGAAGAAGGTGTTAGTAAAATACGTACCGTTAAGTTTTGGGTTAGGAAACCCCCGTTGAATCAAATCCGGTAAGCTTGAAAAGTTCGCTTGCGCGGGTCAAACTACCCGGATCTTTGGCACTGTACTTCGTAAATCACCCTTGCCTTGAATGCACACTTTGCTCCCACAATTGCTGTTTGCAAACTTGCAAAAATCTGCACTCTTGCCCACAAAAATGATCAAAAAAAACAAAAAACAAAAAGAATTTTTTTTTTTTTATAAATATATACAAAAAGAATATTAACCCGAATAACAAGAAAGAAAATACGCTACCGTCTCCCCGGCAACGGCGCCATTTGATCGCACGCTTTTGGCGTGTCGGATGTTCAAAGAATTAAAGTATAACCGCGATCAGGACGGTGTCGCTATGCAGCTAGCCGGTTGAGCACGGGTCGGTCCACAGGGAGATGGTGGTATTTTACCTTCTTGTCTTAGACGAGTCAATAAAGAATCTGTATGAGTTTGATTCTAACCTATGTGTTTATTTGCAAGTATGAAGTTGTTAAGAAAAGATACGAGATTATAAGCTAAAGAAATCCGTACTCGAAACCTTTGAGCCGAGTCTTGACCAATTGAAGCTAGAGCAATCGGCAACAACGTGGATTAGGGGATTTTAAGCGCGGTATTCGTGGAATCCGGCTTATTTACCCTTGTCCTTCCGTTCTTGTCTCTTGCTTTCGCCTCCGGCCAAACCGAACGCAACCGGTCGCGGTTAAGAATCACCGTTACCTTGTTAGGGTAGGGTGCCTAACGGAGCGCTTGCGTATGGTTTGGGCGGAGTTCAATGGAAAATAACGGGAAAAGGAAAAGAGAAAAGAAAATCTTTAACTTATAATATCGTATTTCTTCTTAACAATAATAATTACATTCATTCACAAAATGAACAAAAGAGAGCAAAAGAAAAGAACAAAGAAAAGAAAAGATTACAAGTAATTAAAGTGCATGGAATTAAATTGCAAGTAAGTAAAGCAAGAATGAAAAATGCAAGTAATAAATAAACAATAAAAAGAACAAGAAAGTAGAACTCAAGACAAGCATGGGATCAATAGCCAACCCTTAAACTTGCAAGCTCAATCAAGAGGTTGCAAGATCAAGGGAAGGGTAGAGAACGCATGTGAAATGAAGCGCTAATTCCATAAAAGAATACGACCCTTGAGATCAATAACTAACCCTTAACCATTCAAGCTCAATGAAGAGGTTGAATGATCAAGAGAAAGCAAGAATCTCAAGGGGAAGAAGAAACACAAGAGAATGATACAAAACCCTCATCTTCATTAATATCCACTCAATGCTCTCACTACATTTCCATGGAGGAAGAATGAAGAAGAAGAAGAAGAACTATACAAAAAACTACAAAAGAGTGGACACAAAATTGGACCCTTGGCTTAGCTCAATTCTGGAGTATTTATAGGAGGGAAACTGGAAGTCTAGGGCAACCATCAGCCCATAAATGAAGTACCCAAAATGCCCCAGAAAAACGACGAAATGAGGCGCCTGTATGGCCGCGTTTCCGCGGCCAATACCCCCTATTGGCCGCGGAAACGCGGCCAAGTGGTGGAGTTGGTTGGTCAATTTTGGTGGCTTTCCCTGGTTTGGCTTTTCCTCGTGTTTGCAATCTTCATACTGCACAGAAGTCTTCCAGAATATCTGCAGATTTCTAAGTCCAAGATTGCATTATCTTTTTCACTTTTGACTTTATCTCCCTCGAGCTCCGCGCACCCATTGATTCTTGTGCTGCCCCCCTCGTGCTCTGTGCTTGTCCCAGACACGAATGACCACTGTCATATGTCTTGTCTCAGGAACAGGTACTCGGCACTGGACGGATATGGATGACCGGAACCCGGCTTTTATCTGCTGTCAACAGATGTTCTGCTTTTGGCGTAACTGTGGAGATTTTGTCATGATTTGCAATATGTGGACTGGAAACCTGTACTCTGTAAATATGTAACAAACACCGATTAAAAGCACCTACCTATAAACAACCGAGCGTAAGAATGGGCGGTATAAGATGCAATATTCTGGTATGAACACATATCCAGCAACACATAACATCACATGTCATCAACGTAAGTAAATATGTCCATCCCAATTGTCGTTGACATATAGCAACGAAACCGGCGATATCACATATTACACTTACGGTCACAGAAAAGAAAGTGTAAAACTACAACAGTTGGAATCCGCAACCTCTTTAGACATCGCATGCCCAATCAAATGAATTCCTTAGACATCACATGCCTAACAATTATAAACCCCGCATTTCAGTCTCATTATCGAAAATACTTTTCAATATCAAGTCGGGCAATTCAACAGGATTCCCGACATTCTGATCGAATGCTCGTCGCAAACTTTAGTAGGCGGCCGCACCCCCGACGCCGTCAACAAAGTGCACCAAGGCGGAACACCGCTGCCGCGAGCACCCGGACGGATGCTTTCGGCGACGGGGTTCTCCTACAGTCACTTGGTCGGGGCTATGGAGTGAGGCTGTCTATTAAGTTTACCCGGCGAGTATCCGCGTACGCTACGTGATTGCGACGGACTTTTGATCACATCAAAATTCCGTGGCAACCGATCAAGTGAGACTAAACTGCTATGTTTATAACATTCATTCAGTTATCTCATAACCATTTGCGAATTCCAAGTATTGTATCACATTCCGGATAAATAGAAAATGTTAAACTTTCCGATCGAACAATCGAACACCCAAGTTTTCCCGATATAGTCCAACACATGAAATAAGTCTAACAGCATTCAGTTCGTGCCTCAGTACCAACGGTCCAGCCGTAGAAGGGTCAAGCCAACGCCTCACATGTGGCACGCCATACTTCCCCAAACCCGAAGGTTCAAAGGGCAGTTCAAGACGGTCACATAATCGAGTTAAGGTTTGTTGTCTTCTAGAGGGACCATCGCGTTACTTGCACTACTTAGAACGTCGTTAAACTACGGAAAAATCCAACAATTGGAAATTTCCCGGCAGGGGAAAAAGTGGGTATTTTTATCCGGTCGAACTTTTTAACATATTCTAAAATATCCGGAAATACACACTGACAAAATTAGACAATCCGATCGATACACTGAGTTCCCAATACAACCCAGAAAATAAAACTCTGGAATAAATATTACAATATTCCCAGGAAAACCGGCACTACTTACTAAGAATTACGGTGCAAACTTCGATGCACAAAAAGACAAACGAGCCGCGGAACCGCCGCATGAGCATGCTCATGCCGCGGATCCGCGGTGACTTTAAGAAATCAGGCCATCGAATTTTACAGTAACCCTTAGATCTTCCTGCTGATTTTTCTGAATATTTTTAATCCTCAAAAATCCACATTTTACAGAATTGTCCAGAGAGCATTTTCAAGTCGGGGTTTCGGGTCGATCGGACTTCTAACTCCGTCTACGCATCGCCTAAGGCTCTAGCTAGGCTCTGATACCACTGTAGGGTTCCTAGGCACTCTAATGGAGTCTCACAAGGCATCAAACATGGCTAATTCAAATTTTACAAGTGCCTACAAACCCTAATACGGATCGTCAACTAGATATATAGGCGATGCAAGCATTTAAACGGAAATATAGCTAAAGGGAAGGGGCTACAACCTTTGTAGATCCGTTCCACCACTTCCTAGGCTCCGCGATGAAGTATCCTCGCTGTACAAATCGGATCTTGGGCTCTAGCGTCGGCTTCATCGGAGAAAAAGCGGGCTAGGCCATCGACGACGATGCCGAAGATGATCTACGTCGAGGCATCGCTAGATCAAGCTCCAACTTCACCAAGTCAAGAAAACTTGTGAAGGAAACACCCTATACTACTTGGCAAGAGGTAGAGGATGAAGAAATAGGAAGTGGGTAAACTTTAGAATTGGATTTCTCACTTGTTTTGGCTAGTTGCCATTGAAGAGGCAAGCTTTTTCTTCATGTAAGAAGAAGATGAAGAAGAAGAAGATGAAATGATAAGTATTAAAGAAAAAAAGAAAAAGAATTAATTCTTATCATCTTCCAACCTTAGTTAAGTGTAGAGAATGAATTAGGGTTAGTTTAAATGGTTAGGGTTAAGTATAAGACAAGAATGGAGACTAAGTCAAAACTTCAAGAATCTTCAACTAAAAACAAAACAAGTAACCATTCATTTATCCTTTTCATTTTCCAAAATGGATATAAATAAATAAGATAAATGAATAAGTAATTAAGTAAACAAAACCCTAATCATTAACTTAACCATAGTTTAATTCTTTACACTTAACCAAATAAGCATGTATCATCAAACATGATACAATCATGTGCACAAAAGTATATCACATATACAACTTGCACAATTCAAGTGAGAAAATCCATTTAAAGTGAACCAATACTAGTTAATGCAAAGTAATATATCAAATATATAATTATACAATAAATCATTAAATCAACACTTGATTCAATGATCCGGTCATGTCGCATATAACCGGCTAGTATCCAATGTATCGGCTTCTCGAATCAATCCTTGATTCGATAACCAGGTTATATCGCATATAACCAATCGATACATTCGTCGCGAGAATGGAATACGGTATCACATACACGCATTATTCTCGGTCCCGCACATATCTCATATGCGCTCCTATTTCGTTTCGCTTGAGCCAGGAAACCTCTGTGTAGGACTCTAAAGACTCGTCAATACGCCGGTAGCAGATGATGATCATATCAAACACCCACAAGCCGCAAGCGGTCTGCTAAACGTAACGGCCACCCGGGTATTGAGCGATCAGAAGATCGATGAGCAAGCCCGCTCACACTCCTGTGAATCCAACCAGTAACACTTACCGTACAGTCCGGTCTGTTCGTCTGATATGTCGCATATCTCGCCTAGGGGTGGTAAACGTCAGACCCCAATAGCTCGATAAGTCATGCCGATGTGAAGTCCATGACATGTGTGAAACTACTGATAACACTTACCAGTAGGTCACTGCAACCCTGGCCAGGGATTTCCTGTTATGGCCAGTCGAGCATAGCGCAACATCAACCCCCAATACCGGGAGAGACGAATCCCCTCCTATCGCTCATTGCCTCCATGTGAATCGAGACTGTACCCAAAAACCACCTGTTTGCACAACTCGGTAGAGCCGTGGTAGGGTGGAAATCAAAGCACAGTGGGAGACACACAAGACTCTATGACGATCTCGGGTCAACAGACTAAGATGTACCAGTGTCACCAGAGAACTGTCATCTGACGTGAGGTATAATACCATCTGGGAGTTCTCGGCGAGTCCGTTCAGTGTACCCAGTCTCCACTGAGCACCCGCATACCATCTCTGATGTCAAACACCAATGGATATGGGATCATCCATCGCCCATCGCATGGGTCGAGAAGATATATGCTAGTCTACTCTGGAATATCGATGCCCCGTCTCGATATTCCCACGACTAGGAACAATGAAGGATGTACTCATTGACTACCCAGGCCCCACTAGTATGATCTGCATCATAGTCCTGGAAGTCGAGTACACATCCTAAGGGCTTTATCAACATGTAATCAGAGAGACAGAGAATATACATGTTAAGATAAAGAGCAACCAGATAGCGTACTATCATGTCGAGCAAGAAAGTCCTACCTATATATGTCCCAGCATCCACTACAATATACATCCAATGTACAGTAATGGCCTCTAGGGCATATATATAACTAACACTTGTTGCGCAGACTTCAATTGGACGGTTGATAATACTAGCGGCTTAGGATTAAATCAGGTTTTGATTTAATAATTTATATATGTATTTGTATATATGTATTTTAGTACTATTGTTCACTATTCGTTTTCTCTCTTGGGTATTCGTATTTTGGTACGAATACGCGTATATGTATTTCGATACATGTACCGGGAAGTATTCCGTATTTTATACGGAATAGCTTCTAGAAGATGCCACCTCATTATTGATTTTTAGAAAATCGTTTGTTTTTTAAATGAGGTGGAAAAGGTGACTTTAGTCAAGGCATGGGTCAAAGCATGGTGCAATTGTTTAATGGTTAAAAGAAAATGATAAATTTTTTTTTTTGATGTTGGAAATGAGAGGAGGGGCGGCCACTTCATCATGGGGTGGGGGTTCATTTTCATTTGGGATTTGCATAAAACATTACACTTTACACTAGCCCTCTCTCTCATTTTCTAAAATGTTCACACCATTCTTTGTTCATGCCAAGTCTTCATCACCACCTCATTCATCTTCTTCTTGAGTTGCTACATGGAACTCATGGTTGAGAGAAAAATTGTAGTGACACTTTCATGCACCCCCACTCTCCATCGCTAGTGACTTTGGAGCATCGGTTACCTAGTTCGATGAGGTTGGAGCTTGCGTCGTTTCGCTCGAGTGGATCATCGGAGATGGAGGAAGACCGGCAACCAAACTTCGTCAAAGAACCGCTAGGAGCTTGGAATGAAGACCGACGGACTTGGATCAACTCGGTATAACAATTCTAACTCTTAGTTTAGTTTGCTGGTTTAGGGTTTAAGGTCGATCCGGGATTCGGGTAGCGGTAGCGCCGGTTTTAGAAATTTTTATTCCGCATTTTGGCCGTGTTTCGACGGCCGGGACGCTGCCGGGACCCTTCATTTTGTTAGTTATATGTATGCCCTAGAGGCCAGTATTGTGCAGATGATGTATATTATATTGGATGCTTGGACATATATAGAGATGACTTTCTTGCTCGATATGATAGTATGCTATCTGGTTGCTCTTTATCTTAACATGTATACAAGTCTCTTTAAACTGTCTTATAGTTACATGTTGGTAAATCCCTTAGGATGTGTACTTGACTACCTGGACTATGATGCGGATCATACTAGTGGGGACATGGTAGTCCATAGGTACATCCTTCAAGGTCCCTAGTCGTGGGTGTATCGAGACGGGGCATCGATATACCAGTGTAGACTAGCGTATACGCTTCTCGACCCATGAGATGGGCGATCGATGATCCCATATCCATTGGTGTTTGACATCAGAGATAGTATACGGGTGCTCAGTGGAGACTAGGTACACTGGAAGGACTCGCCGAGAACTTCCAGATGGTATTATACCTCACGTCAGATGGCAGTTCTCAGATGACACTTGTGCAGGTTAGTCTGTAGACCCGAGATCGTTATAGAGTCTTGTATGATTCCCACTGTGCTTTGATCTCCACCTTACCACGTCCATGAGGGCGTGCAAAACGGTGGTTTTTGGGTACAGTCCCGAGTCACATGGAGGCAATGAGCGATAGGAGGGGTTTCGTCTCTCCCGGTATTGGGGGTTGATGTTGCGCTGTGCTCGATTGGCCGTAACAGGGAAGTCCCTGGCCAGGGCTGATCAGAGATTTGCTGGTAAGTGTTACTAGTAGTTTCTCGACCCGTTATGAGCTTCACATCGGCACGACTTATCGGTTATTGGGGCCTGACGTTTACCGCCCCTAGACTTGATATGCGACATATCAGACGAACGGACCGGACTGTACAGTAAGTGTTACGGGTTGGATTTACAGGAGTGTGAGCGGTCTTGCTCGTCGATCTTCTGATCTCTCAATACCTGGGTGGCCGTTACGTTTGGCAGATCGCTTGCGGCTTGTGGGTGCTTGATATGATCATCATCTGCTGCCGGCGTATTGACGAGTCTTTAGAGTCCTACACAGGGGTTTCCTGGCTCAAGCGAAACGAAATAGGAGCGCATATGAGATATGTGCGGGACCGAGAATAATGCGTGTATGTGATACCGTATTTCATTCTCGCGATGAATGTTTCGATTGGTTGTATGCGATATAACCTAGTTATCGAATCGAAGATTGATTCGATAAGTCGATACATTGTATACTAGTCGGTTATGTACGACATGACCGGATCATTGAATCAAGTGTTGATTTAATGATTTAATGTATAATTATATATTTGATATATTACTTTGCATTAACTAGTATTGGTTCACTTTAAAAGGATTTTCTCACTTGATGTGCACGTTGTATATGTGATATATTTTTGTGTACACTTGATTGTATCATGTTTGATGATACATGTAAACTTGAGTTTGTGTAAAGATTAAACCATGGTTATATGAATGGTTAGGGTTTTGTTTACTTATTCATTTATTTATTTTGATTATTTATTTTGGAAAAGAAAATGGAAATGGTGGCTTTCTTTGTTTCTTTCATGAAGCTTCATGAAGAGTTGAAAGCTTGACCATTTTTGTTTTATTCCCTTAACCTAACCATTCACCTAACCCTAGTTTACTCTCTACACTTGACCATGGTTAGTATATGATAAGTATTCATATTATTTTCATTTTTAAAGTGAGACTTATCATATTCTATCTTAATCTTCTTCTTCTTCTTCAAGAAGAAAACTTGCCACCATTAATGGCATCTTGAGAAAAAGAGTGAGAAATCCAATTCTAAAGTGAACCCACCTCCTATTTCTTCACCCTCTACATCTTGCCAAGTAGTATAGGGTGTTTTCTTCAAAAGTTTCACGACTTGGTGAAGTTGGAGCTTGATCTTGTGTTGCCTCGACGTAGATCATCTTCGGCATCGAAGTCGACGACCTAACCCGCCCATTTCTCCGATGAAGCCGATGCTAGAGTCCGAGATCCGATATGGACAGCGAGGGGACGTCTACGTGGAGCTAAGGAAGTGGAGAACCGGATCTACAAAGGTTGTAGCCTCTTTCTTTTAGTTAAGTTGTCAGCTAGTTTCACTTTTCGCCTAATCTCTAGTCAACGAATCCGTATTAGGGTTTCTCGGCACTTGTAAAATTTGAAATTGGCATGGTTGATGCCTTGTGAGACCTCATTAGTGTGCCTAGGAACCCTACAGTGGTATCGGAGCCTAGCTAGAGCCTTAGGTGAAGTGTAGACGACGTTTGAAATCCGAACGAACATCGAAACCCTAATCCAAAATGCTCTCTGGAAATTTTCTGAAAATTTGGATTTTTGTGAATTAAAAATATGCAGAAAACTAAGCAGGAATTTCTAAGAATTACAGTGAAGTACGATCACATGATTCCATCAAAGTGCGGCGGAACCGCGGCATTAGCATGGCTAATGCGGCGGTTCCGCGGCCACTTTGTCTCTTCTCCCATTTATTTCTGCACAGTAATTCTTATATTGGAATGCCATATTTTCTGGGTATTTTTATTATGACTCAAAAGTTGAGTATTCTGGGGTTGTATTGGGAATCAAAGATTCGATCGGATTATCAAATTTTGTCTATGTGTTTTTCCGGATAATTTTAGAATATGTTGAAAAGTTCGACCGGATGTAAATACCCAATCTTTCCCCTGCCGGGAAATTTCCAATTGTTGGACTTTTCCGTAGTTTAATGACGTTCTAAGTAGTGCAAGTAACGCGATGGTCCCTCTAGAAGACAACAAACCTTAACTCGATTATGTGACCGTCTTGAACTGCCCTTTGAACCTTAGGGTTTGGGACAGTACGGCGTGCCACATGTGAGGCGTTGGCTTGACCCTTCTACGGCTGGACCGTTAGTACTGAGGCATGAAGTGAATGTCTATGAACTTATTTCATGTGTTGAACGGTTTCGGGAAAACTTGGGTGTTCGAATGTTCGATCGGAAAGTTTAATATTTTCTATTTATCCGGAATGGGATACAATAATTGGAATTCACAAACAGTTATGAGATAACTGAATGAATGTTATAAATCTAGCGGTTTAGTCTCACTTGATATTGAAAAGAGTTTTCGATAATGGGACTAAAATGCGGGGTTTATAATTGTTAGGCATGTGATGTCTAAGTATTTCATTTGATTAGGCATGCGATGTCTAAAGAGGTTGCGGATTCCAACTGTTGTAGTTTTACACTTTCTTTTCTGTGACCGTAAGTGTAGTATGTCGATATCGCCGGTTTCGTTGCTATACGTCAACGACAATTGGGGTACGCATACTTACTTACGTTGATGACATGTGATGTTATGTGTTGCTGGATATGTTATATTGGATCGTCGTGTTCGAATAGCCGGGGGTTTTTATGTGAGATGAGTCTTTTTTTATTTTCATTCATGTAAAAACTTGTATGTAATATTCTTTTATTGGGGCACTTCCAGGTTGCGGAAGATGTCACCTTTTGTATATTATTTACATTTCCGCATTAGGATAGACCCAAGGAGGGGAGCACAAGTAACCGGGTTCTAGGGTCCAGTGGGAGACCATCTCGAGGAGTCGAGTCCGGGTCTCCTAACCCTAGAATTGGTAGGGTTGCTTGCCGCTCTCGTAGGGGTCTAGGGGTGTGGGATTGGCTATTCATCACGACCGTGGAATCCGTGTTTTATACTGACTCGTATTGAAAACACGGACGTCCTAGTATATCCAATATTTCATATGATATTTTCTGCTGCAATATCTGTGATGTGATCATTTGATATGTTCTGATGGATACAGTATATAGTATATATGATATATTATATAGACGTTACTTATGTTTTGCACCCGCACTAGCCCTGCCCTGCTCTGTCGTTAGTTACCTAACCTAACGGTGCACGAGGGGACATCGAGGTGAATGCGGATGGCATAAGTGTACATCGTATTTATCTGTGATGTTTAGGTAACTTAAATGATGGGACTTCATTAATGTGATTAATGAAAGAAAAGAAACCTAAAAGATGTTGTAGAATCAAATTTTAAATTAAAAAAGGGTAGCTACAGTTTTGCTTTGCATAGCGGTATATATGATATACCCTGCACCTTATTCAATGAGGAAAGGGCCGAGATCCCTTCACCGGGAGTGATCCCTTTAGCAATAACTGGCAGATGCTACACACTCGGTTTGCTTTTGATTGCTTTTGGAGTTTTGTTTTGCACAGCGATATATATGATATATCTCGCACCTCATTCGACGAGGAAAGGGCCGACGATCCCTTTACCGGGAGTGACCCCTTTAGCAAAAACTAGAAAAGCCTCAAAATCACTCCATTTCAAAACTTCACTTGATTCTACAACGATATCAAGATCATTACGCAATAGGTTTTCAGAAAAACCTGTCGTAGCCCTCCGTCATTTCAGATAAATCCTACTTAGTATTCGTGCTACGTTTGTTGGCATGCGTCAAGGCGTAGTGTGCGGTAGCTAACTAGTATTTATCTGTTAATGCATGTGATGCAGATTGGATTAGGGTAGTCGTGCGACTTTGTTGGCCTGCGTCAAGGGTCGTACGGGTGGGTTTAATTCAATCAAGAAATGACGGGTTGAACTTGACTAGCGCACTATGGTTTGTTGGCCTGCGTTAAGGTCATAGGACGCTAGGGGCAAAATATTATCGGGAATTTCAAGTGTTGAAATTTGCAATGAGATTGCATACCTTCTATGAGATAGTTGGATCCCGATACCCGCAGGAGTAAGAGTTACTCCTGGGAGAGTTTTACATATTACAATTAGCCGATCAAGTAGGTGTCTAGAAAGGTGTCAACGGGGTTACGCCTCTGGGAAAACGAGGTTTACTTTAATTAGGTCCGTGCGAAAGCACGGGGAACCTCCCTCAAAGTACCGACACTGGCCTGGCTGAAAGATTGGCGAAGTTGTAGGGTGTAATTAATCCCGGCTAGTCTTTCCTTTTAGGGTTTGAAGAAAGATTTGATAAAAACCAGTGGGAGCCATCCTGATTAGATAAGATAATAACCAATCTGATCTTGCAAGAGCATACGCTAAAGTGTTTTCTTCTCTCTCTCTCTCCAGGTAGCGACCATGTCATGCCCTAATCAAGATAATAATATGGATGTATTGACTGAACCCGCATGTTATACTGTGCTGGGGAACGTTGGTTCCGTTCTTTCTTATAAGAGTTATAGGAATGAACAGGACAAAGGGGAATACCAGGATTCCCATGCCACCCGATTGAAGAAAGTACATGTTGATGCATTTTCTTCGGGTGTGTTCGTTACAGAGAACTGTTTCTCCATTTGCCCTACATCCTGGGTATTAGATACCGGGTCAGGATCCCATATATGTAATCAGTTACATGGGCTTAGGAAAGGTAGAGAACTTGGAGAAGGTGATAAAGACATTAGAGTTGGAAATGGTGCAATTGTTGCAGCTAAGACTGTCGGGGAATATCACCTTGTATTACCAACTGGTAATACATTGGTTCTGAACGAATGCTATTACATGCCGAACCTGATATGCAACATTATATCGGTTTCTTTGTTGAGTAAAGAGGGATGTAATTTTGTATTACAGGACAATGTTATGAACATTTTCCGTAACCAAAAGTTAGTTGGATCAGGCACGTTGTGCAATGGCATTTATGTTCTAAATCAATCAACAGTTCTGAGCATAACAAACACACACAAGAGGAAGAGTTCAGAACTGAACGAATCCTTCTTGTGGCATTGTAGACTGGGTCACATCAATGCGACACGACTAGCTAAGTTGCCTAAGGATGGATATTTAAATCCGTTTGAATTTTCATCTTATGACACTTGCCAGTCATGTCTCAAAGGCAAGATGACCAAAACTCCGTTTACGGGACACGGAGAAAGAGTTACCGAACTCTTGGGACTAATACATAGTGATGTATGCGGTCCCATGTCTACACATGCCAGGGATGGTTCTTCGTACTTCATTACATTCACTGACGATCTCTCTAGATTCGGATATGTGTTCCTGATGAAACACAAATCAGAAGCTTTTGAGAAATTTAAAGAATATAAACAAGAAGTCGAAAACCAAACCGGAAAAAGTATTAAAATCCTTCGATCTGATCGAGGAGGTGAATACTTGAGCAATGAATTCCTGGACTTTCTAAAAGAGAATGGGATTCTCTCTCAGCTGACTCCTCCATATACACCACAGCACAACGGTATATCAGAACGGAGGAACCGCACCCTATTAGATATGGTGCGCTCTATGATGAGCACAGCTGAGTTACCTATTTCCTTCTGGGGATATGCACTGGAAACAGCTGCAGACCTATTGAATATGGTTCCCACCAAATCCGTGCCAACCACTCCATATGAGATATGGAAAGGAAAGAGACCATGTCTTAATTATGTTAAGATATGGGGTTGTCCGGCATATGTAAAAACGCAAAATCCGGACAAACTCGCGGCAAGGTCCATTCTGTGTAAGTTTATTGGATATCCCAAACATTCGCGCGGGTATATCTTCTACCACACCGAGGAACAAAAGGTGTTTGTTTCTCGACATGCCACCTTTTTAGAAAAGGAATTTCTTGACAAAGAGATTAGTGGCAAGGAGGTAGAACTGGAAGAGGTTCCAGCAATACAGGCTACAACAGAAGATCTGGTGGAACCAAAGGATTCCGTAGTTCCCAATGAACCCCAGCCACTCCGCCGATCTAGTAGGGTTCCTCGCCAACCTGAGAGATACTACGGTTTTCTCATGGATGGTGGGTGCGAGGATTGCATGATGGAGGATGATGACCCAACTAGCTTCGAGCAGGCCATCACGAGTAGGGACTCAGTGAAATGGCTGGATGCAATGCGGTCCGAGATGGAATCCATGTACACCAACAAAGTATGGACTTTGGAAGTTGCTCCTGAAGGGGTAAAACCCATTGGGAGCAAGTGGATCTTCAAGAAAAAACTTGGTGTAGATGGGAAAGTAGAGACTTTCAAAGCTAGACTTGTTGCAAAAGGTTTTCGTCAAAGACCAGGTGTGGACTATGACGAAACCTTTTCTCCAGTGGCTATGCTTAAATCCTTCCGGATCATGCTTGCCATCGCTGCATATCATGATTACGAAATCTGGCAAATGGATGTTAAGACCGCCTTTCTAAATGGTGATTTAGAAGAGTGCGTGTACATGACTCAGCCAGAGGGCTTCGTAGACAGTGGGAGCAACGGGAAGGTGTGCAAGCTGCTTAAATCCATTTATGGATTAAAGCAAGCATCGCGGAGTTGGAACATCTGCTTTGACGTCGTTATCAAAGAGTTTGATTTCGTCAAAAATCCAGATGAACCTTGTATCTACAAGAAGGTGGCAGAGAGTAAAGTTGTCTTCCTCGTATTGTACGTGGACGACATACTCTTGATAGGAAATGATATTCCTATGCTGCAATCGGTCAAGCTCTTCTTATCACAAAGATTCTCAATGAAAGATCTTGGTGATGCCTCATGCATATTGGGAATTAGGATCTATAGAGATAGATCCAAACGGATATTGGGATTGTCCCAATCCAGGTACATTGACACCATACTAAAGAGGTTTAGTATGGAAGAATCCAAGCGTGGGAACTTGCCCACGATCTCTGGAGTCACTCTCTCCAAAGAGATGTCTCCCAAGACTGATTTGGAGAGAGCTCGCATGCAAGGGATACCCTATGCTTCGGCTGTAGGCTATATCATGTATGCGATGCTATGTACCAGACCCGATGTAGCATACTCACTAAGTGTAGTGAGCAGGTATCAAGCTGATCCTGGAGAGAGTCACTGGACAGCTGTGAAGAGCATTCTCAAGTACTTACGAAGGACTAAAGAGATGCTCTTGGTGTATGGTAACGGAGAACTCCAAGTGGAGTCCTTTACCGATTCGAGCTTCCAGAGTGATAAGGACGACTCTAAGTCGCAGTCGGGATTTGTCTTTACCCTTTACGGAGGGGCGGTTAGCTGGAAGAGTTCCAAGCAGGAAACCGTGGCAGACTCGACGATGGAGGCTAAATACATCGCTGCCAACGATGCTGCCAAAGAGGCTGTCTGGATCAAAAACTTCATTACTGAACTTGGTGTGGTTCCATCCATTGAGCATCCAATACATTTGTATTATGATAACAATGGAGCGGTGGCATTGGCCAAGGAACCCAGGTCCCATCAGCGATCCAGGCATATTCTGAGGCGGTATCACCTCATCCGGGAGATAGTTGATCGCCGGGAGATCGAGGTCAGGAGGGTTGACACGAAGAACAACACGGCGGATCCACTCACGAAGGCCATTCCCCAGATACAGTTTGAGAGACTCTTCGGGATGCTCGATATGCGATACTACAGCAGCTGGCCCTAGTGCAAGTGGGAGATTGTTAGTTATATGTATGCCCTAGAGGCCAGTATTGTGCAGATGATGTATATTATATTGGATGCTTGGACATATATAGAGATGACTTTCTTGCTCGATATGATAGTATGCTATCTGGTTGCTCTTTATCTTAACATGTATACAAGTCTCTTTAAACTGTCTTATAGTTACATGTTGGTAAAGCCCTTAGGATGTGTACTTGACTACCTGGACTATGATGCAGATCATACTAGTGGGGACATGGTAGTCCATAGGTACATCCTTCAAGATCCCTAGTCATGGGTGTATCGAGACGGGGCATCGATATACCAGTGTAGACTAGCGTATACGCTTCTCGACCCATGAGATGGGCGATGGATGATCCCATATCCATTGGTGTTTGACATCAGAGATAGTATACGGGTGCTCAGTGGAGACTGGGTACACCGGACGAACTCGCCGAGAACTCCCAGATGGTATTATACCTCACGTCAGATGGCAGTTCTCAGGTGACACTTGTGCAGGTTAGTCTGTAGACCCGAGATCGTCATAGAGTCTTGTGTGATTCCCACTGTGCTTTGATCTCCACCTTACCACGTCCATGAGGGCGTGCAAAACGGTGGTTTTTGGGTACAGTCCCGAGTCACATGGAGGCAATGAGCGATAGGAGGGGTTTCGTCTCTCCCGGTATTGGGGGTTGATGTTGCGCTGTGCTCGATTGGCCGTAACAGGGAAGTCCCTGGCTAGGGCTGATCAGAGATTTGCTGGTAAGTGTTACCAGTAGTTTCTCGACCCGTTATGAGCTTCACATCGGCACGACTTATCGGTTATTGGGGTCTGACGTTTACCACCCCTAGACTTGATATGCGACATATCAGACGAACAAACCGGACTGTACAGTAAGTGTTACTGGTTGGATTCACAGGAGTGTGAGCGGGCTTCCTCGTCGATCTTCTGATCGCTCAATACCCGGGTGGCCGTTATGTTTGGCAGACCGCTTGCGGCTTGGGGGTGCTTGATATGATCATCATTTGCTGCCGGCGTATTGACGAGTCTTTAGAGTCCTACACAGAGGTTTCCTGGCTTAAGCGAAACGAAATAGGAGCGCATATGAGATATGTGCGGGACCGAGAATAATGCGTGTATGTGATACCGTATTTCATTCTCGCGATGAATGTTTCGATTGGTTGTATGCGATATAATCTAGTTATCGAATCGAAGATTGATTCGATAAGTCGATACATTGTATACTAGTCGGTTATGTGCGACATGACCGGATCATTGAATCAAGTGTTGATTTAATGATTTAATATATAATTATATATTTGATATATTACTTTGCATTAACTAGTATTGGTTCACTTTAAAAGGATTTTCTCACTTGATGTGCACGTTGTATATGTGATATATTTTTGTGTACACTTGATTGTATCATGTTTGATGATACATGTAAACTTGAGTTTGTGTAAAGATTAAACCATGGTTATATGAATGGTTAGGGTTTTGTTTACTTATTCATTTATTTATTTTGATTATTTATTTTGGAAAAGAAAATGGAAATGGTGGCTTTCTTTGTTTCTTTCATGAAGCTTCATGAAGAGTTGAAAGCTTGACCATTTTTGTTTTATTCCTTTAACCTAACCATTCACCTAACCCTAGTTTACTCTCTACACTTGACAATGGTTAGTATATGATAAGTATTCATATTATTTTCATTTTTAAAGTGAGACTTATCATATTCTATCTTAATCTTCTTCTTCTTCAAGAAGAAAACTTGCCACCATTAATGGCATCTTGAGAAAAAGAGTGAGAAATCCAATTCTAAAGTGAACCCACCTCCTATTTCTTCACCCTCTACATCTTGCCAAGTAGTATAGGGTGTTTTCTTCATAAGTTTCACAACTTGGTGAAGTTGGAGCTTGATCTTGTGTTGCCTCGACGTAGATCATCTTCGGCATCGAAGTCGACGACCTAACCCGCCCATTTCTTCGATGAAGCCGATGCTAGAGTCCGAGATCCGATATGGACAGCGAGGGGACGTCTACATGGAGCTAAGGAAGTGGAGAACCGGATCTACAAAGGTTGTAGCCTCTTTCTTTTAGTTAAGTTGTCAGCTAGTTTCACTTTTCGCCTAATCTCTAGTCAACGAATCCGTATTAGGGTTTCTCGGCACTTGTAAAATTTGAAATTGGCATGGTTGATGCCTTGTGAGACCTCATTAGTGTGCCTAGGAATCCTACACATATATGTGATAGCTATTAGACGTCACTTATGTTTTACACCCGTGCTAGCCCAGCCGCCGCTCTGTCGTTAGTTAAGTAACCTAACGGGTGAATGACGGGACCCAGTGGCGAATGAGGATGGCATAAGAGGACGTTGTATTTTTGTTGTTTTCTGCAATGATAGGTTAATTGATGGGACGCATTATATTAATGCAAAGAAAATAAACCAAAGTTGAATCGTTGGAACAGTTTAAAAGAAACCACTCGGTTATTTTAAAACATAAGATATTTTTTAAATTACGGAGGTTTAACCACTCCTTTTAAAAAGCTATCAGGTTCCTTCGATCATATCAAGTTCACTACGTTCAAGGTTTTGCCAAAACCATTCGTAGCCCTCCGTCATTTCATTTGGGTATTCAGTAGTATTCAAGCTATGCATTTTGACCAACGCCAAGACATAGTGTTTGGTAGCTGCTGGGTATTCATTTGTTGCATAGATAGATGGGTTAGTTTGGGGCAGTCGTATTATCATTTGGCCAACGTCAGGGGTATGTACGGAGGGGTTCAAATTAACAAGATAATGATCGGTAGAACTTGACATGTGACTTATGACATTTTGACCAACACCAAGGTCATAAGAGCATGAGGCAGAAATCCATATCGGGAATTTCTAAAGAAACTGAAATTTGCAAAGAGATGCATACCATTTGAAGTGTGATAATTTTGGTAGGATTCCTTCAGCTTTATCACACGATGATATTTGGATCCCGATCCTACTGTGAGTATCCGCTACTCATCAGGAGATTCGTCACTTAACGATCAATGCTATAAACCAAGTAAGTGTCGAGAAAGGTGTCAGCGGGGTTACGCCCCCAGAGAAAAGAGGTTATTTAATTAAGGAACTTCGTGAAAGCGTCGTAAAACCTCCCTCGAAGTACCGACACCGGCCTCGCTGAACGGTTAAGCAAGTATTGTACAGTGAGAATAGTCCTGACTAGTTCTTCCTTTTTGGTTTGAGGAGGGATTCGAGAAACAGTGGGAGCCATCCTGTTTAGATAAACTAAAAACCACTCTAAACTTGCAAGAGCATCATGCTAAAGTGTTCCCTCTCTCTCTCATTGCAGCGACCCAAAACATGACTAGCCTTAAGTTACTATTAGAGAAAAATATTTTGACAGGGCCAAATTATAAAGATTGGTCCCGGAATGTTAAGATGGCTTTGACTTATGACAAATTGGGGTATGTCCTTACTGCTAAGGCACCTGCTGTCCCTGGTCCAGATTCCAGTATTGCGGATAAGGAAATCCACAAGACCTGGGAGTTAGATTGCGCGAAGGCCAAATGCATCGTGCTTGCCTGTATGAATAATGAACATCAGAGGAAGCACGAGGATATGGATCTTGAATCCATATTTCTCCACAAAAAGGATCTGTATGGAGAGTAATCTCATATAGCAAGATACGAGACTTCGAAGAACTTGTTTCAGTCGAAGCTGGCCGTCGGATCATCTGTAGGAGAACATGTCCTAAAGATGATTGGCTATATAGAAGAGCTCGCGGACCTCGGGACGACTTTAGAGAATGAGCTCTATACAGACTTGGTTCTTCAGTCCCTTCCTTCCACCTACGCCCAGTTTATTCTGAATTTCAACATTCAAGGAAAAGAAGTTGAACTTCCAGAACTTCTTAACATGTTGAGGAGTGCAGAGGGCACCTTGCAGAAAACAAGGGAAACACCCACTATATTTGTTCGCGGTGCTTCCTCTTCCAGGTCCAAGGCAAGGGCCAAAGGAAGGAAGATGAAGGCCGCTACCAAATCAAGAGGTGGTGTTGGTAAGGTGGGAGCTAAGGGAAAAGCAAAGGTTGCAGTGCCAGTAGTGGCAAAGGACGAGTGCTTCCACTGTAGTAGGAAAGGCCATTGGAAGAAAGATTGCAAAGCTTGGATTGCCAGGAACCAGGAACCGAAGCAAGCTGTGGCTTCGACTTCAGGTGTGTTTGTAATTGAAAATTGTCTGTCAATCAACTCTACTTCCTGGGTATTGGATACCGGATCAGGATCTCATATATGCAATTCATTGCAGGCACTAAGAAACCGTAGAGAGCTGAAGGTTGGTGATATGACCCTCCAGGTTGCTAACGGAGCTAGCGTGAGTGCTGTGTCCGTAGGGGATTATCACCTAGGATTGACGAGTGGACATATTTTGGTTTTGCGCAACTGTTTTTGTGTACCTAGTTTAACATGTAATAACATATCAGTATCGTTGTTATCAAAAGAAGGTTATGATTTCACGTTTGTAAGCGATGTTGTTAACATCTACCTTAATCATGGTTTGATTGGGTCTGGTACACTAGATAACGTTATATACGTGCTAAACCAATTACAGATTTTCAATGTCCAGAACAGACTAAAATGAAAGTCTCCGGATATAAATCAGGCTTTCTTATGGCATTGCAGACTGGGTCACATCAATGAGACAAGGTTAACTAAGTTACATAGAGAAGGATATTTGGATCCGTTCGAATATCAATCTTATGCAACTTGTCAATCATGTCTCAAAGGAAAGATGACAAAGACTCCATTCACTGGACATGGAGTAAGAGTGAGCGAGCTCTTAGGACTCATACACAACGATGTATGTGGTCCAATGTCTACACATGCAAGAGGTGGTTTTTCATATTCCATTACTTTTACGGATGATTACTCTAGGTATGGATTCATTTTCTTAATGAAACATAAATCCGAGGCCTTTGAGAAATTCCAAGAATATAAGAATGAAGTAGAAAACCAAACCGGCAAAAGTATCAAGACACTGAGATCTGATCGAGGTGGTGAATACTTAAGTGCCGAGTTCCTAGGTTACCTAAAAGAGAAAGGAATTCTCTCTCAGCTTACTCCTCCATACACTCCACAGCATAACGGTGTATCGGAGAGACGGAACCGGACCCTATTAGATATGGTGCGTTCCATGATGAGTAATACTGAGTTACCGCGATCTTTCTGGGTTTATACGCTAGAATCAGCAGCATATCTTTTGAACAGGGCTCCTACCAAGACTGTGCCTACCACGCCATATCAGATGTGGAGTGGGAAGAAACTCTATCTTCGGTATCTGAAGATATGGGGATGTCCAGCTTTTGTTAAAAAGCAGCATGCGGACAAACTCGAAGCACGATCGGTACAGTGTAAGTTTGTGGGATATCCAAAGAACTCCAAGGGGTATTTCTTCTATTACGCAGAGGAACAAAAGGTTTTTGTTTCTCGTAATGCCTATTTTCTAGAACATCAGTTTTTAGAAAAGGAAACAAGTGAGAGCGCAATAGAACTGGAAGAAATTCCGGAACCACAAACTACTGCTGAAAGTTTGGTAGAACCAGTAGTTCAAGAAGAACAGGACATTCCCGCACCCCTCCGCAGGAGTAGTAGGCCGTCTCATCCGCCTGAGAGATACTACGGTTTTCTCATAGATGGAGATAGAGAGGATTGCGTCATTGATAATGATGAACCTACTAGCTTCCAGCAGGCCATCCAGAGCGGCGACTCGGTACGATGGCTGGATGCAATGCGGACCGAGATAGAGTCCATGTATACCAACAAAGTATGGACTTTGGACTTTGCTCCAGGTGGGGTAAAACCCATAGGATGCAAATGGATCTTCAAGAAAAAAATTGGTGTAGATGGACAGGTGGAAACCTATAAGGCTAGACTTGTTGCAAAGGGTTTTCGTCAAAGACCTGGTTTGGACTATGACGAAACTTTTTCTCCAGTGGATATGCTCAAATCCATTCGGATCCTTCTTGCCATTGCCGCCTTCCATGATTATGAGATCTGGCAGATGGACGTAAAGACAGCTTTTCTAAATGGTAATTTGGAAGAGTGCGTCTATATGGATCAGCCAAAAGGCTTCAATCAGAGTGGGAGCAGCGGGAAAGTGTGCAAGTTACTTAAGTCCATTTATGGACTAAAGCAGGCATCGCGGAGTTGGAACATCTGTTTTGATGAAACGGTCAAAGAATATGATTTTATCAAAAATCCAGATGAACCATGTATATATAGTAAAATTGAAGCACGAACGGTCGTATTCCTCGTCTTGTACATGGATGACATTCTATTGATAGGAAATGACATTCCTATGCTACAATCTGTCAAAGGATTCTTGTCACACAGGTTCTCCATGAAAGACCTGGGTGATGCCTCTTACATTCTAGGGATCCGGATCTATCGTGATAGATCCAAGAGGATGTTGGGACTTTCACAGTCCAGGTATATCAACACTATACTGAAAAGATTCGGTATGGAAGATTCTAAGCGCGGTAGTTTACCGGCTTGTCACGGAATCACCCTCTCCAAAGAGATGTCTCCCAAGACTGATTAGGAAAGGGATCGCATGTCTATTATACCCTACGCTTCTGCGGTAGGCTCTATAATGTATGCGATGTTGTGCACCAGACTAGATGTAGCTTATGCAAGTCCATGCTACCTCTCCCGGTACTTTCGGGCATGCGGAATTTGATGAAAAACGATTTTCTTAGAGGTGGTAACATGGACTTAAAACCCGGATCTTTGTTAAACATCTAACTAACAACCTAACTACGAGTTGCTAACTACTCGGTTAGGGGGTTATACCTTTCTTTTTCTCGAACTCCTTCGTCTTCAAGCTTCGATGGTCGTCCGAATCGGCTTCTCCCCGTCGTCTCCTTGCGCCGAAGATAGATCCACCTGAAAGCTTCAACCTTTGGCTCCTTCTTCGATCTTTGAAGAAACTAGTTCACTCGGTTTGCTAAACCTTGTGAACTAGAGTGAGTAGAGAAGAGTTTGTATGGGATTTTATCTATGGTTCTTGGTTCTCAACTCATGAGACAAGTGAACCATAGAATCAAGAGAGGGAGAGCAAGAGGAGGAAGATGAGAGCTCAAGAACAAGAGAGAGAGTGAGCATGAAAGAAAATGAGAGAAGACTTTTCTCATTTGGCTCTCATAATCCAAAACAATCATAACACCTCATATCAATCAAGTATTATGAGATGGTTTAAGCAACCATAGCCATATCATTTCATGCACTCATTTTGCACAAAAGAGCAAGCAAGCAAAAGTCTTTGCCATGAAATGATAGCTATGGTTATCATGATGGTCAACTAGTCAAGCCTAGTCAACCGGTCAACAAAGTCAACAAGTCAACAAAGTCAACCCCTCAACAACCATGTCACCATAATACTTAATTAATATAATTGATAATCATATATCATATTCTCATTAGGGTTGAGCAAAAAGTCAATAGTCAACGGTCAACGGTCAACAACCCTAATGAGAATCCTCTGCCTCTGTCTCTCCGTCAACTGTGCATACACACCCGCATCCGCGTTCCGAGGAACACGAATACAAACTGGATGATACGCACACTAGGATCTGGCTTAAACCAAAGCCCGCTAGTGTTAACTGTCCGGACACTGTACGTGCACAAGTGCACGGATGTGACCGAACCCTGCCGCAAAACCATGCGACCTGCCGCAAAACCATGCGACCTCTACTCTTTTGCCTAAAGGCGAATAGCTTTCTGTGTGGGACTCTAAGACTCGACACTACGCTGGCAGTGGGTTTAACCACAGACCGCAAGCGGCACTAGCTGTGCGTAATGGTCCCCAGGTAGATGTCGACAAGAAGACTGACGAGGTGAAACCCATCTGAACTCCTACTGAGCCTGAATGTGACAATCCCCGTACAGTCCGGTCTGTTCGTCTGATACATCGTATGGCGGGCCTAGGGGGGCGGTAAACGTCAGTCCCCTAATAGCGGTACAAGTCGTGTCGGAGTGAAGCCCAAAACACCCTGAGATAACACTGGAAGCCTACCAGTATATCTCGATTGCCCTGGCCAGGGACTACTCGTGTAATGGCTCTCCTAGACACAGCGCGATGTCAACCCCCAATACCGGGAGAGACGAATCCTGTCTGACCACCACTGCCTCCAAGTGCTTCGGGACTGCACCCAACTACCACCTGTTTGCACGACTCCTTTGAGCCGTGGTAGGGTAGTAATCAAAGTATAGTGGGAACACACTCGAGGCGAAGTGACAGTGTCAAGTCAGCGGACTAAGCTGTACTCATGTCACCTGGGAACTGATAACTGACGATAGGTATAATACCAACCGGTCAGTTCCCAACGAGTCCTGTCCAGTGTACTCGTAACCCAACGAGCACCCGCATACTATCTCCAGTACGACGTACTGACGGCTGTGGGACAGACCGTCTCCCACTCTGGGATGAGAAGCGCATGCGCTAGTCTACTCCGGAGTATCGATGCCCTGTCTCGATAGTCCTGCGACTAGGGACCTGCATAAGGATGTGCTTATAGATTACCCAGCCCCCACTAGTATGACTGCCATCACAACGCTGGTAATCAAGCAAAGATCCTAAGGGCTCCACTAATGTGTATAGGTGATATACTAAAATATACACAAGTACACATTGAAGTAGAAACAAACCAAGTAGCATACTACTATTTTGAGCAAGATTGTCTATACAAGGTGAATATCCCAAGCTTCCATTAAGTAATATACAAACTAGTATGATACAGTAATGGCCTCTAGGGCATATACACTAACAGCTTACGCACTGAGCGTGGTAAGCAGGTATCAGTCAGACCCAGGAGAGAAGCACTGGATAGCAATAAAGAACATTCTCAAGTACCTGAGAAGGACTAAGGAGCTGTTCTTGGTTTATGGCGCAAAAGACCTCAAGATCGAAGCCTTTGCTGATTCCGGCTTTCAGAGTGACAAGGATGACTCCAAGTCCATGTCAGGTTATGTCTTTACCCTCAATGGAGGGGCGGTGTGCTGGAAGAGTTCCAAGCAGGACACCGTTGCTGACTCGATGATGGAAGCGGAGTATATCGCTGCTTGCGATGCCGCAAAAGAAGTGGTCTGGATGAAGAAGTTCCTCACAGAACTTCAGGTGGTTCCTACCATTGTTGATCCAATACCGCTGTATTAAGACAACAACGGAGCTATAGATTTAGCGAAGGAACCCAGGTCCCATCAGAAGTCCAGACACATCTTAAGGTGGTATCACCTGATCAGGGAGATCATAGATCGACAGGAGATCGAGATCCAGAAAGTTCCTACAGAGGAGAACACTGCAGATCCATTCACTAAGGCCTTACCTCAGATTCAGTTCGAGAGACTACTCGAGATGATAGGTCTTCGATACGCCAGTACATGGCCCTAGTGCAAGTGGGAGATTGTTAGTGTATATACCCTATGTTAGTTATATGTATGCCCTAGAGGCCATTACTGTACATACGATGTATATTGTAATGGATGATTGGACAAATATAGGGAGGACTTTCTTGCTCGACATGATAGTACGCTATCTGGTTACTCTTTATCTTAACATATACTCTAATTGTCTCTATGTTACATGTTGATAAAATCCTTAGGATATGTACTCGACTACTGGGACTATGATGAGATCATACTAGTGGGGCCACGGTAGTCGATGAGTACATCATATAACTATTCCTAGTCGAGGATGTATCGAGACAGGGCATCGATGCACCAGAGTAGACTAGCGTATACGCATCTTGACCCATATGATGGGCGATGGATGATCCCATATCCATCGGTGTTTGACATCAAGGATGTTGTACGGGTGCTCAGTAGAGACTGGGTACACTGGACAGACTCGCCGAGAACTCCCAGATGGTATTATACCTCACATCAGATGGCAGTTCTCCGGTGACACTGGTACAGCGTAGTCTATTGACCCGAGATCGTCATAGAGTCTTGTGTGATTCCCACTGTGCTTTGATTTCCATCATACCACGTCCAAGAGGGCGTGCAAAAAGGTGGCTTTTGGGTACAGTCCCGAATCACATGGAGGCAATGAGCGATAGGAGGAGATTCGTCTCTCCCGGTATAGGGAGTTGATGTTGCGCTGTGTTCGATTGGCTATAACTGGAAATCCCTGGCCAGGGTTGCTGAGATTTACCGGTAAGTGTTATCAGTAGTTTCTCGAACTGTTATAGACCTCATATCGACACAACTTATCAAGCTACTGGGGTCTGACGTATACCACCCCTAGGCGAGATATGCGACATATCAGACGACGAGACCGGAATGTACGGGAGTGTTACTGATTGGATTCGCAGGAGAATGTACAGGCTTGCTTGTTGATCTTCTGATCGCTCAATACCTGGGTGGCTGTTACGTTTAGCTGACCGCTTGCAGCTTGTGGATGTTTGATATGATCATCACCTACTGCCGGCGTATTGACGATTCTTTAGAGTCCTACACAGAGATTTCTTGACTCAGGCAAAACGTAGTAGGGGCACATATGTGATATGTGCAGGACCGAGGATAATGCGATATGAGATACCGTATTCTATTCTCGCGATATTTGATATCAGGCGGGTCATCGGATCAAGTGTTGATTCGATGAATCGGTAAATGAGATATTAGTCGGTTATATGCGATATAGCCGGATTGTCGAATCAAGTGTTGATTCGATAATTTAATGTATAATAATATATATGATATATTAAATTACATTAACTAATATTATCTCACTAAAAGATTCTTTTTCTCACTCGGGTAATACATTGATATATATACGATATATGTTAATTGTATTATTTTATATTGTTACAATAAATATTGTATATGTGATATATAATATTGTAACATGTTATAATTATTAATGCAACATGTTTAGTGGAGATTAAACATGGTTAGGGTTTGATTTGGGTTAACCTTTTCTAGAAGTTTCCAAAAGCTTTCTTTTTTGTTTTGGAAAAGATATTTGTGTTGATATTTTAGATGACTCATCTTTAACTCAACCCAAACCCTAACCCTAGTTAAATCTCTACAAAGGTTGTGTTAACCATTGTTGCATAAATGATTATGACAACATTTCATTATTCATCACAAATGATTATCCATCTTCTTCTTTCTTTCTTCATGGAAAAGCTTTCTAGGTTTTTCCTAAGTGATGAAAATGAGTGAGAATATGAAAACAAATAAGAGCAAAAATCCTACTTCATCATCCTCATCTATCCTTGCCAGTTAGATGAGGGTGTTCACTTCATTTAGTGAGTGGGAGCTTGTGTTAATAAAACTTCAAGGTAGATCATCTTTGTTATCGAAGATCGGAAGCAAGCTTGCATCTTTCTCTTCGTGGAGCCTCTCGAGAGTCCGGAACACGATGATCGTAGTGAAGGGACCTCAACACGGAGCTTATGAAGTGAAGGACCAGATCTACAAAGATTGTAATCTCTCTCACTTAGTGTTAAAGTGTTTAACATGTTTGTTTCACCTAAACTCTTGTATAAAGATCTTCTTTAGGGTTGTTCGGCACGGCTAAATTTTAAATCGGGCATGGTTGATACTTCGTAGACCCTTATGGCAGTGCCTAGCATCCCAACAGTGGTATCAGAGCCAAGCTAGAGCTTTAGGCAAAGTCTAGGCGAAGTTTAAAGTCCGATCGAACTCCGAAAACCCGATATACCCTAATTTCTGGAAAAAAATTTCAAAATGTGATTTTTTGTGAATTAAAAATACTCAAAAAAATCAGCACGGAATTCTATGGAGACATGTGAAAAATGACACCCTAATTCCACTATTGAGCCGCGGAACCACGGCCAAGATGGGGTATTGGCGGCGGTTCCGTGGCAAGAATTGGGAATTAGGGACTCATTTTTCTACAGTCATATCCGTAGGTGTCTCTGTAAGCTTCTGGGAATTTTTAATTCTTACTCAAGTGTTGAGTTTTCTGGGTTGTATTGGGACTCGTTGATTCGATCGGATAATTTAACTTCGTTTAAGTTTTTTCTGGATAATTTTAGAAACTGTTAAAAAGTTCGAACGGATATCAATAACTCACTTTTTCCCCTGCCGGAAAATTTCCAAGTGTTGGATTTTTCCGTTGTTTAAGAACGTTCTAAGTCGTGCAAGTAACGCGGTGGATCTTCTAGAAGAACACAAACCTTAACTCGATTATATGATCGTCTTGAACTGCCTCTAAACCTTAGGGTTTATGGCAGTACGGCGTGCCACATGTGAGGCGTTGGCTTGACCCTTCTACGGCTGGACCATTGGTACTGTAGCATGTGATGGATGTTTTTAAACTAATTTCAAGTGTTGAGAACTATTTGGGAAAACTTGGGTGTTTGATTATTCGATCGGAAAGTTTAACATTGTCTATTTGTCTGGAATGTGATACAATATGTGGAATTCACGAAGTTAGGCATGAAATGCGAAGTATGTGATATTTCGGATTTACGATGTCTAAGGAGATTGTGGATTCCAAATGTTGTAGTTTTACACTTTCTTTTCTGCGACCGTAAGTGTAATATGTGGTGTATCGCTGGTTTCGTTGCTATACATCAACGACAATTGGGATTCGCATATTTACTTACGTTGATGATATGTGATATTATGTGTTGCTGTGATATGTTATATTGGATCGTCGTGTTTTGAATAGCCGGGGGTTTTATGTGAGATGAGAGTTTTTCATTTTCATTCATGTAAAATTTATTTGTATATAATATTCTTTTATTGGGGCACTTCCGGGCTGAGGATGATGTCACCATTGTATATTATTTACTTTTCTGCATTAGGTTGACCCAAGGCGGGGAGCACAAGTAATCGGGTTCTAGGGTTCAGTAGGAGACCATCTCGAGGAGTCGAGACCGGGTCTCCTAACCCTAGAATTGTCAGAGTTCATTGCCGCTCTCGTAGGGGTCTAGGGATGTGGGTTTGGCTATTCATCGCGACCGTGGAATCCTTGTTTTATACAGGCTCGTATTGAAAACATGGACGTCCTAGTATATCCAATATTTCATATATGTTCTTCTGCTGCAATGTTCTGTGATGAGATCATATTACTGCCTGAGATGAATGTTTATATTATATATATGAGATATATATTATATATTATTGATTTCGTTTCATATCTGATGCTTGTGAAGCATATTAAAATGGGACTTCATTAATGAGATTAATGAAATAAAAGAAACCTAAAGATGTTGTAGAAACTTGTTTAAAAACTGATAGCTCTAGTTCTTGCTTTGCATAGCGGTGTTCCTTGTAGAACATCCAGCACCTTATTCGATAAGGAAAGAGCCGAGATCCCTTCACCGGGAGTGACCTCTTTAGTGAAACTAGCAGATACTACAAACTCGGTTTGTCTTTTGATTGCTTCTATAGTTCTTGCTTTGCATAATGATATTTGTGAAATATCCTGCACCTCATTCGATGAGGAAAGAGCCGACGATCCCTTCACCGGGAGTGACCTCTTTAGCGAAACTAGAAAAGCCTCAAAAACACTCCATTTAAAATCACTCGATTCTACAACGATATCAAGTTCATTACGCAAAGGGTTTTCTTAAAAACCTGTCGTAGCCCTCCGTCATTTCAGATAAGTACTACTAAGTATTCGTGCTGTGGTAGTTTGGCATGCGTCAAGGCGTAGTGTACGGTAGCTAACTAGTGCTTATCTACTAGCATACGATGCGATTGGATTAGGGTATTCGTACGGCGTTGTTTGGCATGCGTCAAGGGTCGTGCGGGTGGGTTTAATTCAATCAAGAAATGTACGGGTTGAACTTGACTAGCGGACTATGGGTTGTTTGGCATGCGTCAAGGTCATAGCACGCTAGGGGTAAAATATTATTGGGAATTTCAAGTGTTGAAATTTGCAATGAGACTGCATACCTTCTATGAGATGGTTGGATCACGATACCCGCTATGAGTAAGAGTTACTCCTAGGAGAGTTTTACACATTACAATTAGCCGATCAAGTAGGTGTCTAGAAAGGTGTCAACGGGGTTACGCCCCTGGGAAAACGAGGTTTATTTTAATTAGGTCCGTGCGAAAGCACGGAGAACCTCCCTCAAAGTACCGGCACTGGCCTGGCTGAAAGATTGACGAACTTGTAGGGTGTAATTAATCCCGGCTAGTCTTTCCTTTTAGGGTTTGAAGGAAGATTTGACTAAAACAATGGGAGACATCCTGATTAGATAAATTGATAACCAATCTAATCTTGTAAAAGCGCACGCTGAGTGTTTTCTTCTCTCTCTCTCTCCAGGTAGCGACCATATCACGCCTTAATCAAGATAATAATACGGATGTATTGACCGAACCCGCTTGTTATACTGAGCTAGGAAACGTTGGTCCCATTCCAACATATAATTGTTATAAGACAGAGAAGGAAATTGGGGATTACCAGAATTCCCATACCGCCCAAATGAAGAAAGTGCATGATGATGCATCATCTTCGGGTGTGTTCATTACCGAGAACTGTTTCTCAGTATCCTTTACGTCCTGGGTATGTGATACCGCATCAGGATCCCGCATATGTAATCTGTTACATGGGCTACAGATAGCTAGAGAACTGAGAACGGGTAATAAGTTTCATGAGATAGAAACGGTGCAAGTGTTGCAGCCAAGTCTGTTGGTCACTATCACCCTGTATTACCAGAATACATTGATTCTGAATGAATGTTATTAGATACCAAACCTGATGTACAAAAATCATATCAGTCTCTTTATTAGTAAAGAATGATATAATTTTGTATTGTTGGATAAAGTTTTGAACATTTCCTATATCAAGAGTTGATCGGTTCAGGCACGTTATCTAAAAGCATAGACGTTCTAAATCAAACTACAGTTCTTAGTATACAGAACACACACAAGAGAAAGAGTTCAGAAATGAACGAATCCTTCTTGAGGTATTGTAGACTAGGTCATATCAATGCGACCCGACTAGCTGAAGTTACATTAAGATGCATATTTAAATCTGTTTGAATTTACATCTTGTAAAACTTGCCGGTCATGTCACAAAGATATGATGACCACAGCTCTGTTTATTGGAAACAGAGAAAGAGTTAGTGAACTCTTGGGATTGATACATGATGATGTATGTAAGGTCCCCTGTCTACACATGCCAAAACTGGTTCTTTGTACTTCATTACATTCTCTGATGATCTCTCAAGATTCAGACATATGTTCCTGTTGAAACACAAGTACGAACCTTTTGATATATTCACAGAATATAAGTTAGAAGTAGAGAACCAAAAACGGGTATAAGTATTATGTCCTTTGATGAGATTAGGGAGGAGAATACTTGAGCACGGAATTCCTGGACTTTTCTAAAGGAGAATGAGATTCTCTCTCAGCATTACTCCTTTGAATACACCATAGCACGATGGTATATCGGGGCAGAGCTATAGCACCCTATGTGATATGGTGTGCTCTATGATGAGTACTACTGAGTTTCCTATTTCCTTTTGGGAGTTATGCACTTGAGAAGCTGCATACCTATTGAATAGGGTTCAAATCAAATCAGTTGCCTACCACTTTATATGTGATATGGAATGGGAAGAGCCCATATCTTAAGTAAGTTAAGATTTGGGGTTGTCCGGCCTATGTCTAAAAAGAAAAATCCGGACAAGCTCGAGACAAAGTCAGATCTGTGGAAGTTTGTTGGATATCCCAAGCATTCGCAAAGTAATATCTTCTACCAAACTGAGGAACAAAAGATGTTTTATTTCTCAACATGCCACTTTTGTGAAAGGGAATTTCTTGTGAAGAAATTAGTGGACATGAGGTAGAACTGGAAGGAGTTCCAGCTATACAAACTACAGCAGATGATTTGGTAGAACCAAATGATTCAATAGATTCAAACGAACCTCAGCCTCTCCGCCGATCTAGTAGGGTTCCTCACCCACCTGAGAGATACTTCGGTTTCTCTATGACAATGGGAGCGAGGATTGCATCATGAGATGATGACCCAACTAGTTTCGAGCTGGCCATCAGGAGTAGGACTCTGTAAGAATGGCTGGATGCTTAGAGATCTGAGATGGAATCCTTATACACCAACAAAGTATGGACTTTGGTTGCTTTATCTGAAAGGTTAAATCCCCATCAGGAGCAAGTATATCTTGAGAAGATTACTTGGTGTACATGGAAAAGTTGGGATTTTCAAAGCTATGCTTAAGTCCATCCAGATCCTGCTTGCCACGGCTACATACCATGACTACGATATCTGGTGGTTGGGTGTCATGACTGCTTTTCTAAATGATGATTTGGAAGAGAGCGTCTATAAGTATACAGCCAGAGGGCTTCGTAGACAGTGGGAGCAGCGGAAATGTATGCAAGATGTTTTATGTGATAAAGCAGGCATCGCGGAGATGGAACGTCTGTTTTGATATGGTAGTCAAAGAGTTTGACTTCATCAAAATGGTAGATGAACCTTGTATATACAAAAAGATAGTAGGGAGTATGGTGATGATCCTCGTAGAGTACGTGGATGACATATTCTTGATAGGGAAGGAGTTTCCTATGCTACGCTAGGTCAATCTCCGCTTTCTAGGTTTTTCCTAAGTGATGAAAATGAGTGAGAATATGAAAACAAATGAGAGAAAAAATTCTACTTCATTATCCTCATCTATCCTTGCCATTTAGATGAGGGTGTTCACTTCATTTAGTGAGTGAGAGCTTGTGTTAATGAAACTTCAAGGTAGATCATCTTTGTTATCGAAGATCGGAAGCAAACTTGCATCTTTCTCTTCGTGGAGCCTCTCGAGAGTCCGGAACACGATGATCGCAGCGAAGGGACCTCAACACGGAGCTTATGAAGTGAAGGACCGGATCTACAAAGGTCGTAATCCTTCTCACTTAGTGTTAAAGTGTTTAACATGTTTGTTTCACCTAAACTCTAGTATAAAGATCTTGTTTAGAGTTGTTCGGCACGGCTAAATTTTAAATTGGGCATGGTTGATGCCTCGTTGACCCTTGTGGCAGTGCCTAGCATCCCAACACCCTAGGGGCCATTATTGTATCATTCTAGCTAGTATATTACTTAATGGAAGCTTGGGATATGCACAGTTATATTAACAGTCTTGCTAAACATGGTAGTATGCTACTTGGTTTATGTCTATCTTAATATGTGTATATGTTAGCATATCGAGAATACATACTGATAGAGCCCTTAGGATCTTGCTTGACTACCAACGTTGTGATGGCAGTCACACTAGTGGGGGCTGGGTAGTCTACAAGCACATCCTTTTTCAGGTCCCTGGTCGTAGGATTATTGAGACAGGGCATCGATACTCCGGAGTAGACTAGTGTGTACGCTTCTCATCCCAGTTGGGGAAATGGTCTCTCCCACAGCCATTAGTACATTGTACTGGAGATAGTATACAGGTGCTCGTTGGGTTATGGGTACACAGGACAGGACTCGCAGGGAACTGTTGGTTGGTATTATACCCGTCATCAGTTAACAGTTCCCAGGTGACATGAGTACAGCATAGTCCGCAGACTTGACACTGCTGCTTCGCCTCGGGTGTGTTCCCACTGTTCTTAGATTGCTACCCTACCACGGCTCAAAGGAGTCGTGCAAACAGTGAAAGGTTCCTAGGCACACTATAGAGGTCTCATAAGGCATCAACCATGCCAATATAAAAATTTATGGGTGCCGAGAAACCCTAATACGGATCTTAGACTAGAATTCTAGGCGAAAAACGATTCAAGTTAACAACTTAACTAAAGTTCGGAAGTTACAACCTTTGTAGATCCGGATATCCACTTCCTTAGCTCCACGTAGTCGTCCTCTCGCTGTCCTTTTCGAATCCTAGACTCATTCGTCGGCTTCATCGGGAAAACGAGCGGAATAGGTCGTCGGCTTCGTGCCGAAGATGATCTACGTCGAGGTTGCACAAGTTCAAGCTCCAACTTCACCAAGTTGTGAAACTTGTGAAGAAAACACCCAAAACAACTTGGCAAGAGGTAGAGGGTGAAGAAATAAGAGGTGGGTTCACTTTAGAATTGGATTTCTCTCACTAGAACTCAAGTTGCCAATAATGGCATCAAGGTTTCTATCTTGAAGAAGAAGAAGATGATGAAGCTAGAATTATGATAAGTTATTTAAAATGAAAAGAAAAATGCATACTTATCATAATCTAACTAGGGTTAAGTGTAGAGAATAAACCATGGTAAGTGGATGGGTTAGGGTTAAGCATGAAGACAAAATGGTCTCTTTGGTCAAAGCTTCATGAAGCTTCAACAAGCTTCATGACAAAAACCAACCATTTTATTTTCATTTATCCAATGAAATAAATAAAGAAATGAATAAATAAATGATAAGGCAAAACCCTAATTATCATTTAACCATGGCTTAATTCTTCACACTTAACCAAATGATCAAGTATCATCAAACATGATACAAAAATGTGCACAAAAGCATATCACATATACAATGTGCATCAAGTGAGAAAAATCCGTTTAAAGTGAACCAATACTAGTTAATGTAAAGTAATATATCAAATATATAATTATACATTAAATCATTAAATCAACACTTGATTCAATGATCCGGTCATGTCGCACATGACCGATTAGTATTCAATGTATCGGCTTATCGAATCGATCTTCGATTCGATAACTAGGTTATATCACATACAACCAATCGAAACATTAATCGTGAGAATCAAATACGGTATCACATACACGCATTATTCTCGGTCCCGCACATATCTCATATGCGCTCCTATTTCGTTTCGCTTGAGCCAGGAAACCTCTGTGTAGGACTCTAAAGACTCGTCAATACGCCGGTAGCAGATGATGATCATATCAAGCACCCACAAGCCGCAAGCGGTCTGCTAAACGTAACGGCCATCCGGGTATTGAGCGATCAGAAGATCGACGAGCTAGCCCGCTCACACTCCTGTGAATCCAACCAGTAACACTTACCGTACAGTCCGGTCTGTTCGTCTGATATGTCGCATATCAAGTCTAGGGGTGGTAAACGTCAGACCCCAATAACCGATAAGTCGTGCCGATTTGAGGCTCATAACGGGTCGAGAAACTACTGGTAACACTTACCAGCAAATCTCTGATCAGCCCTGGCCAGGGACTTCCCTGTTACGGCCAATCGAGCACTGCGCAACATCAATCCCCAATACCGGGAGAGACGAAACCCCTCCTATCGCTCATTGCCTCCATGTGACTCGGGACTGTACCCAAAGACCACCGTTTTGCACGCCCTCATGGACGTGGTAAGGTGGAGATCAAAGCACAGTGGGAATCACACAAGACTCTATGACGATCTCGGGTCTACAGACTAACCTGTACAAGTGTCACCTGAGAACTGCCATCTGACGTGAGGTATAATACCATCTGGGAGTTCTCGGCGAGTCCGTCCAGTGTACCCAGTCTTTACTGAGCACCCGTACACCATCTCTGATGTCAAACACCAATGGATATGGGATCATCCATCGCCCATCTCATGGGTCGAGAAGCGTATACGCTAGTTTACTCTGGTATATCGATGCCCTGTCTCGATACACCCACGACTAGGGACCTTGAAGGATGTACTTATGGACTACCATGTCCCCACTAGTATGATCTGCATCATAGTCCAGGTAGTCAAGTACACATCCTAAGGGCTTTACCAACATGTAACCATAAGACAGTTTAAAGAGACTAGTGTACATGTTAAGATAAAGAGTAACCAGATAGCATACTATCATATCGAGCAAGAAAGTCATCTCTATATATGTCCAAGCATCCAATATAATATACATCATCTGTACAATACTGGCCTCTAGGGCATACATACAACTAACAATCTCCCACTTGCACTAGGGCCAGCTGCTGTAGTATCGCATACCGAGCATCCCGAAGAGTCTCTCAAACTGTATCTGGGGAATGGCCTTCGTGAGTGGATCCGCTGTGTTGTTCTTCGTGTCAACCCTCCTGACCTCGATCTCCCGGCGATCAACTATCTCCCGGATCAGGTGATACCGCCTCAGAATATGCCTGGATCGCTGATGGGACCTGGGTTCCTTGGCCAATGCCACCGCTCCATTGTTATCGCAATACAAAGGTATTGGATGCTCAATGGATGGAACCTCTCCAAGTTCAGTAATGAACTTCTTGATCCAGACAGCCTCTTTGGCAGCATCGTTGGCAGCGATGTATTCAGCCTCCATCGTCGAGTCTGCCACGGTTTCCTGCTTGGAACTCTTCCAGCTAACCGCCCCTCCGTAAAGGGTAAAGACTAATCCCGACTGCGACTTAGAGTCGTCCTTATCACTCTGGAAGCTCGAATCGGTAAAGGACTCCACTTGGAGCTCTCCGTTACCATACACCAAGAACATATCTCTAGTCCTTCGTAAGTACTTGAGAATGCTCTTCACAGCTGTCCAGTGATTCTCTCCAGGATCAGCTTGATACCTGCTCACTATACTTAGTGAGTATGCTATATCGGGTCTGGTACATAGCATCGCATACATGATAGAGCCTACTGCCGAAGCATAGGGTATCCCTTGCATGCGAGCTCTCTCCAAATCAGTCTTGGGAGACATCTCTTTGGAGAGAGTGACTCCAGAGATCGTGGGCAAGTTCCCACGCTTGGACTCTTCCATACTAAACCTCTTTAGTATGGTGTCAATGTACCTGGATTGGGACAATCCCAAAATCCGTTTGGATCTATCTCTATAGATCCTAATTCCCAATATGCAGGAGGCATCACCAAGATCTTTCATTGAGAATCTTTGTGATAAGAAGAGCTTGACCGATTGCAGCATAGGAATATCATTTCCTATCAAGAGTATGTCGTCCACGTACAATACGAGGAGGACAACCTTACTCTCTGCCACCTTCTTGTAGATACAAGGTTCATCTGGGTTTTTGACGAAATCAAACTCTTTGATAACGACGTCAAAGCAGATGTTCCAACTCTACGATGCTTGCTTTAATCCATAAATGGATTTAAGCAGCTTGCACACCTTCCCGCTGCTCCCACTATCTACGAAGCCCTCTGGCTGAGTCATGTACACGCACTCTTCTAAATCACCGTTTAGAAAGGCGGTCTTAACATCCATTTGCCAGATTTCGTAATCATGATATGCAGCGATGGCAAGCATGATCCGGATGGATTTAATTATAGCCACTAGAGAAAAGGTTTCGTCATAGTCCACACCTGGTCTTTGGCGAAAACCTTTTGCTGCAAGTCTAGCTTTGAAAGTCTCCACTTTCCCATCTACACCAAGTTTCTTCTTGAAGATCCACTTGCTCCCAATGGGTTTTACCCCTTCAGGAGCAACGTCCAAAGTCCATACTTTGTTGGTGTACATGGATTCCATCTCGGACCGCATAGCATCCAGCCATTTCACTGAGTCCCTACTCGTGATGGCCTGCTCGAAACTAGTTGGGTCATCATCCTCCATGATGCAATCCTCGCTCCCACCATCTATGAGAAAACCGTAGTATCTCTCAGGTTGGCGAGGAACCCTACTAGATCGGCGGAGAGGCTGAGGTTCATTGGGAGCTACTGAATCCTCTGGTTCCACTAAATCTTCTGTTGTAGTTTGTGTTGCTGGAACCTCTTCCAGCTCTACCTCATCGCCACTAACTTCTTTTGTAAGAAATTCCTTTTCTAAAAAGGTGGCATGTTGAGCAACAAACACCTTTTGTTGTTCACTGTGGTAGAATAGATATCCATACGAATTGCTTGGATATCCTACAAACTTACAAAAAACTGATCATGCCTCGAGTTTGTCCGGGTTTTGCTTTTTAACATAAGCCGGACAACCCCATATCTTAACTCTTTTAAGAGATGGTCTCTTTCCATTCCATATCTCATATGGAGTGGTAGGCACAGATTTAGTTGAAACTCTATTCAATAGGTATATGGCTGTCTCCAGCGCATATCCCCAGAAGGAAATAGGTAACTCAGCTGTGCTCATCATAGAGCACACCATATCTAATAGGGTGCGGTTCCTCCGTTCTGATACACCGTTGTGCTGTGGTGTATATGGAGGAGTCAGCTGAGAGAGAATCCCATTCTCTTTTAGGAAGTCCAGAAATTCATTGCTTAAGTATTCACCTCCTCGATCAGATCGAAGGATTTTAATACTTTTTCCGGTTTGGTTCTCGACTTCTTGTTTATATTCTCTAAATTTCTCAAAAGCTTCTGATTTGTGTTTCATCAGGAACACATATCCGAATCTAGAGAGATCGTCAGTGAATGTAATGAAGTATGAAGAACCATCCCTGGCATGTGTAGACATGGGACCGCATACATCACTATGTATTAGTCCCAAGAGTTCGGTAACTCTTTCTCCGTGTCCCGTAAACGGAGTTTTGGTCATCTTGCCTTTGAGACATGACTGGCAAGTGTCATAGGATGAAAATTCAAACGGATTTAAATATCCATCTTTATGCAACTTAGCTAGTCGTGTCACATTGATGTGACCCAGTCTACAATGCCACAAGAAGGATTCGTTCAGTTCTGAACTCTTCCTCTTGTGTGTGTTTGTTATGCTCAGAACTGTTGATTGATTTAGAACATAAATGCCATTGCACAACGTGCCTGATCCAACCAACTTTTGGTTACGGAAAATGTTCATAACATTGTCCTGTAATACAAAATTATATCCCTCTTTAGTCAACAAAGAAACTGATATAATGTTGCATATCAGGTTCGGCATGTAATAGCATTCGTTCAGAACCAATGTATTACCAGTTGGTAATTCAAGGTGATATTCCCCGACAGTCTTAGCTGCAACAATTGCACCATTTCCAACTCTAATGTCTTTATCACCTTCTCCAAGTTCTCTACCTTTCCTTAGCCCATGTAACTGATTACATATATGGGATCCTGACCCGGTATCTAATACCCAGGACGTAGGGCAAATGGAGAAACAGTTCTCTGTAACGAACACACCCGAAGAAAATGCATCAACATGTACTTTCTTCAATCGGGTGGCATGGGAATCCTGGTATTCCCCTATATCCTGTTCATTCCTATAACTCTTATAAGAAAGAACGGAACCAACGTTCCCCAGCACAGTATAACATGCGGGTTCGGTCAATACATCCATATTATTATCTTGATTAAGGCATGAAATGGTCGCTACCTGGAGAGAGAGAGAAGAAAACACTTTAGCGTATGCTCGTGCAAGATCAGATTGGTTATTATCTTATCTAATCAGGATGACTCCCACTGCTTTTTATCAAATCTTCCTTCAAACCCTAAAAGGAAAGACTAGCCGGGATTAATTACACACTACAACTTCGTCGATCTTTCAGCCAGGCCAGTGTCGGTACTTTGAGTGAGGTCCCCCGTGCTTTCGCACGAACCTAATTAATGTAAACCTCGTTTTCCCAGAGGCGTAACCTCGTTAACACCTTTCTAGACACCTACTTGATCGGCTAATTGTAATGTGTAAAACTCTCCCAGGAGTAACTCTTACTCGCAGCGGGTATCGGGATCCAACTATCTCATAGAAGGTATGCAATCTCATTGCAAATTTCAACACTTAAAATTCCCGATAATGTTTTTACCCCTAGCAACTTATGACCTTGGCTAAGGTCAACAAATCATAAGCGCTAGTCAAGTTCAACCCGTCATTTCCTGATTGAATTAAACCCACCCGTACGACCCTTGGCTAAGGTCAACAAAGTCGCACGACTACCCTAACTCAATCACATCTCATGTTTTAGCAGATAAATACTAATTAGCTACCGTACACCACGCCTTGGCTAAGGTCAACAAACGCAGCACGAATACTAACTAGTCTCTATCTGAAATGACGGAGGGCTACGCAGGTTTTTCTGAAAACCTATTGCGTAATGAACTTGATATCGTTGTAGAATTAAATGAAGTTTTGAAATGGAGTGATTTTGAGGCTTTTCTAGTTTTGCTAAAGGGGTCATTCCCGGTGAAGGGATCGTCGGCCCTTTCCTCGTCGAATGAGGTGCGGGATATATCATATATATCACTGTGCAAAGCATAAACTGTAGAAGCAATCAAAGCCAAACCGAGTGTGTAGCATCTGCCAGTTACTGCTAAAGGAGTCACTCCCGGTGAAGGGATCTCGGTCCTTTCCTCAACGAATAAGGTGCAGGGTATATCATATATACCGCTATGCAAAGCAAGAACTGTAGCTACCTGTTTTATTTAAAATTTGATTCTACAACATCTTAGGTTTCTTTTCTTTCATTAATCACATTAATGAAGTCCCATCATTTAAATACCTAAACATCACAGATAAATACGACGTACACTTATGCCATCCGCATTCGCCTGGATGTCCCCTCGTGCACCGTTAGGTTAGGTAACTAACGACAGAGCAGGGAAGGGCTAGCGCGGGTGTAAAACATAAGTAACGTCTATATAATATATCATATATACTATATATTGTATCTATCACAGAACATCACATGATCACATCACAGATAAAGCAGCAGAAGTAACATATGAAATATTGGATATACTAGGACGTCCGTGTTTTCAATACGAGCCAGTATAAAACACGGATTCCACGGTCGTGATGAATAGCCAATCCCACACCCCTAGACCACTACGAGAGCGGCAAGCAACCCTGCCAATTCTAGGGTTAGGAGACCCGGACTCGACTCCTCGAGTTGGTCTCCCACTGGACCCCAGAACCCGGTTACTTGTGCTCCCCTCCTTGGGTCTATCCTAATGCGGAAAAGTAAATAATATACAAAGGGTGACAACTTCCGCTACCTGGAAGTGCCCCAAATAAAAGAATATTACATACAAGTTTTTACATGAATGAAAATGAAAAACACTCATCTCACATAAAAAACCCCGGCTATTCGAACACGATGATCCAATATAACATATCCAGCAACACATAACATCGCATGTCATCAACGTAAGTAAATATGTCCATCCCAATTGTCGTTGACATATAGCAACGAAACCGGCGATATCACATATTACACTTACGGTCACAGAAAAGAAAGTGTAAAACTACAACAATTGGAATCCGCAACTTCTTTAGACATCGCATGCCTAATCAAATGAAATACTTAGACATCACATGCCTAACAGTTATAAACCCCGCATTTTAGTCTCATTATCGAAAACTCTTTTCAATATCAAGTGAAACTAAACTGCTAGATTTATAACATTCATTCAGTTATCACATAACTGTTTGTGAATTCCAATCATTGTATCCCATTCCGGATAAATAGAAAATATCAAACTTTCCGATCGAACATTCGAACACCCAAGTTTTCCCGATACAGTCCAACACATGAAATAAGTCTAGCAACATTCAGTTCGTGCCTCAGTACCAACGGTCCAGCCGTAGAAGGGTCAAGCCAACGCCTCACATGTGGCACGCCGTACTGCCCCAAACCCGAAGGTTCAAAGGACAGTTCAAGACGGTCACATAATCGAGTTAAGGTTTGTTGTCTTCTAGAGGGTCCATCGCGTTACTTGCACTACTTAGAACGTCGTTAAACTACGGAAAAATCCAACACTTGGAAATTTCCCGACAGGGGAAAAGTTGGGTATTTATATCCGGTCGAACTTTTTAACATATTCTAAAATTTATCCGGAAAGCCACATAGACAAAATCTGATACTCCGATCGAAACACCGAATCCCCAAAACAATTCCAGAAAATTCAACTCTTGAATAAATATTAAAAATTCCCAGAAAATCCAGCATAATCAAATAGGAGTTACTGTGCAAACAGGGGATGATGATGTCATCCTTTGGCCGCGGAACCGCCGCAGAAGCCAGGCTTCTGCCGCGGTTCCGCCGCACTATGAACAGTTCATTGGAAAATTTTTGCACCGTAATTCTTAGATTTCCCTGCTGAATTTTTTAAGCATTTTTAATGTGGAAAAATCCCAGATTTTAGAAAAAGTCCAGAGAGCATGTTTGGTTTAGGGTTTCGGGTTCGTTCGGACTTCAAACGTCGTCTAGACTTCGCCTAAGGCTCTAGCTAGGCTGTGATACCAGTGAAAGGTTCCTAGGCACACTATAGAGGTCTCACAAGGCATCAACCATGCCAATATAAAAATTTATGGGTGCCGAGAAACCCTAATACGGATCTTAGACTAGAATTCTAGGCGAAAAACGATTCAAGTTAACAACTTAACTAAAGTTCGGAAGTTACAACCTTTGTAGATCCGGATATCCACTTCCTTAGCTCCACATAGTCATCCTCTCGCTGTCCTTTTCGAATCCTAGACTCATTCGTCGGCTTCATCGGGAAAACGAGCGGAATAGGTCGTCGGCTTCGTGCCGAAGATGATCTACGTCGAGGTTGCACAAGTTCAAGCTCCAACTTCACCAAGTTGTGAAACTTGTGAAGAAAACACCCAAAACAACTTGGCAAGAGGTAGAGGGTGAAGAAATAGGAGGTGGGTTCACTTTAGAATTGGATTTCTCTCACTAGAACTCAAGTTGCCATTAATGGCATCAAGGTTTCTATCTTGAAGAAGAAGAAGAAGATGAAGCTAGAATTATGATAAGTTATTTAAAATGAAAAGAAAAATGCATACTTATCATAATCTAACTAGGGTTAAGTGTAGAGAATAAACCATGGTAAGTGGATGGGTTAGGGTTAAGCATGAAGACAAAATGGTCTCTTTGGTCAAAGCTTCATGAAGCTTCAACAAGCTTCATGACAAAAACCAACCATTTTATTTTCATTTATCCAATGAAATAAATAAAGAAATGAATAAATAAATGATAAGGCAAAACCCTAATTATCATTTAACCATGGCTTAATTCTTCACACTTAACCAAATGATCAAGTATCATCAAATATGATACAAAAATGTGCACAAAAGCATATCACATATACAATGTGCATCAAGTGAGAAAAATCCGTTTAAAGTGAACCAATACTAGTTAATGTAAAGTAATATATCAAATATATAATTATACATTAAATCATTAAATCAACACTTGATTCAATGATCCGGTCATGTCGCACATGACCGACTAGTATTCAATGTATCGGCTTATCGAATCGATCTTCGATTCGATAACTAGGTTATATCACATACAACCAATCGAAACATTAATCGTGAGAATCAAATACGGTATCACATACACGCATTATTCTCGGTCCCGCACATATCTCATATGCGCTCCTATTTCGTTTCGCTTGAGCCAGGAAACCTCTGTGTAGGACTCTAAAGACTCGTCAATACGCCGGTAGCAGATGATGATCATATCAAGCACCCACAAGCCGCAAGCGGTCTGCTAAACGTAACGGCCATCCGGGTATTGAGCGATCAGAAGATCGACGAGCTAGCCCGCTCACACTCCTGTGAATCCAACCAGTAACACTTACCGTACAGTCCGGTCTGTTCGTCTGATATGCCGCATATCAAGTCTAGGGGTGGTAAACGTCAGACCCCAATAACCGATAAGTCGTGCCGATGTGAGGCTCATAACGGGTCGAGAAACTACTGGTAACACTTACCAGCAAATCTCTGATCAGCCCTGGCCAGGGACTTCCCTGTTACGGCCAATCGAGCACTGCGCAACATCAACCCCCAATACCGGGAGAGACGAAACCCCTCCTATCGCTCATTGCCTCCATGTGACTCGGGACTGTACCCAAAGACCACCGTTTTGCACGCCCTCATGGGCGTGGTAAGGTGGAGATCAAAGCACAGTGGGAATCACACAAGACTCTATGACGATCTCTGGTCTACAGACTAACCTGTACAAGTGTCACCTGAGAACTGCCATCTGACGTGAGGTATAATACCATCTGGGAGTTCTCGGCGAGTCTGTCCAGTGTACCCAGTCTTTACTGAGCACCCGTACACCATCTCTGATGTCAAACACCAATGGATATGGGATCATCCATCGCCCATCTCATGGGTCGAGAAGCGTATACGCTAGTCTACTCTGGTATATCGATGCCCTGTCTCGATACACCCACGACTAGGGACCTTGTGTTGGAGATAGTGCCCTCAGAGTCAATTATTGGATCACAGGCACGTGATTGCAATGATTGAAGGAGGACCTATCCCGGGACGACAGTCTTACTCGAGATGATAGTATGCTATCTGGTTTACCTTTATCATCGTGTACTGCTTTAGGTGACATGACATGTCGCTATTGCACGTTGATAGAGCCCCTAGGATTCTTGCTTGACTACCGACAGTATGAGGGCGATCATATACGTGGGAGCTGGTAGTCTATAAGCACATCCTTAAAAGGTCCCTAGTCGTGGGAGTTTCGAGATAGGGCATCGATACTCCAGAGTAGACTAGTGTATACAGTCGAGACCCCGACGAGGGGCGGTGGCCGGTCTCACAAGCCACTGGTGTCAGTTGGTTCACCTAAGATGTATACAGGTGCTCATTGGGTTATGAGTACACCGGACAGGACTCGCCGGGAACATGCTAGTTGGTCTTATACCTGACGTCAGATAGCAGTTCTCAGGTGACATGTGTACAGGTTAGTTCATCGACCTGGGGATCGTCATTTGTCTCGTGTGAGTTCCCACTGTGCTTTGATTACTACCCTACCACGGCTCAAAGGAGTCGTGCAAACAGGTTTTAGTTGGGTACAGTCCCGAGCCACATGGAGGCAGTGAGCGGATCTTCAGGGGTTCGTCTCTCCCGGTATTGGGGGTGAGGTCGCGCTGTGTCTAGGAGAGCCATTACACGAAGTCCTTGGCCAAGGCAGGAGATTTACTGGTAGGTATTCCAGTAGTATCTCAGGGTGTTCTGGGCTACACTCCGACACGACTTGTACCGCTTTTGGGGGTCTGACTTTTACCCACCCCCTAGGCCCGACATGCGATGCTCATAGACGAACGGACCGGACTGTACGGATATTGTCACTGACGGGCTCAGTAGGGTGTCAGGATGAGTTCACTCATCGACGTCCCTTTTAGTCAATAGCTGGTGGCCCGTTACGTATTGGCTTATACCTCTGACGTGCTAGTGGTTAAATCCACAGCCATAGTATTGACGAGTCTTTAGAGTCCACCACACTTTCAGTTACTCAAGCTTTCGGGCGAAACGCTGTAGAGGCCGTATGGAGATATGGCAGGGTTCGATCAGATACGTGCGGTATTGCACGGATCGTGATCGGACGGTTTTTACTAGCCGGCTTTGGCTTAAGCCGGATCTTAGTATTTGATAGTGTAGTTTTGTCTCTTTACATTTGTATTTCGGTCGAAATACAAATGCGGGTGTGTATGCACAGTATCGGGGTTTTCCTGTAATTTATTATGGGACCAGTTTTCTGGGGTTGCCAGTTTGCATTCCGTTCCGGCCGGTTTTCTCTTTTTCCTTCCCGGTCGGACTTTTCGTTGGAGGGTGTTAATTGCACGTTTGCAATTAACACTTTGAGGAGAGGGTTTATTGCAAAAGGTTTGATATGATGGAATTTAAATGAGTATGGGTTTTGTGGTGGGGCCGGCCACTGTTTGATTGGAAATTGATAAGGGCCGGCCACTGTGGGGAATGGAGTGTGCTTGATATTGTATAGTGGATTAATTAATTTATATGATTGCTTTGTATTGAGTGTGCTGGAATGGATTGTGGGGGCTTGATTAATTAATATATTTATTTACTCACATGATTTTAGATGAGAGTGGGCTTCATTCTTTTTTTTCCCTGTGAGCAAATATGAGTGGCTGCATTCATTTTTGGTTTTTCCAGTGAGCTCCTTTTATGGAGTGGCCGAGCTCAATCTTTGGAGGATGCTCCATTTCATTTCCATTGCATGCTCAATTTCTCCATGAAGTATCCATGAAATTCTAGTGCACAAATTTCCCCAACCTTGGCAACCCCATAACCCCAAAAGAGACCTGCCTGCTACACTTTTCTACAGCAAATCTTGGACGCGTCGGCTAGCCTACTTCGCGCCCGAGTTGCCTCGGTATTGAGGCGGGAGCCCGTAAAAGATGCAGGCGACGTGGTGCCCTTCCGGTGAAGAGGCGACGACCGGAGATCCCACGAGGAGATCGGAGTGGAGATGAAGACCGGAGGACTCGGATCAGTCGGTATATCTCTAACCCATCTTCTAGTTAGCTTAGACTTGTTAATGGTTACGATCCGGGTGTTTAGTGCGCGGTGGTGCCGGTTTGCTAAGTCCGCAAAAATTAAAGTTTATCACCGTTTCCGCATTTGGCCGTGGGATTGACGGCCGGGGCGCCGCCGTGCACTTACAGTGGTATCAGAGCCTCGCCATTAACTTCGTCTAGCTTTGTTTAATGTGTTTTACGTTTCCGATCGAACAAAAATCCCAAAACCGCATTTTTGCTTGCATCAGTTCTCTGTTGAAAATTTTTGGTGTCGTAAAATTTTTCAGGTGATTGCAGAATGATGTACTGTGCATCGTAAGACCACTGGAAAATTTTGGTACCCTGTTCCCTCCGTACGACAGCGGAACAGCGGCCATAGCCCCTCTTTGGCCGCTGTTCCGCCGCAGTTATTTGGGTTTAGTGCACCATTTTTTTTCAGTGGGCTTATGGGCTTAAAATATGGGTTTTGGAATATTAAATTTGGGCCCAGTATTTCTTGATGTGCTACAGTATTGCTTGGGGGCCCACTTGTTAATTTTTTGATCGATCGGATATTTTAAACACATTTTTCACAGTATTTACATTATATCTGCGACCGTGAATGTCACTCGATCGGTAAATCCGGTCTAACTGCTATAGCCCGGTTGGACGGATTTGCGAACGTGACTTTCACGTTGATGTTCTATGTTTATGCTGTGTTGTTGCGGATTGGTCGTGGGGGATAGCCTGGATGCAATGCTAGTACAGTTTTGTTGTATTATGTACATTTGTTGTTGCGGGGCGAGCGTCCGACATGTGGACTGCCGTCACTGCCTGATTGTATTATTCTTTTGGGGCACGACCTGGTTGCGGTCGATGTACCCGTTGTATGTATATTTTATTTTCTGTACTAGGGTTACCCCGCGGAGGGGTGCACGGATAGCCGGGTTCTAGAAGGCAACAAGCCCGCATCTCATGGCATTGGAACGGAGGGGGCTTCACTCCAGGATTGGCTGGCTATTCGCCGCACTCGTAGGGGGTATAGGATTTCATTGCACAGGCTATCCACACGACCAGGGGAACGTCGGGTTTCAGTAGTGGCTCTGTGAAACCCGGGGATCCCAGATATCTGTTTTGTTCTGTGATGCTGTACATTTCTGTGATGTTGCATTTTATTCACGCCTTGAGCGAAATACTATATATTGGTATATATATTAGTAGATGTTGTATATGTTTTTCATCCGCGCTAGTCCAGTCCCCGCTCTGCCGTTAGTTAGCTAACCTAACGGGTGATGACGGGACCCAGTGGCGAATGCAGATGGCATATACGTACGTCAGTATATTTTCGTTCTTTGTGGTGTGATCAATTGATGGGACTGCATTGATTCGGATCAATGCAAGTTAAAACAAACCTAATCTGATGTTGTTGGAACACTTTTCAAAAAGCTGTTATTGCAAGGACGTTCACTTTTATTTTGCATCGTGGTATTCATTTGGAATATCCTGCTCCTCAGTCGACGAGGCAAGGGCCGAGATCCCTTCACCGGGAGTGAGCCCTTGGACAGAAGTTTGCGTCAGGGCATTAACTTCACTATAGCCGATTACTTTTGCTTTGCACCGTGGTATTCAGTTGGAATATCCTGCACCTCATTCTACGGGGAAAGAGCCGAGATCCCTTCACCGGGAGTGACCTCTTTAGTAAAGGTTTTCGTCACTATATTTTCTAAAAAGCTATCCGTTCCTTCAACGATATCAAGTTCATTACGTTAAAGGTTTTCGCCAGAAACCATTCGTAGCCCTCCGTCGTTTCATATGGGTAGTCAATAGTATTCAAGCTGTGTATGTTGGCCAAAGTCAAGGCACAGTGATTGGTAGCTATTGGGTATTCATATGCAGCATAGATAGATGCGTTGGTTTGGGACAGTCGTACTGCCATTTTGGCCAAAGTCAAGGGTAGGTACGGGTGGATTCAAATTAACCTGGAGAATGACGGGTTGAACTTGACATGTGACTTATGATATGTTGGCCAAAGTCAAGGTCATAAGAGCATGGGGTAGAAATTCACATCGGGAGTTTCAAAAGTACTGAAACTTGCCAGATAAGCGCATACCTTCTGGAGTGTGATAGGGTGAGCGGATTCCGTCACGTTATCATGCGATGATAGTTGGATCCCGATTCCCACTGATGAGTTGGTTTACTCCTCGGGTGACCCCGACTAATTCTTCTTTCAGGTTTGGAGGAGAGTTTGAGGTACAGTGGGAGGTTTCCTGATTAGATAAAGTGATAACCATTCTGATCTAGGTTAGAGTGCACGCTGAGTGTTTCTTTTCTCTCTCTCTGGCAGCGACCATTGACCCGACCCTAAGACTACGACTCAGTGACCAAGTTGACCGAACCTTCTTAACACTGGCTTTTGGATTGTCAGAGTTGCAGACCTCATTGCCACTCCTACTTTTGCCCCTTTTCTCCAGGACACCCCGTATTACTGCGAACGTCCACTTCCATTGGACAAAGCCATCGTATGGTTAGATACGAACTCGAAGGAATTTGAGGATGGTTTCCGGTTCTAGAGAAAACGGATAGGATTATTCAGTTGTCTTTTCCCTTTTATCTTCTCTCAAGTTGTGAGTACTCCTTGGTTTAGGAGATAGTACACCTATTACGCAAACTGGATAGTCTTCTTCCAAACCTTAGGCTGGTGCCGAACAGTGGGGAATGAAGAAAACCAATTAGCATAACGATGGTGTGCAGAAGGTATTAAGATTAAGACAAAGCAAGGGATTAGTAAGAGGGCAAAGTAAATTGCGACTGATATTCACGACCAAACCAAGTTTTTCTTCGCCAATCCTAAATCACCTTTGTATTTCTCCAGGACACTCCGTATCACTACGAAGATCCACAGTTTATTGGATACTCCATCGTATGGTTATATACGAACTCGAAAGGAACTTGTTCCAGTTCGGGGATGGATTCTGGTCCAGGAGAAATAGGAATAAGGTTTATTCGGCTGTCTTTTATCTTCACCTTCTCTCGCATTGCGAGTGCTCCTAGGACTAGGACAGTACACCCATTATGCTAATTGGATAGTCTTCTTCCAAACCATAGGCTGGTGCCGAACGGTAGGGAAGGAAGAAAACCATTTGGCCTAAGGGGTGTGCAGAAGGTAACGACTAAAGACATATAAAGGGATTTGGAGAGGTGGCAAAGAATTATGCGGTTATAGTTGTGAATCTGGATAATGGTAGAGGCATTACTAGGAATACCAGAATACCCCATCGAAACATTTCAATGCTTCAGTTCAACTGTGTATTGTTAAAAGAAAACTGATTTCCCGATTAGACACTTGCTCCAGGGTATGTATTTACCAGGTTTGATTCTCACATCTGTATGGTTTTACAGATGATGAGTGGGAGTAAGTTATTGGGAATTGGGTGATCATCCTCATTATATCAATTCGTTGTAATCGGTGATATTTGAGGAGATCACCTGGGCTGTTTGCCGGTCGGCAAATATTTGGTTTTGAATATCCGCCGTTGTGCACCAATTTCAAATTGATATATCTGTACGTCTATTTTCATAGAGTGAGATATACCTTTTGATATTATGTCGATGACATTTACCTATATCAGTAGATGGTTAGGTACGGAGCATTAAACAGCGGTGTAATTCTTCTTAACCATAAGTACAGTTTTCAACCTACAACATACAGTGAAAGAGTTGTTAGACTCGGTGGACTTATACAGAGTATTGTATGTTGTCCAGTGTCCATTAGGACAGAGGGGTTGGTCCTCATACTATATTCTGTTTACTTTTAACTTCTCTAGTTCTTAGACATGTGTTTCGTGGAAACACAGGGTCTAAGTTTTGAGGAGTTATAGGTATTTGAATAGAGTAGAGAACCAGGTATAGCAAGTATCGGGATTCTTCAAAGTGATCGAAGATGTAGATATTTGTGTATGGTATTCAGTTGATAGTAATGATAAAGAGAAATTACTTCTCTTTCAGGTTACTCATAATTGGAAGCATTCCTAAGTTGAGTAACGCTGATCGGCCTCTCTCCATTTAGTTAACATGCACTGGAGACAGCTGCATGATTTGAATCTGGTTCAATTAAATCAGTGCCTCTGGTTCTATATTGGATATAGTACAGTTCATATCTTAACATTGTTAAGATACGGGGAGTTGTCCGGCTTATGATTAAAACCAGACTCTGGATAACTCTAGGCACGGTTCTGTAGTGGCTGTTTGTGGGTTGACCCAGGCTATGACGAGGGTTGACTTTCTACCATAAGAAAGATCAATAGTGATATTGTTCTTGACTCGCCACAGTTTTATTAAAAATGGATTTTTTCAAAAACAGTAGTGGGAGTATGGTAGAACTGGAAGTGATTCCAGAACCGCAAACGATTACTGAAGATTTGATAAGGAACCTAAAGATACAATCTGGTTTGACATTCCATTGGCCACTCCGCAGATACGGTGGGTAACTTCAGGAACCCGAGAGGTACTCCGGTAGCCTCAAGGACGGTGACAGGGAAGTTCTTGTTTACCCACACTTGCCATTGTTGTTGTTCTAGACTGCGAGACCCGGCAGGAGGATGAGTATAGCGTCGTTCTAAACTAGCTTTAGAAGTGCACGTCTATATGACTCTGCCAGAGGGTTGTCGTGGTCAGTGGGAGCAGCGGAAGCATTGGTGGACATCAGGCTTATGTCTATTTATAGACTAAAGCAGATATAGCGGAGATAGATCATCTATTTCTGATGTGACAGTCATAGGTTTGACGTCATCAGAATAGGGGATGGATCTGTTGAGAAGGTAGTAGGAAGTGATATTCCTATACTACGATCGGTTATACTTTGGTCGTCACACAGTGGTTTCTCCACAAAGAACTTGGACATTATATAAGACATACTGGTTACTAGATCTATAGTTTTAGATCTAGATTTGGGTGGTTTCCCAATCAGGGTACTTTGACAGCATTCTAAGAGTATTTAGAATGGACGACTCCTGGCATGGTAGTGTACCTGCAGGTAATGGAGTCACCCTCTCTAAAGGTGTCTTCTAGACTAAAGTAGAGAGGGATGTGCATGATTGGCAGATCACTTGCTTAGGCAATTGAGTCATTCATGAGATGTTAAGTACCACACCAGATGTTGTTCTTGCACTAGATGCAATAAGTTGATATTGATCCAATCCTGGAGGAACAGTCGGAAGCAGTTTTAGAACATAAGTGAATGTTCTAGGGATATGATAACGGCTGCCTCCTTTAGGAGACGGTTATCACTCCAGGCTTCCAAGGTGACATGGACGACAAGGAGGTTGTCAGAGTTATAGTTTTCCCTCTGACGAGGGGCAGTATTCTGAACAGGTGATCCAGGCAGATACTGAGGGAGGCATGGCGCAGGATACTGATTAAGTTCAGTTGACGATACAGTCTAAGAAGTTTGGATTTGGAGTTCATTTATGAGCTAGGTCCCATCAGACATCCAGACATTCTAAGACAGGTATTGCTCATTTCGGGAGATGGCATTCTCCGCGAACTTGAGATTTAGAGAGACATAGAAAGAAACATCAGAGCGGATCCACTCGCTGAGGCTATTCCTCGAACGCAATAGTCTCGCAAACGAGCTTTTTGTGAGACTGACTAGTAGAGGAGTTGGGTGTTCGATATCACACGGGCTGTGAGTATGCGACATCGCAATAATTAGCCCTGAGTGCAAGTGGGAGATTGTTGGAGATAGTGCCCTCAGAGTCAATTATTGGATCACAGGCACGTGATTGCAATGATTGAAGGAGGACCTATCCCGGGACGACAGTCTTACTCGAGATGATAGTATGCTATCTGGTTTACCTTTATCATCGTGTACTGCTTTAGGTGACATGACATGTCGCTATTGCACGTTGATAGAGCCCCTAGGATTCTTGCTTGACTACCGGCAGTATGAGGGCGATCATATACGTGGGAGCTGGTAGTCTATAAGCACATCCTTAAAAGGTCCCTAGTCGTGGGAGTTTCGAGATAGGGCATCGATACTCCAGAGTAGACTAGTGTATACAGTCGAGACCCCGACGAGGGGCGGTGGCCGGTCTCACAAGCCACTGGTGTCAGTTGGTTCACCTAAGATGTATACAGGTGCTCATTGGGTTATGAGTACACCGGACAGGACTCGCCGGGAACATGCTAGTTGGTCTTATACCTGACGTCAGATAGCAGTTCTCAGGTGACATGTGTACAGGTTAGTTCATCGACCTGGGGATCGTCATTTGTCTCGTGTGAGTTCCCACTGTGCTTTGATTACTACCCTACCACGGCTCAAAGGAGTCGTGCAAACAGGTTTTAGTTGGGTACAGTCCCGAGCCACATGGAGGCAGTGAGCGGATCTTCAGGGGTTCGTCTCTCCCGGTATTGGGGGTGAGGTCGCGCTGTGTCTAGGAGAGCCATTACACGAAGTCTTTGGCCAAGGTAGGAGATTTACTGGTAGGTATTCCAGTAGTATCTCAGGGTGTTCTGGGCTACACTCCGACATGACTTGTACCGCTTTTGGGGGTCTGACTTTTACCCACCCCCTAGGCCCGACATGCGATGCTCATAGACGAACGGACCGGACTGTACGGATATTGTCACTGACAGGCTCAGTAGGGTGTCAGGATGAGTTCACTCATCGACGTCCCTTTTAGTCAATAGCTGGTGGCCCGTTACGTATTGGCTTATACCTCTGACGTGCTAGTGGTTAAATCCACAGCCATAGTATTGACGAGTCTTTAGAGTCCACCACACTTTCAGTTACTCAAGCTTTCGGGCGAAACGCTGTAGAGGCCGTATGGAGATATGGCAGGGTTCGATCAGATACGTGCGGTATTGCACGGATCGTGATCGGACGGTTTTTACTAGCCGGCTTTGGCTTAAGCCGGATCTTAGTATTTGATAGTGTAGTTTTGTCTCTTTACATTTGTATTTCGGTCGAAATACAAATGCGGGTGTGTATGCACAGTATCGGGGTTTTCCTGTAATTTATTATGGGACCAGTTTTCTGGGGTTGCCAGTTTGCATTCCGTTCCGGCCGGTTTTCTCTTTTTCCTTCCCGGTCGGACTTTTCGTTGGAGGGTGTTAATTGCACGTTTGCAATTAACACTTTGAGGAGAGGGTTTATTGCAAAAGGTTTGATATGATGGAATTTAAATGAGTATGGGTTTTGTGGTGGGGCCGGCCACTGTTGGATTGGAAATTGATAAGGGCCGGCCACTGTGGGGAATGGAGTGTGCTTGATATTGTATAGTGGATTAATTAATTTATATGATTGCTTTGTATTGAGTGTGCTGGAATGGATTGTGGGGGCTTGATTAATTAATATATTTATTTACTCACATGATTTTAGATGAGAGTGGGCTTCATTCTTTTTTTTCCCTGTGAGCAAATATGAGTGGCTGCATTCATTTTTGGTTTTTCCAGTGAGCTCCTTTTATGGAGTGGCCGAGCTCAATCTTTGGAGGATGCTCCATTTCATTTCCATTGCATGCTCAATTTCTCCATGAAGTATCCATGAAATTCTAGTGCACAAATTTCCCCAACCTTGGCAACCCCATAACCCCAAAAGAGACCTGCCTGCTACACTTTTCTACAGCAAATCTTGGACGCGTCGGCTAGCCTACTTCGCGCCCGAGTTGCCTCGGTATTGAGGCGGGAGCCCGTAAAAGATGCAGGCGACGTGGTGCCCTTCCGGTGAAGAGGCGACGACCGGAGATCCCGTGAGGAGATCGGAGTGGAGATGAAGACCGGAGGACTCGGATCAGTCGGTATATCTCTAACCCATCTTCTAGTTAGCTTAGACTTGTTAATGGTTACGATCCGGGTGTTTAGTACGCGGTGGTGCCGGTTTGCTAAGTCCGCAAAAATTAAAGTTTATCACCGTTTCCGCATTTGGCCGTGGGATTGACGGCCGGGGCGCCGCCGTGCACTTACACCTTGAAGGATGTACTTATGGACTACCATGTCCCCACTAGTATGATCTGCATCATAGTCCAGGTAGTCAAGTACACATCCTAAGGGCTTTACCAACATGTAACCATAAGACAGTTTAAAAAGACTAGTGTACATGTTAAGATAAAGAGTAACCAGATAGCATACTATCATATCGAGCAAGAAAGTCATCTCTATATATGTCCAAGCATCCAATATAATATACATCATCTGTACAATACTGGCCTCTAGGGCATACATACAACTAACAAACAGGTAGCAGTTGGGTGCAGTCCCGAAGCACTTGGAGGCAGTGGCGGTTAGATAGGATTCGTCTCTCCCGGTATTGGGAGTTGATATCGCGCTGTGTTTGGAGAGACATTAAGCAAAGTCCCTGGCCAGGGCAGACGAGATTTACTGGTAGGTTTTCCAGTAGCTTCTCAAGGTGTAATAGGCTTCGCTCCAACACGACTTATACCGCTTTTAGGGGACTGACGCTTGCCGCCCCCTAGGCCCGATATGCGATAGTCATTGACAAACAGACCGGATTGTACGGAGATTGTCGCATCAGGCTCAGTAGGAGTTCGGATGGGTTTCCTCATCGGCCTTCTTATCGACATCTACCTGGGGACCGTTACGTACAGCTAGTGCCGCTTGCGGTCTGTGGTTAAACCCACTGCCAGCCTAGTAGTCGAGTCTTTAGAGTCCCACACATAGAGTTTCCCTGCTTCGGGCGAAACGATATAAAGGTCGTATGGTTTTACGGCAGGGTTCGGACACATACGTGTTTTTACGTACGTACAATGTTCGGACAGTTTTTACTAGCGGGCTTTGGTTTAAGCCAGATTCTAGTAATAGATTATTGGATTTATACAGTCTCAGTATTTTCGTGTTTTCACGGATGGGAGGGGCATTCTCGTAATTTGTCGAGAAGCTTCTAGAATGATGAGTTGGAGGCTTTGGTGGAATTTGCATTAATTGGATTAATGACTCATGGTGTGATTCATCCAAAGAAGTTAATGATGCATTTATTGATTAATGACTCATAGGATGAATCACACAAGGTGAGTTAATGAAGAATGATGATATTATTATTTGTTATTCATTTAATAAATATCTTATGCTTCATATATTTACAATGAGACATTTTTCCAAGATCATTCTCACTCTCACCTTCTCTCTCCTCAAGCTCTCTCTCTTCAAGAACTAACCCTAACCTCTCATGTGTTGAGATCCAAGGGTTAGCAAGACTAATAGATCCCTAATCCTCTTCTATATCCTCTAGGTTTCTTTGATTAGCACTCACAGCCACTTAGTTACCTCAAGTGTGAGGTTAAAACTTGGAGAAGTAGCTCTCGGGTGGATCTTCTATCACAACGAGGAGGCCGATGAGGAGGTGGTCTATGAGAACAAGAAGGACTTAATTCATTAGGTATAATCATCTTTCATAGTAGCTAAACACTTCTATGTTGTTGTTAGTTAGGGTTTGGCAAAGATCCGTAAAGTTAGTCGATGTTAGTTTAAACAAAATGATTGTTTTATCTATTCCGCCTCCCCGCATCGTGTGGGGTGTCTAACGTCGACTTACATAAATTAAATAAAGAGGGATATTTGGATCCGTTCGAATATCAGTCTTATGCAACTTGTCAATCTTGTCTCATGGGAAAGATGACAAAGACTCCGTTTACTGGACACAGAGTAAGAGCGAGCGAGCTCTTAAGACTCATACACAGCAATGTATGTTGTCCAATGTCTACACATGCGCGAAGTGGTTATTCTTACTTCATTACTTTTACGGATGATTTTTCAAGGTATGGACATGTCTTCTTAATGAAGCATAAATCTGAAGCCTTTAAAAAATTCCAGGAATACAAGAATGAAGTAGAAAAACAAACAGGCAAGAGTATCAAGACACTGAAATTTGATCGAGGCGGTGAATACTTGAGTGCCGAGTTCCTGGATTACCTAAAAGAGAATGGAATTCTCTCTCAACTTACTCCTCCATACACACCACAACACAATGGTGTATCGGAGAGACGGAACCGAACCCTATTGGATATGGTACGTTCCATGATGAGTAACGCTGAGTTACCGCGAACTTTCTGGGGATATGCAATAGAATCAGCTGCATATCTTTTGAACCGGGTTCCAACTAAGTCAGTGCCTACCACACCATATCAGATGTGGAGTGGGAAGAAACCTTATCTTAAGCACATTAAGACATGGGGATGTCCAGCTTTTGTTAAAAAACAGCACACGGAAAAACTCGAGGCACGCTCAGTACAGTGCAAGTTTGTGGGATATCCAAAAAACTCCAAGAGATATTTCTTCTACGCAGAGGAACAAAAGATATTTGTTTCTCATCATGCCTGCTCCTTGGAAACTGAATTTTTAGAAAATCAGATAAGTGGGAGCGCATTAGAACTGGAAGAAATTCCAGAACCACAAGTTATTACTGAAAGCTTAGTAGAACCAGAAGGTTCGAAAGGACAGGACATTCCCGCGCCACTCCGCAGGAGTAGTAGGATTTCTCATCCACCTGAGAGATACTACTGTTTTCTCATAGATGGGGATAGAGAGGATTGCATCATTGATAATGATGAGCCGACTAGCTTCCAGCAGGCCATTCAGAGCACTGACTCGGTAAAATGGCTGGATGCAATGCAGACTGAGATGGAGTCCATGTACACCAACAAAGTATGGACTTTGGACTTTGCTCCAGAAGGGGTAAAACCCATAGGCTGCAAATGGATCTTCAAAAGGAAGATTGGTGTAGATGGACAGGTTGAGACCTATAAGGCTAAACTTGTTGCAAAGGGTTTTCGTCAAAGACCTGTTTTGGTTTATGACGAAACCTTTTCTCCAGTAGCTAAGCTCAAATCCATTCGGATCCTTCTTGCCATTGCTGCCTTCCACGATTATGAGATTTGGCAGATGGACGTAAAAACCGTTTTTCTAAATGGTAATTTAGAGGAGTGTATCTATATGGACCAGCCAGAGGGTTTCATTCAGAGTGGGAACAGAGGGAAAGTGTGCAAGTTGCTTAAGTCCATTTATGGACTGAAGCAGGAATCGCGGAGTTGGAACATCTGTTTTGATGAGACGGTCAAAGAATTTGACTTTATCAAAAATCCAGATGAACCATGCATTTATAGTAAGATTGCAGGACGAACTGTTGTATTCCTCGTCTTGTACGTGGATGACATTCTCTTGATAGGAAATGATATTCCTATGCTACAATCTGTCAAAGGGTTCTTGTCACAAAGATTCTCCATGAAAGACCTGGGTGATGTCTCTTACATTCTGGGGATCCAGATCTATCATGATAGATCTAAGAGGATATTGGGACTTTCGCAGTCCAGGTACATCGACACCATACTGAAAAGATTCAGTATGGAAGATTCAAAACGCGGTAATTTACCGGCTTGTCACGGAATCACCTTTTCCAAAGAGATGTCTCCTAAGACTGATTTGGAAAGGTATCGCATGTCTATTATACCCTACGCTTCTGTGGTAGGCTCTATAATGTCTGCGATGTTGTGTACCAGACCAGATGTAGCTTATGCACTGAGTGTGGTAAGCCGGTATCAGTCAAACCCTGGGGAGAAACACTGGATAGCGGTAAAGAACATTCTGAAGTACCTGAGAAGGACTAAAGATATGTTCTTAGTTTACGGCTGAAAAGACCTCCAGATCGAGGCCTTTGCTGACTCCAGCTTCAAGAGTGACAAGGATGACTCAAAATCCATGTCGGGTTATGTCTTTACCCTCAATGGAGGGGCGGTCTGTTGGAAGAGTTCCAAACAGGAAACTGTTGCTGACTCGACAATGGAAGCAAAGTATATCGCAGCTTCTGATGCCGCAAAAGAAGCTGTCTGGATGAGGAACTTCTTAACAGAACTTTAGGTAGTTCCGTCCATTGTTGATCCAATACCTCTGTATTGTGACAACAACGGGGATATAGCTTTAGCGAAGGAACCCAGGTCCCATCAGAAGTCCAGACACATCTTGAGGCAGTATCGCCTGATCAGGGAGATCGAGGTTCGGAGGGTTTCTACAGAACATAACACTGCAGATCCATTCACAAAGGCCCTCAGACGCAGTTCGAGAGGCTATTCGAGATGATAGGTCTGTGATATGCCAGCACATGGCCTTAGTGCAAGTGGGAGATTGTTAATGTGATATGCCCTAGAGGCCATTATTGTATAGTACTAGTTTGTATATTACATTCTGAAAGCTTGGGATATATACACAGATTTATAACAGTATTGCTCAATATGGTAGTATGCTACTTGGTTTGTATCTATCTTAATATGTGTATATGTTTCTTTTGATATATCACTAATACATATTGATAGAGCCCTTAGGATCTTTTGCTTGACTACCAACGTTGTGATGGCAGTCACACTAGTAGAGGCTGGGTAGTCTATAAGCACATCCTTTTACAGGTCCATGGTCGTAGGATTATCGAGACAGGGCATCAATACTCCAGAGTAGACTAGTGTATACGCTTCTCATCCCAGGAGGGGAGATGGTCTGTCCCACAGCTATCAGTATGTCGTACTGGAGATAGTATGCAGGTGCTTGTTAGCGGATCCGCGGCCGAGTCAGGCGATCCGCCGTGGATCCGCGGCCGCGGTGACTCATCATTGGAAGCAACTTCTTGCAGGCTTCTCCTTTCAACATCAAAACTTCTTCAAGACACTTCAGTCTCCAGAGATCTCCAGAAGCTTCCATCCTAACAGCCAAGCTTCTTGTACAAGCCTAATACCTTCAAGCTTCTCAAGCAAGCTAGCTAAATCTAGAATGTTCTCCTCAACAACCAAGCTTTTCAAGGAAGCTAGCTAACTACCTAAATCTAGAAGCTTACTTCATAACTACATAGCTTAGCTTCTAAAGGAAGTTAATCCTAATCAAGCTCCTGGGGGAAGCTAAAGAAGAAGGCTATATAAAAAGACCCAAGGCTTCATCACAAAGGTTGTTCAACAATTCCAAATACAAATTGAGTGACACAACTTGTGCATCCAAACCCTAGCCCAAATAAAATTCAAAATCCAAATCAAGATCACCGAGTACAAAATCAAGCAAGAAGCCATCAAGCCTTTTTTGAAGCAACGCCGATATTCATCCGAGCAAATGATCCAAGACGATCCGCGACTCGCAAAGACTATGCGAAGCTAATTCGACGATCGAGTTCTCTCCTCAAATCTTGTAATCTTTAAGCGAATTGTAACGAGATGTTGAATAATGAAAGGTGAAAATTCTTGATCTTGCTTTTCTTTACATTTGAGCATTATGATGAGTTCTTAATTCTTAATTGTTTTCTTTTTCATGATGTTTGAGTGAAAACTCCGCTCGTGGACGAATCGAGAAAATAGATAGATGACGATGATTAAATTCTTGAACGATTCTTAAGTCTTATGAGTTTTGTAAACTCGAGGAAATTGAATCATCGACAACCTAGTTTCGAGCGAGATGCTTTCTTGAATGTTTTCGCTCTTAATTAGATATCAATGATCGATGATTGAATTTTCGAGAGGCTAGAATTTGAATGATAATCAACGAAAGGACAAGGGATGATGATGAAGAAACCCTAGTTTCTTCGATAGATCCCTAATTCTCCTTGATCGTCATCGATCTAGCAAAAAATCATCAATAGACAAGAATTTGTAATGTATAACACATGTTATTGATTGCGGATCGTCCACAGGGAAAGTGAGATTTGATCGTAATTGTTTTAGTCGAGTTGAAAATTAAAGACGAAAAGAAAATGATTCAAGAATTTTGAAATTTAGTTTCAAGAATTGTAAAGAACTAGATCTAATATCAAGAAATACTATAGATCAAGAATCAAGAATTGTCCAAATCAAATGAATTATCAAGATTTTTAATGAGGCTCGTAGGAATCAATCCAATCGATAGTGATGATGAAGAATTAGGATTACAAATTCTTATCTATTGATAATTTGTTGCTAGATCGATGACGATCAACGAGAACTAGAGATCTAGCGAAAAAACTAGGGTTTCTCCTTCTATCGCTTGTCCTTTCGTTGATTAGCATTCAAATTCTAGCCTCTAGAAAATTCAATCATCAATCGTTGATCTCTAATTAAGAGCGAAAACATTCAAGTAAGCATCTGGCTCAAAATTAGGTTGTTGATGATTCAATTTCCGCGAGTTTACAAAACTCATAAGACTTAAGAATCGTTCAAGAATTTAATCATCGTCATCTATTTATTTTCTCGATTCCTCCACGAGCGGAGTTTTCACTCAAACATCATGACAAAGAAAACAATCAAGAATTGAGAACTCATCATAATGCTCAAATGTAAAGAAAAGCAAGATCAAGAATTTTCACCTTTCATTATTCAACATCTCGTTACAATTTGCTCAAAGATTACAAGATTTGAGGAGAGAACTCGATCGTCGAATTAGCTTCGCATCGTTTTCGTGAGTCGCGGTTCGTCTTGGATCATTTGCTCGGATGAGATCGGCGTTGCTCCAAAAAAGGCTTGATGGCATCTTGCTTGATTTTGTACTCGGTGATCTTGATTTGGATTTTGAATTGTATTTGGGCTAGGGTTTGGATGCACAAGTTGTGTCACTCAACTTGTGTTTGGAATTGTTGAACAACCTTTGTGATGAAGCCTTGGGTCCCTTTATATAGCCTTCTTCTTTAGCTTCCCCTAGAAGCTTTATTAGGATTAGCTTCCTTTAGAAGCTAAGCTAGGTTTAGCTTCTCTTGCAAACTTGGTAGTTACGAAGGAAGCTTCTACATTTAGGTAGTTAGCTAGCTTCCTTGAAAAGCTTGGTTGTTGAGGAGAACATTCTAGATTTAGCTAGCTTGCTTGAGAAGCTTGGAGGTATTAGGCTTGTACAAGAAGCTTGGTTGTTAGGATGGAAGCTTCTGGAGATCTCTGGAGACTGAAGTGTCTTGAAGAATTTTTGATGTTGAAAGGAGAAGCCTGCAAGAAGTTGCTGCCAATGATGAGTCACCGCGGCCGTGGATCCGCGGCGGATCGCCTGACTCGGCCGCGGATCCGCGGCCGTTTGATAGATTTAGTGCATGGAATTTTCTGTGCTGCATTGTGTTGGCCTTAAGACTGTTTCCTGATGTCTGGAATCTTATAAATCTTTCTTGTTTACTGCCAGATCACAAGTCTTGGACTTGGTGTATTTTTATCAGCACTTTTAGCAGTTCCGGCTCTTTTTCCTGAAATTTCCTGCACACAATCTCGAGACAAGTGTTGCGATATACAAAGATCATGCGTGCAATAATAAACACACAATTTCCCTCAAAATGCCGGTTATAATGTATAACACGTGTTATTTGGTATTTTGCAGACAAATTGCTAATATGTGCTATATTTATACCGAACACCTTTAGATGATTGCAAATAGTAGGAAAATTGATGTGTTAAAAATACAATATTTTCGACTGATCAAATTTTCCCAAACTTATTTTTGGTCGTCTCGAGCGAACTGTTTTATTAGAAAGGGAAGGAGAAAATATAAGAAAAAGAAAACTAACTAGCACACTTTCGTAGGCAACACGATTGCACTGAGCATGTGCAACAACCCTTTAAACCTCTAGGTGTCCCTAGTAGGAGGAGTGTTGTCTCCTGAGGGTTTTCAGCGGATTGCACCCACAAAATCCAATAATAAAATGAAGACCTTGAAAGTTACATATAAAGATAAGAATTGTAAAAGAAAGACTTTGAAAATCAGAGTTTCCAACTATACTAGCTTTTCGGCTGTCTTGAGCCCTATCTTAATAGTCATTAAAAAATGTCAGAAATCACATCATCTCTCAATAAAACATCGTCTTTATTTTTCATTCCTACATTTCTTCCAAACATCGATCATATACCCCTACGTGTGTGTAAAGAACATCCCTACAATCGGAGAATATTTAGATGGATTTGCTCACACATTTTTTCATGCGACCGTTAATACTTCTTGAGGTACTAACCGACCGATTACTCATGCGCTTGCTGATCCGGTGTATTAGTATTTTCCTCCTCTTGCACCACCTAAGGCTTAGCAGTGA